>CM032454.1:9566643-9586158 GCA_019049505.1 Pachyrhynchus sulphureomaculatus
TTGGCGTAGCTAAAAAGGTGTCCAAAACTTTTTAGTTTCTTTTCCAAACGACCGCTTACCCCAGGGGGGGGAAAACGAACACAATACTGCTGTTTAACCTAGTCAGTCAAGACTACCCTTTTCCTCTGTATATATTATTATAATAGAAATATATATATTTAAATATATATATATATATGTATATATATATATATATAGAGAAAAAAGGGAGTTCTTGACCGACTAGTTAATAACAGCAGTATTGTGTTCTTGGGTGTAAGCGGTCGTTTCGAAAAGAACTAAAAAGTTTTGGACATCTTTTTAGCTACGCCAAGCTTACATTACATATATATATATATATATATATTATATATATATATATATATATATTTAATATATTATATAGAGGAAAAAAAGGATAGTCTGACCGACTAGTTAAACAGCAGTATTGTGTTCTTGGGGTAAGCGGTCGTTTGGAAAAGAACTAAAAAGTTTTGGACACCTTTTTAGCTACGCCAAGCTTTCGAAAAATATTTCATTTTCTTCATCAGGGCTACAAGTACAGTAGAATATCAGTTTATTTGAGATTAATATATATATATATATATATATATATATATATATATTTATATATATATATTTTATATGTATATATATATATATATATATATATATTATAGATATTTATATATATACGTATATATGTATATATATATATTTTATATATATATATATATATATTATATATATAAATATATATTTTATTTTACTCGTGTTTTCACAAGCTTTCATTTGACATTCCACACTCGATAACCTAGTAAAATTTTTTTTTTTATTTCCGATTTCACCCCCCAAAACTAACTCCTTAAATCAAAATTTAACTTTCAAAACTTCATGGCTCTGATGAGGCCATCCAATTCCTATATTAGTACCAAATTTCAACTCAGTATTATTACTTCATCAAAAACGCATTTAAAACAGCTTAAATTTAAAAATATCGAAGATATTGCAAAATAATGGGGACTTTTTTTTATACTTGTAAATATAGATAAGAAAATAAAGAAAAACTTTTGTGAAGCTAAAAGTCATTCAAAACCAAAATTTATCATCAATTTGCAGTAAATATCTTCTATAAATAGAAAGTTAACAGTTTGTTAAAAATCTGCTTCAAGAGGCAAGTAAAATGTCGCAATAGTAGTACCTTTTGAATATTCATTTATTTTATTTCTATTTTTTTGTTCTTTTGTCTGACATAACTTTTTAAAACATTTCACCAAAATTGAATTTAAAAATGCAACAAACCATGTTGCCAATATAAGAAAAAAAAATTGGCAGATTATAAAAATACCATCTCTAGAATAAATGATAAATTTTGCCTACCTTGCATAGACGAAATTTGTCCTTGTCCTCTCTTATGGGCTAAGAGGGCATTTTTGACAGGAAACGAGAAATCAAAAGAGACCGAAAGTTCTTAAGTATAGCAAAAAATTTGAAGCTGAAACTTCGTCCATAGGAATTTTAGAACTCTTGTAACGAAACTGGTTATTGTATTTTATCGTTAACAGAACAAATTTTTAATTCACAAGCAGCATAGTGATCAAATTTATAACTTTCGTATTTGCTAGATTCTCTAGTCCTATAGTTTTCATAGAACTATGTGAATTATATCAGAAAATTCAGTAAACTAGGTCTTTTGAAAACAGAATAGCTTAGTTTTCTGTATTTTGACAACTCTTTAAGAACTGAAATTTAAAAATATTGTCAATTCAATCTATCATTAAATGTTGTCGGATTTGATATTGAAAAGTCAAAAAATAAACAAAGTCCACAAAGGTTTTTGGGAATATTTTCACTAAAAGTCAGTAGTCCTGAACGAATTAAATCCGTTAATCCGTTAATCCATTAAGTACACAATAAATATATCAATCAACTTTCCAAACTGAATAGGTTACTTAATAAATATAATGCCAATAACAGATTACACACAAAAAATAACATAACGTACTCAGACCATGTTTTCTACAACAAATTTGTCAACCTAACAGATGTTAACTTTAAAAATCAAGAAATGGGGTTATTAGAAAAAGGTTTCCAGTATAATTTACCAGTCAAAGATTGTACTAAAACTAGAAAATATTTAGGTGCTGACTGTGAAATAGCCTGTAGTAGTAATTCACTAGATGTTACGAATAAACAAGTAATTACTAAAATGTTATGCATGTACATAAGATCCATCCAAATAAAAAACAAAAGTAATGAACAATAACATAATTTTTTCGAGAGCAGATAAAGGAAAAACTGTAATAGCTATAAAGAAACAAACCTACATTGAAAAACCAGATGTATTAAAATCCATCAACTTCGATCCAACAATAACTTTCCAGAAATTAATTAAAGATGTGTTAAAAGACATAAGAATTTTCACAGACTCGTCTTGATGAACCTTCAAGTTCCAAAACTATATTCTTTTATTAATTTACATAAAAATAACTCACCAATTCGTCCAGTAGTTTCATACATAACAGCGCCATCTTTTTCGATATCAAATAAATCGATTAAGGTTTTGACAAAATATTGTAAATTCACATCTAAATATAGTATTAAAAATAGTAATGAATTGATAGCAAAAATTCATCCATTAATTATACCAAGTAACTCGAGATTTATATCGTTTAATGTACAAAATCTTTTTCCTAATATACCACCATCAGACGCTGTAATTTTGGTTCAAAGATTACTCAATAAAAATAATGTTAACTCAATAAATTAAACAAGAAATATTAGACATCTTAACATTGTGTTTAGACCAGAATTATTTCGAATTTAACGATAAGATTTATATAAGTAAGAAAGGTTTATAATGGGAAATCCTCTTAGTCCAATTTTATCTGAAATTTTCATGGACCGTTTAGAAGAAACAAATCAGTAATTCACATCTTTTTAAAAATTTCTTTTATTGGTACCGGTATGTAGATGACATATTGGACTTGTTTCTTATAGGCACAGATCGAGAATTAAAACCATTTCTAGATTATGTTAACCAACTTCATAATAATATTACTTTTACAACAGAAATAGAAACAAATAAATCGATTAATTTCCTAGATTTAAAAATATCAAACAAAATGAATAAAACACGATTTTAAAAATCTTCCATAAACCAACATACTCAGATATACGCTAATTCTAAGCACCCGTTCACACATATGTCAAATATTCATAGTTTCGGAGAAAATCGGGTGTGACAGACAGACGGACGGAACGGACGAACAGTACACCGAAGTGATCTGATAAGTGTTCCGTACGGCAACACTAAAAATGATGCAATTTATGCCATTTTAGACACTGCGTTAAATGTACTATACTGCCAGTTAATATTTTTAAATATATTATATTCAACAAGATAATATGAATAGAAATTGAGAGATGCAAAAACACTTATTGTGGAATTACTTAGTCCTGAGAAAGACCGAATAGATATGTATGTTTTGTTTTACTCCGCATTCTTTTGACTTGACGTTAGATTATTTTTTGAAAGTTTAACATTGAAATTCTTAGTATTCTATCAGCTATATTTACTAAAAAATTATATTTTTTTGCACGGAGAAGAAGTAGAATTACCCTTAATATGTGGCAATATGTGCATAAATAGATTTTGAGCAAAAATTAAAGTGTTTTGAATTCTTTGGGTCTTTCCGAGAGTTTTGCGTGGATCTGAAGATTTTCAGCTGTATATACCAATAAAGCTATAATTGTAAGTTAACTGCCTTAAATGCTTGCCTTGATATCTGGTAGTACTATTAGAAAATGGATAATTAAAATTATCTTAATTATAATTACTTATGCAAAGGATCAGTGTTTAAAACACACGGAAATATAACTATTTTTTTTCTATTCTGGTATAAGCATTTAATAGTATTGATACTTGCAAAAATGATAATATGTAGTATCATTGACGTCATTTAAAACTAAAAAATTCAATTAAAGTATCTACTTGATTACTTCCGCTTAGTCTGGATCTCTTAGATATCTCTTATGTGATTTCGATTATAGAACAAATAAATTACAATTTTACCATAATGTAATATAAGATTTAATTTCAATAAAAAAAATCACGAGGAAACTTCCATCAATATTAGCAACCAAATTTTCAACTTTCTATGTCAAATATCATAGTTTCGGAGAAAATCGGGTGTGACAGACAGACAGACAGACACCGAAGTGATCTTATAAGTGTTCAGTACGGAACACTAAAAATACTATTATAACATGTAGGCTGAAAAGTTTTTGGTCTGACACATAGATGTCGCCCTTCAAACGGTACATGTCAAAATTTTATGACATTTCGACGATTAGTTTACAAGTTACAGTGGCTTTAATGACGCTACTTTTGATATTTTCAAAACAATGGAAAGAATCGAATTTTGTCTGTTGATTAAACATTGTTTTTGATCGGAAAAAATACCGTTCAAGCAAAGCAGTGGCTTATTAAGTGTTACGGGGACTCTGCCCCTGGAAAATCACTCACCATTTACTGGTACGCTGAAATGAAACGCAGTCGTATAAGACACAAATGATGCTGAACGCTCTGGGACGCCAAAATGATGTGGTTACACCGGAAAATTGTTTTGGAGAACCGTAAAGTGATTAAATTACGTGAGATAGCTGACACTCTAAGAATATCAAAAGAATTATTTTGGTAACTATTTTGCATGAACATTTGGGCATGAAAAAGCTCCATTCGAAATGGGTATCGCGTTTTGCCTCCCAGTGGACCGAAAACAACAACGTTGTTGGTGATTCTGAGCGCTATTTGGACCTGTTTTTTAGCGCAACTCATAGAAACGTTAATAAAGAAAAATAATAGACATCAGAGACATAAGAATAATTTTCTAATCTCTACTATGGCCAAAAAGCAGCATATACGAGTGGAAGACATAACATCTAAAGAAATAGAAACCAAAAGAGGTGTTCACTAAGGGTGTATACTCTCGCCAAACCTCTTTAATTGTGTACTCGGAGGACATAATAAGTAAAAAAGCAACTGGATGATCAAGACATAGGCATTAAAATAAACGGCACGGCAATAAATAATCTGAGGTACGCTGATGATACAGGTTCTTAGCTGAAACACATGAAGACCTACAGGACGTTTTAATTAATAAAATTGTCACAACGAGTGAAGAGTATGGACTATCACTGAACATAAGCAAAACAAAATATTTGCTAATAACAAAAACAACTCAGGAAGATCGAAGGATATATGTAAATAATCAACCTATCGAAAGGGTAAAAGAATACAAATATCTAGGCACAACCATCAATGGAAAATAATGATGGTTCCAAAGAATAAAAATCAGAATTGAACAGGCCAGAAGTACATTTATAAGAATGAAAAGGCTTTTCTGTTGCCGAGATCTAAATCTTGAATTAAAAATACGAATGGGACGAGATGCTATGTAATATCTATACTATATTATGGGATGGAAAGCCTGGACGATGAAGGCGATTGATGTGAGGAGACTGGAGGCATTTGAGCTATGGAATACCATAGAATGCTAAAGAATTTCATGGGCGGAGAAAGTGAGTGAACAACGTGGAAGTGATGAGACGTATGCAAAAAGAAAGGTAAGTAATTCTAACGATTAAGACAGGAAAACTGTATACATGGGTCACATCTTGAGAGAGGAGAAGTATTGGTTGCTCTAGACCAGGGCGTGCTCAAACTTGAACTGATGGCGACTCCTACCCCAATATTGTTAGACTACGATCGATCGACTCTGAGAGGCTGCAAGTAAGTATGATGCAGGATTGTCGTCTAGGTAGGGTGTATCGTGGCATAGATATTAGTTTTCCTCACAAAATATGCATTTTTTTAGTCAAGGTAAGTGTAGGTCTGCTCTAAAATGTCAATGAAAAAACTCATAATTATTCAAAATTGCGAGTTTATTGGTTCTTACAAAACAACGAGTTCTAGTGTCTAAACTTAACTAAAGAGTAACTTTGGATGTTGAAGCCTGGCACTGCATGTCCTCAGCATACTTTTCATAAGATGGTACGTAATTACCGAGTGCTAATCGCAAGCATGATGACATATGTTCGTGAGTTAGGTCGATTGCGGTATTTTGACTTAATTATCTTTTCATTTCAGGAAATGCAGACTCGCACAAGTAAGTTGACCCAAACATTGCCGTCAGTTGAAGGGCGATTTGCCCCCCCCCCCCCCCCCCCCCCCCCCCCTTAGATTCGGATATTTATCTTCAGATATAAAACACCAGAATTTTGTATCAGATGCTGTGGCTTTGAGATGTATATCTGATATAATCTGCACTAACTCATTTTCAACAGAACATGAGTCCATGTTAAACTGACTTGCTATTTCAGTAGCTAATTCCTCAATGTTTTTACACGAAAAAGGATAACTCATAAATGATGCGATATTTTGCCAATTTACTGAAATCATAAAAACATATTTCGAATTGGCCCAAAATATTTGATAATTCTGCTCTACATAAAATATTACAATTCAACTGAGGAACCTTGCTTTCAAAGACGGAAAACTTTTTCCGATCCTTTCTTTTCAGTTGATCTATCATAAGTTGCCAATTTACTTTTGAATGCGTTTATTGCGCTAATCATCTCAATAGTAGTTTTTCCTTTACCTTGAAGCTCCAAATTAATGGTGTTTTAAATGCATTGTAATGTCTGTCAAGCCATTTTTCCGTTTTTCAGCATCTGAGTGTCATCGCCTCTTTCGTCTAGAAAAGCTGTTATTTCGGGCAATAATTCTTGAAACCTTTCTAGGAATTTTCCGCGACTCAACCACCTAACGTCCGTGTGAAGAACTAAATCGGTGTGTTCAGCTGACTCACTATCTTCCAACTGCAATTTAAAGAGCCGTCGTTGCAAGCTACGTGCAAATGGATAGAATTCACAATTTTTATTGCAATGCCCATAATCTCCTCCATGTTTAGAACTTTTGAACACAAAAAACTTGTTGATGTATAATGCAATGGAAGGAGAAAAAATGAAGGGAAATCATCATTAGCTCGACACAATGCCACAAAACCGTTTTCGTTTCCAGTCTCATTGCTGGTGCTCCATCGATTGTAATGCACACTAGTTTATATATTGGTAGCTTGTAGTTTGTTACAAAATTGAAGAAAACATCATATATATCTTCGCCACGGGTCTTTCCTTTCAGAGGAATCATTGTCAAAAGCACTCGTTCCTTAGCCCGACATGTCATTGAATACCATTCGAATAAAAATACACAGCTGAGCAGTGTCTGTGATATCGGTGGATTTCGTCGAACTGTAAAGAAAAGTATGTACATTCCATGATATTCATGTTTTAGTTTATCTGCCATGTCCTGACTCATGACTTCAACAAGCCTTGTGGCAGTCGGACGAGATAACTGAAGTTCTCTAATAGCAGACATAATCTCTGTTTTATTTTTAAAATCTCCAATAAAGTCTCACCCGCTTCAATAAATGCTTCCTTCACAACCAATCCATCCTCAAATGGTTTCTTGTGTTTCGCCAATATATGAGATATTTTAAATGACGCGATCGTTGCAACAGCTTTTGATTGTTTAGCTGGTCTTGTGAACATGGTTTTGTTCTTTTTTTCAAACAAGTTATCAAATCAACGTACTTTTCGTTTTCTTAATTCACTCTGTGACGGAAAATCAGTTTTCATAGTTTTGATGAACCGTTTTATGATGCCCTCTCTAAGTTCCCACGCTTAGGTATTGCAACTGACGCACAGCAAATGAGACAAATGCATTTATCCTTTACCATTACAAAAGAAAAATTCTTTTTCCCAATCGTTATTTAAAATGATAAGTTTTACTTTTCTTCGCGGCCACTCATTTTGGGACTATTTATTAATAAACTTTGTATCGATGTATCGCCTTCAAGTTACAACTCAGACTGACTCCTATTCCTGCAGGCCGTAACATTTATATCGGCGCGAACGAAAAGTCTCGAATGTTCCCGTCAAACACGCCGCCCGAAAAATCGGCGGGAATCAAATACCGCGCGTTTTTCCTTGATTTAAAGCCGCCTTTTGCCGCTAGCAGGGGGTTATTACGATAAAAGAAAGTGATGAGGGGGTTTTCTGGCCTAATTGTGGATCGAATAAATTTTAGTAGTTTATTCATTACATTTTGTTTTAGTTACCTAAAACAAAATCTGTGAATAGTTCTATATCGAAATTTTTTTCTCGAGATCGGCTCAAAAAAGCATTCGCGATCGACTTGTCGATCGCGATTGACCGTTTGATCAAACACCCCTGCTCTAGACTGTCATGCCGGGAAAGATCGTAGGAAGAAGATCCATAGGAAAGGAGATGGAGCTCGTGGCTGTAGAACCTTCGAGAGTGGTTCGGCTGTAGCAGCCGCGAGTTATTTAGAATCTGCCGTCTTCAAGATTAAAATCGCTATTGATGATTTGCCAAATTTCGCAGCGGAGACGGCACTTAAAGAAGAAAGAAGCGCAATAAAAATGATTTTTTCATGCGATATGTGACAATGGATGAAACAGTTATTGGGTGCGTTTTTTTTTTAAAGCAGAAATCGCAAAGAAATGGCCCCCAAATGAACAAGAAAAAATGTGCTTTTTCATCAAGATAATACACCAGTCACAAGTCAAACGATTACGATTGTAAAAAATTGCAGGAATTGAAGTTCGAATTGCTTCCTCACCACCGTATTCTCCAGATTTGTCCCCCAGCGACTATTATATATTCGCAGACATTTCAAAACAATGCTCGCGGGAAAGAGATTTGGCTCCAATGAAGAAGTTGTCGGTTGTCGTCCGAAACTGAGGCCTATTTTGACGGCAAAGACAAATCCTTCCCGAGAAAGGTATAGAAATGTTAGAAAAGCGTTTGACTGATTGTATCACTCTTGGTGGAGACTATATTGATGAATAAAGCCGCATTTTGCAAAAAAAAAGTGTTTTTAGCGTAGCTAGACCAAAAACTTTTTAGCCTACGTGTTAACATACCATCAGCAGAAGAATCTTGTAAATCTCGTTTTTTATAGTCTATGCTTTGATATTTCAGTTCTACATCAAATGTATATTTTTTCGATGTTATAAAAAATCTTTAGATTGTAAGAGTAAAATAGGTGTAGAATATAAACAGTTTGGACTGGTAGTGATTGAACACTTTCTAATACGTATTCTCCTGATTTGCTTCTTTCTAAACTAAGGGAGTAATATTGTAAACTAAATTGAATATGGATGTGTTACATCATTACGTGTTTTTATCACGCATTAACTTTCTCCTAATAATAGTAATGCAAATCTTTAATGTAAGGAAACATATAACTTACCTTTAAAGTTGGAGTATATACATTTATGTATAAACAGTCCTCGCTTTCATTATCTGAATTTCATAGCAGTAAAACATGAATTTGCTTCTTTGGTAGCATTCCCGAATACCATCCCATGGCTGTGAAAGGTAGAGGAGCCTAAAAATATATTACAAAAGGGATAAATTGTAAATATACAGTCAGTCCCAAAACGACGTCTCAATATAACACCTGCTTTCTATACTATTTCTCTGTTATGTTTAACTGATTAGTTGGAACTAATGAGGAAAAACATGTTGTAATATTCATTTTTTCCTAAATTTTAAGATCATGTTACAATACCGTTTTTCTTTCTATAATTTATATTTTATTCTTCTTCATGTGCCATATCCGGTCGCTCGGACGTTGGCGATCACTATGGAGAGTGCCTGTCTGTCTTTGGCCAATCTAAAAAGATCTCCAGCGCTTTGGATTCCTGTCCACTCTCTGATGTTCTTTAGCCAGGACACATTTGTTTTTCTACCAACTCCGCGCCTTCCCTCAATTTTTCACTTTCATGATGAGCTGGAGAGAAGACCGTACTTTTCTCCACGTAGTATATGTCCGAGATAAAGCAATTTGGCGACACTTTATTGTATTGATCAGCAGTCTTTCAGAGTTTGCTTTACGCAAGACTTCCTCATTTGTCAGCAAGTCAGTCCACGGTATTCGATTAGCATTCTACGGTGGATCCATATTTCAAAAGCTTCCAGTCGTTCAAAGTGCTTATTTTTACGGTCCAGCACTCCACTCCATACAACAAACCCTGACCAGATATAGCATTTGGCCATCCTTGCCTCAGTTTGAGGTTCAAATTGTCATTGCATAGAAGAGTGCTCATTTTTCTGAAAGTTGTACTAGCTGGTTTCAATTCTGCATCTCTTATCTCTACGTCGGGATCCAAGTCATCTGTTATTATACTTCCAAGATATTTAAATTTATGAACCCGCCTCTATCGGTGAGTTGTTGAGTGTCAGCCTCGCATCATCATATTGGCTTCGACTAAACACCATAAACTTGGTTTTGCCAACGTTGACATTCAGGCCCAGACCCCGTCCAGCCTCATCAATTCTGTTTACCATAGTTTGCAGACCGTCCAGTCTAACGCACATAATGAGGGTGTCATCAGCATATCTTATTGTGCTCAGCACAACAACCCCATTAACCTTAACACCCAGCTCCACATCCTCTAATGCTTCCCTGAAAATCCTGTCCGAGTACAGGTTGAACAAGAGTGGAGATAGAACACAGCCCTGTCGGACCCCGCGCTTAATTTTTATGTTATTTGTTTTCAACTCTCCTATGCGGACTTCGGCGCTGTTTGTCCCCAGTTATAGGTTTTCAATTATTCGAATGTTCCTGTCATCCAGCTGTAGTGTTGTAGTATTGATATTAGTTTGTCGTGTCTAACCTTATCGAAAGCCTTCTCATAGTCGACAAAGCAAACGAACACATCCTTACGCTGATCCCGACATTTCTGCAAGAGCACATTGACACCGAACAAGGCTTCGCGCGTCCCGAATGCATTTCTGAACCCCATCTGACTATTATCCAGATCGAACTCACACTTTGTACGGATTCTGGAATGGATGATCCGTAGAAAAAATCTTTAAGAGATGACTAATTAAGCTGATTAAGCAGTAATCACTACACTTTTTGGGGTGTGATTTTTTGGGGATTGTGATGAAATGTTGATTTTAACCATTCTTCTGGTATAGTGCCTGTGCTGTATATTAGATTAAACAGTTTTGTAATTTGTCCTATATTTTCCTTTGCTATAAGTTTGATTACTTCATGGGAATTTCGTCAGGTCCTGTGGCTTTTATCTTATTCTGTGTAATAGAGATTGCGTGAAGGATTTCTTCCTTTAAGATTTCGGGTCCATTTAAAACAGTTGTCATTGTTTCCTTTGGAAGCTCTGTTGTGTCATCAAAAAGTTCGTTGATATATGTTTCCCAAGCTTCTTTGATTTCTTCATCCGTATAATAGGTTGATCTTGGATGAATCGAATAATACATGAGGCTGGTTGTTTTCGATACATACCAGTTATATCTCTCACCTTTCGGTGCATTTGGAAAAATATCATGTTTCTTTTCCATTTCTTCCATCTCTTCACACATCTCTCTCATCGCCATCGTTCTTTTGCCATTTTTACTTCCTTTCGAATCACTTTACTAAGTCTTTTATATTTCTTCCCTATTTGCTTTAAACCAGTCTTCCTCTTCTCCATTAAGCTTTAAAATGTCTGTGGTCATCCATCTCTTTTTCCGTGTTCTGGTATCGGATTTCATGTGTCTATTACAAACGTTTGTTAGTATTGCCCCTGAGACCCATTCCACAAGGATGGGACATCGCCGCTGGTATTTCCTGCTCGATTAAGTTCTCTGGTGATTTCTTGTCGCATCTGATCTTTGATGGAGGCGTTTCCCAATTTAGATAATATCCCATTTTTGCTTTTGCATTTTTCTGTTTCATTGATTTAAGACGTTACCTCTCAAATCGGCTATCAATGGAAACATGATCAGAGCCAACATCTGCTCAGCGGGTATGTGGTTTATTCGCTTGATAATATTTCAAATCGTCCTATTGATCAATATATAATCAATTTGATTCCTAACAGGTTCACTGCTGTTATCCTCAGCAGGGAGATATCCAAGTGTAAAGGCCGTCGCTTGAGGAGCTTAAACCAAGTATATTTAAGACAATCATATATCATTGTTCTGACAGATTCATAGAGTGTATCTCCTCGATGGTTGCTGACCTCCCAGGCCATAATCTCCCACGAGTGTCAGATTGCCTACCCTTCGCCCATCTTGGCATTAAAATTTCCGATAATTAAGTTTATATCGTTTTACTTCAACTTACTCAGAACGTGGTTAACAGTATCATAAAGAGATTTCCACTTCCGGTCATATCGCGCTTGTCGGAGGTTGGGGCGTATATTTGATAATGTTTATATTTAAAAGGCTGGCAAATGAAGCTGTACTAACACAAGGCGATCCGATATATTGGAAGGAAGTTGGTGACGTACTTATCATATTCCGAAGACACAAATATTACCACTCCATTACGGTGGTTGTGCGTTTTCGGTCGTGGCCCTCACTTCCCCGAATAGTAAAGAGTGCCATGTTTCGTTTCGGCATTGTCCTGAATCAGGGTGCCAGTGTAGCTCGCTTATTCCAAGTTATTTGCACATTGAGTCTCTGTGCTTCTTGATGGCATTATCAAATTTTCCCGCCGCATCCCATAGAGGCTCCTGACATTCCAGGTCCCCAATACGAAGGGTGGGGATTTTACTATGTCGAACGGGGGAGATTCTTCGCACCCCCTGCCCATCTAAGGGCTCTGCCCGGGACTAGGGGCCATTTTCTTTGGTTTCTTCTCCATAGTAACTTCCTGGGGGATTCCCTTATATTTTATTACGGTTTTTTATATTTGATTAAGCAGTGAGTTTAAATTTTTGAGCAGTGTAACTCAACCGAGTGCCAACACGTGCTGCCGACTTAACTTATTTTATTTGCATTGAATGCGTCTGATTTATAAGAAAGACAGGCATCATTGGTCCTTGTCTATCAAGTGTAAGCCGCGAGTTTAACACTCCCGTCTTATTTTGTTTCACCTGGAGTCAGTTTCTTGGGACAACCGGAGCTTGGTCGAATTTTATACAAAACCCGTTGACTTATACTGGTTTACAAAGTACAGAACAATAGCATGCGACTTTTTAACAATTTTTCCTATATTTCTGTACGATTTTCCATTCTTTTCCCCCACACAAATCAGTTATGATCTTTCGAACTATGTTGAAATGGGAATTTCACCAATTTCTCTCGCTCATTTTTAGTGTTCCGTACGGAACACTTATAAGATCACTTCGGTGTCTGTCTGTCTGTCTGTCTGTCTGTCTGTCACACCCGATTTTCTCCGAAACTATTTGACGTAGGGAAAGGTGAAAATTTGGTAATAATATAGGAAACTGATGGCCTCATCAGAGCAATGTGGTTTTGAGAATTAAAGTTTGACTTAAGGGGTTAGTTTTGGGGGTGTGAAGTCGGAGTGATAAAAAAAAAAAAAAAAAATTTTTTACTAGGTCATCGAGTGTGGTTGTCAAATGAAAGCTTGTGAAAACACGAGTAAAAAATATATATAAATATTATACTTGCGCGCACTTTTTCTTTGTATTATTTTAAAAAATTCGCGAAAAAAATCGCTTGTCCCGGGCCCTTATCTCGAAAAGTACTTATCAAATAATTTCGAATAAATTCTGGAATATTCTCCACGGGGTGTAGAATTGAACAAAAATTATCACGAGTGCATTACCTTTAATAATTTATATGGTATATAAAAAAATAACAAAAATTTCAAGGTCATCAGAATTGATTTCAGTAAAGATTGGAAACAAACTTTGTTGAAAAAACTCATTTGGGGTGTATTTTGTGAAGTCCCTGATCTTTTTATACCTCTGTGACAATTTTTTTTTTACATTTTAAAAGCAATCAACGTACGGAACCAAATTGCGCAAGTTTAACTTGCACTTGACCGGTTTTTAATACTACTTTGATAACTCACTGCAAAATTACTAGCAACATGTGACAGATTATAAAGTATGGCCGAAAATTATTCATCTGTTTTCCGTTTTAGCGAGCAATAGATAGCTTGATAAAATGAGGCTGATTATAAGAGTGTTTTTATCAGTGCGGTTCTTAAGTGTTATGGGGATTTTTTGACATTAATTTTGTTTATATTTTATATAACAATGATGTAACTTCTAAATAAAATGTTTGAGGTAAGCCTTACTGATTTATTTTTTAACAGAGAGATTCCTTTAAACCAGATAATTTTTACTGACCTAACAAAGACTTCTTTTTTAATTTATTCTATGTACTTTAAATCATCATACTTATGTTAATCATAACTTCGTATTTTCATTTTATTTTTATAGAGGGCTTAAATTCATCTATTCATATCCATGGGTGGTTTTACTTTCTATTAGTCTTCCTCATAATGACTGTATGAACAAATCATCTGCATGAGGCAATGGATTTAATTATTGACGTAAATAACCGGTCAAGTGCAAGTTGAACTTGCGCAATTAATGTTCCGTACGTTGATTGCTTTTAAAATAAAAAATTGTGTTACGGAGCTATTAAAATGAATTCAGTGACTTCACAAAACACACCCCAAATGAGTTTTTCAACAAAGTTTGTTTCCAATCTTTACTGAAAACTGATGACTAAGGGAACACCCAAATATGCAAAGCGCATATATTGCATATATGGATATTATATGCATCTTTTTTTCTAAATATTTGCATATAATGCTTTAAAAATAGCATATATATGTGCATATTTGAAGGAAATTTATGTAGGTCTTTGGCAGGCGCGTTTTCATTCATTTTTCGGAATAAGGGTTAATGTTTAGGCCACTGCCGCCGCGCGGTGGTTTCCCCAAATAAATTTGATTTTATTTTATGGTCAGTTAAAAACCAGTCAGTAATCCCCAGACGGCCATCAGAGCATACTTGTATTATTAATTTTATTAGATCTTTCATTTTTTTCTTGGTGCGAGGTGCGAGGCTTTAAAAGTGGTTACGTCGATTTGTGCCTTTTTATCTTGTGAGTTGTCATATTTTATGACCCCTCCTCCGCTGCCTTACCCCCTACAGTGAAATGCCCAAAGCCAGTAGTGTGTCAGTGTGGATTAAAACATACAAAGAACTAAGAATAGATACGGGAAAAAATCTACTGTTCTGCATGTGTTAAAACTGTAAGTAATAATTTTTGAATACCTATTGAATAATACAGGGTATTTCATTTTGTGTTTAATATTTAAACATAACGAAAGTTTTGTCAGGATTTTTTGCCGTTTTGATGCTATTTTCAATGTTATTAAGTTATTTTTGTTCTAGTTTAACGAACAAAATTTCTATTTAACGACACCACGAAATAGAAATACATACGTAAACGTATGTAATTTCTAGGTAATCTAATAAAAAAGGTACACAAAGCAGAAATTTTAATTTTTGCCTGCCCTATAGCACCCTAGTTTTCTATTTAACGAATTTTTTCCTTGGGAAATTTTAATTAAATTTTTCTTTTTTTGTATTGCAGATACCATGCGACAAAAAATTTCAAAATAGAGCAACACGTGAGAAAACTGCTTGCCATGTTGCCAAATTGAGTAAGAGCGAAACCTGGAGATAGGCGACAACACACATTAATGCAACTTTTTCAACCAACGTACAAATAATAAAGAGCTAAATGAACTAAACGACAATCTTTAACCGAGATCTATGCCGTGCAATGATCGGACATCAAACATTCCGTTATCGAACTTTACTTCCTTCCTTCAGGAAGTACTCGGGCAAATTTAATATCCCAAGGTGAAACAAACAATACGAAGAAAACTACCTAAGCTCCTTGTTGTATTCACAGGTAATTGAGGAAATTAAAGGTAAAATCCGCAATGAACATTTTTACATATGTATTGATGAAACCAACGCAACCGATTCAAGAGGACGGTATATTGCGCAATTTATTGATTGGAGTTCTTAGCGACAATATTTTGTCATATTCATTTTTCGGAATAAGGGTCAATGTTTAGGCCGCCGCCGCCGCGCCGGTGGTTTTCCCAAAAATAAATTTTATTATTTTATGGTCAGTAAAAAAAACCAGTCACTAAACCCCCAGACGGCTCATCAGAGCATACCTGTATTATTAATTTATTAGATTTCATTTTTGGTTGTGCTTTTAAAGTGGTTACGTCGATTTGCGCTTTTTATCTTGTGAGTCGTAGTTTTACTACAAGTGAAATGCCCAAAGCCAATAGTGTGTCAGTGTGGATTTAACCATACAAAGAACTAAGAATAGATATGGGAAAAAATCTACTGTTCTGCATGTGTTAAAAATTGTAAGTATATTTTTTGAATACCTTATTGAATATACAGGGTATTTCATTTTTGTTTAATATTTAAACATAACGAAAATTTTTGTCAGGATTTTGGGCGTTTGATGCTATCTTCAATGTTATTTAAGTTATTTTTTGTTCCATTTAACGAACAAAATTTCTATTTAACGCAACCACAAAATAGAAATACATACGTAAACGTATGATATTTCTAGGTAATCTAAAAAAAAAGGTACAAAGCAGAACTTTAATTTTTGCCTGCCCTAAGCCGCCAGTTTTCTATTTAACGAAATTTTCTATTTTAACGAATTTTTTCTTGGGATTTTAATTAAATTTTCTATTTTTTTTATTGCAGATATCATGCGATAAAAAATTTCAAATAGAGCAACACGTGAAAACTGCTTGAGTAGGACGAAACCTGGAGATAGGCCACACAACACACATTAATGCAATGTTTCCAACCAACGTACAAAAATAAAGAGCTAAATGAACAAGACATCTTTTAACCGAGATCTTATGCCGTGCAATTGATTGACATCAAACATTCCGTTTATCGTAAAGCTACATAATCAAAACTTTACTTCCTTCCTCCAGAAGTATTGCAAATTTAATATTCTAGGTGAAACAGCAGCTACAATAGAAAGATTTTGGGGAGAAGAGAAAACCGACCGTTAAGCTCCTTGTAATTCACAGGTAATTGAGGAAATTAAAGTTTTTTTTAAAATACGCAAACAGAACGGAACATTTTTTACAGACGCTATGTATTGATAGCGTCTAAACCACCCGATTCAAGAGGACGGTTATATTGCGATTTATTGATTGGAGTTCTCTTAGCGACAATATTTTGCCAAAATCTTATCTGATTGCTTCCAAAACAGTTAGAAAAACACAAATGCATTTGACAGTGGCCAGATTTGTTCAAGAGGAACTATCGAAGTTTTTTCTTCCTACGCCTGTTCCAGGAGATAATTTTTTGCTTATTTATGTCAGGATTGCAGAGCACCGTACATGATAAAGGCGGGCAAAATTTGAAAATTTTTTATCCAAAATTAATACATGTAACATGTCTCGCTCATGGTTTAATCGCGCTTAACTCTTAGGGTTGCTGAGGGAAATTTAGGAATCATTTTCCGCTTGTGAATAGCTTAATTTCTTACCAATGAAGAAAAATCTTCCTTAAAGCGCCTTTAAGGATTCAAGTTCTACAAAGAAAAAACCACCAAACACCTCTCTTCCACCTCAGTCCTCACCTGTTATTTCCAGAGATGTACTGGGCACTTGGTTGGAGCAACATTTTTTTTTGCTACAACTTCTGTCAACTAGATGGTCTAATTGCAGAATTATCAGACGAAGTTCTTCTTCCCAATCCCTTTCAGAACTTAAACGATTATTCAAAAAACAAGGAGATAAACGACAACTTTCCTTTCTTAAAAACAAATTATTGCTTTGTTTCTAAAACCATAACTCAAATGGAGGAATCTAAATTTGCCATTAACCCGTAAAGAAGTGTTCAACTAATAAAACAATGTGAGGTCGCTTTTTTGAAAATGTCGCAGGGGTAAAATTGGGGAGCAAAATTTTTCAAAAATTTTGGAATATGTTATGGAAAAAAGATAGTGGATTTTCAATTTGTCAGCCAAGTAGCTAATGTTTTAAAGGGGGGATTTTACTGATTCCATTGATTTAGATCCTATGCTATTAAATAAGTTTAAAAACGCCCCTATTACATCAGTCGATGTGAGGGAAAGGAGTTTCTCAATTTATAAATTTTTTATACAACGATAGAAAGACAAAAACTTTTCTTAATAGAGAATTTTGAGAAACATTTAGTAGTTTATATGCTTTTATAACTAACGGCGACCTGTGTCTTTTGCAAATATTTGCATATTTCCGAATCTTTACTTAGTTGTATCGCCCTGTATGTATCAAATTTAAAATGTATGTTTTATTATGCTGTTTACTACGTATATAAATTTTTATAATATGTACCTAATTATTATTATTATAATGGTCATCTTTAAGTAAAGTAATAAAATACATTATTATTTATATTTATTTTTTACTTTGTATAATATTATATTTAGATTTAGTTCCATTCGCCCTGTATGTTGAAAATTTAAAATGGGTTTTTTTTTTTTTTTTTATTGCTACATTTGTATAGTACTCGTATCATGTAATGTGAAAACAATAAATTTACATTTTTCAAGTCTATTTCGATTTTTTTACTGCATATTTACAACATTGTATGTGCATATTTTGAGAAAATTATTTGCATATTTATGCGCAAATTTTAAAGTTTTTTAGCTTGGCATATTTGGGTTTTTCTTACTGATGACCTTTAAAATTTTTGTTTTTTTTTTATATAAAGAATAAATTATTAAAGGTAATGCACTCGTGCATAATTTTCGGTTCTCAATATACACCCCGTGGAGAAATATTCCAGAATTTTTTCAAAATTTTTTGATAAGTACTTTTCGACTAAAGTTGGAAATGCGATGTGGGATCTTTGGCACAAGGATACTACTCAGTATATATCAACCACTACACCCAAACAATTTCATTTTTGCACTCTACGCGCGTTTCGCTCACCATGTTAGCTTCATCAGGAGCGATAATAAAGCTAACATGGTTAGCGAAACGCGCGTCGGAGATGTGCAAAATAATAAATGTTTGGTGTAGTTGGTGATATATACTGAGTAGTAAAACTTTTCGAGACTATGGGAGGGCCGACTCCCCGCGTGGACAGCGATTTTTCGCGATTTTTTTAAAAATAATACAAAGAAAAGTACGCGCCCAAGTTATTACATTATATATATTTTTTTACTCATGTTTTCACAAGCCTTTCATTTGACACCACACTCGGATGACCTAGTAAAAAAAATTTTTTTTTGCTTCCAATTTCACCTCCCAAAACTAACCTTAAGTCAAAATTTAACTTTCAAAACTACATGGCTCTAATGAGGCCATCAATTCTATATTATTACCAAATTTCAACTTCTATGACAAATAGTTTCGGAGTAAAAATCGGGGTGTTGACCGATGGTCATTGGTCCGACAGATAGATGGACAGACAGATAGATGGACAGGCAGACGGACAGGCACCGAAGTCATTTCCTAAGAGGAATAAGTGTTTCCATACGGAACACTAAAAAAAATAGAATATGGCTTTCAAAGTAGTGTTTTTGCTTCCCTTGCAAAATGTACTGTGTTGGAGAAAAATGACCTACCGAGATTTTTGCATTTCTTGACGCTTAAAGGATCTTTGAATTACTCAT
>CM032454.1:9586258-9591258 GCA_019049505.1 Pachyrhynchus sulphureomaculatus
GTATAAATTTATAAAACACGTAAATCGAATAAAATGGTTCTCAAGTGATAAGCGCACTAACGGACAGACAGACAGAGAGACGTTGCATTTTATATATATATATATATATATATATATATATATATTGTATTCTTTGCAACATGATATTGTTCCATATTTAATGGTTTAGGCAGTATATTGTAAGAGAACACGCTAACGGTAGCCTTTCTTCCGACTTAATTCACTATTATCGTCACTGCTTATTCTTTATGTTACCTAACGCAATAAAATATATCCTATAACCTGGCCAAGAACATATCTATGTTTTTAAAAAAAAGGACGTAACGCACTAACGGACAGACAGACAGACAGACAGACAGAGAGACGTTGCATTTTATATATATTTTATTATAGATAACCTGGCCAGAGAACATATGAATGTTTTAAAAAAAGCACGTAAATCAGATAAGTGGTTCTCCAATGATAAGCGCACTAACGGACAGACAGACAGACAGAGAGACGCTGCATTTTATATATATTATAGGTATAGATTATTATTATTATTATATAACCTGGCCAAGAATATATGTATGAATTTAAAAAATACACATAAATTGGTTAAGTGGTTCTCGCGTGATAAACGCACTAATGGACAGACAGACAGACAGAGAGACATTGCATTTTTATACATATTATAGATTATAGATTAAAGATATTCTCTGCTAACCCCCATGCTACTAAATAATATTGTTCTATATTTAATGGTTTAGGCTGTATATTGCAAGGGAACGCGCTAGCAGCAAACTTTTTTTTCCCTACTTCACTCACTATTATTGTCACTGCTCATTCCTTATGCTACCTATCGTAATAAAATATAACCTATAACCTGGCCAGAGAACATAAGTATGTTTTTAAAAAAAAAGTACGTAAATCGGATAAGTGGTTCTCCAGTGATAAGGTCACTAACGGACAGACAGACAGACAGACAGACAGAGAGACGTTGCATTTTATATATATTATAGATATAATGTAATACTTGCGCGCACTTTTCTTTGTATTATTTTTAGAAAATCGCGAAAAATTGCTGTCCACCAAAAAAATTTTGAAAAAATTCTGGAATATTCTCCAGGGGGTGTAGATTGAACGAAAATTATCATGAGTGCATTACCTGTCATAATTTATCTGTATATAAAAAAAAACAGAAATTTCAAGGTCATAAATTTTCAGTAAAGACTGGAAATAAACTTTGTTTGAAAACTCATTTGGGGTGTGTTTTGTGAAGTCACTGATCATTTCATACTTCCGTTACGACAGTTTTTATTTTAAAAGCAATCAATGTACGGAACACTAATTGCGCAAGTTCAACTTGCACTTGACAGGTTTTTAGTGTTCCGTACGGAACACTTATAAGATCACTTCGGTGTCTGTCTGTCTGTCTGTCTGTCTGTCTGTCACACCCAATTTTCTCCGAAACTATTTGACATAGAAAGGTAAAATTTGGTAATAATATATGAATTGATGGCCTCATCAGAGGCATGTAGTTTTGAGAATTAAATTTTGACTTAAGGGGTTAGTTTTTGGGGGGTGAAGTCGGAAGTGAAAAAAAAAAATTTTTTACTAGGTCATCGAGTGTCGTGTCAAATTAAAGCTTTGTGAAAACACGAGTAAAAAATATATATATAATATTATACTTGCGCGCCCTTTTCTTTGTATTATTTTTATAAATTCGCGAAAAATCGCTGTCCCGGGCCTTATCTCGAAAAGTACTTATCAAAAAATTTCGAAAAAAATTCTGGAATATTCTCCACAGGGTGTAGATTGAACGAAAATTATCACGAGTGCAATACCTTTAATAATTTATATGGTATATAAAAAAAACAAAGATTTCAAGGTCCTCAGATTTCAGTAAAGATTGGAAACAAACTTTGTTGAAAACTCATTTGGGTGTGTTTTGTGAAGTCACTGATCATTTTATACCACCGTAACATAAATTTTGACTTAAGGGGTTTGTTATGAGGGGTGAAAAATTTTTTTTTTACTAGGTCATCGAGTGTGGTGTCAAACGAAAGTTTGTGAAAACACGAGTAAAATATATATATATATATATATATATATATATATATATATATATATATATATATATAAATATAAATATATATATATATATATATATAATATATATATATATATATATATATATATATATATATTTAATGTAATCCTTACGCACACTTTTCTTCGTATTACTTTTAAAAAATCGCTGTTCCCTACCTTATCTCGAAAAGTACTGATCAAAAAATTTCGAAAAATTCTGGAATATTCTCCACGGGGTATAGATTGAACGAAAATTATCACGAGTGCATTACCTTTAATAATTTAAAACTCATTTGGGGGTGTGTTTTGTGAAGTCACTGATCATTTTATACCACCCTAACAAAAATTTTTATTTTTAAAAGCAATCAACGTACGGAACACTAATTGCGCTAGTTCAACTTGCACTTGACCGGTTTTTTTATTTCATTTGGGATGCACTGAAATCGAAAATTTATCAAGTTCAAATCGACAACATTAAGCAATTGTGGAATAGGATTCAAAATGCTGCTAACGCTTTACGAGATGAAGATATTTTAAGTATATTTAAATTTCTGCCACGTATTAATTTCTGCATTAACGAAGGGGGCGGCCTTATTGAATTTGATTCTAAAACCAATACCTTTTCAGTTGAACAATTAAACTTTTTTTTCGAATTTATCAATTTGTGGGTAATCTTTTATGCCCCTTAGCCAGTTGATTTTTACATTCTTACTGTTGTCGGCCCGTTAGTCTTTAAATTTATTATTATTCTTAGCCTGTTTGCCTTTAGGCATGCTCCAAACTTCAAAGACTATTCTTGTAGATCTGTCCTAGCCTGGATGAAGTGTGAAGGAAAGCATTTGCGAGCTTGACAATGAAATTAAAAAATGGAAACAAACATTCCATTATCTCAGAAACTGTTACTCGGAGCAACATTTACCAAGAGAGCTTTTTTA
This sequence comes from Pachyrhynchus sulphureomaculatus, assembly GCA_019049505.1. Taxonomy (NCBI): domain Eukaryota; kingdom Metazoa; phylum Arthropoda; class Insecta; order Coleoptera; family Curculionidae; genus Pachyrhynchus; species Pachyrhynchus sulphureomaculatus. Next base: position 9,589,267 of record CM032454.1, read on the forward strand.
GAAACAGGGCAAGGGCGAAAATACGAATATTTAATTAAAAATACCATACAGAGTGGTACAAAAAAGTTATGACAATTTAAAAGTATTCACAATGCAATAAGTTGCGAGCCATACAATTTACAACAAAATTGTAAGCTGATTTCGATTTCTCATCTCAGAGAACCCCTAAGCACTAAATCTTATGCAAAATAGGACAATTATAAAGAAAGCTCCTTAAGAAAAACTAAAATAAAATAAAATTTTGTCACCTCGTATCTCAAAAATTACGAATTTTTGGACAAGGTAAGTTGGGTTGAATGGTCATATTTTCAACCCAGAAATGCACAGTAACTCTATGTACACGGAATACTGGGACACCCCTGTATACATCTCGTTTGGAATTACCCTGTCCAGAGTGTATATTTTTTTGTTACTTTTATTCAGTGTTGTAAACATCGGATCTGTTGTAATATATTGCAGTGTTAGTAAGAAGTGTTACATCCCAGTATGGTTTTGTTTTATTATTTCTGTGTGATATTTATAATATTGTGTCTTCTCTCAATTACTTTGTGTTTCACTTCTTAGTGTAATATATTTGGTACTATGTGGTGCCTAGTTGCCCAGTCTATGCCTTTCAGGTTATTTACATTACTATTGTTCCAGGGTTTTTATACGTAGTGATGATTTGATAATATGTTCGGAATAGTTTCTTGCAGCTACGATTTGGTTTTGCACAGCTATGTCGATTTCCTCTGTCTCTTCCCTTTTCTAGAATACGTATATGAAGGTCATTTGCTGACATGTACTTTAAGTTAAGGATTATGGTATCTACAATAAATTGTCTTTTGTGTGTTCGGTTTATTTTCGTTTAGTTGTTATTGGTTAAGATTGACTAGTATTAATAGTGTATCTGATAAAATTTCTGCTATATGAAGTCTACTATCTTGCTTATTATGAATATACTAACAACAAATACTTGTTGTTAGTAGAGTTAAATAAAATAGTCTTGATTTCTATTTTTCGATCTTGCATTTCTCTATACCAAATTCAACATTTATGACTTTACTCACGTCTCTTATAAGATTTCTTGTCTGTGTTAGTGTATTTCCTTTCATGTTTATACAAGTTGTGTAAAAAGAAGGGTCTCACTATATGTATTATTTGTGGCTGATATTGAATGAGCATAATTTTTCCTATTGTTATTAAAACTATTGAAAATAATAACTTCCATAATATCCCTGGTGTCAATCTTTCATCTTTTACATAAAACTTTTTTCTTTTTCGCTATAAAATATCGCCAGCCACAAACATGATTTTTATATCCCATTTTTCTAGATTTTTATTTAGATCGCATTCAGAAAATCATGGCCGTGACTGTCTTTTCGTCACTATTCATTTGTCCAGTAAGTATCGGCAAAAATTATGAAAACATCGATATCGTTGAATTAAAAAGACAAATTTAATGGTAAAATTTTGTTGCTGAGTGTAGCTGGTATAGTTAAAATTTAAGTAAATTATATTTATTTATTTAACGGACAAGCCAATTACAAGAGTAATATAAAAACAAAGTTACAATAGTAATATAAAAACAAAATAATGTAAAAAACACAATGCACATATACAATTTATAACGTGAAAAAGGAGAGAAAAAAAAACAAGCATTACAAGAGTTTAACACTTCAGATCCCGATCGCGCTTACAAGCTTCGCTAACACTACAACTGAAGGGATCAAGGCTGTACGTATTAAATAATCGGCACATTCTCGTGAGAGGACTGTAATAGCCATAATTAGCACTGTGAAATGGAATACTGAGCAGTACACTGCCACGAGTCCTATGAACAGTATTAAGTTGGACGCCCTCCAAAAGTGGTGGACAGGAAACAAAGCCATTCAGGAGTTTATATAGGAATAAAACATCTGCAAGATCCCTACGCTTCTCCAAAGTAGCCCCACCAAAAGCGTTCATAATCACCCCATAGTCAATATGAAAACTTGCCTACTTATAAATATT
>CM032454.1:9596258-9651258 GCA_019049505.1 Pachyrhynchus sulphureomaculatus
GTATTTATTGGTGACGAAGAGTCAGAAATCAATGTATTGGCCATTGTTCAGGTAGATCCTACAATTTCTATAAGACATGTTGAAGAACAAACTGGTGTAAATCGTGAAATCGCTCGCCGCATTTTAAGAAAATATAAATTCAGGTCCTTCAAATAACAAATAAATCGACGTTTATTTCAAACAGATTACCAAAGAAGAATGGAATATTGTAATTAGTTTTTACAATGATACCACCTTGATAACCAATTTCAATACAACATTCTATTTTCGGATGATTCTAGATTTACTAATTTGGGTCTATTTAATCGTAACAATACTCAATATTGGGCCCAAGAAAATCCTAGAATTATGCGAGAAAGTGCCTATCAAGAAAGATTCGGCTTTAACGTGTGGTTGGGTATCCTTGGCACAAGAATTATTGGTCCTATTATATTTGATGGTGCGTTAAATGGAGAAAGATATTAAATTTTGATCTTAAGATTTTGTAAACCGTTAAAAAAAATTAAACATTATGTTCTCTAACTTAGTCTTGAAAGAAGTATAATAAACGTAAAATAGTAGATTACAGAATTAAATATTTGATAAAATTCGATATTTGTTTCAATTTGACAGTGCCAAACAACAAATAAGTTATAAAGTTGAAAAGGAATCGTCAGAAAATTAGATCAATCTAAAAAGCTAGAAGTAGACAACAAACTAATACTGAATGTGTGCGTCCTAATCTGGAAGAGTAAACAACTCAGAAAATCACTCGTGTAATCCTAGGCGAAACATGTAATCTAATTTGACATGGTTTAATCCGAAGAACAACGATTTCATATGTTATTTCTACTATCTTTGGATGAGAAATTAACTGAATATTTTGATAAAACAAAAGACCATTTTTATATGGTATTATTTAAAAAAAAGGCAGAAAGATATATATATAATTACATAACTAACAAAATTGTACTTTATTTTAGAGCCAGCCTTGGCCTGTAATTGAACCAGAAAGCGAGCATGCCTTTTTAACTGAATCTCCTTATATTTTACTTGAAACCGGCCAATTTACCCAAGTACCAATTATTATTGGTGTAACTGCAAATGAAGGAATTGCGTTACTTGGTGGTAAGTTAATCATAATTTAGTAATAAAATATTTCGATGTAGTAAAGGAACCCGTTACCAAGGATTATAGAAATATGGTATTTTAGAGGCCGCTCCATGTCTAATCATGCCTAATCGTTTGTAGTGACCCTAATTTGGTTTAATTTTGGTTAAAGAAGTTTATTTTTAATTTTTGATTGTGTGCCTCTTTAGTTTCGTCAATTATTTCTGTGCATGTTTGCCGGATACGAACGAAGGTGTTGTGATTTATGACGTTAGCATTTTCACGCCAATGTCGGTAGACCAGATGATTAAAAGTAATATCTTATTTGCCTTTTGAATCGAACCAAAGTTTGCCGTTAGAAGAGCATTTTTTCGAAAAAGGAACGTAGGCTTCCATGCCAACCAAAATGACATCTAAAATCTCCTTAGCGCAGTCAAATGGGCAGTCGGATCTAAAACAAACCTATAACCAAGGGAAAGTTAGAAAATTTGGTATTAACGTTTAAAACAACATCCCCGAGTTCTTACATTTCTTGATGTTTCACCCAACTGCACTTGCTATATTCTTGCAGAATACTGTTTATCAGTCTATTGTGATAAAGGTACAAGCATATCATATAGTGTGGGGTTGCTAGTCCTCCATCGGGCGCTACCCCGGGTGGCGGATAGGGGAACGCCTTCCAGATATGGGTGGTACCGGAGAAATGAAATAACCGGAGTGGACCAAAACTAGCAAAGCAGCGTCTGTCTCAGAGTGAGCGGCTGCAAACAGCGATTGATTCCATGTTAGGAACGGCTGAACTCGTACAGGGGAAGGCAACGGGAAACCACCCCAGTGAAGAATCCCCAGGAAGTTACTATGGAGAAGAAACCCAAGAAAATGGCCCCTAGTCCCGGGCAGCCCTTAGATGGGCAGGGGGTGCGAAGAATCTCCCGGTTCGACATAGTAAAATCCACCCTTCGTATTGGGACCTGGAATGTCAGGAGCCTCTATGCGGCGGGAAAATTTGATAATGCCATCAAAGAAGCACAGAGACTCAATGTGCAAATACTTGGAATAAGCGAACTACGCTGGCCTGATTCAGGACAATGCCGAAACGAACATGGCACTCTTTACTATTCGGGAAGTGAGGCCCACGACCGAAACCACCGTAATGGAGTGGGAATATTTGTGTCTTCGGAATATGATAAGTACATCACCAACTTCCTTCCAATATCGGATCGCCTTGTGTTAGTACAGCTTCATTGCCAGCCTTTTAATATAAACATTATTCAAATATACGCCCCAACCTCCGACAAGCGATATGACCGGGAAGTGGAATCTCTTTATGATACTGTTAACCACGTTCTGAGTAAGTTGAAGTCCAACGATATAAACTTAATTATCGCAGATTTTAATGCCAAGATTGGGAAGGGTAGGCGATCTGACCTCGTGGGAGAGTATGGCCTGGGAGTCAGCAACCATCGAGGAGATACACTCTATGAATTCTGTCAGAACAATGATATGATTGTCTCAAATACTTGGTTTAAGCTCCCCAAGCGACGCCTTTACACTTGGATATCTCCTGCTGAGGATAACAGCAGTGAACCTGTTAGGAATCAAATTGATTATATATTGATCAATAGACGATTTAGAAATATTATCAAGCGAATAACCACATACCCCGGAGCAGATGTTGGCTCTGATCATGTCCCATTGATAGCCGATTTGAGGGTACGTCTTAAATCAATGAAACAGAAAATGCAAAAGTGAAAATGGGATATATCTAAATTGGGAAACGCCTCCATCAAAGATCAGATGCGACAAGAAATCACCAGAGAACTTAATCGAGCAGGAAATATCAGCGGCGATGTCCCATCCTTGTGGAATGGTCTCATGGGCAAACTAACAAACGTTTGTAATAGACACTTGAAATCCGATACCAGAACACGGAAAAAGAGATGGATGACCACAGACATTTTAAGCTTTGGAGAAGAGGAGACTGGTTAAAGCAAATAGGGAAGAATATAAAAGACTTAGTAAAGTGATTCGAAAGGAAGTAAAAATGGCAAAAGAACGATGGATGAGAGAGATGTGTGAAGAGATGGAAGAAATGGAAAAAGAAACATGATATTTTTCCAAATGCACCGAAAGGTGAGAGATATAACTGGTATGTATCGAAAACAACCAGCCCATGTATTATTCGATTCATCCAATCAACCTATTATACGGGATGAAGAAATTAAAGAAGCTTGGGAAACATATATCAACGAACTTTTTGATGACAACAGAGCTTCCAAAGGAAACAATGACAACTGTTTAAATGGGCCCGAAATCTTAAAGGATGAAATCCTTCACGCAATCTCTATTGCACAGAATAAGAAAGCCACAGGACCTGACGAAATTCCCATTGAAGTAATCAAACTTATAGCAGAGGAAAATATAGGACAAATTACAAAACTGTTTAATCTAATATACAGCACAGGCACTATACCAGAAGAATGGTTAAAATCAACATTCATCACAATCCCCAAAAAATCACATCCCAAAAAGTGTAGTGATTACCGCTTAATCAGCTTAATGAGTCACCTCTTAAAGGTTTTTCTACGGATCATCCATTCCAGAATTCGTACAAAGTGTGAGTCAGGATGGGGTTCAGAAATGCATTCGGGACGCGCGAAGCCTTGTTTGGTGTCAATGTGCTCTTGCAGAAATGTCGGGATCAGCGTAAGGATGTGTTCGTTTGCTTTGTCGACTATGAGAAGGCTTTCGATAAGGTTAGACACGACAAACTAATATCAATACTACAACAACTACAGCTGGATGACAGGGACATTCGAATAATTGAAAACCTATACTGGGGACAAACAGCCGAAGTCCGCATAGGAGAGTTGAAAACAAATAACATAAAAAAATTAAGCGCGGGGGTCCGACAGGGCTGTGTCCTATCTCCACTCTTGTTCAACCTATACTCGGACAGGATTTTCAAGGAAGCATTAGAGGATGTGGAGCTGGGTGTTAAGGTTAATGGGGTTGTGCTGAGCACAATAAGATATGCTGATGATACCCTCATTATGTGCGATAGACTGGACGGTCTGCAAACTATGGTAAACAGAATTGATGAGGCTGGACGGGGTCTGGGCCTGAATGTCAACGTTGGCAAAACCAAGTTTATGGTGTTTAGTCGAAGCCAATATGATGATGCGAAGCTGACACTCAACAACTCACCGATAGAGCGGGTTCATAAATTTAAATATCTTGGAAGTATAATAACAGATGACTTGGATCCCGACGTAGAGATAAGATGCAGAATTGAAACAGCTCGTACAACTTTCAGAAAAATGAGCACTCTTCTATGCAATGACAATTTGAACCTCAAACTGAGGCAACGGATGGCCAAATGCTATTTCTGGTCAGGATTGTTGTATGAGGACCATAAAAATGAGCACATTGAACCGACTGGAAGCTTTTGAAATGTGGATCCACCGTAGAATGCTTCGAATACCGTGGACTGACTTGCTGACAAATGAGGAAGTCTTGCGTAGAGCAAACTCTGAAAGACTGTTGATCAATACTATAAAGTGTCGCAAAATTGCTTATCTCGGACATATACTACGTGGAGAAAAGTACGGTCTTCTCCAGCTTATCATGAAAGGAAAAATTGAGGGAAGGCGCGGAGTTGGTAGAAAACAAATGTCCTGGCTAAAGAACATCAGAGAGTGGACAGGAATCCAAAGCGCTGGAGATCTTTTTAGATTGGCTCAAGACAGACAAGCACTCTCCATAGTGATCGCCAACGTCCGGGCGACCGATATGGCACATGAAGAAGAAGAAGAAGAATATCATATAGTGGAACCTATTCCAACATTACCGCGGTCAGCTTATTCTCTAAACTAAGTCCGTGTAATTATGTGGGGAATCTTGCTGTTAAAGGGCAGTGGCGTTTTGTAGAACATATTTACTGTACGCCAAGGTAATACAAAGTGCAGAGTCCTGAATTTTTCATCATGTACTCAGTAAGGTATTTTTGATACATCCCTCTTAAAAAGCATAATATAAAGAGCTCAAATGGCAAGTGTGTTCTAATATTATTCGCGTACTATTCATATACTAAGTTGTATCTTGCAAGCATAGCCGTTCTTGAAGTGAATGACTCATCGGATTTGTCCCTTGTACCTAAAACTTATAAAGTAATTTTACAGATCATAAAATTTGAAAACGTGCTCTTAATATTTCATTTTTGTAATTGAAATATTTTTACAGATCGACAAAATACATGGGATTATAAATATCATTTTCAAATCTCTTTGTTACTCTCTACAACAAAGACATAAATAAAGTAGTCTTTATGCTCTTAAAATTAATATTTTCTTTTAAAGGTTTAGATGGAATAAAAGGAATGGGACAAACATATGATACTGAACCCACTTCAATTATTCCTGAGAATCTCTACCCAGATTCAAGTGCAAATGAAGCTATCATTAGGATAATAAGGGATATTTATCTTAAAGAAGGGGAAACTTTTGAAAATAATTTGAGAGCCACAAGCCAGGTAGGTAAAATGTTAACCGTTTTGTAGCATTTTAGATGTTGAGTTAAAAGTAGTGATTTTCTTTTAATGTAGTCAAGCGAGTGTGTTCAAGAAATAACTGTCTTGTACCTACGCTCGCAGTGATATATATGATTATTACTTTTAACGCTGTATTTTCACATTACCATCTCACGTAAAAATATTAAAATATGCATTGATTAGGATAATAATGTTAAGGACGTTTCTAGTTTTTCTTTTATAATTTGATTTTACAGTTTATTATTATTATTATTATTAAACATGTATTCTTAAATCTGAAGTCAGGAAGGCTATTCAAAGGTTAAAGAATAGAAAAGCAGCAGGTACTGACGAAATCACTGCGGAAAAAATTAAGATGATGGGAGAAACCGCCGTGACTATGCTACATCAGCTGTGTAATGAGGTATGAAAGACCGGAAGATAGCCAGAAGACGGGTGCGAAGTTGCATTTATACTCTTACATAAGAAAGGATCCCCTTTGGATTGCAGCAACTATAGAACAATCGTTCTAGTGTTACACGCTGCTAAGGTGTTTCTCTGGATTCTAAATGAAAGACTCAAAACTTTTCTGCTGGCGCAAAATATCTACCGAACAAACAGGCTCATTCCAGGAAAAGGGACTAGAGAACAAATTTTCAAATACGCCAGATAATAGAAAAAGTCGGAGAATTCCAAATAACAACCTATATTTGTTTTATGGACTACTTTAAGAGTGTCGACTGCATAAAATGGAACAAACTCTGGTCGATTCTAATCAGCATGGGAATACCTATATGTCTTGTAAACCTTATCCAATCCTTGTATGAGAACACAAATGGCAGAATTAAACTGAATAATTCTTTTTCCGATCCCTTTATCGTAGAAGCCGGCGCGCGGCGTCAGACAGGGCTGTATTCTGTCACCTTTACTTTTTAACATATACATATAGTGAACATAAATTGAGTTCTGTTTTGGATGGCTGGAGTGGGGGTATGACAATCGGTGGAAAAAAGCTAAGTAACATTCGATACGCGGATGATACTGTTATACTTGCAACTTCAGTACAAGACCAGAAATCAATTATGTAGCGCCTGGAAATTACTATCAAAAACTATGGATTGACAATTAATAGAGCGAAGACCAAACTAATGATTGTTAGTCGTAATGAAGATCTGTCACACATAAATGAAATTGCTGGTTTCACTGTTGTAGACCATTTTAACTATTTGAGATCTCTCATAACTAGCAATGGTGGTTGTAAAGCGGCAATAAGAAGACGTTTGGCAATGGCTAGAAACTCGACCATAAAACTCATTAAAGTCTGGAAAGATCTAGCTGTCACAAAAAATACAAAGTCTTATATTCCTCATGGCAACTTACGCATCGAAAACATGGACCATTAAACAAACTGACAAAAGACAAATGGATGCGTTTGAGATGTGGACATACTAAAGAATTCTCAGAGTATCATATACCGAATACAATAATGTATCTATTCTTGAAGAGCATGGTATAAATGATCTACTTTCAAACACAATTAATAGACAGTACCTGAAATATTTTGGTCACATAATGAGGAAAGTGGATTCCACGAAAAAAAGCTTGTAGTAACGGGGAAGGAAAAAAGTAGAAGATCAAGGAGACAGTCTCCGACAAGATGGTCCGACCAAGTAAGATCTTTCCTTAGGATGCGTATGCACGAGTTAAGTCAAGTCGGACATGATCGAGATGCCTAGAGATTGACTGTTGAGGCAGCAACTGCAGAGTGTCACCGATACTCCTTTGGGGTGAAAGGATTGAGAGAGAAAGATAGTATTTTTGCCCAAATATGAACAGAGGGGTAAGGCAGGGCGATGTAATATCGCCTAAGTTGTTTACAATGATCTTAGAAGATGTATTCAAAGAACTGAATTGGGACGAAAATGGCCTTCTGATAGCTGGCTATCGTTAAACAGCCTGAGATTCGCAGATGATATTGTAATTAGAGCAAACAATAAGAATGAAATGATCCAGATGATCACAGATCTCCACCACCAAGCAAGAAAAGTGGGACTTGACATAAATTTCTCCAAGACAAGTAACGAAGAGACCAATGATGAAAATATAGTGATTGAACATTCAACAATAAAAAAAGTAAACACGTACATCTATCTGGGCCAAATAATAACGATGAAAAAGGAAAAACCAGCAGCTTAAAATAGAAAGAAGGATACATATGGGATGGGCAGCATATGAAAAATTGAACTACAGTCCCTGGCCAAATTATTAGACGCACTGTATTTTTTTTAGTAATTTTATGTTTCTTAAGAGTTTTTATGCAATAATGGTATATTTAAACTACAATATTATTGATTTTTATTTAAAAGAATTGTTGTAGACTACATATTTGTATTTATTTTTAACATATGGCAGCACTGTATTGACAAAGTGATTCATGAACGTAAACAACTACAAACCTGTATCAGTCGCGATCGGAATCGAGTCAGGTACGGACGTGTTTCTGTGGCTTTATGGACTGTGATTGTTTGTTTAACAGTTTTATTACTACTCAGTTATTAGTTTATTTTGTATGCAGTGTTTTAAAAAAGTAATTGGACTATTTTTCATTATGGGTAGAAAAGGCGATCTTTCACCACGTAAAAAAGCTGAAGTGAAGGCCCTTGTGATTGCGAAAACATTTACAAACCGAGAAATATCACGAAGATTGGAGGTTTTTGAAGCTAGTGTACGACGCATAAAAAAGAAAAATTGAGTCAGGGAAGGAATTAAGCCCGAAAGAAAGAAAAGATGCGATAGAAAACCAATTTTCACTCCACGGTCAGAGAGATGTTTGAAGAAAATTTGTGTAGAAAACAGATTTGCTACCACAAAGGTAATAAAATCACAACTCCAGGATGCTAGCGTAAATGCTTCTGAGCGCACTGTTCGAAGAAAATTGAAAGAATTAGATTTTAAGGCCTGTCGCCCCGCCAGGAAGCCCAAGTTAACAGCTGCAATGAAAGCAAAGCGCCTGAAGTGGGCCAAACAATGGCAAGACTGGAGACTTCTGGAGATCGGTAAGATACAGCAATTTAATCAATAATTGATACATTATTATCATTTTCAGTTAAAATAAAGCAAATAAACATGGAAGTTTATATATTTTTCCTATTTTTGACAGGTCTGCTTCAGTGACGAAAGCACATTCGAAATTTTGCAGAATAAAGCTCAGTATGTGCGTCGTCGTCATGGAGAAAAGTTTCATCCTGATTGTGTCGTCCCGACGGTTAAACATCCCACCAAAGTGATGATTTGGTCAGTCATCAGCGGCAAGGGCACTGGACGTCTGGACGTCGTCAAAGGAATAATGAGGCAAGATCAGTACAAAGAAGTATTACAAAATCGGTTGATTCCGCAGCTCAGAGAATGGTTTCTAAATGGGGAACCATTCACTTTCATGCAAGATGGAGCTCCCTGCCACACTGCTCGGTCTGTTAAAGCTTTTTTGGCAGAAAAAAAATATCCCTCTGTTGGATTGGCCGGGTAATAGCCCTGATATGAACCCAAATGAAAATGTGTGGGAGCTGATGAAAAGAGAAGTGGCTAAAGATGTGATTACCAACAAAACCCAGCTCCTAGAAAAGATTATTCATGTGTGGAATCATCATCCTCAAATGCAGGAGACAGTACAATCTTGCATTGATAGCATGCCGCGCAGAATTAAAGCTTTGATAGCGGCTAAAGGTGGCTCAACTAAATATTGACTTTTACTAACATTAATTTCACTTTTCTTTAAAACTTAATAAACTTATGCTTTTCTAAATTAATGCTGTTTTATTTATGTCAAATAAATAGGTAATTGATTGGATAATATAAAAATAAAAAAAACAAATCAATTTAAAATAATAAAAAACCGGTCAAGTGCAAGTTGAACTTGCACAATTAGTGTTCCGTACGTTGATTGTTTTTAAAATAAAAAATTTTGTTAGGGTGGTATAAAATGATTAGTGACTTCACAAAACACACCCCAAATGAGTTTTCAACAAAGTTTGTTTCCAATCTTTACTGAAAACTGGTGACCTTGAAATTTTGTTTTTTTTTATATATCAAATAAATTATTTAAAGGTAATGCACTCGTGATAATTTTCGTTCAATCTATACCCCGTGGAGAATATTCCAGAATTTTTCCAAAATTTTTTGATCAGTACTTTTCGAGATAAGGTAGGGGACAGCGATTTTTTAAAAGTAATACGAAGAAAAGTGTGCGCAAGTATTACATTATATACGAGTATATATATATATAATATATATATATATATATATATATATATATATATATATATATATATATAATATATGTATATATATATATATATATATATATATATATATATATATATATGTATATATATATATATATATATATATATATATATATATATATATATATATATATATATATTTATATATATTTTTACTCGTGTTTTCACAAGCTATCATTTGACATCACACTCGATGACCTAGAAAACAAAAAAAAAATTTCACTTCCGATTTCACCCCTCAAAACGAACCCCTTAAGTCAAAATTTATGTTACGGTGGATAAAATGATCAGTGACTTCACAAAACACACCCCAAATGAGTTTTCCACAAAGTTTGTTTCCAATCTTTACTGAAATCTGATGACCTTGAAATTTTTGTTTTTTTTATATACCATATAAATTATTAAAAGTAATGCACTCGTGATAATTTTCGTTCAATCTACACCCCGTGGAGAATATTCCAGAATTTTTTCGAAATTTTTTGATAAGTACTTTTCGAGATAAGGCCCGGGACAGCGATTTTTCGCTAATTTTTAAAAATAATACAAAGAAAAGTGCGCGCAAGTATAATATTAATATATATATTTTTACTCGTGTTTTCACAAGCTTTCATTTGACACCACACTCGATGACCTAGTAAAAAAATTTTTTTTTCGCTTCCGACTTCACCCCCCAAAACTAACCCCTTAAGTCAAAATTTAATTCTCAAAACTACATGACTCTGATGAGGCCATCAATTCCTATTTTATTACCAAATTTCACCTTTATATGTCAAATAGTTTCGGAGAAAATCGGGTGTGACAGACAGACAGACAGACAGACAGACACCGAAGTGATCTTATAAGTGTTCCGTACGGAACACTAAAAACGGTACAATATCACTCGGTAATTAATATTTTACATGAAATCTTGCAGTGCGTCTAATAATTTGGCCAGGGACTGTATGTACTGAATATGAACATTCCTCAAAGATCGAAAACCCAAATTTATAATCAATGTATCTTACCAGCTACAACATATGGAACCGAGACATGGGTTTTAACTAAAAGAACAATAGAAAAACTACAAGTTCACCAACGAGCAATGGAAAGGAAGATGTTGAGTGTTACTTTGAAGGACAAGAAAACTAATAAATGGATTAGACAATAAACAAAGGTGGATTATATCACCAAACGGATAACATCTCTGAAATGGGGCTGGGCCGGCCATGTAACGCGACGAATAAGTGGAGGGGCAAGATCACTAGGTGGAGACCATGGGGTGAAAAGCGAAGCATAGGAAGACCCCAACAGAGATGGAGCGACGATCTGAAGAGAATCGGAGGGCTTAACTAGTATCAACAAGCACAACATAGAGAAAAATGGAAAGATTTGAGAGAGGCCTATACCCGACAGTAGGTAGAGAGCGGCTGAAGGAAGTAGAAGATGCCAAAATAGGGCTTTTAAACAATATTGGTTTTTGTAAATGAGGATTTTCCTAAATGACTTGTCTATAAAGTTATTAAATTGTCTCTTACAAGCAAATGGTCCAAGACTCTAGTCGTTTTAAAATACGAAACTTTTAAGCCAAACTATTGTGTTAGAAAGTCACCTAAACACTAAAATAAGAATAAACTTCTTTTTTAACTACTGAAGGTTTGTACATCGAACAAGAAATTTTTAGTTTGTATTATTATCATATTTTATTTTTTTAGTATTTCGCTGATAACTTATTCGTAAGAGCTGCTATTAAAGAAGCCGAACTAGCCTCAAAATATGTTCCAGTATATCTTTATCAATTTGCTTATTACGGAAGAAGGAGTTCAGTAATTATTGATGGTGAGTTTGCATTAGGTTACTTATTATCTATTAAGTAAATAGGGTATGTCAGTTGTTTGCTGTCTATAATGTTTCAATTATAACGATTGTTTTTTAACTAACCTTTTTGAAAAGAAAACAATATTATATATCAAACTGTTAAACTCTTGTCTGATTACCTGCTATATTTTAGCGACACCTTTTAACCCGCTCTTTCTGTCGTTTTTGGTCGCAGCAAGTCTGTTGTATTTTGTGGAGATTGAATATTAATTACTGTATCAAGAATGAGGTAAAAATGCAGCTTTGTGATGTGTTTGATTCTTTTGACCTACAAGTAACTACCACAGATCTAACAAGAGTGTATACAAACTGCAATGGGCACACAATGTAGTTACAAATATTGACAAAACTTTATATCAGTGCTCTATTTTCAACCCCCATATCAGCGACCACTATTCGCATAAATTTGTTGTCAGTCTCCCAGAAAAATGGAAACCTAAAAAGCAAGCTGCAAGTATTAAAATGTATTGTGTTTTTTTCTGAACAGAATATAACTAGCTTTGCTGATATGATTAGGCTGCAAAATTGGGAAAATATATTGAGCTTATCTAGCGACTGTGATAGTTTGTGGAATCTTTTTATTGACACTATCGTCTACTGTCTTAATTGTTGTTGTCCATACAAAAAGAAGTATTTAACATTGCCACTGCCTCCAAAAGGATGGTATAACAAAGATCTAGCTAGCCTGAAAGAGAAATTAGACCACCTATATTGGTTTGCATCGCAGGAATAATGGCAGTAAGGCTTTAACTGAATACAGTAATCTTAAAAAAAAGTATAGAACTAGAATAAATTTAACAAAAAACTCTATTATAAAAACAAAATAACTAATTCTGATAACAAATCAAAAACTATTTGATATATAGTTAATAATGCTTTAAAATAAAAACAACACACAAAGTTCTATTTTCGCTTCTCGTAGATTCTGAGCTTACTTCTGAACCAATCGTGGTTGCAAACACATTTGTAAATTATTTTAGTACTATTTCTGAAAACAAACTACGAATTAAATATGGATCAGCTAATGTGAAAGATTGTACCGTTTCGTCAGTAACATCAAATACCATGGTTATGGAATCCGTTACTGAGATTGAGGTTCTCCAAATTATTTCTAAAATAAAGAATAAACAAACAGCTGGATCTGATGATATAACTACTAAAGTGGTAAAAAATATTAAGTATTCAGTCACTAAACCGCTTTCGTTCTTAATAAACTTTAGTCTTAATAAGGGTATCTTACCTAAAGTTTTCAAAACCGCTAATGTTATCCCTGTCTATAAGAGGGGTGACCATAATGATGTAAGAAATTATAAGCAAATATCTATACTTAGTACTCTCTCAAAAATATTTGAGAGAATTGTGTACGAACGAGTAATCAATTTTGTTACCAAATACAACATACTACACTCCGCACAACATGGTTTTTTGCCTAATAGATCAATTGAGTCTGCCTCTTTCTACTATTTAAATCAGGTTTTCCGCAATGTTGATGACGGTAAATAAGTTATAACGCTTTTTTTTACCTTTCTATAACCTCTGATACGGTACACAAATCATCGCTGATGAAAAAATTATACAATATTGGCATTCGAGGCAGCCTGCTGGACTGGATAGGGTCATATATGACCGACAGGGGGGTGGTGGTGAAATATGATGGCATTGTTTCTGAAAAGAAAGCGGTCAATCTTGGCGTTCCACAGGGATCTGTCTTGGGACCCTTGTTATTTATACTATATGTAAATGACCTGCCATTAAATATTAGAACAGGGCAAGTGATTATGTATGCAGACGATACCACCATTGTGACAGCTTCGGACACTGTAGATGGTCTTTATGATAATGTTTCATGTGTGTGCCAGGATATGGAAGCATGGTGCAGAAGAAATGGCCTTGTACTGAATGTTGAGAAAACTATCATATGAATATATTTAATAAAAAACCATTAGCATCGATGTTTGCCAATTCCCTTGGTGTAAACTTTGAGGAGAAAGCCAAGTTCCTCGGTACGTTTGTGGATCATAGGATTTCTTTTAGGCACCATATAGATCACATATGTGCTAAATTGAACTCAGCTTACTTTGCAATTTTAAGCTTAAAAAGTACCCTTGATAGTGACGGTCTCTTGGCTGTATATTATTCATTAGCTTTTAATCACATGTCTAACAATGTTTGTATCCTGGGGTGCTGCTGGTGTGAAAAGTAAACGTATATTTGTGAACCAAAAGAAAAGAGTCCGCTTGATTTTTAATCTAAAAATTTTCGTGAAAGCTGCAGAAATACGTTTATAAATCAACGAATCCTAACTTTTCCATGTCTTTACATATTAAGGTGCTTAACTCTTGTAAACAATAATAGACACCTTTTTGAGATGCTGGGAGCAACAAATACATATAACACCAGGAGTAATAGTGTATTAAAGGTCCCCATTCATATATCAACTTTCTTCAAAAGCTCTCCCCTCTATAGTTGCATCAGCCTTCATAATGGAATGCCTGCGGAACTGTGAAATATGCGTGGTCCAAGATTTATATCTCGGCTAAAGTTCTTCTTACTGGAAAATGCCTTCTACTCGATAGGGGATTTCTACGGGGATTATTATTATTAACGGTTTTGGGAAGGAGTTAATAACTTAGAGAAGACAGCATTCATTTTATAAAAATACCAATTTTGTATATAAGCAATCAAATATTTTATGGTGGATAATACCAGAAGCATTACATTTTTGGCTGCCATGAAGTCCTATATTCCTTTTTCACAGAAATATCCTTTCAACAACAAGCCTTGATTCGATGGAAAATGCAAAAAAGCTGCTGCTTCTAAACATCTAGCCTACAGACTATGGCGTGAAAGTTTTTACATCATAAACCGTAAAGTTATTGTCAAAATTTCACCAAAACTGCTTACACGGCCAGATAATACCGTTACAACATCTATTGCCATAGCCAACTTGCTGTCTAAACTCTTTGCTACATATTCTCTACTACCAATTTTGATATAATACCTGCAATAGCACTCAAAAACGTGAGCGAACTAACATCAGTTTTCTATACACTTTTCAATCTATCCTACAGAAAGAGAATATTTCCTTCCTGCTGGAAATGCGCTATAGTTTAGCCGCACTGCTTTCAATAATATCGAAAATTATGGAAAAAGCTATCAGTCAACATCTTTCTTAACCAAAGGTCAATAAGAACTTATTTAATACATACTACTCAGTATATATCACCACTACACCAAACACTTTATTTTTGCACTCGACGCGCGTTTCGCTAACCATGTTAGCTTCATCAGGAGCGATGATTGACTAAAGCTAAACTACAAATCTACCCTATTTATACTTAGCCTAACCCTTGAATTACTCAAGTGGAACTAATGACATAGGCAAGGCCATCAGTTCCGGTCAAGTAACCAGTAGAGGGAACTATAAGGAATAGGCCCTCTGTCTTTATTTAAACTACTTTTACATTTTATGATTTCCATACTTTCGTATGCGTTCAACAGTCCCCTATCAGATACATTTTTTATTAATCTTAGATTATCTAATGTTACAGTATGATCAGCTACAAGGGCATGTTCGGCAATGCTAGACTTTTCTGTTCTATTGTATTTTAAGTGTGCTAAGTGTTCTTTAAATCTTGTTTAATTGACCTTTTAGTTTGCCCAACATACTTTTTGTCACAATCATTACAACTAATTTCATAAATTCCACTTTTCTCACAATTAGGAATCTTATCTTTGGGATTTCCTAAGATATTCCTCAGATTGTCTGATGACTTATAGACTAAGGCGAGACCTACCTTATTAAATACCTTATTGAGTCCCTTGCTATATATGGAGACATACTTGATGTTATTTTCTTCGCGTGTAAAAAAGGTGGAATTCTGAATATTAAACCTAAACTTATGTCTATTTATTAGCTTATTTACTAAGTCATCGTCGTAACCAATAACTCTAGTTATATTTCTAATACGATTCCTTTCTTTATTAAAGTTTACTCTATTCAGAGGAAAGTGACCAAACGATGAACTAAAAAATATAATAAGGCTAATTTATGTTGTTTGCAATGAAATGAATCATTAGAAAATATATCTATCTGTTACTGTGTCCTTCCTATAGATATCAAATTCTAATCTATTATTATTTTTAATAATTAAAATATCTAGAAAAGGCAATTGTCCTTTGTTCTCAATTTCGTAAGTGAAATTTAATGGAATCATACCGGCTATTCAATTTAGAAACAAAATCATCAATATTTGCTTTCTTTGTATCAAAAATCGCGAAAATATCATCCACATACCTATACCATACCCTTGGGAAATATTCGAATTCTTGACTGGCTTCGATTTCAAACTTACTCATGAATAAATTGGCTATGAAAGGTGATAAGCAATTACCCATAGCTGTTCCTTCCTACTGAACATAAAACTGATTGTTGTATTGGAAATAATTTTGTTCCATACAAGGTTTAGATAATGTTAAGTATTCATGAATAATTTCGTCTTCAAAGTCATTCATTCTAAGTAATTCTTCGAGATATTGCAAAGTTTGTGGAATTGGCACACTTGGGAACAACGAACTATCATCAAAAGAAATTAAGACTTCATCTTCATTAAGAAACTAGATTTTTTGTTTTATTAATGAACTGTAACGAATTCTTTCACTGCGAAAGTATTTAACGGTAACTTCTCAAGTTCTTTTGATAACCATTTGGATATTAAATATGTGGGTGATCCGACCGATGAAACAATGGGTCGCATTGCTTTTCCAGGTTTGTGAATTTTAGGTAAGCAATACAATTTTGGTATGGTCGGATTACTCACATTTAATTTAAATTTTAGCGAATCGGATACAAGGTTCTTACATTTTTTTAAAGAATTTTAACCTCTGATATCATTCTCGGTAATAGATTTCTTATTACCTTTTCATAAGGGCCAGATTCGATAAGATTATCTACGCGTTCAAAATAGTCTTTCTTATCCAATATAACAACCTTATTTCCTTTATCCGCTTTTAAGTAGAAGACATCTTTCTTTTTCAATCCTTTCACTACTTTTATGTCTTTTCGTGAATTAGAATTTGTGTTGTTAACCATGTTTTTTGATACTCGCTCCATACTTCAAATACACAAAATGAAATTCACATCTTAAACAAAGGTCTTAACTTTGCAATACCCCCTCCTAGAGATAATTTATCAGAAATAGTTGCTCACATTGAAAGTTCCATTAGTACACTTCCAGAAAATAGTAAATCATTTGTTAGGGAAGCATGGTTAACAACACAAATTCTAATTCACGAAAAGACATAAAAGTAGTTAAAGGATTGAAAAAGAAAGATGTCTTCTACTTAAAAGCGGATAAAGGAAATAAGGTTGTTATATTGGATAAGAAAGATTATTTGAACGCGTAGATAATCTTATCGAATCTGGCCCTTATGAAAAGGTAATAAGAAATCCATTACCGAGAATGATATCAGAGGTTAAAAATTCTTTTAAAAAAATTTAAGAACCTTGTATCCGATTCGCTAAAATTTAAATTAAATGTGAGTAATCTGACCATACCAAAATTGTATTGCTTACCCAGAATTCACAAACCTGGAAAAGCAATGCGACCCATTGTTTCATCGATCGGATCACCCACATATTTAATATCCAAATGGTTATCAAAAGAACTTGAGAAGTTACCTTTAAATACTTTCGCAGTGAAGAATTCGTTACAGTTCATTAATAAAACAAAAAATCTAGTTCTTAATGAAGGTGAAGTCTTAATTTCTTTTGATGTTAGTTCTTTGTTCCCAAGTGTGTCAATTCCACAAACTGTGCAATATCTCGAAGAATTACTTAGAATGAATGACTTTGAAGACGAAATTATTCATGAATACTTAACATTTTCTAAACTTTGTATGGAACAAAATTATTTCCAATACAACAATCAATTTTATGTTCAGAAAGAAGGAACATCTATGGGTAATTGCTTTTCACCTTTCATAGCCAATTTATTCATGAGTAAGTTTGAAATCGAAGCCAGTCAAGAATTCGAATATTTCCCAAGGGTGTGGTATAGGTATGTGGATGATATTTTTGCGATTTTTGATACAAAGAAAGCAAATATTGATGATTTTGTTTCTAAATTAAATAGCCGGTATGATTCCATTAAATTCACTTACGAAGTTGAAAACAAAGGACAATTGCCTTTTCTAGATATTTTGATTATTAAAAATAATAATAGATTAGAATTTGATATCTATAGGAAGGACACAGTAACAGATAGATATATTTCTAATGATTCATTTCATTGCAAACAACATAAATTAGCCTCATTACATTTTTTAGTTCATCGTTTGGTCACTTTCCCTCTGAATAGAGTAAACTTTAATAAAGAAAGGAATCGTATTAGAAATATAACTAGAGTTAATGGTTATGACGATGACTTAGTAAATAAGCTAGACATAAGTTTAGGTTTAATATTCAGAATTCCACCTTTTTTACACGCGAAGAAAATAACACCAAGTATGTCTCCATACCATATAATCCAAAATATAGCAAGGGACTCAATAAGGTATTTAATAAGGTAGGCCTCACCTTAGTCTATAAGTCATCAGACAATCTGAGGAATATCTTAGGAAATCCCAAAGATAAGATTCCTAATTGTAAGAAAAGTGGAATTTATGAAATTAGTTGTAATGATTGTGACAAAAAGTATGTTGAGCAAACTAAAAGGTCAGTTTAAAACAAGATTTTAAGAACACATAGCACACTTAAAATACAATAGAACAGAAAAGTCTAGCAATGCCGAACATGCCCTTGAAGCTGATCATACTGTAACATTAGATAATCTAAGATTAATAAAAAAATGTATCTGATAGGAGATTGTTGAACGCATACGAAAGTATGGAAATTATAAAATGTAAAAATAGTTTAAATAAAGACAGAGGGCCTATTCCTTATAGTTCCCTCTACTGGTTACTTCACCAGAACTGATGGCCTTGCCTATGTCATTAGTTCAGCTTGAGTAATTCAAGGGTTAGGCTAAGTATATAGGTAGATTTGTAGTTTAGCTTTAGTCAATCATCGCTCCTGATGAAGCTAACATGGTTAGCGAAAC
This sequence comes from Pachyrhynchus sulphureomaculatus, assembly GCA_019049505.1. Classification (NCBI taxonomy): domain Eukaryota; kingdom Metazoa; phylum Arthropoda; class Insecta; order Coleoptera; family Curculionidae; genus Pachyrhynchus; species Pachyrhynchus sulphureomaculatus. Next base: position 9,615,131 of record CM032454.1, read on the forward strand.
GCGCGTCGAGTGCAAAAATAAAGTGTTTGGTGTAGTGGTGATATATACTGAGTAGTATCATTGTGCCAAAGATTCCACATTCCCAACTTAGTTATTTAATACAACGCAATTTGCCATTACGGAGAATCTCGAGTGATTATACTTGATATATTTAAGGCATTTGACCGTGTTTGTCATGACGGATTATTGGCTAAGTTACACTATTATGATGTGTCTGAACGGTTTTGTTTATAAATCTCGTGTTCCCTCAGAGAGTATTCTTTTCTCTTCCCCTACTCTCTTCCTTTTATACTTCAACGATCTGCTGGAAAGAACCGGGAATCCAATCTATAGCTTTGCAGATGACATTACGTTTATTTCTTCATTTACTTTGAACGCCCGAACATTTCTTCATGAAAATATTCGCAGATACTCGTAAGTCATTCAAGTCGACACGGTGGAGGATTATTTGCTTCGAGGTGAAAAAAAATATGATTGTGAACTTCTAAAAAAATTAAGAAAAACGATACGAAATAAACTAAAAGGATTATTGTTTCGAAAACTGCTTCTCCTGTGTGAACAACCTCACACCGCAGGTGTAACCAATGCTCTGACTGATCCGTTTAAATGGGAGGTTTTCGATCATTCAACTTACTTCCCCGACCTAGTACCAAGCGACAATTATCTATTCTTACAACTGAAGAATTTTTTGGCCGGAAAATGCTTTGACGAGCAAGAAGAACAGGAATATAAATTAATAAGTGATTTAAAGAAATGGCGGGAGACTTTTACTCCAACGGTATAGGAAAGCTAGTTCCAGGATGGGCAAGTGTTTAAATTTGTATGGTGACTAAAAATTCAGAATAATAACATAAATGTGTATGATATTTACATTTCTACTTAAATATAATACATTAATTAATTAATTATTGATTTCTGAATATTTATGCATGCAATAAAACATTAGACAGTTGTTTACAGAAATAGCGACTTTCGTACGCTTGTAGAAAAACATTTTTTAAATAATTGTGCTTGTGGTGACAATAACTGAGTAGAATTTAATGTTACCAAAACCCAAGCGGCAGTTTTTTTGGAAAAGCAGAAGCAAGATAACAGTATTGAGTAGCGGCAAGAGCGCTTGAAAATGCCAAATAAGATTTTGGCGAAACGCCGTGCAAATTCATTGATGGACGAACACATTGAAACCAGGAATTTTAATGTATTATATATATATATATATATATATATATATATATATATATATATATTATATATATATATATATATATATATATATATATATATATATATATATATATATATTTATATATATATATATATATATATATATATATATATATATATATATATATATCTATAATTATTCTAATGCTATAAGAACTACCAAAAACAGATTTAGATAGGAATAGGTAAATCTTGAACTTTAAAATGTTTAGGCTTATTTATTTTTATATTTATTGATAGGTTATCGGGAAGCCTCTCATGGTGGAGAACTTCCGTTTATATTTAATCAATCGTCTAGTAATACTACAATTCCAGAAGACCTATTAACACAAGCCAGGATGGTAAAACTTTGGACAAATTTTGCAAAGTACTCGTAAGTATATGGTTCTTGGATATAAATATTAAGTATTTTTATATCCGACGTCAGAGATAACTCATTTGTTTTGATTTGTAAAAAAATGTATAATAATTAGAAGAGGCTGTCGTTGAAAACTGGATTTATATATATATATATATATATATATATATATATATATATATATATATATATATATATATATATATATATATATACATACATACAGGGTGGCCCAAAATTACCGAAGGGGTTTGAGTTCATTATAACTTTTTATTGAAGACATAATTATAATTTTTTTTTTTTAAATACAGTATATTAATGGAGAATATTTTTAATTTAATTATGAAAATTATATCTCGCAAGTGGTGGCCATTTTTCTGCTTCGCATATTCGTGCTCTTTCCAAAACATTTTCCATAACCTTTCGCAAAACTTCAGGTGTTATGTTGTTGATTTCGTCGCGTATATTGTTTTTTAATTGCTGGATGGTTCTAGGCTTATTAATATAGACTTTTCCTTTCAAATAACCTCAAGGAAAAAGTCTGGAGCGGTTAAATCCGGTGAACGCGGAGGCCAATTAAAATCGCTTGTACGCGAAATAATTCGTTCACCAAAGATGTCGCGTAAAAGAGCCATTGTGTCCCTCGCAGTGTGCGCTGTGGCTCCATCCTGTTGGAACCCTACTTGCGGATGGTTTTCCACGGCTGGCCTTAAAAAATTTTCCAACATTGTCCGATATCGAACACCAGTGATGGAAACGGCGACACTGTGTTCATTTTCAAAAAAATATGGGCCAATTATCCTTTCCGACGAAACACCGCACCAAACAGTACACTTAAGTGGGTGTAATTGTCGCTGTTGAACGACTCTTGGATTTTCCGTAGCCCATATCCTGCAGTTTTGCCTATTAACGAACCCATTTAATTGGAAAAGTCGTTGCTGGTAATCTGTCGGTTTCAATTCTTGGACAAGCTGAATTTTGTATGGAAACATTCTTATTGTATGCAAAATTCTCTGCAGCGACCCTCATGAGAGGCCAAGTTGTGTCGAACGTCTTCTGGTTGATGTTTCTCCATCTTCCCGAGTACTCTCCTGTACCCGTTCAATATTGTCATCCGTGTGCACCGTTCGTCATCTGCCGGCACCAGGAAGGTTCCTTACTGCCCCTTGTTGTCGAAAATTTGCAACCAGACGGTTTATTGTTGACTCTGTGGGTCCAACCTGCACATTAAAATAACGACGATATGCACGCTGAGTCAAAACAATGGACCGTTGATTTGAGAAATAAAGTTCAACGATTTGGGCACGTTGTTCAATTGTGTACTGTTCCATTTTAAATTCCCCAAGTCTTCTTTACAAAATACTGAAAAGAAATAAAAAACAAAATTATAATAAAAAAGTTATAAGGAATTCAAACCCCTTCGGTAATTTTGAGCCACCCTGTATATATATATATACATATATATATATATATATATATATATATATATATATATATATATATATCTACTTATATATATATATATATATATATATATATATATATATTATATATATATATATATATATATATATATATATATATATATAATACTGTGAAGTCCGTTTATAACAAACTTCAAAAATCACTAAAAATGGTTCGCTATATCCGAAGTTTGTTACAAACAGTAAACAAAATCTAACATCATTTTTCACTATTTTTAGTGTTCCGTACGGAACACTTATAAGATGACGTCGGTGTATGTCTGTCTGTCCGTCCGTTTGTCTGTCTGTCACATCCCATTTTCTCCGAAACTATTTGTCATAGAAAGTTAAAATTTGGTAATAATATAGGAATTGATGGCCTCATCAGAACTATGTAGTTTTAAGAGTTAAATTTTGATTTAAGTGGTTTGGGGGGTGAAATCGGAAGTGAAAAAAAATTTTTTTACTAGATCATCGAGTGTGGTGTCAAATGAAAGCTTGTGAAAACACGAGTAATATATATATATATATATATATATATATATATATATATATATATATATATATATATATAATGTAATACTTGCGCGCACTTTTCTTTTTATTATTTTTAAAAAATCGCGAAAAATCGCTGACCACCCGCCTTATCTCGAAAAGTACTTATCAAAAAATTTTCAAAAAATTCTGGAATATTCTCCACGGGGTGTAGATTGAACGAAAATTATCACGAGTGCATTTAATGATTTATCTGGTATATAAAAAAAAACAAAAATTTCAAGGTCATCAGCTTTCAGTAAAAATTGGAAACAAACTTTGTTGAAAACTCATTTGGGTTGTGTTTGGTGAAGTCACTGATCATTTTATACCTCCGTAACAAAATTTTTTATTTTAAAAGCAATCAACGTACGGAACACTAATTGTTCAACTTCAACTTGCACTTGACCGGTTTTTTATTTAGATTAGGCGCTAATTCTTAGGAAAATGAACAATAATAATTATTAAATTAAAAAAAAACGTTCGAAGGAAAATAAAACAAGTCACACTAAAGTTCTTATTATGTAGGTTGTTACATATACGAGTATAAACGTTTATACAATAAAATCAGTAATTTTCGTTTGTAGAATTTTACTTGAAAAAAAAAGGTGTTTATATAATTATCAAGGACACAAAAAATACACATATATATATATATATATATATATATATATATATATATATATATATATGTATATATATATATATATATATATATATATATATATATATATATACATATATATATATATATATATATATATATATATATATATATATATATATATATATATATATATATGTATATATATATATATATATATATATACATATATATATATATATATATATATATAATATATATATATATATATATATATATATATATATATATATATGTATATATATATATATATATATATATATATATATATATATATATACATATATATATATATATATATATATATATATATATATACATATATATATATATATATATATATATATATATATATATATATATATATATATATATATATATATATATGTATATATATATATATATATATACATATATATATATATATATATATATATATATATATATATATATATATGTATATATATATATATATATATATGTATATATATATATATATATATATATATATATATATATATATATATATGTATATGTTACACCAAACACTTTATTTTTACACTCGACGCGCGTTTCGTTAACCATATTAGCTTCATCATCGCTCCTGATGAAGCTAACATGGTTAGCTCAACGCGCGTCGAGCGTAAAAATAAAGTGTTTGCTGTAGTGGTGATATATATTGATTAGGCAATCCATGTTTAATTAAAATTGTTTAAATTTAATTTTTTTTTATCAACGGGGATTTGAATAAATGATCAAAGTTGACTGTGAGCTTTTCAACAAAAAATAGCTTTCGTATCGACTGTTAACCGAGGAAGTTTTATGAAAAAAGACTGATTTACAAGATCTCATTTTTGTTGCCTTGGAAAGCATAACTCCTTATATTAGACAAATATTACTGTATGTTCAATAATTTTATGGTAATAATAACTTTAAAACTTTTTCCTTTACCTTAAGTGTTTCCATCTTGAATTATCAATATTATTTATTTCTACTTTTACTTCAATTTTTTAACTTGAAGTTTTTTATGACACTATTTACAATAAAATGATTTTTAAATATTTAAATCTTTTAATTTTAATACTTTCAGAAATCCTACGCCAGAGCCAACAGAGTTGCTTAATTTTACTTGGCCAGTAGTAAATTCAGATGAATTTTCATTTTTGAATATAAATAATACACTGGAAGTTCGATCACCATTAAGAGAAAACTATTTGATATGGACCTACATCTATGAAACTTTTGGAAGAAAGCCATTTGTTACTTTTTAATGCTTCATGTAAATTGATATAGATAATATACCAACTACCTTAGAAATAGGCTTGCGAAATTGTTCTTGTATTCGTCGAGTAATTTTCAATAAACAGGTGGGCTATGGTGCTGATATATTGAACCACAACATAGAGAACAGTTTTTTTTATGTATTTAATCATTAATATTGTTATAAAACTAATAACTTATTGGAAATAATATTTTGAAGATTACAAGCTTATTTGGTTGTGATTTAATTAGAAAAACCGTAAGCTCCATATTTTCATTATTTTATAATTAATATTAAATAGAATATATTTATATTATTTATATTTTATTATATTGTTCCTTATATTCTATAAGGTCCTTATCAGTTTATCTAAAGCTCCGTATCACAATCGCTAGTAGTAGTAGGATTGGAGGCGAGGCTCAAAGTCGAGCAAACAGACTAGAAAAATGAATTTTACCCATTACCCCCATCTGGGCAAAGTTTTTAACGTTTAAATCGAACTACGTGATCCGCAGATGGTATTCTAAAGCCTACTTATTTGTTACTTCTCGCTCGCCAGCTTACCACAACAACTACACTAACTCCCTCAGCAGTCTTCCTGCCCAAGTTACCTCTCAACCAACAGCATGCTGTCCTTAAGTTCCGTCAAAGTTCGGCTCTTAAACATGAAATTCGACTTCAGATATGCGCCCTCACCTCAAGGAGGCGTTATCTGTATCGTCGCTCTTTTTTTTTATGGGTCTAGCATACGTGCTGCAGGGAAGTCCCTAAAGCGTTACAGGAGCGACACATGTGCGGAAAAAGCGATTCACGTTGTTCTTGAATCGCTGGAAATTGTACTAGGTAGGAAACACAGTCCTGGGCAAATTGTTCCAAAGGGATGATGTTCTCCATATAAAAGACTGCTTGAAAAGTGTTGTACGAGGAGTAACAAGCTGAACCTCATAAGGATGTGAAGTATTAGCGCGATGTGTATTTCTAGCATGCACCGCTCTGGGAGGAATTAAGTGGGCTACATCCTTCGAACACTTTCCATGAAAAAACTTGTAGAATAGGCTCAAGTCGCCAACCGTTCTTCGATGTTCTAGCGAATCAAGGCCGCCGGTCAGTTCCGGGTCTCCAACAGCTCTTCTCTGAATAGAATCTAACAAATGCAATGTATGTTTGGGAGCGGAGCCTCAAACATAGGAACTGTATTCCATAGTTGGACGAATTTAAACTTTGTAAAGAATTAACAGTTGTTGTGGAGTGTAAAGATTTTTGGTTCGAAATAATATTCCCAACTGTTGAGAAGCTCTCCTTGCTATGCCTGCGACTTATTCATGCCAGGACATATTTGATCCCAAATTAACGTCCAACAAATTAAGTGACGACGTTAGAGGAATGGAGTGCCCTGCCGTGATAATTTTCGTTAAATTTGCACCCTGTGGAGAATATTCCAGAATTTTTTCTAAATTTTTTGATCAGTTCTTTATAATACATAGAAAAGTATGCGCAAGTACTACATCTATAATATATATAAAATGCAACGTCTCTCTGTCTGTCTGTCTGTCTGTCTGTCTATCCGTTAGTGCGCTTATCACTGGAGAACCACTTATCCATTTACGTACTTTTTTTTTTTTAAAACATACATATGTTCTCTGGCCAGGTGTTATATTTTGTTACGATAGGTAGCATAAGAAATGAGTAGTGACGATAATAGTGAATGAAGTCGGAAAAAAGTTTATCGCTAACGCGTTCCCTTGCAATACACAGCCTAAACCATTAAATATAGAACAATATTATGTAGCAGAGAATATCTATAATCTATAATATATTTATAAAATTCATTGTCTCTCTGTCTGTCTGACTGTCCATTAGTGCGTTTATCAGGCGTCTCTCTGTCTGTCTGTCAATCCGTTAGTGCGCTTATCCCTCGAGAACTACTTATTCGATTTACGTGATTTTTTAAATTTATATATATGTTCTCTCACCAGGTTATAGATATATATTTTATTACATCAATATATATATGTATATATATATATATATATATATATATATATATATATATATATATATGTATATATATGTATATATATATATATATATATATATATATATATATATATATATATATATATATATATATATGTATATATATGTATATATATATATATATATATATATATATATATATATATATATATATATATATATATATATGTATATGTATATGTATATATATATATATATATATATATATATATATATATATATATATATATATAACATATATATATATATATATATATATATATATATATATATATATATATATATATATATATTGATGTAATGCAACGTATCTCTGCCTGTCTGTCTGTCTATCCGTTAATGCGCTTATCACTGGAAAACCACTCATCCGATTTACGTACTTTTTTTTTAAAAACATACATATGTTCTCTGGCCAGGTTATAGGATATATTTTATTGCGTTAGATAACATAAAAAATAAGCAGTGACGATAATAGTGAATCAAGTCGACAAAAGGGTTACCGTTAACGCGTTCTCTTGCAATACACTGCCTAAACCCTTAAATATGGAACAATATCATGTTGCAAAGAATATAATATATATTAAATGGAACGTCTCTCTACCTGTCTGTCTGTCCGTTACTGCGCTTATCATTTGAGAACCACTTATCCGATTTACGTGTTTTTATAAATTTATAAATATGTTCTATATAATTCGATATAAACCTAGATAATGGGAGATAAGGTGAGATAATGGGAGATAAGTATAAATAATAGGAAATAAGGAGAAATAATGGGAGATAAGCAGAGATAAGTCCAGATAATGGGAGTTATGGTAAGATAATGGGAGATAAGGAGAAATAATGGGAGATAAGTCGAGATAAGCCTAGATAATGGAAAATAAGGTGAGATAATGGGAGATAAGGAGAAATAATGGGGGATAGGAGAAATAATGGGCGATGAGCAGAGATAAGCCTAGATAATGTAAATTATGTAGAGATAATGGGAAATAAGGAGAAATATTGGGAGATAAGGGGAAATATTGGCAGATATTTTACTACGTTAGGTAACATAAGAAATAAGCAGTGACGATAATGGTGAATCAAATCCACGCGAGCGGAGCCGCGGGCACTGCTAGTTATATATATTTTTACAAGATTTCATTTGACACCCCACTCTATGACCTGGTATGATTTTTTTTCACTTCCGATTTCACCCCCCAAAACTAATCCATTAAATCAAAATTTAACTTTCAGAGCTACACGGCTCTAATGAGGCCATCAATTCCTATGTTAGTATCAAATTTCAACTTTCTATGTCAAATAGTTTCGGAGAAAATCGGGTGTGACAGACAGTCGGACAGGCACCGAAGTGATATGATAAGTGTTCCGTACGGAACACTAAAAATGATACAAGAGAAATTATAATTTATGCTATTTTTGACATTGTATTTAATGTACTATATTGCCTGTTAATGTTTTTAAATATAACAGTTTCAACAAGGTAATATAAATAGAAATTGAGAGATGCAAAAACACTTATTGTGGAATTACTTAGTCCTGAGAAAGACCTAATAGATATGTATGTTTTGTTCTACTCCGCATTCTTTTGACTTGACTTTAGATTATTTTCTGAAAGTTTAACATTGAAATCCTTAGTATTCTATCAGCTATTTTACTAAAAATTATATTTTTTGCACGGAGAAGTAACCCTAGTATGTGGCAATATGTGCATAAATAGTTTTTGAGCAAAAATTAAAGTATTTTTGATTTCTTTGGCGTTTCCGTGAGTTTTGCGTGGATCCAGAGATTTTCAGCGTATATACCAATAAAGCTATAAACAAGTTGTAAGTTAACTGCCGGAAATGCTTGCCTTGATATCTGGTAAGTACTATTAGAAAATGGATAATTAAAATGATCTTAATTATAACTACTTATGTAAAGGATCAAGTGTTTACTTTAAACATGCACAAAATAATTTTTTTTTCTATTCAATCAAAAATGATAATATATAGTATTACTGACGTCATTTAAAAATAAAAATTCAATTAAAGTATCCACTTGATTACTTCCGCTTAGTCTGGATCTCTTAGATATCTCTTATGTGATTTCGATTATAGAACAAATAAGTTGAAATTTTACCGTAATATAATGTACAATTTCATTTTAATAAAAAAATCACGAGGAAACTTTTATCGAACTTTGTTTCTAGATAATTTATTTGTAACATACAATGCCTGTTAAAATGATTTTACAGAAAAATAAAATACAGTGCCACCTCGATAATCCGGATCTCCATTAAACCGGATTCTTTAATAATCCGGACAAACATTTCTATTGCATTGTGTACTTTATAATCCAGATTTGATACTCGTAGTACTAGGTAATCCGGACCTGCGTTTTTAGACATCTACTTAATTTAAACTACATGGGAAAACTGAAATCCATAGTGAGGGATTCCCTAACTTCCAGTCTAATACATCTGGGAGTCACACAAACTGTAGGTGCCTTTGATTTGCCTACAACGCATCGCATATCGCGTCTAAAGGTTAAGGACTTTGTAGTTGTTTGTTTATTGTCACAAGTACAACATACCTACGTTCTATTTTACTTTATGTGGTTCATATAAGTATGTAAACGTTTTTTTACGTATATGTACCTATATATTAAAATGCCTTCTAAAAGAAAACATATTACACTAACAATAAAACAAAAGTCCGATATATTAGAAAGACTAGTTCTTGGTGAAAGCGGAAAAGTGTTGGCAAATGAATACGGAGTAGGAACATCCACAATTTCGGATATAAAAAAGGAGCAAGGGAAAATCAAACGGTACGTATAGAGGATTCATTTTAAAGATAATTTTGGACACTCACTATGGACGTGTAACTTCTTTTAGATTTATTTCCAAATGTGATTCCGGTCCTGGCGTCAGAAAAACCTTACGAAAAGCTGAATATCCAGAAATGGAAACTCTTTTGTATACATGGTTTTGTACGCAACGATCAAGGCACGTCCCAATTTCCTACGAAATTTTATTAGGCTAAGCAAAACAGTTTTACACTAAAACCTACGGGAATGATAATTTTAGAGCTAGCACAGGCTGGATTTCTAACTTCAGAAAAATACATGGTCTGCGTGCTTTAAAAGTTTGTGGCGAAAAACTATCCAATGATGAAAGTGCCGTAACCTTGGACCTACTCAAATATACAATGCAGATGAATCAGCTCTGTCTTGGAAAATGTTGCCTGAAAAAACGCTGATTCGTTCCCAGGAAAAGAACGCGTTACCTGTTGCAATGCTGATGAAGCACAAAAATTAAAGTTGTTAGTGATAAGAAAGGCAAAAAATCCGAGGGCTTTTAAAAATGTGAACATACTTGTTGAGTACAAATCATTCTGCCAATGCATGGATGACTACAGCAATTTTCTTAGACTGGTTTCATCATTCTTTTATTCGTCAATTCAAAAGTCCTTTAAGAAGTCTCAACTTGCCTGAAAGAGCCCTGCTAATCGTTGATTACGCTTTGAGCCATGGAACTATAGAAGAGCTGACTAGTGAGGATGGACATTATTTCTTCCACCAAATTGTACTGCACTTTTGCAGCCTATGAACCAGAATGCAGACTGACAAAATTATTTTATCGGAAAAGTCTTTTAGCCCATATTTTATCAAATAATGAAGAGAACCTTGTTAGGTTATTAAAAAGCATTAACCTAAAAGATGCTGTATGTCTACTATTCAATTCATGGGAAAAAGTCTCCCCTGAAGTCTTGAAAAAGGGCTGGCACAAAATTATGGCTTATGTGGCAGATACCAACCCAGACACTGAATATGATGCTGAAGATCTGATTCCTCTGAGTGAATTGCGGCACAATTTGCTTTCCACGAATGAAGAAATGAAAGGTAAAGCCGAAATTTTTCTTTTAGTATTTTTTTGGTTAATTCGTAAATATTTAACAGACGTTTCAGATATGCTGAATGTTCTCACTGAGCAGAATCTCACGAACGTGGAAATATGTAATTGGCTTCAAAATGATGAAGATTTGTTACCACTGGAAGACATAGATGATACAGATGGACAACACGAGGGTGATAATGAAGGTTCAGAGTTAAATACTAATACAAACCAGACTGTTAAGAACACTGTGAAGAATGATGAGGCAGTTAAAAGTTTCAATGTGTGCATGAGATGTGCAGAAGAAAATGATATCCCTCTAAGTGATGTTCTTGTACTTCAAAGATTAAAAGAAATTGCTTTTATGATGAACCAGAGAAGGGTCAAGCAAACAAAAATTACAAATTTTTTACAAAATAAGATAAAACTTTATAAGATATGCTTCTATTTTAAATATGATTCTATGTATGTACTATTTTTTAGTTGTTTCGTGTTAAATGATTCGTTTTTTTAATACAAATAATGTCCTGCTCCATTAATTCGAATTATTTACTAATTCGGATCACCGCGGTTTTAATTAGTCCGGATTATCGAGGTCGCACTATAATTAGAAAAAAGAAATCAATAAAATTTATGGAAACTATTGTACATGGATATATGTAAAGTTCTTAAATTAGTATCAAAATTGAAATATTAAAAATTTAGTAAACTTCTTACGACTAGTTCTACAAAATATCATTGTAACTATGGAAATATTTTTAATATCATATCATAAACAATTAACTTAAAACAAATTGTAATAGTATTAATATTGCATCCTATATAATATTATATATATATATATATATATATATATATATATATATATATATATATATATATATATAAATATATATATGTACTTTCCTTTATCTAAAGCAGACGAAAACTGATATCGGTGTCTGAGGCTCAATTTTTATGATAAACTCAGTGGTGAAAACCGCATATCGATATCTAGTACCGTTTAAGATATACAGGGTGTTTTTCAAAAATCTGCATTTTGGAAAAATGTTTGTAATTCTTTTCCTACTGAAAATTTTTGATTTGTGTAAAAACATTTTCAAAGCACTTTTTCACGTGGATTTCAGTAGTTTAAGTTACATTTTTTTACAACTAATATTTTAATAGTTATTAACACAAAAATATATTTTTTAAATGGTAACATATACCTAGTATATTTTTGCTTATTCGAATAGAGCTTTAAATTATCATTCTAAAAATATAGCACACTTTATATTTTGCTTAAATCTACTAAATGCTATAGTACTTTAAACTATGTAGAAAATAAAACAAAACAACAATAAAACAATTTATTCCGAGTAGAGCAAACTAAAACAAAACAATTTTTTATAAGAGATGTTCGAAATATCAACCAGTTTCATTTACATATAGGCGGCACCTTTTCTGGACACTTCTTACCAAGTTGATTAGTTCAACAGGAGTGAGAGCTGCAAAACTTTGTATCACTGCGATTTCTAACTCTTGCCTGGTGTTTGTCGGCAATTTAAAAATTTGGTCTTTCAATCTTCCCCAGAGTTAGAAGTCCATGGGTGTTAAATCCGGTGACCTTGCCGGCCAACGGTTCGGACCTTGGTTGGCTATCGAGTTATTGTCGAAATAGGCCGATAAAAAATTACTGATAATCTAGAAGAAGAAGATTCCATCATGTAAGCTTTGAAAAAGATGGGTGAGATCCCATTGAAACGTCAGCTATTAAACAATCCTTCTCAGGATATCCAGCCTACACGGGAAACCCGAGACACACAGTTGTCATATTACACCCGTGAAAACATCCGTCAAACCATATATATATATATATATATATATATATATATATATATATATATATATATATATATATATATATATTTATATATATATATATATATATATATATATATATATATATATATATATATAAATTGAAATATTTTTGGGTTTTAGGTTCATGGAATAATCTAAACAAGTTATTTTTTACGTACGTAATATATATATATATATATATATATATATATATATATATATATATATAAATTGAAATATTTTTGGGCTTTTTTGAAAAAAAAATTATCCCTTTTCTTTATTTTTTTTACATTTCTAAAAATATAAAATTATGTAGCTTTACATGATTGACTTAAAATATAATATTTTTTTTATATTACAGTTCAAATTTTGAACACTTATGCACATACAAATTAAAAACTGGTAGAATTAAAATTATATATGTATTTTATTATTTTGTACGTACCTTGAACTTCGGTGGTTTACTTTGCTATGCAAAAGTAATCCCACACAAAAGAAGGCTTGTTAATTTTTTATTTGGTTGTTTATATGTGATTTTATTATCTATTAGGTGAGAGTATGTTTTTTCTGTTTAATACGGGGTGAGAATAAATATTTTATTTAAGTAAATTGGTCTAAATATGACTGATACCATCTACGTCGTCCCGATCGTCCACACCGTTGTTCTCTTGTTTTATTTCTATCATTTCTTTTACTGATAATTTACTATAATTCTGATCTCGATTTATAATATATTTTTTTCATTAAATTTGAATGTATGACCTAGATCTGTCGTGTGTTTTGTTGAGCTGTTAAGGCGTGTTTGGTGTACTTATGTCCGTTTAGTTTGTTTTTTTAACAGTTGTCATACCTATATATCTCTTTGGACAATCTGCACATGGTGTCGAATATATTATATTTGATTGATTCATGGTCGGTGTTTGGTTTTTTAGATTCGTGAATACAGATCTTAATTTGTTGGGGGCTTTATGAGAGACTGCAATATCATACCTCTTCAGAGCATTTTTTTAGTTTTTCTGAGAGTTCTTTTGTATATGGTAAAGGTAGGAAGTTAGTATTATTTTTTGTTTACTCTTTTGCTGTTGATTATTATGATTGTTATAGAACTTCTGTGTTCTTTTTTTTGTCGTTTTTTATTATGTCGTTTATTTTAAAGTTATTTTGCAATAAAATTGTTTTAACTTTATCTTGCACTTTGGTCTTAATATTACGCGATCTGTTAGACCAGGGGTGCTCAAACGGTCGATCGCGATCGACAAGTCGATCGCGAGTGCTTTTTAAGTCGATCTCAAGAAAAAAATTCCGATATAGAACTATTCACAGATTTTGTTTTAGGTAACTAAAATAAAATGTAATGAATAAACTACTAAAATTTATTCGATCCACAATTAGGCCAGAATAACCCCCTCATCACTTTCTTTTATCGTAATAACCCCCTGCTAGCGGCAAAAGGCGGCTTTATCAAAGGAACGCGCGGTACTTGTCAAAGAAAAGCCGCGTTTTTGAATCCCGCCGATTTTTTTAGAAACTTCGGGCGGCGTGTTTGACGGGAACATTCGAGACTTCGTTCGCGCCAATATAAATGTTGCGCCTGCAGGAATAGGAGTCAGTCTGAGTCGTAACTTGAAGGCGATACATCGATACAAAGTTTATTAATAAATAGTCCAAAATGAGTGGGAGGAAGAATTTTTCTTTTGTATGGTAAAGGATAAGTGCATTTGTCTCATTTGCAGTGCGTCAGTTGCAATACCTAAGCATGGGAACTTAGAGAGGCATCATAAAACGGTTCATAAAAACTATGAAAAGGATTTTCCGTCACAGAGTGAATTAAGAAAACGAAAAGTACGTGATTTGATAACTTGTTTGTAAAAAGAACAAACCATGTTCACAAGACCAGCCAAACAATCAAAAGTTGCAACGTCATTTAAAATATCTCATATATTGGCGAAACACAAGAAACCATTTGATGATGGATTGGTTGTGAAGGAAGCATTTATTGAAGCGGGTGAGACTTTATTTGGAGATTTTAAAAATAAAACAGAGATTATGTCTGCTATTAGAGAACTTCAGTTATCTCGTCCGACTGTCATAAGGCGTGTTGAAGTCATGAGTCAGGACATAGCAGATAAACTAAAACATGATATCATGGAATGTACATACTTTTCTTTACAGTTCGACGAATCCACCGATATGACAGACACTGCTCAGTTGTGTATTTTTATTCGAATGGTATTCAATGACATGTCGGCTAAGGAAGAGTTTTTGCCAATGATTCATCTGAAAGGAAAGACCCGTGGCGAAGATATATATGACGTTTTCTTCAATTTTGTAACAAACTACAAGCTACCAATATATAAACTAGTGTGCATTACAACCGATGGAGCACCAGCAATGACTGGAAACAAAAACGGTTTTGTGGTATTGTGTCGAGCTAATGATGATTTCCCTTCATTTTTCTCCTTCCATTGCATTATACATTAACAAGTTTTGTGTTCAAAAGTTCTAAACATGGAGGAGATTATGGGCATTGCAATAAAAATTGTGAATTCTATCCGTGCACGTAGCTTGCAACGACGGCTCTTTAAATTGCAGTTGGAAGATAGTGAGTCAGCTGAACACACTGATTTAGTTCTTCACACGGACGTCAGGTGGTTGAATCGCGGAAAATTTCTAGTAAAGTTTCAAGAATTATTGCCCGAAATAACAGCTTTTCTGGACGAAAGAGGTGATGACACTCAGATGCTGAAAAACAGAAAATGGCTGACTGATTTGGCATTTTTGACAGACATCACAATGCATTTAAACACCATTAATTTGGAGCTTCAAGGTAAAGGAAAAACTATTATTGAGATGATTAGCGTAATAAACGCATTCAAAAGTAAATTCCAACTTATGATAGATCAACTGAAAAGAAAGGATCTGAAAAATTTTCCGTCTTTGAAAGCAAGGATTCCTCAGTTGAATTATGATATTTATGAGGCAGAATTATCAAATATTTTGGGCAAATTCGAAATACGTTTTTATGATTTGAGTAAATTGGCAAATATCGCATCATTTATGAGTTATCCTTTTTCGTGTAAAAACATTGAGGAATTAGCTACTGAAATAGCAAGTCAGTTTAACATGGACTCATGTTCTGTTGAAAATGAGTTAGTGCAGATTATATCAGATATGCATCACAAAGCCACAGCATCTGATACAAAATTCTATTGTTTTACATCTGAAGATAAATATCCTAATTTTAAGGCAAATCGCCCTTCAACTGACGGCAATGTTTGGGTCAACTTACTTGTGCGAGTCTACATTTTCTGAAATGAAGATAATTAAGTCAAAATATCGCAGTCGACTAACTGACGAACATATGTCATCATGCTTGCGATTAGCACTCGATAATTACGTACCATCTTATGAAAAGTATGCTGAGGACATGCAGTGCCACGCTTCAACATCCAAAGTCACTCTTTAGTTAAGTTTAGACACTAGAACTCGTTTGTTTTGTAAGAACTAATAAACTCGCAATTTTGAATAATTATGAGTTTTTTTCATTGACATTTTAGAGCAGACTTACACCTACCTTGACTAAGAATTTCATATTGTGCGGAAAACTAATTATCTATGCCACGATACACCCTACCTAGACGACAATCCTGCATCACACTTACTTGCAGCCTCTCAGAGTCGATCGATCGTACTCTAACAATATTGAGGTAGATCGCCAGCGGTTCAAGTTTGAGCACCCCTGTGTTAGACAAATCATGACGCTATTTAAATGGGGCTTAGCGTGGTTAGAAAAGTAGTTCAAGTAGCGTTCTGACCAGATGGATTTAGTGTACCATTCTGTGCAAATTTTTTTTCTTTTGCCTAGTCAACGTCAAGTCCAGGAAATTTATTGTTCTGTTTTTTTCTAATTCAATTGTAAATTGTAATTTTGGATGAAAATCATTGAATTCTTGGAGTATATTTTGTGTTTCTGTGTCGGGTACAACTAGTGGACAGTCATCCACAAATCTTTTATAAAGGTTAAGTTGAACTATGTTTTAATTACCATTTCTTCCAAGAATTCCATTACTAGTTGTGCGATGCTTGGCGAAATCGGAGAATACAAAGCGCATCCATCAATTTATTGATAGAATGTATTTTGATATTGAAAATAATTTGTGGTTAGCGTATGATTAATAGCTTCCATAAAATTTTCTCTAGATAAAGACGTGTGTTCTTGTAGTTATTCCCATTTATTATTAATGCACCTAAGTACCCACTCTTCGGGAATATTTGTATATAAGGACTTTACATCCAGAGAAACAAGTTGATAGTTTTGCGGTATCTGTATCTTGTCAATAAATTTTTTAAAGTCAAAGGAATCTTTGATAAAATATTCGTTATTGCCTATCTGTGCTGGATTCCTTTTGCACAGTAAAGTAAACCATCGAAGTTCAAGGTACGTACAAAATAATAAAATATATAATTTTAATTCTACCGATTGTAATTTGTATGTGCATAAGTGTTCAAAATTTAGAGTGTAATATAAAAAAAAAATATTATATTTTAACTCAGTCATGTAAAGCTATATAATTTTATATTTTTAGAAATGTAAGAACAAAGAATAAAGAAAAGGGAAAAAAAAATTTGAAAATGCCCCAAATTCGTGGCGAAACGTAAAAATAAATTGTTAGGTTATTCCATGAACCCAAAAATGTTTTTATATCTAATTTTGAATATCACATGGCCTTTCTATAAAACTGAGATGATTGAGTAATTGTGTCGGAATATATTCCGTAAAAGACGCATTGTTTTAAATTCTAAGCTCCTTTACTTATGAATTTTATGTCGGCATTGCTAAAATAATGATAGAATATTGGTAACTGATGCTATCCCTGATTGGCAGACACTTCTGTACCATTTTGGACCATACTGGAGATCGCCAGAGCCCTTCAGAGTAAAAATTTCCCTCATGGAGTTGGAAATATGGAATTACTGACTCCAAAACACTTAGTTTAGGACTTGGCTATACAGAAACATTTAGAAATCGATCCAAATACTTACATAATACAAAATTGGATAAGCCTGGTCCATTTTGGACCATCTCTTAACCCCGAAAAAGGCCAATTCACCTCCATATCGTAAAAAACATGCGTCTGTTGATGCTATTGCTATGAAGATTATTGGGCTAGAGTGTTGACGGATTTTGGTTTGGTCCAGATTGTTTGTCAATTTTTTATCTACTGTATCAAGACGATATATGGAGTATATTTAGCTAGATCACATACCACATCATGTTGTCATGCATCAGACCTACATAAACTCTCAAATATGCAAATAAAATCTTAAAAAGGCGTGTTATTGGTAAAGGCTACTAGGACGGGATAAGGCTGACGATACAAATAACGCTTCCTTTAGGTTGGGGCGCATATTTGAAGTGGAACTTCATGTTTAACAGCCGAACTCCGACGGAACTTGACGACAGCATGTTGTTGGTTGATAGATAACTTGGGCAGGAAGACTGATTAAGGAGTTAGGCCGCCCCCTGATTTGTCGGTGCGGTATCGTTTTTCTCGGTGTGCCTGACTTGCGCGGGGTGCGCGGGCGCGGAGCAAGTCAGGTAGGTTTCATTGAAATATAGGCGTTCAGCATGTTTTCGTTACCGAATCGGTACCGAGCACACCGAGAAAAACGATACCGCACAGACAAATCAGAGAGCGGCCTTAGTGTACTAGTCGTGGTAAGCTGGCGAGCGAGAAGTAACACAGGCTTTAAAATACCATCTGTCGATCATGTGGTTCGGTTTAACGTTAAAAACTGATTGACTTTGTCCAGATGTTAAGGGGTAAAATTGATTTCTCTAGTCTGTTTGCTTGACTATGAGCCTTACTACCAATACTGCTACTAGTGATTGTGATACGGAGCTTTAGATGAACTGATAAGGAACTTATAAAATATAAGAAATAATATAACAAAACATAAATAATATAAATATACTTTATTTAATAGTGATTATAATATATGGAGTTTTACGGTTTTTTATAATTAAATCACAACTAAATGGGTTTGTCATCTCCAAAATATTATTTCCAATAAGTTATTAGTTTTATAACAATATTAATGATAAAATACGCAAAAAAAAAACTGTTCTCTATGTTGTGGTTCAATATATCAGCACCATAGCCCACCTGTTTATTGAAAATTACTCGACGAATACAAGAACAATTTCGCAAGCCTAGTTCTAAGGTAGGTGGTATATTATCTATATCAATTTACATTAAGCATTAAAAAGTAATAAATGGCTTTTTTCCATAAGTTTCATAGATGTCGGTCCATATTAAATAGTTTTCTCGTAATGGTGATCGAACTTCCAGTGTATTATTTATATTCAAAAATGGAAATTCAGCTGAGTTTACTACTGGCCAAGTAAAATTAAGCAACGCTGATGGCTCTGGAGTAGGATTTCTGAAAGTATTAAAATTAAAAGATATAAATATTGACTGTACTGTAATTGACATGTCTCAAATTACCAAACCCTTGAATTTGTTTTATGTGACAGATAGGCCATATCTGTCACACATCAGCCTAAATCTTATAAAAAGTGTTTATGTAACCGTAATGAGATTTAAGTAATAGAAATATTTTGGTACGCACTATGAATTATAGTTTAGTGAGCTTTGTTAGATGTCTGAATGCAATTGTTAATAAAAGTTATTGTTGTCGAAATTGCCCAAAAGTGTTTAAATTATTTTTTTTTTAAATAAAAGCTAACATCAGAAGTGGGATTTGAACTTCGTGCCCAGTGTATGAGAAGTGTTCTGTAAAAAATAATATTAGTAATAATAATAATAATAAATAAAAAAATGGCTGATGGTGAAATTGTTAATGATAACGAAGACTTTAATAATCTAGTGTGTGATGTAGAAGATTCCCTAGATCCGAAGCGTCCCAAAATTAAATGGCAAGAAACTCTCATTAAATTAGTTTCACTGCAACAACAGCAACTAGGCGAGCTATCGCTGCAAGCAAGGGTACTATCAGAGCTAACATCCAGTTTCTCAGTAGACAAAAACGTTCGGACACATACATAGGTAAACTCCTCCTTCCAAGTCACAAGCTATGGTATGATCCAGATAGAAGTACTTATCCAATTAAGGAATGGTTGGATGACGTCACAACTCTGAAGACTGAGCTAAAGGTAAGGGACGTTTTAATGATAGCAAAAGCTGAAGATGCATTGAGACATAGGGGTTATCGTTATTTTTGTGGTTGGAGACCTGTTGCACGCACATGGGAAAACTTTTGTTAAGATCTAATTGTTGTTTTACTGATAAAGAAACTCCTGGAACACGTGCTTATATTGCTGCTACGCTGACCCGTCGAGAGTGTGATACCTTGTCTGATTATGGTAACCAGAAATTACGTGTAATAAATAGATTTTATAAACAATTACCATGGAATATTACTCTAAGCATGATAGAATATGGTTTAGATCATGACGAAGCTCGTTCTGCGATCTGGGTCCAAAAGCCAACATCAGAACGTAAGTGATTACTTTTACTCAGTGAATTTGATGCCTGTCCCATAAGATTATCAACAATGTTTATTCCAGGACGAAAGATTGAACGCCGACCTAGGGAACAAGATCCAACAGTTACGCGTAGTGAAAATTCGACTTCTGTTTGTTTTCAATGTGGTCGTCAAGGACATCATCAAAAAAAAGTGTCGCTTCTTGCAAAAAGATGAAGCTAACAAGGCAGCCCTGAATAGTAAGTCTGACTTTACAAATGTTTCTACTTGTAATTTTTGCAAAAAGATGAGCCATACTGAAAAAAAAATTGTTGGTATAAAAACGGCATTAACTTTAGAAATTAAATTAGTTGTGGTACTAGACAATGTTATACCGGGTGGAACTGATATTGTTATTGGCTGGGAAATTATAAGTCACCTATGCCTAAGTAAAGAAAGACAATAACGGACTGGAATTAGACTATCACTATGTGACATGTCAAAAGTACTTGTATGGTGTATATTTCACAGTGTATACAGACTGTAACTCAGTGCGAGAGACTGCTTTAAAGAAAAACTTGCACCCTCGTGTCGCGCGCTGGTGTATTAGGTTATAACCTTTGTATCGAATACCGCCCTGGTAATAAAACGCCACTTGACACTATTTAAGCTGGAATCCGGTGGATGAAATGATTGATTTATAAGTGTGCTTTAAAGACGATAAACATAAACAAAATATGAACAATATGGTTGTAATGAAACAAAATCGCCGAAATGTTTTGTGCCCGCATTTTCTTACGGTGAAATTGTAAGAAAGAGAATCCTCACATATAGGGCGAGACAAATACATGAAGAAAATACATACATACATACATATATATATATATATATATATATATATATATATATATATATATATATATATAATATATATATATATATATATATATATATATATATATATATATATATATATATATATATATATATTATAAGTATATATATATATATATATATATATATATATATATATATATATATATATATATATATATATATATATATATTATAAGTATATATATTATATATATATATATATATATATATATATATATTATAAGTATATATATATATATATATATATATATATATATATATATATATATATATATATATATATATATATATATATTATAAGTATATATATATATATATATATATATATATATTATAAGTATATATATATATATATATATATATATATATATATATATATATATATATATATAATATATATGGGACGATCCGCGTCAACCGGATCAGAGCTACGACCAAAATTAGAAGCAACCAAAAAACTTGACCAAGGGCTCATTTTAAAGCTTAGAGCGTCTACTTTCAAATGCCAAGTGCGCCTTTGAAAAATCCAATATGGCGGCTCCAACATGGCGGCCGGTAGCCG
Organism: Pachyrhynchus sulphureomaculatus; assembly: GCA_019049505.1. Classification (NCBI taxonomy): domain Eukaryota; kingdom Metazoa; phylum Arthropoda; class Insecta; order Coleoptera; family Curculionidae; genus Pachyrhynchus; species Pachyrhynchus sulphureomaculatus. The sequence continues at coordinate 9,637,335 of CM032454.1, forward strand.
GAGAAAAATCAAATGTCCAGCAAAAAAAGCTTGTAAAAATAAAAATTCGCAACTGTTTGGGTCGTTTTTTGACTTAAATTGTAGCTGATGGACGCCCCAAAAAATTAGGGTGGTAAGTTGACAAAATCCAACATGGCGGATCCAATATGGCGGATGAAATTTTCTAAAATCTATCGATTTGTACCAAATTTGTTATACGGGGGGTTTTGGGGTCGCCGATTACGAATCAGAAGTTCGATTTTCAAAAATGCAGGATGGCGGACCCAATACAGTAGATTGCCTTATTCAGTTTCCACCATATTGGGTCCACCTTCTTGAATTTAAGAATTTTAAAAATTTGACCTCAGATTCGTTATCAGGGACCCCAAAAACTCCCGTATAACAAATTTGGTACAAATCGATATATTTTCGAAAATTCATCCGCCATCTTGGATCCGCCATCTTGAATTTGGCAAATCAGACCTTGGATTCGTGATCAGCGACCCTAAAAACCCCCGTTTACCAAATTTAGTGCAAATCGGTTCATTTGCAAAAATTCGGCCGCCATATTGGATTTTTGACTGCCATATTGGATCCGCCATGTTGGATTTTGTCAACTTACCACCCCAACTTCTTGGGGCTCAGCTACAGCTACAATTTGAGCCAAAAAAAACGACCCAAACAGTTGCGAATTTTTATTTTTACAAGCTTTTTTTGCTGGACACTTGATTTTTCTCCGGCTACCGGCCGCCATATTGGAGCCGCCATATTGGAGCCGCCATATTGGATTTTTCAAAAGCGCACTCGGCATTTGAAAGTAGACGCTCTAAGCTTTAAAATGAGCCCTTGGTCAAGTTTTTTGGTTGCTTCTAATTTTGGTCGTAGCTCTGATCCGGTTGACGCGGATCGTCCCATATATATAAGAGTTATCAATTTCACGTCTGTGTATTTAAACAAAAATTGTGAGTTTTGCAGGGTTGCAGCCAGATTATTAAAAAACTTACTGTAAGTGAGGTTACAAACATAAACTAGACTCTTCCAACATTCTTTCTTTCTCAAAAAAAAAACTTTTGTCTCTTTCACCACACAGTGTACATGTAAGCAATGAAGACATTCAAAAGGAAAAATAGTCATTAATTAAAATATTAAAAATTAAACACCATTATACATGTATGTACTCAAGACGTACAGAGAGCGGTATAGCACTGCCAGTCGTGGTCAATATGCACTTTTTTTGAAGATGTTTGTTAGATTTAGGAATTTCTCTCTAGAAGAAGATAGAGATATACGGTTTATTTTAAAATCAATTATAATTTATGTTATATAATAAGATGTCCATCTTTTATTTTTGAAAAACATATATGAGAAGAATAAAATTAATTACACAAACAGTGAGAAGAAGAAGAAAAGAAAAAAAGAAATGTAAAAAAGGGGAAGAAGAAAGGAAAAGAAGAAAGAAAGAAAAAAAGGGGGAAATATATTTTATGCTAAGTTTGTTGGCATGTTGGAAGAGCCTAGTTTATGTTTGTAGCCTCACTTACAGTAAGTTTTTTAATAATTTTTTTAAAGCCTTTTTTTAATGACCACCGTCCCCTTTTGTAGAGTGACTGAAGAAGGATTGAATATATGCGAAAGCTTTCACTAAGTAAAAAGAGTATTGTTTTTTGTGAATACCCTAGAAAATACTTTATAATCTGGCTGCAACCCTGCAAAACTCACAATTTTTGTAATATTTATATATATATATATATATATATATATATATATATATTTATATATGTATATATATATTTATATATATATATATATATATATATATATATATATATATATATATATATATATATATATATTTATATATATATATATATATATATATATATATATATATATATATATATATATATATATATATATGTATATATATATATATATATATATATATATATATATATATATATATATATACATATATGTATATCTGCAAAATCCAGTTTTCACCGAAACCCTCTTTTGATTCAAAACAAATGAGTTATACGTTTTATATACATATAGAACCCAAATTACTTGTGCAAAATATCTGCAAAATCCAGTTTTCACCGCAAAACCCTTTATTCCAGATTTTTTATACGAATCAAAACAAATGAGTTATCTCTGACGCCGGATATAAAAATACTTAATATTTATATCTAAGAACCAAATACTTACAAGTACTTTGCAAAATTTGTCCAAGGTTTCACTATTCTGTCTTGTGTTAATAGGTCGTCTGGAATTGTAGTATTACTAGAGGGTTCGTTAAATAAAAATGGGAGTTCTCCAGTATGCGTGGCTTCCCGATAACCTATCAATAAATATAAAATTAAATAAACCTAAACAATTTAAAGTGCAAGGTTTACCCATTCCCATCTAAATCTATTTTTGATAGTTTTTATGGCAATATATATATATATATATATATATATATATATATATATATATATATATATTTACGTAGATTCTGATGTTGATGAGGTTCCACTATCAACAGATGCTATCCCAAATTATGGTGAAACTATTACCCTAACCAAGCAGCTTAAAAGTTTTGCCGAAGATCACGAAGATACAGATTCTTTAGAGCTTCTTTCCAAATTAGAAATACGATTTGTGGACGTCATTTTTAAAGAAAAAGAGTAGACAAACAATAATATATGAATTTTTGCGTCATTAAAGCGACCTGTCATTTCATATGTATAACTCTATCCTATTATATTTTATATGTATCTAAAGGTAACAAATCCTTGTTTTTTCCTTAAGTTTTTTGTTTATTTTAAAAATATGTACATAAGTATATGTTTTAAATATCCCAAATTCTTTAATTACAGTTTTCATTTAAAAAAAAAACGATTTTTTTTTGTATTTTTTTTTAAGCGGACACTTTCGGTCGGTTCCGTTGGTGTCCGCCCAAGAGAGATTTCACTGTAATATATATATATATATATATATATATATATATATATATATATATATGTATATATATATATATATATATATATATACATATACATATATACATATATATATATATATATATATATATATATATATATATATATATATATATATATATATATATATATATATACATATATATATATATATATATATATATATATATATATATATATATATAATGCATTAAAATTCCGGGTTTCAATCTGTTCGTCGAACAATGAATTTGCACGGCGTTTCACCAAAATCTCATTTAGCATTTTCAAGCGCTCGGCGGCTGCTGCTGCTGCTTGGGTTTTGGTAGCATTAAATTCTACTCAGTTATTGTCACCACAAACGAGAATTCCATTCAGGTCTTTGTTGACTTGAACGACTTACTACTATCTGCGAATATTTTTATGAGGATATGTTCAAGCGTTCAAAGTAAATGAAGAAATAAACGTAATGTCATCTGCTAAGCTATAGATTGGATTCCGGGTCCTTTCCAGCAGATCGTTGAAGTAAAAAAAGAAAGAGAATAGAGGAAAAGGAAACACGAGAGTCATAAACAAAATCGTTCAGAGTGTAGGTTAGCCAACAATCCGTCATGACAAACACGGTCAAATGCATGCATATATCAAGTATAATTACTCGGGATTCTCCGTAATGTTAAATTGCGCTATACTAAACATGTATGACATAAATTCTTATTAATTTTTGGTTAAGAAAGATGCTGACTGATAGCTTTTTCCATACTTTCCGATATTATTGAAAGCAGCGCGTCTAGTCTCTGCGCGCATTTCCAGCAGGAAGGAAATATTCCCTTTCTGTAAGATAGATTGAAAAGTGTATAGAAAACTGATGTTAGTTCCCTCATCTATTTGAGTGCTCTTGCGGGTATCATATCGAAATTGACAGTAGAATATGTAGCAAAGAGTTCAGATAACAAGTTGGTTTTGTCAATAGATGTTGTTGTAATGGTATTATCTGGTCGTGCAAGTAGTTTTGGTGAAATTTTAACTAAAAACTTTACGATTTATTACGTAAAGATTTTCACGCCACAGTCTATAGGCTAGATGTTTAGAAGCAGCAGCTTCTTTGCATTTTGCATAGAATCAAGGCTTGAAATTTCCGTGATAAAGGGATATAGGATTTCATCGCAGCCAAAAATGTAATGCTTCTGGTATTATCTTCCATAAAATATTTGATTTCTTATATACAAAATTGGTATTTTTATAAAACGAATGCTGTCTTCTCTAAGTTATTAACCCCTTCCCAAAACTGTTAAAAGGTTTGATATATAATATGGTTTTCTTTGCGAAAAGGTTAGTTAAAGAACAATCGTTATAATTGAAGCAATATAGATCGCGAACAACTGACATACTCCATTTATTTAATAGCTAATAATCAACCTAATACAAACTCACCATCAATAATTATTGAAGTCCTTGTCCTTCCGTAATAAGCAAATTGATAAAGATATACTGGAACATATTTTGAGGCTAGTTCAGCTTCTCTAATAGCAGCTCTTACGAATAAATTAAATTAAAAAAGAAGTTTATTTTTAAGTTAGTGTTTAGGTGACTTTCTGACACAATAGTTTGGTTTAAAACGACTAGAGTATTGGACTATTTGCTTATAAGGGACAATTTAATAACTTTATAGACAAGTCATCCTTATTTACAAAAACCAATATCAGGTGTACAAGTATGAAATGCGGATTTTAGACAACAGATAGTGCACCAATGCAGTTTGTGCTATAATGATTTGACACTGCGCCATTTTGTTGTGTCATCAACAAGTGTCAGAGAGTGATAAATTGGAAAAGTATGTGCATAGTGTGATGTTGTTGTGTTCAATAGGTCGAAATTTATACCGAACAAAGAACATTCGCGGACAGCATTAATTTTTTGTTTTCATTTGAAGAAAACTGCTGTTGAACCATACCGATTACTTAGAGAAGCTTATGGTGAACATGCTCCATCGCAAAATACGTGTGAACGATGGTTTCGACGTTTCAAAAATGGTGACTTCGATGTTGCAGTCGGCTACGAGAAATGGGAAAGATTCAGAAGCCGGTAGATGGGTACCACATGAGTTGAACTACAGGCAAATGGAAAAAAAGCGCAAAAAACACGTCTGATATTTTGATCGTTCGGTACAAAAGGAAGTCGTTTTTACATCGTATAATTACAGGAGATGAAAAGTGGATTTATTTTGAGAATCCCAAGCGCAAACAATGATGGGTGAACTCAGGCGCACCATCCACATCGACCGCAAGACCAAATCGCTTTAGCAGAAAGACGATGCTCTATGTTTGGTGGGACCAGAGGGGCGTCGTCTATTATGAGCTCTTAAAACCTGGGGAAACGGTTAATACTAAATGTTAGCAACAACAATTGACCGATTTGAACCATTTGCTGCTTGAAAAAAGGACAGAATACCGAAAGAGGCAACACAAAGTCATTTTTCTTCATGACAATTCTCCATCACATACGGCAAAACCAGTTCGCGACACGTTGGAAGCACTCAGCTGGGAAGTTCTACCCCATGCGATTTACTCACCAGACTTGGCTCCTTCCGATTACCACTTGTTTGCATCGGTGGGTCACGCACTTGTTGAGCCGCGCTTTGGTTCGTACGAAGATGTGAAAAATGGCTCGATGAATGGTTCGCAGCAAATGGGGAAGATTTTTACTGGCGTGGTATTCACAAGTTGCCCGGAAGATGGGAAACATGTATAACAAGCGATAGAGCATTCTTTGAGTAAAGCACTTTTTATCATTCTTCCGAATTTAACATGTTTTTTTAGAAAAAATATCCGCATTTCATACTTGTACACCTGGTATTTTTTAAAAGCCCTATTTTGGCATATTTTGGCAAGAATACTATATCTTTCTCTCTCTCTCTCTCAATTCTTTCACCCCAAAAGGAGTATCGATGACACTAAACTGTCTGCCTCAACAGTCAATCTCCAGGCATCTCGATCCTGCCCGACTTGACTTGACTCGTGCATACTCATCCCCAAGGAGAGACCTTACTTGGTCGGACCATCTTGTCGGAGACCGTCCCCTTGATCTTCTACCTTCTACCTTCTCCGTTACTTATGTGACCAAAATATTTTAGATACTGTAGTTTGGGAGCAAATATGTCTTGGCATGAATATGTTGCAGGCATAGCAAGGAGAGCTTCTCAAAAATTGGGAATATTATTTAGAACCAGGAAGCTTTACACCCCACAGCAACTGTTAATTCTTTACAAAGCCCAAATTCGACCAGCTATGGAATACTGCTCCCACGTTTGGGGCTCCGCTCCCAAACATACACTGCATTTGTTGGATTCTGTTCAGAGAAGAGCGGTCCCGTCTGATTAGGGACCCGGAATTGACGGCGGCCTTGATTCGCTGGAACATCGAAGAACGGTTGGCGACTTGAGTCTGTTCTACAAGTATTTTCATGAAAAGTGTTCGAAGGATGTAGCCCGCTTAATTCCTCCCAAAGCGGTGCATGTTAGAAATACACGTCGCGCTGGTGCTTCGCATCCGTATGAGGTTCAGCTTGTTACTCCGCGTACGACGCTTTTCAAGCAATCTTTTATATGGAGAACGTCATCCCTTTGGAATAATTTGCCCAGCGCTGTGTTTCTCACCGAGTACAATTTACAGCGATTCAAGAACAACGTGAATCGCTTTTTTCCGCACTCGTGCCGCTCCTGGAGCGCTTTAGGGACTTCCCTGCAGCACGTGTGCTAGACCAATAAAAAAAAAAAAAAAAAAAAAATTAATTCTGTTTGAAAGTCGGTCATTTATACCAAGCTCTTCAATAAGAGATACGTTAGTACGATGTTCGGTATATGATACTCTGATAATTCTTCGATATGCCCACATCTCAAACGTATCGATTCGTCTTTTGTCAGCTTGTTTAATGGTCCATGTTTCCGATGCGTAAGTTGCTATGGGGAATATAAGTCTGGACAGCAATTTTAACTTCGTATTTTTGTGACAGCTGGACCTTTCCAGACCTTAGTGAGTTTGATGGTCGAGTTTCTAGCCATTGCCAAACGTCTTCTTACTTCCGCTTCACAACCACCATTGTTAGTTATGAGGGATCCCAAATAGTTGAAATGGTCTACAACCAACAGAGGCTTGATTAATTGTGGTAGATTGTTTCGAAGTATTTTCTACCTTATCCATACATTCGATAAGTGCTTCTCTGTTCTCAAAAATAATATTTACAGCTCTACTTTTAAAAAGCGACCGTGTCGTAGAAGTTCTTGGAATAGGGCAGCGGACAACTTCATTTAATATTTCAATCCGCTGAGGAGAATTTGAAAAAAAATTCCTAATATCTGTTATATTATAAAAGAAAATACGTACTTCTGCATTCTGGCTAGTTGCATGAGCTAAAATTAAATTTAATTGATGAGCTTAACAGTTTTTTTTTTTTTTTTTTTTTTTTTATGGGTCTAGCGCACGTGCTACAGGGAAGTCCCTAAAGCGCTACAGGAGCGACACGTGTGCGGAGAAAGCGATTCACGTTGTTCTTGAATCGCTGTAGATTGTACTCGATGGGAAACACAGTCCTGGGCAAACTATTCCAAAGGTATGATATTCTCCATATAAAAGACTGCTTGAAAAGCGTTGTACGAGGAGTAACAAGCTGAACCTCATACGGATGTGAAGTATTAGCGCGACGTGTACTTCTAATATGCACCGCTCTGGGAGGAATTAAACGGGCCACATCCTTCGAACACTTTCCATGAAAGTACTTGTAGAATAGGCTCAAGTCGCCCACCGTTCTTTGATGTTCTAGCGAATCAAGGCCGTCGGTCAGTTCCGGGTGTCCAATCAGACGAATAGCTCTTCTCTGGATATAATCCAACAAATGCAGTGTATGTTTGGAAGCGGAGCTCCAAACATGGGAGCAGTATTCCATAGTTGGTCGAATTTGAGCTTTGTAAAGAATTAACAGTTGTGAAGTGTAAAGCTTTCGGGTTCGAAACAATATTCCCAACTTTTGAGAAGCTCTCCTTGTTATGCCTGCAACATGTTCATGCCAGGACATATTTACTCCCAAATTAACGCCTAACAGATTGAGTGACGATGTTAGAGGGATGGAGTGCCCCGACATAACTATGTCGGGTTCTGCAACGTTAACTTTTTTAAAAAAAATGCCGCCTGGGTTTTTGTAGCATTAAATTGCACTTGGTTACTGTCACCCTAAGATAGAATTTCTTCCAGGTCTTTGTTAAGTTGAATGACTTCCTGCTGTCTGCGATATATTCGTCTGAGTAGTCGATGTCCGAGCGTTCAAGGTGAATGAAGAGATAAGTGTACTGTCATCTGCAAAGCTGTAGATTGGATTCTCGGTCTTTTCCAGCAGATCGTTAATATAAATGAGGAAGAAAGTAGGAGACAGTATGGAACCTTGGGGTACACCGGCGTTGATAGTGAAGGTGTTAGAAAGAAATCCGTCGACTGCCACTTGTAAAGAACGCTCTCTGAGGAAACATGAGAGCCACAAACAGAACTTTTCAGACATACCATAAGAACGTAGCTTAGCCAACAGCCCATCGTGCCAAACACGGTCAAATGCCTTGGATATGTCAAGAGCAACCGCTCGAGATTCTCCAAAGTGTTCGATTGCGTTGTTCCAAACATGTGTTACATAAGTCAGAAGATCTCCTGTTGATCTATTTTTACGAAAGCCATATTAGTGATCACTAATAATGTTGAATCCTTCAAGATATTTTAGAAGATGCTGATTGATAGCCTTTTCCATGACTTTCGATATTATTGAGAGTAGTACGATTGGTCGGTAGTTATTTGGCAAGGTCTTCTTGCCTTTTTTAGGTATCGGCTAAACTGTGGCACATTTCCAGCAGGAAGGAAATATTCCCTTTCTGTAGGATAGGTTGAAAAGTCTACAGAAAACTGGTGTTAGTTCCCTCGCACAGTTCTTGAGAACTATGGCAGGTATTCCGTCAGCGCCTGAAGCCTTTTTGGTGTCTAGCTTCATCAAAATACGTTTTTATGATACGCTGTCTGAAGACAATATCGGGCATCCTTAACTGCACTATGGGAATAGTAGGTGGTGTTTTTCCTTGGAAATCGACAGTAGAATGTGAAGCAAAGAGTTCAGCCAACAAGTTCGCTTTCTCAACAGGTGTCGTTGCAATAGAATTATCTGGCCGTGTGAGTGGTGGTATGGTGGATTTGGTGAAATTTCGACTAACTGCCTTAGCGACTGACCAAAAGGACCTGGAATTGCCGGGACAAGCGAGAAGTTTGTTTCTAATCCGTTGATTGTGTACCTCCTTGGTTTCGTCGATAATTTCTTTGCATCTGTTCCTGGCACGAACAAAGATGTTACGATTTATGGTGTTAGGATGTTCACGCCACTGTCGGTATGCAAGATGTTTAGAAGCAACAACTTCTTTGCATTTTAGGTCAAAACCAAGGCTTGCCGTTGGAAGGGCATTTCTTCGAAAAAGGGATGTAAGCCTCCATACCGGTCAAAATAACATCGGAAACCTCCCTGGCGCAGTCAGATGGGTCGTCGGATCGAAAACAACGTCTAACCAAGGGAAAGTTCGAAAATATTCCATGAGATCTTCCATTTAACAGATTTGTAGTGCCAAATCTTGCGCGGTTTGGGCGCCTCTCTGTCACTGAATGGTAGAATACTCGATGTCGAAAGTAGTTTATGGTCGGAAGAACCTAACGGAGGATTTACGCTGACCGTGTAAATCTCCGGATTGGTGGTTAAAAACAGATCAAGAAGACTGGCGAACTCTCCGTCTCGACCAGGAATCCGTGTTGGTTCATCAATAAGCTGAGTCAAGCCACAACTGATTGAAAATGATTCGGCTTCACGACCTTGTTCGTCGGTGGTATTTGAATATTTAAGCCAGTTGATGTTGTGGACATTAAAGTCGCCCAGGATGGCAATTTCGGCATTTGGATAGTTAATTTGTAAATGATCTATGGTGTCTGCAAGAGAAGCGAAAAGTGTTCTAAAGTTTGTATCACTTGGTGGTCGATAGAGGATACAGACGAACCTTGTGGTTGGTTGAGTCGCTATTTTTAACCACATAACATCAAAGTTTGGGGGCTCCAGAGCCTCTTCTCGTTGGCAAGAGAGGTCGCTTCTGACATAAAGACAGATTCCAAAGTTACGCCTAAATCGGGAATAGAAATCGTACCCAGGATAAAGATAGTTTACTGTGCTGGTCGATGAACTGACCTTAGTTTCACAGAGAGCGAGTACATGAGGTTTATTTGATTGCAGGTGTTGGTGCACTGAATTTATGTTCGAATTTAAACCTCGTATGATGCAAAAAATCCATTTTGAAATTCTGTTCTCTGCATGTCGACGCCCCTGAACCAGCGCCCACCCGGAGATCCGAACGGGGGGCTATTTTACCTCCGGAATTTTTTGTATCCAGGTGCCTCATCATGCTATTTGGTCCCACAGTCCGGGACATCGGCACAGCCACGAAACGTTAAGCAACTTCACGCAGCCTAAGCCGACAGTGAACATAATAACCGTATTTATAATCATCTTGAATAATTCTGTTTACTCCACCATGGCGGTCACTCATAACATTTGCCCCATCATAGCTTTGTGAAATTAATTTATTTGGTGTATCTGTAACTTTAATACAATTTACTAAACTAATTGTATTATGATCTTGTGGATTCAAAAAAGCCCAAAATCGTTCAGTTGGGGTACCGTCTTTTAAAATGTATCTGAAAACTACTACCATTTGAAACTTACAAGAAATATCTGTGGTCTCATCTATTATAAGAGAGATAAATTGAGCGTCTGCTATTTCATTCCTTATATATTCGTGGCAAACTTGTAACATGCAATTTAATAATTCGTTCTGAATTATTTTTGAAGTACCTTTGAGGACCGTAGATTTTTCAAAATGCTCCTTTAAAGCCAGATCCAACTCTGCACTAAAATTGATTAGACCTTTGAAAATGCCCAGATTTTGAGAATCATACCTTTCATCGTGTGCTCGCAAAGCTAATTCGAAACGTCCACAGAACTTTATATAATTTATAATTTTGGACAAAACGTATCTGTGTTTCAATACGTTGTCATTATGTTTTTTGATACCTCTTCTGTAGGCACTATCCAGTTGTTGTTCTATATCAACTTTTTCCAAAAGTCTTAGTTCTAACTGCGAATTTATATGAACCTGCGAACTTTCATGCTTTTTAATTTTTTGTTATAAGTGTGCCAGATCGACTACCCCACTTTTCACGCAATTCGCTTCAGCACTTTCAGATGCAAATAGCAAACATGGAAAACAAACCAAGCTGTTTTTAAACACTGCATCCGCATAGCCATTCATGTTTTTTATATAACACACTTTTAAAATTTCTTTTGAACTCGTGTGTTCGTTTCTTACTTACTTGAGTAATACTAAGATTCGGAATCGGTTTTCCCGCAGCTTTCACTTTAAGTTTGTCTTCTAAAGACTACTTCGAAAAATTTTGTTTTAAATAATTCACTGTCTGTTCAAAGTTTCTTTTTAACGCCTAACAATTTACTACACCCCGGCTGTGCATCAATTTTTTCGTTCATTACATCAATTATAATCAGTTTATGTCTGTATGTATTTGCATTCACGACTTAATACTAATAATACACCCTTTGCACACAATAAATCAGGGGTTTATCAATTAACATGTGGGTCATGTCCTAAAACATACAGGACAAACTGGACGTACATTTATACAAAGAATTACAGAACACGAAAAATGTTTCATCCATAGAAAATCTAATTCAACATATGCTAATCATCTTTTAACAGAAAATCACACATTTAACAAGAATTTTAAAATTTTACACACCAAACAAAAAGGTTTAAAACTAAACCTTTTAGAGACAATGCAAATAAATCGATTAAGGACTACAGGTACTTTACTCAACGACCAGGTAGATTTAAGCAATTCACCATTATTGAATTTATTTTCCTAATTCCAAATCTGTGTGGGTTTTCCAATACTATCAATGTAATTTAATTAGGTGTAATATTATAATTAAATAACCGGTCAAGTGCAAGTTGAACTTGCACAATTAGTGTTCCGTACGTTGATTGTTTTTAAAATAAAAAATTTTATTAGGGTGGTATAAAATAATCAGTGACTTCACAAAACACACCCCAAATGAGTTTTCAACAAAGTTTGTTTCCAATCTTTACTGAAAACTGGTGACCTTGAAATTTTGTTTTTTTTTTTCTATAAAAGATAAATTATTAAAGGTAATGATAATTTCCGTTCAATCTATACCCCGTGGAGAATATTCCAGGATTTTTTCAAAATTTTTTGGTCAGTACTTTTCGAGATAAGATAGGGGACAGCGATTTTTCACATTTTTTAAAAGTAATACGAAGAAAAGTGTGTGCAAGTATTACATTATAGATATATTTTTTATTCGTGTTTTCACAAGCTTTCATTGGACACCACACTCGATGACCTAGTAAAAAAATTTTTTTCACTTCCGATTTCACCCATTTCACCCCTCAAAACGAATCCCTTAAGTCAAAATTTATGTTACGGTAATATAAAATGATCAGTGACTTCACAAAACACACCCCAAATAAGTTTTCAACAAAGTTTATTTCCAATCTTTACTGAAAACTGGTGACCTTGAAATTTTGGTTTTTTTCTATACCAGATAAATTATTAAAGGTAATGATAATTTTTGTTCAATCTATACCCCGTGGAGAATATTCCAGGATTTTTTCAAAATTTTTTGATCAGTACTTTTCGAGATAAGGTAGGCGACAGCGATTTTTCACGATTTTTTAAAAGTAATACGAAGAAAAGTGTGCGCAAGTATTACATTATATATATATTTTTTACTCGTGTTTTCACAAGCTTTCATTTGACACCACACTCGATGATCTAGTAAAAAAAATTTTTTTTTCACTTCCGATTTCACCCCTCAAAACGAATCCCTTAAGTCAAAATTTATCTTACGGTGATATAAAATGATCAGTGACTTCACAAAATACACCCCAAATAAGTTTCAACAAAGTTTATTTCCAATCGTTACTGAAAATTGATGACCTTGAAATTTCTGTTTTTTTTTATATACCAGATAAATTATTACAGGTAATGCACTCGTGATAATTTTCGTTCAATCTACACCCCGTGGAGAATATTCCAGAATTTTTTGATAAGTACTTTCCGAGATAAGGCGGGTGGACAGCGATTTTTCGCGATTTTTTAAAAATAATACAAAGAAAAGTGCGCGCAAGTATTACATTATATATATATATTTTTTACTCGTGTTTTCACAAGCTTTCATTTGATACCACACTCGATTACCTAGTAAAAAATTTTTTTTTCACTTCCGATTTCACCCCCAAAAACTAACCCCTTAAGTCAAAATTTAACTTTCAAGACTACATGGCTCTGATGAGGCCATCAATTCCTATATTACTACCAAATTTCAACTTTCTATGACAAATAGTTTCGGAGAAAATCGGGTGTGACAGACGGACAGACGGACAGACAGACGGACAGACATCGAAGTGATCTTATAAGTGTTCCGTACGGAACACTAAAAATATATAAAATTGTGAACATTAAACCAAACTTGACAGTGTAAAATGTAGATCTGACGAAGCTGCATCGACAGCGAAACGCGTCATCGCAATTTAAATAAACCAATGGAAATTGACTAAAAACAGTATTTTATTATATGCTTCTTCTTGCATCGCAATCAATGCATATTTTAATATTTTAACGTGAGATGATAATGTGAAAATATTTTGTTAAGCAGCTTTAAAAGTAATGGTCATATATATCTATATCACTACGAGCGTAGACGCACATACGAAACAGTCAGTTCTTGAACACACTTGACTATATTAAAAAAAAAATCACTATTTATAACTCAACTTCTAAAATGCTACAAGCTGTTAACATTTTACCTACCTGGGTTGTGGCTCTCAA
>CM032454.1:9656258-9716258 GCA_019049505.1 Pachyrhynchus sulphureomaculatus
TCGCGTGGTCTTGATTCACTATTATCTTCACGGCTTATTCCTTATGTTACCTAACGTAATAAAATATATCCTATAAACTGGCCAGAGAACATATTTACAAAAAAAAACACGTAAATCGGCTAAGTGGTCCTCGAATGATAAGCACACTAACGGACAGACAGAGAGACGTTGCGTTTTATGTATATTATAGATAACCTGGCCAGAAAGCATATGTATATTTAAAAAAAAAGCACGTAAATCGGATAAGTGGTTCTACAGTGATAAGCGCACTAACGGACAGACAGACAGACAGAGAGACGTTGCATTTTATACATATTATAGAAGATTAGAGATAACCTGGCTAGAGAACAAATGAATGAATTAAAAAAAAACACATAAATCGGATAAGTGGTTCTCAAGTGAAAAGCGCACTAACGGACAGACAGAGAGACGTTGCAATTTATATATATTATATTCTTTGCTACATGATATTGCTCCATATTTAATGGTTTATGCAGTGTATTGCAAGAGAACAAGCCAGCGGCAAACTTTTTCCGAATTGATTTACTATTATCTTCACTGCTTATTCCTTATGTTACCGAATGTAATAAAATATATCCTATAACCTGGCCAGATAACATTTATCTTTAAAAAAAACACGTAAATCGGATAAGTGGTTCTCCAGTGTTAAGTGCACTAATGGACACACAGACAGAGAGACATTACATTATATATATATATATATATATATATATATATATATATATATATATAATATATATATATATATATATATATATATATATATATATATATATATATATATATATATATATATATATATATATATATATATATATATATATATATATACATAATGTTTATAATATTAAAAAACGACTACCTCTGATATTGGCCTTTTTATTATTAGAAAAAATTTACGATTCTATTTAAATAAATTTAATCCCAATTAGGGTCACTACAAACGATTAGGCATAATTAGACATATGGTGGCGTTCAAAATGTTATATTTCTATAATTTTTGGTAACGAGTTTTCTTTACTGCATCGAAATAATTTTATTGCTAAATTATGATTAACTTACCACCAAGTAACAAAATTCCTTCATTTGCAGTTACACCAATAATAATTGGTACTTGGTTAAATTGGCCACTTTCAAGTAAACTATAAGGGGATTCAGTTAAGAAGGCATGCTCGCTCTCTGGTTCTATTACGGGCCATGCCTGGTCCTAAAATAAAGTAAAATTTTGTTAGTTATGTAATAAAGTAATATATTTTTGCTTTTTTTTTAAATAACACTATATAAAAATACTCCTTTGTTTTGTCAAAATATTCAATTAAATTTTTCTTCGGATTTAACCGTGTCAAATTAGATTAAAGCTGATGAAATTCTTGAAAAAGTCCAGCAAGATAAGCATGTCAGCAGTGTTGATATTGGTATGGAGCTAGGCATTGACCACAAGACGGTTTTAAACCATTTACACAAAGCTGGCTACAAAAAGAAGCTCGATGTATGGGTTCCTCATGAGTTGAT
Organism: Pachyrhynchus sulphureomaculatus; assembly: GCA_019049505.1. Lineage (NCBI taxonomy): Eukaryota > Metazoa > Arthropoda > Insecta > Coleoptera > Curculionidae > Pachyrhynchus > Pachyrhynchus sulphureomaculatus. Next base: position 9,657,792 of record CM032454.1, read on the forward strand.
CGCGAAAAACATGATAGACCGAATTAACATCTGCGATGCGCTGCTGAAACGCAATGAAATCGAGCGAAAACGTTTCATAACCGGTGATGAAAAATGGATCACGTACGACCATCGGAAACGTAAAAGATCGTGGACAAGGGATGGTGAGCCGTTACAAGCGTTCGCGAAGCCACGATTGATGCAGAAAAAGGTGATGCTGTGTGTGTGGTAGGACTGGAAGGGAATCGTCCACCATGAGCTACTTCCAGTTGGTCAGACGAATTATTCTCAACCCTACTGTCGACAACTAGAGGGGTTACGTCGGGCAATTGAGAGAAAACGGCCCAAATTGATTAATAGGAAAGGTGTTGTCTTCCATCATGACCACCCCGACCACACACTTCTTTGATGACCCGTCAAAAATAGTGAAAGCTTGGTTGGGAAGTTTTGGTGCATCCACCGTATAGTTCAAACATAGCACCCTCTAACTATCACTTGTTCCGATCTCTGCAGAACTCTCCCAATGGAATTTAGCTGCTTTCAAAAGAAGCCTGTGAAAACCACTTGATTCAGTTTTTCAACCAGAAACCACAGACGTTCTTCACCGATGGCTCATGGCTCTACCCGAAAAATGGCGAAACATTGTCGATAATAATGGAGCATAGTTACTTTAAATAAATTCTTTTTTACACTATAAGAAAACCAGTTGAATTTTACTAAAAAACGCCACGAACTTTTTCCCGAATATATATTATTTATATGTATTATATATATATATATATATATATATATATATATATATATATATATATATATATATATATATATATATATATATATATATATATATATATTACATGTATAAAGAAAATATCTATCGCCCGTGAATCAAATATAGAAAAACCATGCTCTCTGCTCTTGCATCAAATGCACGGGCGCTGAGAGCTACGGACTATCGGGGCGTGCTATCTATGAAACACTAAACTAATGTAAATAACTATGTTCTGTTCCATATCAGTAAACTGTGTTATACGTCGCCATGATTTTAAATAAACTAAATGTCTATCGGCTATAGTGAGGAGGAGAGGTAAAGAACAAAAGAGATTTGTATGCCGGGGTCAGTAGTGTTCTCCTGTAAATTCACCTTTATTTTTTCTTTGAGTTATCGCTGATAGTGGTATTAGTACTCTATGTTTACAGTTACTACTATTCTTTTAATAGTGGTATTAGTACCCTATTCACTTATAATCTCAAAGGCACTAAATCCTGTTTTAACAATGCGTCTTGCTCTTGAATTAGTATTTTCACATCGGCTAACACTATTGGGTCCGGGTCTATCCTGCTAATACTTTATGTTTGCGATTTAACTCGTCACCCAAACTAGCTGATGTGCTCTGATATGGAGCGAAACATGCGTGTCCTATTTTGGTGTTCCATAAATAGCATACCTAGATATTCCATAACCGTAATTCCCTGTACTTTTGATGCAAGGGAAGAGAGGATGGTTATATATATATATATATATATATATATATATATATATATATATATATATATATATATAGAACCATCCTCTCTTCCCTTGTATCAAAAGTACAGGGATATATATATATATATATATATATATATATTATATATATATATATATATATATATATATATATATATATATAAGAAAGAGGAAGGACAGTAACAGGGCACTGGCAACAAACAATCCTAAGTTTAACTACTGGGAAACGCCCTTATAAGGAGAAGAGAAGAGCAATCAAAGATCTAAAGGCTATAGTATCTGCTTTTTATTTTTATTATCGAGCTTTCGCTGCCTAATGGTAGCTTCTTCTGGATTTTAAAAATGCAAACCAGGTACAGAAAATAAACCAAATCGTTCGTTTTTTAGAATGTGATTAAATGAATTGTAAGACTGTATGTGAAATTACTTACAAAAATTTAGCAGTTAATTCATCTCTGGTGAAGACAAAGAAATTTGCATTTTGGTTGGCCAGGTAGTATGTATGATTACACAAACATGATTAAAAGACACGTAGAGAGTTACACAAATATTAAAAATAAAACTTTGTCAATAAAAATTAGTTAAAAACACTTTTTGAAAACCGAAACATAACTGCAAGAAACACCATGATTTAATAGACTCTGATACATTTATCTCCTGTTTGGTAAAATATTACAGGAAAATTCTGTAATAAATTGAAAATGTTCAAATTATTTTTGATGCCTTGCTTTCATAAAATCTCGTCATAATATACAAATTATAAATTAAAATTTAGATATTAAATTTTTACAAATATAAAGTATTTTTTTTTGGTAAAAGAATGCCATTACGTCTACAAGACCGCAAACGTGGCACATCCCAGTCCCCCCCCCTCACATTTTATTTCAGTTTAAATTCCAAATATTAAAAAAATAACAAAACTTTCAAACTTCTTGGGTTCAAGAACTTTGAAAAGGACATAGGTGGTGCAAACTAAGAATTACATATAGCAAGAATACGAAATAGTATCGACTTACGCCGATAGGTGTCGGTAGGTACATTTTTCGAATCGCTGGATAAAAAGTTTCAACTTGCGAGTTCGTTCAGGTTGTTCTGCGTGCAAGTTTTCGTAAATATCTAATTGTATCTCTCTGCGATTTTATAATAGGTACGAGAATGGAGCAACGTGTGTGTGTAATTTTGTTTTAAACTAGGAAAAAGTAATACCGAAATATATAAAGTGATTCCGAAATTTTTTGGGACTAATCCCTGAGCTGTAAGCAAATTTTTAAGTGGTTTTCGCGATTAAAGGCAGACAGAATTCAGTAGAATATGAAGAGAGTTCCAGAAGATCATCGACTGCAACCACGCCTGACATCATCGTCAAACTTAGTAAAGACCGTTGTCGGACCAGAAACAACGATAATCCCAGGCGGCGTTGGAGGTAGTGACAGCAAATGTTCGACCAGTAAAAAATTGGTAAGAGCCGTGCACTCGGATGTAATATGACTCTTTTAAAAGTGACGAAAAGCCACGAAGCCTAAAAGTGAGTACTGCAGATTTTATGGTGTTTGTCCGGGAACGTTTAGATCGCACCATGTATCTATGTTTCAGTTTTAATTTAATAACAAAGGGACTTAAATTTCATAAATGTTATTCTTCGACGAGTTATATATTATTAATTATATTAATTCTATTAATTCTTTAATTTTATAACCAAGAGATTCATAGGCTAATTTAAAAATTTGAAAGAGAATATTAATACTGGACGTTATTTATTATTTGTCATATATAATTTTTTAATTATTTAATTTTAACAAGAAGACATAGAAAAGTAGCTGGTGATAAACAGCAAAAATAACAGAAAGAGAAAAGAAACGTCAACTTTACTAGAAACTAATTTTTTCATAAAAATCGTTGTTTTTATTGGTTTGGTATAGTTTTGTGTTAGTAAATAAGTAAACATGGAGCTCAATCCTTCTATGTCTTTTTTGTGTGTAATTTCACATACAGTCTTACAATTCATTTAATCATATTCTAAAAAACGAACGTTTTGGTTTATTTTCTGTACCTGGTTTGCATTTTTAGAATCCAAAAGAAGCTACCATTAAGCAGCGAAAGTTCAATAATAAAAATAAAAAGCAGATACTAGAGTCTTTAGATCTTTGATTGCTCATCTCTTCTCCTTATAAGGGCGTTTCCCAGTAGTTAAACTTAGGATTATATATATATATATATATATATATATATATATATATATATATATATATATATATATATATATATATACATCTATAAACAATTTCGTTTTTATTTTTTTACTATTCATTACGTCAATTAAATATAATATTTAAAAAATTTGCATTTTTCTAAATAGACAGTGAAGTAGCTACTTACTGCTTTCTGCCCTGGCACACCTAGGGTTGACAACTGAGCAGCTACATCATTTAGGTCGCGACTTGCAATATCCTGCAGACGTTTTTTAAGTATTACTGTATCATTTAGGTAGCTATCCAAAGATAATGTAGTTGCTAGCAATTCAAGGTAATTCCTTGGATTCTCGTCAACGGAAAAACTAGTTAAAGTATTACCGCTCTCAGCTATAGCTGCTCTATATAATCCTGAAATAAATGTTTGGACATAAAACACTTTGTACAGTACAAGTTCGCCAAAAAATCTGCTTAATATGGTAAAATTTTATTTTAATTTTTTTTATTTTTAAAATGTTGTGTTACAGAAATAGCTAAAAACAAAAAATGTCAAAGCTGCGATTTTAGTTACATTTTCCATCTTGGCCTTAAATATTGGTAAACTTAAAAAGCAAACTTTATTTAGCTTATTTTCGTCACCTAAAAACGATTTTACTTCACATACTTCTTAGTTTTTCCAGATTGTTTTACTCTATATAGTTTACCTACTAACTACACCAACTGCGCTCAGCTACATTGGCAGCAGGATATTATGGGGGTTTTATGTTCCAATAGTTTTAATAATAATAATGTCAGACGCAAATTACATATACTGAGATCCCTCTTTTACACCAATGATATAAACATAAAAGGAACTACTCTAATACAGACAAGAAATCTTATAAGAGACCTCAGTAAAGACATAAATGTTGACTTTGGTATAGGGAAAAGCAAGACTGAAAAACATAATTCAAGACTACTGATTTAACTCTACTAACATTCTTATTTGGTATTATTAGTATATTCACAGTAAACAAGATAGTAGACTCCACATAGCAGACATTTATCAGATACAGATTTAACACTATTCAATCTTAACCAACAACAACTAAACGAAAATAAACAGTACACACAAAAGGCAATATATGGTAGATACCATAATCCGTATACTTTAAGTTTATGTCGGCAAATGACACTTATTATACATATCTTAGAAAAGGGAAGAGACAGAGGAAATCGACATAGCTATGCAAAACCAGATCGTAGCTACGAAAAACTATTCCGAACATATTATCAGTCATCACTCTGTACTATCGCAAATACCTCAATACCCTGGAACAATAGTAAAGCAAATAACCTGAAGGTATAGACTGGGCAACTAGGCCCAACATACTAGCAAATATATTATACTCAGAACTGAAACACAAAACTAACTGAAGAGAAGACACAATATTATGAATGCCATACAGAAATAAAAAAAACAAAACCATACTGGGATATGAGACTTCTTACTAACACGGCAATATCACAACAGATCCGATGTTACGACAGTGAATAAAAGTAATACACTCTTGGCAGAGTAATTCAAAACGAAATATATACAGAGTACTGTAGATTTCTGGTATGAAAATATGCCAATTTAACCCAACTTGCCTTAGTCAAAAAATTCGTAATTTTTGAGATGCAGGGTGTCAAAGTTATACTTTTATTTTAGTTTTTCTTAAAGAGCTTTCTTAATAATTCTACTATTTGCACAAAATTCGGTGCTTAGGGGTTTTCGGAGATGAGAAATCGAAATCAACTCACAATTTTGTTGTAAATTGTAGGGCTCGCCACTTATTGCATTGTGTATACTTTTAAATTGTCATAACTTTTTTATACCACTCTGTATGATATTTTCAATTAAATATTCGTATTTTCCGCCTTCCCCTGTCTAAAAAAGCTCTCTTGGTAAAAGTTGCTCCTAGCAACAATTTCTGAGATAATGAGATGTTTGTTTCCATTTTTTAATTCCATTGTCAAATTGGCAAATGCGTTCCTTCACACTTCATCCCGGCTTAGGACAGGACTACAAGAATAGTCTTGGAAATTTGGAGCATGTTTAAAGGCAAACAGGCCAACGACAATAATAAATTTAAAGGCCAACGGGCCAACAACAGTAAGAATGTGAAAACCAAGTGGTTAAGGGCATAAAAGATTAGCCACAAATTCATCAACTCGAAAAAAGTTTAATCGGTCAACTGAGAAGGTATTGGTTTCACAATAAATGTTCAATATGACCGTCACCTTGGTTAATACATAAATTAATAAGTCGCAGGAAATTTAAATGTACTCTTCTTAAAATATTTTCATCTCGTAAAGCGTTAGCACCATTTTGAATCCTACTCGATTTGAACTTGATAAACTTTCGATTTCAATGCACCCTAAAGAAAAAAATCGCATGGATTTAAGTCTGGGGAACGAGGTGGCCATTGAATAGGAGCATCCTCTTCCAATCCATTTATCTGGGTAACTTTGGTCCAAAAAAATTCTCATATTACGCGCAGAATGAGGTGGTGCACCATTGTTCATGATAAACATGTCGCGACGTAAATTAATGGGTAAGTTTTCCAATAATTCAGGAACAGTTTCACAGATGAAATTCAAGTAAATGTCACTATCAAGTCGATCTGGTAATCTAAACATTAATACTGAATTCGCGTTGAAACTGTCTTTGTTGCACAGCATGTGGGTTTTCTTCAGAGTATACATGATCATTATACATATATGTTAAATAATTTGTGAAAAATGCAAACGGGATTCAACACCTGGAGGTAAGAGTTCCTGAACGAACTGTATAGCAAAAGAGTGCATAATTTGTTGTCTAATGATTCTGTTAGTTGTACTTTTTAATATTCCCGTTTGACGTTCAATTAAAATTTTAAAATAAAAAATGTGGTAACGGAAGTATAAAATGATCAGTGACTTCACAAAACACACCCTAAATGAGTTTTCAACAAAGTTTATTTCCAATCTTTACTAAAAATTGATGACCTTGAAATTTCTGTTTTTTTTATATACCAGATAAATTATTACAGGTAATGCACTCGTGATAATTTTCGTTCAATCTACACCACAAATGAGTTTTCAACAAAGTTTATTTCCAATCTTTACTGAAAATTGATGACCTTGAAATTTCTGTTTTTTTATATATACCAGATAAATTATTACAGGTAATGCACTCGTGATAATTTTCGTTCAATCTACACCCCGTGAAGAATATTCCAGAATTTTTTCAAAATTTTTTGACAAGTACTTTTCGAGATAAGGCGGGTGGACAGCGATTTTTCGCGATTTTTAAAAAAAAATACAAAGAAAAGTGCGCGCAAGTATTACATTAAATATATATATATATATATATATATATATATATATATATATATATATATATATATATATATATATATATATATTTTACTCGTGTTTTTACAAGCTTTCATTTGACACCACACTCGATTACCTAGTAAAAAAATTTTTTTTCACTTCCGATTTCACCCACCAAAACTAACCCCTTAAGTCAAAATTAAACTTTCAAAACTACATGGCTCTGATGAGGCCATCAATTCCTATATTATTACCAAATTTCAACTTTCTATGGCAAATAGTTTCGGAGAAAATCGGGGGTGTGACAGACAGACAGACGGACAGACAGACACCGAAGTGATCTTATAAGTGTTCCGTACGGAACACTAAAAAAAAATGGAAACAAACATCCCACTATCTCAGAAACTGTTGCTCGAAGTAACATTTACCAAGAGTTCTTTTTTAGAGAGAGGAAGGCGGAAAATACGAATATTTAATTTAAAATATCATACAGAGTGGTATAAAAAAGTTATGACAATTTAAAAGTATACACAGTGCAATAAATGGCGAGCCCTACAATTTACAATAAATTGTGAGCTGATTTAGATTTCTCATCTCAGAAAACCCTTTAACAATGAATCTTGTACAAACAGTATCATTATTAAGAAAGCTACTTAAGAAAAAATAAAAGTATAATTTTGACACCCTGTATCTCAGAAATTACGAATTTTTGGACTAAGGTAAGTTGGTTTAAATAGTCATATTTTCGTCTCAGAAATCCACAGTAACTTCATGTACACGGAATACTGGGACATCCTATATAAAAACCAACGAACAAGAAAAAAATAGACGAATACTTCCCACTGGCCATAGGAATCAAACAAATATGGTAACAAAATAAAGTAATTATACCAGGTTCCCCAATGTCACCTACAGGGTTTACCCGTTTACTCAAAATCCTTAAAAATATGAACTACCTACCAACATTCACTCAAGAGTATCATAAGCAGCTATTCTATAGATAGTAATATAGTAACGAAGTCCCTAAATTTACGGACACCACCGGAATGAATGACTTCTGTAAAGTTAGCGGACTCTCAATAGAAGAGAGTATATGAGGGTCTGCCTGCGAGAAAGCAATAATGATAATATTATTATCTTACCTCTTGTACCCTTGCCTACTATCTGAAGACCTACAGAGGCTCCACCGGCACTTTCACCAAAAATGGTAATTTTTCTTTGGATCACCTCCAAAGTGTATAATGTTGTCATACGCCCATTGAAGTGCTAATCTCTGGTCCTTCAACCCATTATTCCCAGCGATTACTGAATCTCCTGTAGAAAGAAAGCCAAACGGACCTAGTCTGTAGTTAAATGACACCACAATAACATCTTCTTCAATGATAAAATCAGGTCCATAAGTAGATTTTAAAGAATTTCCAATTACAAATTTTCCTCCGTATATATAAATCAGTACCGGTAGTTGTTCAGCAGGCTACAAATATTTTTGACATCATAAGTAAACAATACTATTAAAACACGTAAGCTGAAAAGTTTTTGGTCTGACTTTTAAGAAATACCAATCTTCAACCGGTAGATGTCAAAATTTCATGATTAGTTTACAAGTTACAGTGGTTTTAGTGGCGCTGCTGTTGATATTTTCAAAATAATGCAAAAAAAATCGAATTTCGTGTGTTGTTATTAAACACTGTTTTTTGATGGGAAAAAATATCGTTCAAGAAAAGCAAAGGCTTGATAAGTGTTACGGGGACTCTGCTCCTGAGAAATTACTCATAATTTACTGGTATGCTGAATTTAAACGCGGTCCTGCAAACACAAATGATGCTAAACACTCCGGACACCCAAATGAGGTGGCTACACTGGAAAACATCAAAGAAATCCACAAAATTATTTTGGATGACCCTAAAGCAAAATTGTGAGAGATAGCTGACACCCTAAACATATCAAAAGAACGTCTTGGTCATATTTTGCATAAACATTTGGGCATGAGAAAGCTCTGTTCGAAATGGGTACCGCGTTTGCTCACAGCGGACCAAAAACAACAACGTGTTGATTCTGAGCGTTGTTTGGACCTGTTTAAGAGCAATAAAAAGGATTTTTTCATGCGATATGTGACAATGGATGAAACGTGGATTCACCACTACACACCGGAATCAAATCGGCAGTCAGCTGAGTGGACAGCAGCCGATGAAAGCCGCCGGAAGCGACCAAAAACACAACAGTGGGGTGGGAAGGTTTTGGCCCCTGTATTTTGAGATGCGCATGGAATAATTTTCATCGACTATGCTGAGAAGGGAAAAACTATCAATTGCAAATATTTCATCAAGACAATACACCATATCACAAATTCGATTTGCTTTCTCAGCCACCATATTCTCCAGATTTGTCCCCACCAACTATTATCTATTCGTAGATCTCAAAAAAAAATGCTCGAGCGAAAGAGATTTGGCTCTAATAAAGAAGTTATCGCCGAAACTGAGGCCTATTTTGAAGGCAAAGACAAATCCTTCTACAAGAAAGGTATAGAAATGTTAGAAAAGTGATGGAGTGATTGTATCGCTCTTAAAAGAGACTATATTGATGAATAAAATCGAATTTTACAAAAAAAAATGTGCTTTAAGTAGCTAGATCAAAAACTTTTCAGACCACCTGTTTACTTAACATCATTAGAAGAACCTAGTAAATATTGTTTTTTATAGTCTATGTTTTTGGTATTTCAGTTGTCCATCAAATGTATATTTTTTCGATACTATAAAAACTTTTAGATTGTAAGAGTGAAATAGGTGTAGAGTATAAACAGTTTGGATTGGTAGTGATTGAACACTTTCTAATACGTATTCTATGATTTGCCTTCTTAATAGTAATAAAAATCTTTAATGTAAGGAAACATATAACTTACCGTTAAGGATGGGGTATATACATTTATGTATAAACAATCCTCGCTTTCAGTATCTAAATTAATGGCAGTATAACATGGATTTCCTGCTTTGGTAGCATCCCGAATACCATCCCATGGCTGTACGGGTAGAGGAGGCTAAAAATGCGTTAAAGAAGGGATAATTGTAAATACATATCAATGGCCTAAATACACAGAAGTTTCTTCTGACATGTCAAATTATTAAGTGAAAGTCAACTTGGCCGTTTTGAAGCTAGTTTTTATAAATGGCAGTGATAAAATGATCCTTATAGTGCGTTTGTTTGGAGTTGATAGCACATAACATGGGTTATAAACATTAAAATGTCATAAACCATAAGCGTCTGAAATTTCTCTACCAATTATTTGCATTTTTAGTTTTAATCACCTTTATTTTCTATCCCTATATAACAGTGCGACCTTTTTCTAAAAAATATTTTATTACATGCCTTCTAAACTTTTCAAAGCATTTCAAGTTTCTTTAATGAGTAAATGATGAAACTAAAAATCTTATTTGTATGATAAAAGCCTAATCGAGTACAATTAAAAATTCTTAAGAACTAGAAATGTACAGTGTTATAAAGCTTCCTGATAATAGATACAATAAAATTATTTGGGATTTTAGTAGTTATTGGAATATAATTAACCAAGGTACTTATCGGTAAGTAGGTGCCTAAGTACCTAAGTATGCAATAAAAATATTCTACGTACGTATAAAAATAAATCAAAAACCTATAATATGCTTAGTTCAAATCAGAACAGCGATGACTTCAACTTTCAGTTTTGCCCGGTGCAGAGTCTGTAAATCTGCATTTTCCCAGCAAGAAAAAACAATGATACTTTATATTCACGATGCCCTAGTGCATCAACAGGCAACAAGCCAAGTCCGTGAAATTGTGGAAACCCGTGCCAACATGACAGGAGTTAGATCAGCAACTATTTATAGATTTCTAAAAGAAAGAAAACCCGGTCCACACTCGATTACCTAGTAAAAAAATTTTTTTTCACTTCCGATTGCACCCCCCAAAACTAACCCCTCAAGTCAAAATTTAACTTTCAAAACTACATGGCTCTGATGAGGCCATCAATTCCTATATTAGTACCAAATTTCAACTTTCTATGACAAATAGTTTCGGAGAAAATCGGGTGACAGACGGACAGACAGACAGACACCGAAGTGATCTTATAAGTGTTCCGTGCGGAACACTAAAAATGGTTACAAAATGATTGTTTAAAGTATTATCCATCACAAGCCACTACTTTCTCCCATCTTGATGGCAGCATACAAATACCACGTTAAAAGAACGACTAATTTTTTGAGGCTATTCACGAATGGATCCATTTTTAGTGTTCCGTACGGAACACTTATAAGATCACTTCGGTATCTGTCTGTCCGTCTGTCTGTCTGTCTATCTGTCTGTTTGTCTGTCTGTTCGTCTGTCACACCAGATTTTCTCCGAAACTCCTTGTCATAGAAAGTTGAAATTTGGTAATAATATAGGAATTGATGGCCTCATCAGAGCCATGTAGTTTTGAAAGTTAAATTTTGACTTAAGGGGTTAGTTTTGGGAGGTGAAATCGGAAGTAAAAAAAAATTTTTTTTTACTAGGTAATCGAGTGTGGTGTCAAATGAAAGCTTGTGAAAACACGAGTAAAATATATATATATATATATATATATATATATATATATATATATATATATATATATATATAATGTAATACTTGCGCGCACTTTTCTTTGTCTTATTTTTAAAAAATCGCGAAAAATCGCTGTCTCGAAAGTACTTATCAAAAAATTTTGAAAAAATTCGCCTTATCTCGAAAAGTACTTATCAAAAAATTTTGAAAAAATTCTGGAATATAATAATTTATCTGGTATATAAAAAAACAGAAATTTCAAGGACATCATTTTTCAGTAAAGATTGGAAATAAACTTTGTTGAAAACTCATTTGTGGTGTGTTTTGTGAAGTCACTGATCATTTTATACATCCGTTACAACATTTTTTATTTTAAAAGCAATCAACGTACGGAACACTAATTGCGCAAGTTTAACTTGCACTTGACCGGTTATTTGGTATAATCATAAGAATGGAAGCGCTGTTCAGACAGGCCTTGCGTCATCGATTGAAACAAGTGATAATCAGAAGGAGCAATATCTGGTGAGTACGGCGAGTGAGCTAGGACATGCCATCCAAGCGCTTACAGCGTTTCCTGGACGGGTTTTTCCAACATGTGGTCGAGCGTTGGCATGTTGAAAAATCACTTTGTCGTTGCATCAGTTGTTGCCGTTCTACACTACACCTAGCTGATCCCACACAACATAATCTTGGAGCCATGGATTCGACGAGGAAGTTGATGGTTCACCGGACTTTACCCATGATCTTATGCGCTTTGGATTATCGTAGCGTATCCGTTTTTCATCACCATTTACGATATGATGCAAAAAACCGTTCAAACAGGGAAAAATCGCCTTTCAATGTCTCTCAGTTTCAATTCGTACGACTTCCTTGCTTTTGAAACAATCCCAGTGCAGGTAAGCGCTTGGAAATAGTTGTTCGAGCAACTCTTAATTATTCTGCAAGTTCTTTTTCCATTTGGCACAGGTCTTCATAGAGTAATGCGTCCAATTCTTCATCTTTAAAATTTTTCTGCTAGCGTGGACGTTTTTTGTCGTGTTGAATTCACCACTTTGAGAGCGTCAAAACCAGTACTCACATGTTTACATAGATGAAATATAATGGCCATAGATTTTTGACTCGGTGACTTAGAGCATCGCTTTTCATCGAATTAAACAAGAAAAGTAGCCCGGCCGATTGGCGCAGTGGGTTAAGGCGTTAGCCTTGCCCACTGTTGTCCGAGAGGTCCGCGGTTCGATTCCGTGTCTGGGCTGGGTGTTTGTGATTTGTCCCTGATGTGAATGTGTAAATTCGTGTGTCCAAAAACAAAGAGAGATGCTGGCAAATTGGTTAACGCCAAGCCATAAAACACATGTAAAAAAAAAAAACAAGAAAAGTAACGCTTCCCGCAAATGGTGTTTTGTTGGCCCGTAATTCGACACATTCAATGCTCAAAAAAAAAATGTTATTTACACTTCAGTAAAATAACATATACTAAAAATTAAAGTCTAAGGATCGTGCTTTACCATAAATATAGCAACAGTACGCCCCGATGCGATGTAATTCAAGTTACGCCCTCTTGTAGAAATACCTCAAAATTAATTCACACTCTTTATGGAATAGGAACTTAACTTTTTGTCATTAACATTGTCAATAAAGAACCTATCATTTAAAATATCAAGTTGTAACGCTTGAATTAAAAAAAATAACCGGTCAAGTGTAAGTTGAACTTGCACAATTAGTGTTCCGTACGTTGATTGTTTTTAAAATAAAAAATTTTATTAGGGTGGTATAAAATAATCAGTGACTTCACAAAACACACCCCAAATGAGTTTTCAACAAAGTTTGTTTCCAATCTTTACTGAAAACTGGTGACCTTGAAATTTTGTTTTTTTTTCTATAAAAGATAAATTATTAAAGGTAATGATAATTTCCGTTCAATCTATACCCCGTGGAGAATATTCCAGGATTTTTTCAAAATTTTTTGGTCAGTACTTTTCGAGATAAGATAAGGGACAGCGATTTTTCACGATTTTTTAAAAGTAATATGAAGAAAAGTGTGCGCAAGTATTACATTATATATATATTTTTTATGCGTGTTTTCACAGGCTTTCATTTGACACCACACTCGATGACCTAGTAAAAAAATGTTTTTTCACTTCCGATTTCACCCCTCAAAACGAATCCCTTAAGTCAAAATTTATGTTACGGTAATATAAAATGATCAGTGACTTCACAAAACACACCCCAAATAAGTTTTCAACAAAGTTTATTTCCAATCTTTACTGAAAACTGGTGACCTTGAAATTTTGCTTTTTTTCTATATCAGATAAATTATTAAAGGTAATGATAATTTTTGTTCAATCTATACCCCGTGGAGAATATTCCAGGATGTTTTCAAAATTTTTTGATCAGTACTTTTCGAGATAAGGTAGGCGACAGCGATTTTTCACGATTTTTTAAAAGTAATACGAAGAAAAGTGTGCGCAAGTATTACATTATATATATATATATATATATATATATATATATTTTACTCGTGTTTTCACAAGCTTTCATTTGACACCACACTCGATGATCTAGTAAAAAAATTTTTTTTTCACTTCCGATTTCACCCCTCAAAACGAATCCCTTAAGTCAAAATTTATCTTATGGTGATATAAAATGATCAGTGTCTTCACAAAATACACCCCAAATAAGTTTCAACAAAGTTTATTTCCAATCTTTACTGAAAATTGATGACCTTGAAATTTCTGTTTTTTTTATATACCAGATAAATTATTACAGGTAATGCACTCGTGATAATTTTCGCTCAATCTACACCCCGTGGAGAATATTCCAGAATTTTTTCAGAATTTTTTGATAAGTACTTTCCGACATAAGGCGGGTGGACAGCGATTTTTTGCGATTTTTTAAAAATAATACAAAGAAAAGTGCGCGCAAGTATTACATTATATATATATTTTTTACTCGTGTTTTCACAAGCTTTCATTTGACACCACACTCAATTACCTAGTAAAAAAATTTTTTTTTCACTTCCGATTTCACCCGCAAAAACTAACCCCTTAAGTCAAAATTTAACTTTCAAAACTACATGGCTCTGATGGGCCATCTATTCCTATATTACTACCAAATTTCAACTTCCTATGACAAATAGTTTCGGAGAAAATCGGGTGTGACAGACGGACAGACGGACAGACAGACGGACAGACACCGAAGTGATCTTATAAGTGTTCCGTACGGAACACTAAAAACGAAGAGAAGAAGAAAATCAAAATCAGTATAAATTTATGGTGATGGTAAATCTTTACCTTTTTTAGTGTTCCGTACAGAACACTTATAAGATCACTTCGATGTCTGTCCGTCTGTCTGTCCATCCGTCCGTCTGTCACAACCGATTTTCTCCGAAACTATATGTAATAGAAAGTTGAAATTTGGTAATAATATAGGAATTGATGGCCTCATCAGAGCCATGTAGTTTTGAAAGTTAAATTTTGACTTAAGGGGTTAGTTTTGAGGGGTGAAATCGGAAGTGAAAAAGAAATTTTTTTACTAGGTAATCGAGTGTGGTGTCAATTGAAAGCTTGTGAAAATACGAGTAAAATATATATATATATATATATATATATATATATATATATATATATATATATATATATAATGTAATACTTGCGCGCACTTTTCTTTGTATTATTTTTAAAAAATCGAGAAAAATCGCTGTCCACCCGCCTTACTTCGAAAAGTACTTATTAAAAAATTTTGAAAAAATTCTGGAATATTCTCCACGGGGTGTAGATTGAACGAAAATTATCACGAGTGCATTACCAGTAATAATTTATCTGGTATATAAAAAAAACAGAAATTTCAAGGTCATCAATTTTCAGTAAAGATTGGAAATAAACTTTGTTGAAAACCCATTTGGGGTATGTTTTGTGAAGTCACTGATCATTTTATACTTCCGTTACAACATTTTTTATTTTAAAAGCAATCAACGTACGGAACACTAATTGCGCAAGTTCAACTTGCACTTGACTGTTTTTTTCTTATTTAGATTCCATATATACAGAATACAAAAAAGCTATGTCAATATTCAAACAAGCTGTAGTTCAAGCAAAAAATCAAAGTTGGGAAAACAAATGCCAAGAATTAGATGGATACATAGGTGGACGTAAATTTAGAGAATCATAGAGATTTATTAAAAATCTAAGGACACAAACGAGAGATGAAATAAATATAAACTCAATTACAGCCCAATAATGGAAGGAGCACTATAAATCACTCCTGGTAGAGCAAAGATCAGAATATATAAACAAATCCCCCAAGAAAATTCGAATTGTTGGAGAACCCATAGCTCTTGATATAGACAGGACAAAGAAAGCTATATATTTACTAAAAAACAATAGGGCCCCAGGCTGGGAAGGTATTTCTGCAGAACTAATAAAGAATAGAACTGAAAAACTATTTAAGATCTTAATAAAAAATTTTAACCGATGTTTAAATGGGAAGCCAATTCTACAATGCTGGAAAGAAGGCTGACTTACATCTATACATAAAAGGAGCAACAAAAAGAACTGCAGTAACTATCGAGGTATAACGGTGACAAGTACATTAAGCCAACTCTATGGAAAAACATTAAAAGATATCATATGTAAAGAGTATCATCCCTACGAATCTGAAGAGCAAAACGGTTTTAGAGCAGGTCGATCCAAAATTGACAATATTTTTTCTTTAACACAAATTATCGAAAAAAAAATAATACGGTCACAAGATGTACATCTACCCTTAGTAGATCTGACAAAGGTATATGATACCGTTCCTATTGTTAAACTATGGGAAGTCCTAGAAAGTCTAATATTAATGTGACTATGGATGCCATTAGAGAATTCTGTAGAAACACAACATCTAGAATAAAAGTAGGAAATAAACTTTCAAAGGGCTTCAATGTAACTAAAGGCCTATACCAGGGATGTTCTTTGTCACCCACCCTATTCAATATATACATCGATAAATCACTGAGAATGTGGAAACGGAAGTGTAATTTTTTTTTTATGGGTCTAGCACACGTGCTACAGGGAAGTCCCTAAAGCGCTACAGGAGCGACACGTGTGCGGAGAAAGCGATTCACGTTGTTCTTGAATCGCTGTAGATTGTACTCGGTGGGAAACACAGTCCTGGGCAAATTATTCCAAAGGGATGATGTTCTCCATATAAAAGACTGCTTGAAAAGCGTTGTACGAGGAGTAACAAGCTGAACCCCATACGGATATGAAGAATTAGCGCGACGTGTACTTCTAACATGCACCGCTCTGGGAGGAATTAAGCGGGTCACATCCTTCGAACACTTTCCATGAAAGTACTTGTAGAATAGGTTCAAGTCGCCAACCGTTTTTTCGATGTTCCAGCTCTTCTCTGAATAGAATCCAACAAATGCAATTTATGTTTGGGAGCGGAGCTCCAAACATGGGAGCAGTATTCCATAGTTGGTCGAATTTGAGCTTTGTAAAGAATTAACAGTTGTTGTGGAGTGTAAAGCTTTCTGGTTCGAAATAATATTCCCAACTTTTGAGAAGCTCTCCTTGCTATGCCTGCAACATGTTCATGCCAGAACATATTTGCTCCCAAATTAACGCCCAACAAATTGAGTGACAATGTTAGAGGAATGGAGTGCCCCGACATAACTATGTCGGGTTCAGCAACGTTAACTTTTTTAGAAAAAACTGCCGCCTGGGTTTTTGTAGCGTTAAATTCCACTTGGTTACTGTCACCCCAAGATAGAATTTCTTCCAGGTCTTTGTTAAGTTGAATGACTTCCTGCTGTCTGCGGATATTCGTCTGAGTAGCCGATGTCCGAGCGCTCAAGTGAATGAAGAGATAAGTGTACTGTCATCTGCAAAGCTGTAGATTGGATTCTCGGTCTTTTCCAGCAGATCGTTAATGTAAATGAGAAAGAGAGTAGGAGACAGTATGGAGCCTTGGGATACACCGGCGTTGATAGTGAAGGTGTTAGAAAGAAATCCGTCGACTGCCACTCGTAAAGAACGCTCTCTGAGGAAACATGAGAGCCCACAAACAGAACTTTTCCGACATACCATAAGAACGTAGCTTAGCCAACAACCCATCGTGCCAAACACGGTCAAATGCCTTGGATATATCAAGAGCAACCGCTCGAGATTCTCCAAAGTGTTCAATTGCATTGTTCCAAACATGTGTTACATAAGTGATCTGTTGATCTATTTTTACGAAAGCCCTATTGGTGATCGCTAATAATGTTGAATCCTTCAAGATATTTTAGAAGATGCTGATTGATAGCCTTTTCCATGACTTTCGATATTGTTGAAAGCAGTGCGATTGGTCGGTAGTTATTTGGCAAGGTCTTCTGGCCTTTTTTAGGTAAAGGCTGAACTACAGCGCATTTCCGGCAGGAAGGAAATATGGCATGGGAATAGCAATAGGGGACATGACCCTATACGCATTACATTACGCAGATGATCATGTGGTGGTGGCTGAAGATAAAGAAGACCTGGAATACATGTCCCGGAAACTATTCGAAGAATACAGAAAATGCAGATTACAAATAAATACAGAGAAGACACAATATTTAAGCATTGGACAAGGGCCATCGCCAGGAGATCTGATTCTAAACACTGAGACTACCAAGTGCTGGGAAAAATACGTATATCTGGGCACGAGACTCACCAAGACTGGCTGCAACAACGAAACAATACAAGACAGAATAACAAAAGGAAAAAAGGTTATGGGAGCATTGAACTCAATACTATGACAAAAAAATATTAGAGCAGAGACAAAAAAGAAAATCTATCACTCTATATTACAAACCACTTATAGCTCGGCAGTATGGCAGCTGACAAATAAACAACAATACAGCCTACTTGCAGTGGAAATGGATTTCTGGAGAAGATCTGCAGGTAAATCTAGACTCGAGCATGTTAGAAATGAGGTCGTAAGGAATTTAATAAAGGTAGAACGCACAATATTTGACGATATCGAAAAACAACAACTAACTTGGTATGGACATGTAAAACGAATGCCAAGGGAAAGACTATCGAAAAAGATATTGGAGTGGATCCCTACAGAAAAAAGGAAAAGAGGACGATCACCCGCAACATGGCTGCAAGGAATAACAAAGGCAATGTCTGCAAGGAATTTCTGAGAAGATGACTGGGAGAATAGAAATAACTGGCGATTAGGAACCCAAAGGCAGAAAACACTATAAACATATATATATATATATATATATATATATATATATATATATATATATATATATATATATCGAAATATTTTTTTTAAGACTAAAATTAAACTACAAAGTAACATGGGAAGCATATATATTAGAAATATATAAAAAATAAATTCATTAGCATATCTCTTTAGACAACTGAGACCAATAGTCAAAGACACTATACTTCTTACTTTATACTATGGCCAAGTTTATTCTAGATTATCTTACGGGGGGGGGGGTGGGGAATTTTATATTGGGTAATGCTGCACATATTCAACAGTTATTTGTTTGTCAAAAAATATAGCGAAAATTATGGCTAAAGCCTCACCAAGGACATCTTGTAGGAACCTATTTATTAATTATAATATTTTGACTTCCTATGGAATATATATTTTTCGCAACGCTGTGTATGTTAAAAGATATATTGAAAAATTCACGGTCGGTAGTAATATTCATTCTTACAATACTCGGCAAGCAGACGAACTTCGTAAGCCCCAATGTAGGTTGTTAGCAACTAATAATGGTCCACAATGTATGTTCATTCGGATATATTCGGATACAATATACTTCCAAAAAAACTAACGGGAATCTCATCTCTAAGTAAGTTTAAATCAGAGCTAAGACGATACTTGGTACCTAGAGCACATTACTCATTAAATGAGTTCTTTATATAGGTTAGGATTGTTGGTACCCAGATGTGCATAATGTAATGATTACTATTTTTTTACGTTTATATGTTACATGTGGGTCATTCCGTGCCAAATCGACCACTTTTGACCCCAACCCCTTTCGATTTGGCTGAAAGTTTTTTATCTTTTTCTACCCTATGAAAAACGGTTCTTAGAATTTTTTCAAATTTTTTTACCCACCTAAAAAAAAGGGTTTTTTTTTTTTTTCAAATTGTCATAATTTTGTCAAAAATTGGCCGATCGAGACGTTTTTTTTTCAAAATTTTTGTAATTAAATGTACTTTTTAAAAAAAAAATACAAAAAAATTTTTAGATAATAAAAATCTATGAAATTTTTGCTTTTTTTAAGAAAAACCGTTCGCCATTTTTTATTTTTTCTTAAAAAAAAATTCAATCAATTCTGCAGTTATCCCCGCCAATCCCAGAGTGGGCCGAATTTTTTTTCTATTTTTTTTTAATTGAAAAAATTTTTTTTCAGTTTTTCACAATTTTTTTTAATTTTTTTTTTTAGAAACTTTGTTTATATAATAAAATAAATGCAAGTAAATGATTTCACGGTATATTATACTTAATTTATAGTCTAAACTTACAACTAATGACTAGGATTCTACGTTTGATACGATTAACATTCACTGTTTTTAATACTAATTCAACAAATAATTTATTTCATTTTTCTTTGGCGTTTGAATAATTTTGTTCACTATAATTGTGTTTCACATTATAAAATAATTTCCTAAGCATATTATAATAAATTTTAATCTGACATAAATAGTATTCAAATTCAGCACATTAATTAGATCGATAAGCTAGGGCATGACAATCACAGACTTACCTACGGCCAATTCACTAGATCCATGCGAATCTATTCTATTTCATAAGCCTACCACCATTTTATATTGAGATCCAAAACATAACCTTCCAAATATAACGGTTAAGTTTTCCCCAGAAGAGGATTACAATAAAGCTGTGAATGATTTGAATGACCGATTTTTGAAAACAAAACCAATTACTGGAACTCAGCAATTACACAGTGTAATTCCAGACGCAGATGATTGTTTATATGTTAGAAATTTTTCAAATTCGAATGAACATAGAATATGTAAAATATTTAAACGCCAAAAAAAAATGAAATAAATTATTTGTTGAATTAATATTAAAAACATTGAATGTTAATCGTATCAAACGTAGAATATTAGTCATTAGTTGTAAGTTTAGACTATAAATTAAGTATAACATACCGTGAAATCATTTACTTGCATTTATTTTATTATATAAACAAAGTTTCTAAAAAAAAAGGATTAAAAAAATTGTAAAAAACTGAAAAAAAATTTTTTCAATAAAAAAAAAAAATAGAAAAAAAATTCGGCCCACTCTGGGATTGGCGGGGATAACTGCAGAATTGATTGAAATTTTTTTAAGAAAAAAAAAAAAAAAAAAATGGCGAACTTCAAAAAATTGACGGTTTTTCTCAAAAAAAGCAAAAATTTCATAGATTTTATTATCTAAAAATTTTTTTTATTATTTTTTTTTAAAGTAAGTTTAATTACGAAAATTTTGAAAAAAAACCGTCTCGATTGGCCAATTTTTGACAAAGTTATGGCAATTTGAAAAAAAAGAGCCATTTTTTTGAAAAACTTTTTTTGATGTATCCTATACTATGTTTTTGTGCTATATTGTGCATCTGCATTAGTCAAAAAGGAAATAAATGTTTATTTATTTATTTATATATATATATATATATATATATATATATATATATATATATATATATATATATATATATATATATATATAAAGCCAATATATATGTTAGATAAACTTATATTAAAAAAATATACTTACTTCAAATCTTAAATCCCCTACTGGTGGAATAGCAAAGGGGATCCCTTGAAATCCATAATAAGTTTTATTGTTTGGGGTCAGGAATTCTGCACCTTGAATTTTTCCATCAGGTAAATTGACTATTAGGTCATCTGCAGAGGGTGTTAATAACTACAACGGGTTTTTTTAAAATTTATTGATCAGTCGATGCAAATGCATTAAGAAATATGAGATAGATTTTGTAAAAATGATTACATTAAAAAAATTCTTACCACAGACCGGATTGTAATACCAATTAGTAGAAGCACAAACTTCATCATTTTGATTGTTAAAATTAACTACACTCATAAAGCTTTTAGTCTTACTATTTATACTTATACTTGTATTAGTGCTTATGACTATGATATTTTATCTTCGACTATTTTAGTACAATGACAATATATACTTCAATTTTTTATTCATTGACTCGAATACTTTGGTACATATATTATCAATGACAAAGCAAGATTTTAAATAAAAAAAAGGATAGATTGAAGAGGGATGAAACAGCTTAAGTATAAAAATAAACAAAAATCGATTTTTAAGTGAAATTATCTTAAAATTAAATGTCATCTTATATAGATAACTAGTTTAATTTTTATCCATTATTAAAACAAATAATTATGACATAAACTCAAATTAAGATCTAATAAGAGATATTAGATATAGAATAGGCGTATCTTGTAGGGTTAAGAATATTATAGTATTCTATTATTCTCAATTCACGAATAGGTATTTCAAGTATAAATAATATAAATGCTCCATAAAAGAAATTCCATTTTAGGAAACATTTACTTTAAAAATAAGGGCGCAGGTAATTTCCACACCACCAATCAGTTTATGACCTAGACATATTTAAGGGATTGTAATTGCAGAAGTAAATTCCACACCGAGTACTTTCAGGTAGAGGATGAGAGTTGATAAATGGGTAGTGGTACGCACCGGCCTGTTCAATCAAATCATTATTAAACCCTTCTACATATCAGTTTAGTACATATTATTAATTTGTGATTATTACTTGGTTGTGCGTATATTTTTTAAAGTTACTTTTGACAAAAGGTGCTAAATTGTGGAGAAACAATTTGGAGATGTTCAAAAAAAGATTGCAAATCAAAAGTCTTCACCGTTGGGCCCGGGAATTTAGTTACTAGAAGTGAAGGACTCCATACACACGAAGCCGACACCAAGAAGCTGAATCGGCAAATAATTAGTAATTCCTGCAAAAGAAAAGCCGGAGAGCATATGAGTGAAAGGCCATCTGAAATTATCCGACAAGAACTACAAAACACGCTGCCTGAAACAGTAACAGAAAAAGATGTCGAATATATTAGAAAAAACATTTATAACCATAGACGAACATTTTTGCCAGGACGTAATCTAGGAAGTGCTGAGGAGGTGCATAGTGTTTTAGAGACATTTGAAATCAAAACTAGCAAGGGTGAGAATTTTCTATATATCAATGAACTCGAAAGTGTTTTTTCTTGCACTACAAATGTCAATATGTTGTGTAAAATATCCAATATATATATGGACGGCACCTTTTCATACTGCACTAAATATTTTACACAGTTATTTACAGTGTATGGTTTTGCAAACGGTCATTACATTCCATTATTATTTTGCTTATTGCGTGATAAGAGCTGAAACATACAAAAACCTCTTCACATTATTAAAATGTAAGATTTGTTCAACAGATACACTGTATTTCAATACAGAGAAAATTACTATTGACTTCGAAAAATCTATTCATAAGGCACTATCTGAAGTTTGGCCAAATGCTAAAGTGTTAGGATGTAGATTTCATTTACACCAATCTTGGTTTCGCAAGATACAGAATCTAGGTCTAGCTAAAGAATATTGCGACAAAAATTTTGAAATTGGTCGTTGGTTAAAGTATTGTTTCGGCTTGTCCTATTTGGCACCCGAAGAATTAGGTGACAGTTTTGCATACGATTTATATTCTATAAAACCTGAGGATGAACGTTTAAAAAATTTTGTGATTACCTACTAGAAACGTATATAGAGGAAGGAGCCGATTTTCCAGTTGAAATAGGGGCATAATCGAGTGCATCTTTAACTCGAACGACTAACTGTTGTGAGTCCTTCCATTCCCATCTAAATAATTCTTTTTATTCTACACATCCATCTCTGTATACTTTTATCGATAGGCTGCAAGAATTTCAGATTAACGTATATATAAAAATACAAAATGTCGACGAGTCTAAAATAAGTAATAATCATAATAATCAAATATTAAAACATTTAAAAAATCTTTATGAACAAAGACAATTAGGAAATATTAATCGTTTCCATTTTTTAAAATGTGTCTCCTATTTTTCTCAACCTGTTTTGTAAATATATATAAATAGATATGTATAGGTTTGTAGCATTATCTAGTATATGTAAGGAAATTTGTCCAGTTGTATTTTATGTATTTAGCAAACACTTCATGTTTTATCAATATTATTCTACTATGAAATAAAAACATATATTTTTGCAAATATCTAAAATTTTCAATAAAAACTGATTTAAAAGAAATTCGTCCAATTTTATTTAGTTGAATAAAGCATAATTATATTTGCTTGGTGTGGAAATTACCTGTAAGATTTAAGCACCCTTACAAGGTTAGTGTGGAATTTACCTGTTGTATTCAGGGCACAGGTAGTCTTGGTGTGAAATTTACTAACAACGAAAAATAAGTAGTTTTATCACTGGAATAACAATTACTTATAATAAGCATATTTACACTTAAAGAATACTAAGAATATTGGAATTGGATCATGTAGGCTGAAAAGTTTTTGGTCTGACACATATGGTTTTTTGAAAAGGGCGACATCAACCCTTTTCAAAAAATCATATGATTTTTAGAAAGGACCATCCTTCAAACGATACGTGTCAAAATTGTATGACATTTCGACGATTAGTTAATAAGTTACAGTGGTTTCAGTGACGCTACATTAAATATTTTCAAAACAATGGAAAAAATCGAATTTCATGTGTAGGTTAAACACTATTTTTTGATGAGAAAAAATACAGTTCAAGCAAAGCAATGACTTGATAAGTGTTATGGGGACTCTGCCTCATCTCTCATCATTTACTGGTATGCTGAATTTAAACGCGATCATACAGATATGAGGTGGTTACACCAGAAAACATCAAAAAAATCCACAAAATTGTTTTGGATGACCGTAAAGTGAAATTGCGTGAGTTAGCTGACATCCTAAAGATATCAAAAGAACGTGTTGGTCATTTTTTGTATGAACAGTTGGGAATGAGAAAGCTCTGTTCGAAATGGGTATAGCGTTTGCTCAGAGTGGACCAAAAATAACAACGTGTGGATGATTTTGAGCGCTGTTTGGACCTGTTTAAGCTCAATAAAAGGGATTTTTTTCATGCGATATGTGACAAAGGATGAAACATTGATCCACCTCTACACACCGGAATCAATCAGTTGAATGGACAGCAGCCGGTGAAAGCTGCCCGAAGCGAAAGACAGAACTGCCGGCTGGGTAGGTTTTGGCATCTGTATTTTGGGATGCGCGTGAAATAATTTTCATCGACTATGCTGAGAAGGGAAAAACCATCAATAGCGAATATTATATAAAGTTATTGGGGGGTTTCAAGGTAGAAATCGCAACCGAAATGAATAAGAAAAAGCCGGTCAAGTGCAAGTTGAACTTGCACAATTAGTGTTCCGTACGTTGTTTTTAAAATAAAATTTTGTTAGGGTGGTATAAAATGATCAGTGACTTCACAAAACACAC
The DNA here is from genome assembly GCA_019049505.1 of Pachyrhynchus sulphureomaculatus. NCBI lineage: Eukaryota > Metazoa > Arthropoda > Insecta > Coleoptera > Curculionidae > Pachyrhynchus > Pachyrhynchus sulphureomaculatus. Next base: position 9,682,901 of record CM032454.1, read on the forward strand.
CCCAAATGAGTTTTCAACAAAGTTTGTTTCCAATCTTTACTGAAAACTGGTGACCTTGAAATTTTGGTTTTTTTATATACCAGATAAATTATTAAAGGTAATGATAATTTTCGTTCAATCTATACCCCGTGGAGAATATTCCAGGATTTTTTCAAAATTTTTTGATCAGTACTTTTCGAGATAAGGTAGGGGACAGCGGTTTTTTTCACGATTTTTTTAAAAGTAATACGAAGAAAAGTGTGCTCAAGTATTACATTACATATATATTTTTTTACTCGTGTTTTCACAAGCTTTCATTTGACACCACACTCGATGATATAGTAAAAAATTTTTTTTTTCACTTCCGATTTCACCCCTCAAAACGAATCCCTTAAATCAAAATTTATGTTACGGTGATATGAAATGATCAGTGACTTCACAAAACACACCCCAAATAAGTTTTCAACAAAGTTTATTTCCAATCTTTACTGAAAATTGATGACCTTGAAATTTCTGTTGTTTTTTATATGCCAGATAAATTATTACAGGTAATGCACTCGTGATAATTTTCGTTCAATCTACACCCCGTGGAGAATATTCCAGAATTTTTTCAAAATTTTTTTAATAAGTACTTTCCGAGATAAGGCGGGTGGACAGCGATTTTTTGCGATTTTTTAAAAATAATACAAAGAAAAGTGCGTGCAAATATTACATTATGTATATATATTTTACTCGTGTTTTCACAAGCTTTCATTTGACACCACACTCGATAACGTAGTAAAAAATTTTTTTTTCACTTCCGATTTCACCCCCCAAAACTAACCCCTTAAGTCAAAATTTAACTCTCAAAACTAAATGGCTCTGATGAGGCCATCAATTCCTATATTATTACCAAATTTCAACTTTCTATGTCAAATAGTTTCGGAGAAAATCGGGTGTGACAGACAGACAGACACCGAAGTGATCTTATAAGTGTTCCGTACGGAACACTTAAAAGTGCTCTTTCATCAATACCATGCACCGTATCACAAGTCAATGGTTACGATGGCAAAATTGCATGAATTGAAGTTCGAATTGCTTCCTCATCCACCGTAATCTCCAGATTTGGCCCCCAGTGACTATTATCTATTCGCAAATCTCAAAAAAATGCTCGCGGGAAAGAAATTTGGCTTCAGTGAAGAAGTTATCGCCGAAACTGAGGCCTATTTTGAAGGCAAAGACAAATCCTTCTACAAGAAAGGTATAGAAATGTTAGAAAAGCGTTGGATTGATTATATCGCTCTTGAAGGAGACTATATTGATATCGAAAGTCGAACTTTGCAAAAAAAAAAATGTTTTACGTAACTAGACTAAAAACTTTTCAGCCTACATGTTATCTGATTAACAGCAGTTTAAGCAATGAATCTCAGGAAGAGTATCTACGCTTAAGTGTATTTATATAACTGTATGTGACGATTTAGTTTAAATTAATACACCAATAAAATAGAGAGTCGACGTCTTTAGAAGAAAGATAATAATAAGACTTGCGAACTACGTTTCAGAGGATTCTAAAACAAATTTGGGTAATTTTTTAGTGTTCCGTACGGAACACTTATAAGATCACTTCGGTGTCTGTCTGTCTGTCTGTCTGTCTGTCTGTCTGTCTGTCTGTCTGTCACACCCGATTTTCTCCGAAACTATTTGACATAGAAAGGTGAAATTTGGTAATAATATAGGAACTGATGGCCTCATCAGAGCCATGTAGTTTTGAGACTTAAATTTTGAATTAAGGGGTTAGTTTTTGGGGGTGAAGTCGGAAGTGAAAAAAAAAATTTTTTACTAGGTCATCGAGTGTGGTGTCAAATGAAAGCTTGTGAAAACACGAGTAAAAATATATATATAATATTACACTTGCGCGCACTTTTCTTTGTATTATTTTTAAAAATTCGCGAAAAATCGCTGTCCCGGGCCTTATCTCGAAAAGTACTTATCAAAAAATTTCGAAAAAAGTCTGGAATATTCTCCACGGGGTGTAGATTGAACGAAAATTATCACCTTTAATAATTTATATGGTATATAAAAAAAAACAAAAATTTCAAGGTCATCAGATTTCAGTAAAGATTGGAAACAAACTTTGTTGAAAACTCATTTGGAGTGTGTTTTGTGAAGTCACTAATCATTTTATACCACCGTAACATAAATTTTGACTTAAGGGGTTTGTTTTGAGGGGTGAAATCGGAAGTGAAAAAAAAAAATTTTTACTAGGTCATCGAGTGTGGTGTCAAATGAAAGCTTGTGAAAACACGAGTAAAATATATATATATATATATATATATATATATATATATATATATATATATATATATATATATATATATATATATATATATAATGTAATACTTGCGCACACTTTTCTTCGTATTACTTTTAAAAAATCGCTGTCCCCTACCTTATCTCGAAATGTACTGATCAAAAAAATTTTGAAAAAATTCTGGAATATTCTCCACGGGGTATAAATTGAACGAAAACTATCACGAGTGCATTACCTTTAATAATTTATTTGGTATATAAAAAAAAAAAAAATTCAAGGTCACCAGTTTTCAGTAAAGATTGGAAACAAACTTTGTTGAAAACTCATTTGGGGTGTGTTTTGTGAAGTCACTGATCATTTTATACCACCCTAACAAAAATTTTTATTTTAAAAACAATCAACGTACGGAACACTAATTGTGCAAGTTCAACTTGCACTTGACCGGTTTTTTTATAGGTATAGCACACGTGATGCAGGAAAATTCCTAAAGCGCTACAGGAGCAAGACGATGCTAGAGGAACTATGTAGGGTTTAGCAACGTTAATTTTTTAGAAAAAACTGCCGCCTCGGTTTTTTTAGCGTTAAATTTTACTTGGTTACTGTCACCCCGAGATATAATTTCTTCCGGGCCTTTGTTAAGTTGAACGACTTCCTGCTGTCTGCAGATACTTGCATGAGTAGTCGAAAGTTTAAAGTTAATGAAGAGATAAGCATGTTGTCATCTGCAAAGCAGTAGATTTAATTACTGGCCTTTTCTCTCTCTCTCTCTCTGAGGAAAGATGAGAGCCATAAATAAAACTTTTCAGATATACCATAAGGGTGTAGCTTAGCCAGTCTGCAAAAAAAAAATTGAGAGCTGTTTTGGTTTTTTGCGTAATTCTTATGTTTTTGGGTGTACTGAATCCGAAAATGACTTTCATTTTGTCATGGAACGTCACGTTTTCTTACAATGTAGGTATCTATGTTAAACAAGTTATCATCTTAAAATAAAAGATAAAAGACTAAAAATTTTTTTTTTAATTTATAACTGCGTAACAAAACTTATTTTTTAATCTAAAATACATTCATTAGTAAGCACTAAACACATTTCTTTTTCCCAGTGAGACTCCTTTAGGTACATTTTCGCTTGTAGGAAGCATCTGGAAGGTCTCTCTGAAGCATCCAACAGTAGTCTGCCATCATTGAGACGCTCCATCTTCCCTGGTATCTTTTTTCCATCTCCTTAATATCTTGGTGAAATCGTTCACCTTGCTCTTCACTCAGATCTCCTAAATTTTCTGGAAAGTAGTCGAGGTGGGAATGAAGAAAATGTACTTTTAAACTCATTAGGCAACCTAAAGCTTGAAATGCTTTTAAGATTCTTTTGACGATTTGTTTGTAGTTAGGGTCTTTGTTATTGCCTAAAAATTTCTCTATGACCTCTTTAAAGGCAATCCACCCTTCTCTTTGAGGATCCGTCATGGTTGTGTTGAATTGTGGATCAGCCATAAGCCGTCTAATATCTGGTCCAACGAAAACACCTTCCTTCAACTTTGCCTCCGAGAGGCCTGGAAACTTTGATATTAAGTATTTGAAGCAATTTCCATCTCTTGGAAGTGACTTTACAAATTGCTTCATCAATCCCAGCTTTATGTGAAGCAGTGGTAGAAGAACTTTATGAGGAGGCACCAAAGTTTCATGCAGGACGTTCTTTTCGTCAACTTTAAGCTCCCTCGGAGGCCAACACATTTTGGTCCAGTGATTTGCTCGGTCTCTACTATCCCATAGACACAAAAGGCAAGGGAATTTGGTAAACCCAGATTGTTGTCCGAGCAACATGCCCAAGATTTTTAAATCACCGCACACTTGCCAACCGTGGTCTTTATATTTTACTTTGCAAAGAACCAATTCCAAGTTCTTGTAGGTTTCCTTGAGGTATACGGAATGACCGACAGGAATGGAAGCATAGAAACCGCCATTGTGAAGCAGAACTGCTTTAAGGCTTCTTTTTGAAGAATCTATGAAAATACGCCACTGTGCTAGGTCGTATGAGATCTTAAATGTATCCATCAAACCTTCAATATTGGTACAATAAACCAACTCGTCCTCTTGGGCAAAGTAGGAAGTATCGCTTCTCACGATATCTAAACCAGGAGGAAGACACTCCCGGCAAAAGTAAGTTCCTGCTTTTGAGCCTTGATCCAAGCAACTCAGCAGCGTTTTTTGGGAAGATTCAAGTCTCTTACCAAATCATTTAGCTCGCCCTGGGAAAACAATTTCGAACTGCTGTCATCTTCAAATTGAAAACTTGACTTGTCATCGGGTTCAGGTACAGCACCATCTTCGTCAGAACTTGGAATCTCTTCCAAGGTAGCAGGGGCCTTGGGCACTGGTATTTCGGTCCCATGAGGGATGGGACGAATAGCTGATTGCAGATTGGGGTATGAAATGGACTGCTTCCATTTTGAATTATACCTTTTCATATTACACGAACAAAAGTAACAATCGTCACTATGGTTCTTTTGCTCGCGCCATACCACAGGAATCGCATATCGGAAAGCTTTTTTCTTGCCCTTAAACCAATTTCGAAGATCTTCAACACATCGTTTGCAGACTTTATGAGGTGCCTAAACTTTATCCTGATCTCCAAGTTTTAAACCAAAATACGTGAAGTATACTTTTTTTACAAAGTCCGTAATATTAAGTTGTTGCTTTAATACCATATATTCGCCACAAATATAACAGAAACTGTCAGACGAATTCACACACTTCCGCACAGATGACATTGCACTATATTGAACCAAGATCTATAAAACAATGACGAGTTAACACGTAATTGTACCGCGCCACTTTCTACTACACTATCGGAGCGCGCACGTTCTGGTTACAACGTTTATGTTTGTTAATTTAGCTCACACAGGGCGTTCTTTATTTTGAAAGTAATGATAGTTATGGCCTGTATACATTTAAAAACAGTAATCAAAATAAAATTGTACCTATTTATTTATGGCTTCAAGTTAGCCCAAAAAAACCCTTTTTTATAATCAAATTTTGCGTTTTGCAAAATAACCTGACGTTCTGGAATTTTTTGAGTATTTTTTTAGTTTTCAAAACACCTAAATACATAGAAATCAGTTGAAAACATCCAGACAGCATTTTTGTTGCAGACCTGTGTAATCCGTCATACCAAGCGCGGCTGAATACCTTGAATCTATCAAGTGCAACCGCTCGATATTCTCCAAAGTATTCGATTTCGTTATTCCACATGTATTACATAAGTTAGAAAAACTACTAATAATGTTTGCTTACGAAAGCCATGTGATGATAGCTAATAATATTGAATCTTTCTAGATATCTTAGAAGATGCTGATTGTTAGCCCTTTCCATAACTTTGGATATTATTGGAAGCAGTGTGACTGGTCGGACGCTGTCTGGAAAGGTCTTCTTGCCTTTTTTGAATATCGGCTGAACAGTAGCGTAGTTCCAGCAGCAAGAAAATATTTCCTTTCTGTAAGATAGATTAAAAAGCTGACAGTAAACAGGTGTTAGTTCGCTTACGCCTTTGTACTGTGGCAGGTATACCGTCAGCGCCAGGAGCTTTTGTGGTGTCTAACTTCATTAAAATACGTTTTATGATACGCCATATCGGGCATCCTTGACTGCATTATGGGAATAGTTAGTAAGGTTTTTCTTTGGAAATCGACAGTAAAATGTGAAATAGAGTACAGTTAACTAGTTGGTTTTCTCAACTTGCGTAACTGCGATAGAATTATCTGGCCGTGTGAGTGATGGTATAGTAGATTTAGTGCAATTTTGACTAATTCTCCTAGCGACTGACCAAAAGGACCTGGAATTATTGAGACAGGCAGAAAGTTTGTTTTTAATACTTTTATTGTTATTATTCTAATTTGCTGATTGTGTGCCTCCTTAGTTTCGTTGATAATTTCTTTGCATCTATTCCGAGTACGAACAAAGTGTTACGATTTATGACGTTAGGATTTGACAGCTTCTTTGAATTTTCCGTCGAGCCAAGGCTTGCCGTTGGGCATGTACATTTTTATCCCGGCAAAAACGATATCGGAAACCTCCTTAGCGCAGTCAAATGGGTCGTTCGAAAATATTGATAACACAGGGCAACAAAAAAATATTTTTGTTTTGGTGCCTGGGATTTTAGAGCTGATTTTAACTATATTTGGGACGCCAAATCTATACATGCAATCCGTTTTTCTCTATCAGCTCTACTTTTTTAGATACATCAACTTATCTACCAATGTGGTTTTTATTCAGTATATTCATTTATGAGAGTTCTAAAATTATTATATATTCATTAATGTAGGTACAATGGTTTTATTGTCAGTCTGTAATTGAGTAAATTCTAGGTAAATCTATAAGTAGTGGAACCATTGCCTATCAGGTACCTGAACTGACCCTTTTAATCACCTAAACTCGGGTAAGTCTCGTCAGTTTGTGCGTTCTTACTAATGAGAGTAGGTCGAATTCGGCGTGTTATTTTATGTTAAGAAAAGAGTGTTTTTGTGTTATTGAACAGAATTAAAATGAGTTCAGGTTCCAGTTCAAGAAGAAGTTGTGTAAATCAACCTGATGTGTTTTGCTATATATGCGGAGAATACATGTTTCAACAAAACAGACAAACTATTACTGACTTTGTAAAGCGAGCGTATCTTGGATACTTTGGAGTTAAGCTTGGTGATCAGGACAAAACGTGGGCCCCGCATCTCGTATGTAAAACTTGTACAGAGCATTTACGGCAGTGGACTACCGGGAAAAGAAAATGTCTAAAATTCGGCGTACCAATGGTTTGGAGAGAACCAAAAAACCACTTCAATGATTGTTATTTCTGTTTAGTAAATACTAATGGAATCAATCGAAATAACCGCAGTAAGTGGACTTATCCCAATTTAGACTCGGCAATACGCCCTATCCCGCACTCAGATGAAATACCGATTCCAACATTTCATCAGCTACCACATATCTCTGATGACGAATATTTTCCCTCTGATCGCTCTTCTGATGCTAATAAAAGTTCTGATGCTAATGAAACTAACGGTGGCTATGAGGGGACGTCATCAGTTCCTCAACGCTTCAATCAAAATGAATTAAATGATCTCACCAGGGATCTCAATTTATCGAAAAAAGCTTCTGAAGTACTGGCTTCTAGGTTGAACGACAAAAATTTACTGGAACAAGGAACCAAAATTACCTTTTACCGTACAAGAGAAAAAGATCTGCTACCATTCTTTTCTCAAGAAGACAATCTTGTATTTTGTCACGAAATTAGGGGACTCATGAAAGAAATGGGACTTTCTGAATATATTCCAGATGATTGGCGCCTATTTATTGACAGTTCAAAGCGAAGTTTAAAATGTGTCCTTCTACATAATGGGAATAAATATCGTTCAATACCACTAGCTCACTCAACGAAACTGAAAGAAGAATATAATACCATAGCTTTGGTCTTGCAGAAGATAAAGTATTACGAACATCAATGGATGATTTGTGTAGACTTAAAAATGGTAAACTTTCTTCTTGGGCAGCAAAGTGGTTACACGAAATATCCGTGTTTCTTGTGCCTCTGGGATAGTAGGGACAAAACACACCACTGGGTTAGAAAAGATTGGCCTTAGAGAGAAAACATGGACGTTGGGGGAGAAGCATGTCATTAACGACGCTTTGGTTGAAAGAGAAAAAATCATACTTCCTCCGTTACATATAAAGTTGGGCTTAATGAAGCAATTTGTAAAGGCTCTTGATAAGAATGGGTCTTGTTTTGCATATATAGGGGTAAAAATGCATCAGTTGAGTACAGAAAAACTCAAAGCAGGGATATTTGACGGCCCACAAATAAGACAATTAATTAAGGATCCTGCCTTCATAAATTCAATGAATCAAGTTGAACGAGAAGCTTGGACATCATTTGTTGCAGTTGTAGAAAATTTTGTAGGCAAACATAAAGCTCAAAACTATGTTGAAATGGTTAACAAGATGCTTAATAGTTTCAAATCCTTAGGGTGCAATATGAGTATTAAAATACACTATTTACACAGCCACTTAGACCGTTTTCCAGAAAATTTAGGAGACATGAGTGAGGAACAAGGTGAAAGATTTCACCAAGATATTAAAGTTATGGAGGACCGCTACCAAGGAAGATGGGACATGCACATGATGGCAGATTACTGCTGGAGTTTAAAAAGGGACTGTTAAAAAAAAACGTTCAAGAATGTCGCGGAAAAGAAGCTTTCCAAGTGTTGAGTGACTATTTCATTTCTTCAATGTTTTTTTTTGTTTGTAAATACGACATAATATTGTATTTTGTATAACTAAAATAAAAATTTCGTATCTACTTTTGTTTACTACACTTACGGATTTGAGTTACAATAATGTAACTTATATTTCTCTAAAATTGTTTATCTTAAAAATTTGAGCTCCTAGGTACAAATGAATACGTTATTTGAATTCAGGACATCAAATTGATATAGAATCAGCTCAAAAAACCTCGACACCAAAACAGCTGTTCCCCTGTGAATTGTTCGTGTATTTTTGTTGAAATAGTAAACAAATATTTTGTAAAAATATTTAGATTAAAACATAAAGCTATGAAAACGGAGATTAGAGGGGTTGTTTTGTATATAGAGCGTTATCAAAGTTTTTGGAGTAGCAAAATTAAAAATTAGATTATTTTTCATTATTTTTAGTTTTAATCAAAGAAAGAGGTAAAAGGGGTGGGGGTCGATAAATATTGTATATTTTCAATAGTAAGAATTTTTGCAGGTTTTTTGGTTGATGTATTTGAGAAATTTCAAGGATATTATTTATAGTAAAATACACTCCTGGGCAAAATTAACGCAACAATATATTAAATCTTACAAATCTCTATAATGAATTAATTTTAATAATTTTTTATGAATATTGGTTACACTAAAAGTTAGAAAAAACTTATTCGGATACTTTAAAAGTGAATTAGCTACCAAATTTCTCTATAAGGTTCGAATTAAAATTATTCTTAAGACCTAATAACAAAATCGTTGAAATTATGTAATAATGAAAAAAATAAACTAGGACACTAGTAGCAAAATTAATGGTGTAACTGGGACACTAGTAGCGTGTGTTGCCTCCTCTACTTCGGATGACAGCGCTTATGCGCCTAGGCATGCTTCTAATTAAATTTTGGATAAAATCTTGAGGAATTTGCTCCCATTCTGTGATAACTGCATTTTCAAGTTCCCTCAGGTTTCTAGGTGCAGGTATATGACGTTTCACATTTTTCTTAAGGTGATCCCATACATGTTCTATTGGATTCAGGTCCGGGCTTTTTGGTGGTCATTGCATAATCGGTATATCAACTTGATTAAGATAATCGAGTACCTCCCTAGCCACGTGAGGTCGAGAGTTGTCTTGCATCAATGGGAAATTGGGCCCCACAAAATGACCGAAAGGCATCACATGTTCTATTACAATATTCTTAAAGATAGTACTCAGCATTCATGGATCTCGTACGGACAGGAACTAACTCTGTGCGAGCATCAAAGCAGATGCCACCCCAGAACATAACAGAACCACCGCCGAATAGAATCCTTGCAGAGATATTGCAAGGAGCAAACCTCTCTCCTGGTCTTCGCCACACTCGCTCACGACCATCTGGATGTTTTATACTAACCCTAGTTTCATCTGTGAAGAAAACTTGTTTCCAATCATCCACAAACCAGTTTTCGTGATTTCGAGTAAAACGTAACTTGGCAACTCTGTTCTCTCTAGTAAGCAAGGGCGCAGTGGCTGGTCTCCTACTGTTTAATCCAGCTTCATTTAACCGTCTTCTAACTGTTTTAAAAGAAATTGTGAGATTGCGAACAGCTTCGAGTTCGTTTCTTATTATAGAACTAGTGATAGTCCTGTTTCTTAAAGCTTATTGTCTTATAAAACGTTCATCTAGGTCGCTAGTGTATCGTTTCCGCCCTTGCCCTAGCCTTCTATAATAAGTTCCCACTTCATTCAAGCGTCTTACCATACGACTTATTGTGGAACGATGTTTGCCTAACAAATTGGCAACATAACTCTGACAATATCCCTCGTCCAAAAAAACTGAGGCTCGCACTACCTCGTGTTCAGTTAAATTCCTTGTTCGATCCATTTTTCTAATTCTTCGGGGTCAAAAATAAAACCACTACCACAAAAACGTATGACTTTGAAAAAGGGAACAATTTATAAGCTTACTTTTAAAGAAAATCTATCTCATTATTACAAAAAATTGTTTATCTTCTAAAAAATTCTTTAAAACTGTAAATCTAAACGAATTTTTTTGATTTATGTCATGAACAATGAAACAAAATATGCATAGCCTACTATTCAAATACTCGATAAACTTTAAAACTGAAATAAGAAAAAGATAAATTAATTTTCAGATTGTTGCGTTAATTTTGTCCAGGAGTTTATATAAGGGGTTAATGGGGTGGAATAGGCTTCATACATGTCATACTATATGCCCTTTTCAGGATTCTTGGACTGTAGAGATATAAAAAGCCGGCTATTTTCGCATTACTATCAATTTTAATACGGGTAGAGTTGATAAAGATGATAGAATCTTAAATAGTTTCAACAGAAATATAAGAATTTTGGATTGCAGAATGGACAAATTTTAAACATAGCCATTTATATTAAAACATGTAAGGTTCCAAAAGTCTAGAGAAGGGAGGTAGAAAAGTAACTTCCAATTTGTGGTATCATTGGTCTTTTTCGCTGTTCTTTCAGTCAAGGAATCCAAACATTACATTTTTTTTTGTATTTTCATTATTAACATGGGAAAAGGGAGGAATGGGTGTGGGCAGGTTATTGTTCCAATACCATTATGAAAATATTTTCATTGCTTTGATTTGGATATTGGATGTTTAGTATAAAATAATTTATACGAAGTGAAGAGGATGAAGTAGGGGATTAAAAGGGTGATTGCATTTTTGCCATAATATATTTCTATTTCATTGTTCTTATTTTTTAATTTGTTCTCATTTTAATAGAAATAATACGTAACACGTAGGCTGAAAAGTTTTTCGTCCAGCTACTTAAAACATATTTTTTTTCGCAAAATTCGACTTTATTCATAAACATAGTGTCCTTCAAAGTGATAGAATCACTGCAACGCTTTTTCTAACATGTCTATACCTTTTGGATGGTTGTAGCTTCTACTTGATGGAAATTCATTATAAATATATAATAAAAGACTGGTTTTAGTCAATTTCCACTGGAAACCAGTGGAAATTGACTAAAAACAGTCTTATATATTTCTATACCTTTCCTGTGGAAGGATTTCTCTTTGCATTCAAAATAGGCCTCAGTTTCAGGCGATAACTTCTTTATTGGAGCTAAATCTCTTTCCTGTGAGCACTTTTTTGAGGTCTGCGAATAGATAATAGTCGGGGGCGGGCCAAATCTGGAAAATACGGTGGATGAGGAAGCAATTCGAACTTCAATTCATGCAATTTTGCAATCGTAACTAGTGACTTTTGACACGGTGCATTGTCTTGTTGAAAGAGTACTTTTTTCCTGTTCATTTGGGGCCGTTCCTTTGCGATTTGTGCCTTCAAACGCACCAATAACTATTGAATATGATTTGCTATTAAAGGTTTTCCCCTTCTCAGCATAGTCGATGAAAATTAATCCTTGCGCAACACAAGATACAGAGGCTTAAACCTTCGACTGTTGTGTCTTTGGTCGCTTCGGGCGGCTTTCACCGACTGCTGTCCCCATAGCTGATTGCCGACTTGATTTCGATGTATAGTGGTATATAGTGGTGGATCCATGTTTCATCCATTGTCACATATCGCATGAAAAAATCATTTTTATTGCGCTTAAACAGGTCCAAACAGCGCTCAGAATCATCAACACGTTGTTGTTTTTGGTCTACTGTGAGCAAACGCGATACCCATTTCGAACAGAGCTTTCTCATGCCCAAATGTTTATGGAAAATATGACCCACACGTTCTATTGATGTCAGCTATTTCACGCAATTTCATCTTACGGTCATCCAAAACAATTTTGTGAATTTTTTTTGTTTTACGATGTGACTACCTCATTTGGGCGACCAGAGTGTTCAGCATCATTTGTGTCTGTGCGCGTCTAAGTTAAGTATACCAGTAAATGATGAGTGATTTTCCAGGGGCACAGTCCCCGTATCACTTATTAAGCCATTGCTTTGCTTGAACGGTATCCCCCATCAAAAACAATGCTTAATCAACACACGAAATTCGATTTTTTTCCATTGTTTTGAAAATATCAAAAGTAGGGTCACTAAAACCACTGTAACTTGTAAACTAATCGTCAAAATGTCGTGAAATTTTGACAAGTATCGTTTGAAGGTTGATACTTCCTAAAAGTTATATGGATTTTTTGAAAAGGGCCCTGGCTGCGTGTCAAACTAAACACTTTTCACCCAACGTGTTAGAAGGGAATTGAGATCTGATTATAGAGTAAGCTAAAACAACGTTAAGTTGAATATAGAACAAGTTTTAAAAATTCAAACGCTTAAGTTGGCGGAAATGTACTTATGAAACAGCAGGTAAATTTTTTCATTTACTTTCCCTACTAACGGGAAGAAATATATTTGTGAAAAAAATACCCTCTGACATTTTTTGTTTTTTTTTCAGGTCATATGGTTTTTAGATTGCAAGAAAAATATTTGTTTAACTTTCAACTTTATAATAAATATTTTTAAATATCGCACAAATAATAATCTAGGAAGACATCTTAAAATAGGTTTATTTATATTTACACATCAAGAGTTTTTTCACCATACCGGCCACTTTTAGTGTTCCGTACGGAACACTTATAAGATCACTTTGGTGTCCGTCCGTCTGTCTGTCATACCCGATTTTCTCCGAAACTATTTGACATAGAAAGTTGAAATTTGGCATTAATATAGCCTCATCAAAGTCCTGTAATTTTGAAAGTTAAATTTTGACTTCAGGAGTTAGTTTTGGTGGGTGAAAACGCAAGTGAAAATTTTTGTTTTCTACTAGGTCATCGAGTGGCGTGTCAAATAAAAGCGAGTTTAAATAAATATATATATATATATATATATATATATATATATATATATATATATATATATATATATATATATATATACATATATATATATATATATATATATATATATATATATATATATATATATATATATATATATACAGGGTGTCCCATTATTCCGTGGACATAGAACTACCACGTATTTTTGGAATGAAAATAAGTCGATTGGACACAATTTACCCCCATACAAAAGTGCTTCGTTTGTCCGTTAGAGGGCATCAAAGTAAAAAAAACACATTTTTTAAGATATTTTAAGAACCAATATTCCGATTTGAATGAGATTTAGGGTGCCCATGTTTTGCTAGGCGCTCTAATATTTGACTTTCACAAAAAAACCGAAAGGGTTCGAAAAAGGTGAAAACTACCCTCACCCCTACATAAATTCTAGTAGAAAAGTTTTGCAACTTTAACGACGACTCTGAATTTTTTTTTCAGAAAAAGGTCCTTTTATTTACTTTATTTTTTGTCTCATGTAAAAAAACGCCACCTCGCATAGTTCTTGAGAAAAAAAATGTTTTTCCGATGCTGACCTACAAAACAATTTTCTTGTCACATCAACCGTTAAAATCTAGTAGGCGATAATAATCTAGTTGGCGAAAATGTGGAACGTTATGTTAGTGTCACAAATGATTTTTGACAATAAGCTTCATAAATCTTAAATTAATTAACGTTTGGGTTTATTTTAATTGATAATTTGTTGTTGCTTGTTTTCCCTGTGAATATGGAATACGCTTTTGATGAACAGACGGATATGTCGCTAGTACTTAGTTTTTGCGAAGGTAATTGTAGAAAAAGTGTTCAAGTGTATCAAGAGAGATATCCGAATCGACAAATTCCAAATCGCCACACTTTTGCCAGCATAGAACGTCGACTTCGAGAAATTGGACGATTCAAACCCTTGAGAGTCAATGCTGGAAAACCGCAGCAAGCCCGAACACCTCTAGTGGAAGAAGCTGTTCTTGAAGTAGTAGAAGCAAGTCCAGGTATCAGCACTCGCAGGTTAGAACTTGAACAAAGAGTTAAAAAAAGCACTGTTAACCGGATTTTAAATGGACAACTCATTCGTTTATTTCACGTTCAGCCCGTCCAAAAATTGTTGTCCATTGATCATCACTCACGTCTGAGATTTGTACGAAATGTTTTAGAATGCAGAGCAATTAATAGGCTATTTCACAAAAAAATTTTGTTTACGGATGAGTGATGTTTTACCCGTCGTGGTATGATAAATTTGTATAATACACATGTTTACGCCGAAGAAAATCCGCATGCAGTTACAGAAAGATATTTTCAACGAGAATTTAAAATTAACGTTTGGATGGGGATTGTTGGTAACTTTTTAGTTGGCCCATATAGGTTGCCTGATAACCTAAACGGAGTCAGCTATCTACATTTTCTACAGTATTCTTTACCTGAATTATTAGAAGAACTGCCTCTGAATGTAAGAAGAGACATGTTTTTTATGCACGATGGAGCTCCACCCCACTTTGCGCATGCTGTAAGAAATTATCTGAACGAGAATTTTTGTGGTAAATGGATTGATAGAGGTTAAGAAGCTCCAATTTAATGGCCACTTCGTTCCCCGGACCTTAATCCTTGCGATTTTTTCATATGGGGAGCGTTGAAAACAAAGGTGTATGAGGTCCAGATAAACAACGCCGATCAACTATGGGATAGCATATATATAATCACTAATTTAAACTGATAATTTTTTTCAAATTCGAAAATTTTTGAAAATTTTTTAAAAAATGGTAAAACTGGAGTTTACGTCAAACCATCCCGCCATTGTACGAAATAGTTTAAGAACAGGTGCATTATTGCTGCGAATACATTAAATAATAATGATATTTTAGAGAGAGTTTGTTTCAATTTTTTGCGCCGTATTGTTATGTGCAGGAACGAAGGTGGTGGTCATATTGAACAACTTTTGTAAAAAATATTATTACCTGTGTTAAATAAAACTCGTAATAATAATTAATATCATACTTACTTGTTTAATTTCACCAACTAATTTTAATTATAAGTAAAATGCTTGTTAGTCTTTTTATTTTTGCGTAAATCATCAGCCAGAATAATTTTGTACAAGAGACAAAAATGAAGTAAATAGAAGGATCTTCTTATGAAAAAAAATTCGGAGTCGTCGTTAAAGTTTCAAAACATTTCTACTAGAATTTATGGAGGGGTGAGGGTAGTTTTCACCCTTGTCGAACCCTTTCGGGTTTTTTGTGAAAGTCAAATATTAGAGCGCCTAGCAAAACATGGGCACCCTAAATCTCATTCAAATCAAAATAACGGTTCTTAAAATATCTTAAAAAATGTGTTTATTTTTTTTTACTTTGATGCCCCCTAACGGACAAGCGAAGCACTTTTGTATAGAAGTGAATTATGTCCAATCGACTTATTTTCATTCCAAAAATACGGAGTAGTTCTATGTCCATATATATATATATATATATATATATATATATATATATATATATATATATATATATATATATATATATATATATATATATATATATATATATATATATATATATATATATATATATAATGTAATACTTGAGCACACTTTTCTTTGTATTATTTTTAAAAAATTGCGAAAAATCGCTGTCCCCCCCTTATCTCGAAAAGTACTGATCAAAAAATCTTGAAATATTCTCCACAGTGTGTAGATTGAATGAAAATTATCACCAGTCCATTACCTTTAATAATTTATCTGCTACATAAAAAAAAAAATTAATAATACTTTTCAGTAAAGATCCGAAAAAAAACTTTGTTGAAAACTCATTTGAGATGTGTTTTGTGAACTCATTCCTCTTTTTATATCTCCGTAACAAAAAATTTTGTTTTAAAAGCACTCAACGTACGGAACGCATATTACGCGTTATTTCTATCTGTATCGTCCACATTTAAATTTTATTCTTTAACGTAGGCACATATTTCATTGCCAGAAAGCATATATATTTTTCGGTGTGATTTTGGAAGAGAGGATTATAGTTTTTTAATCATTAAATACTTTTTTGATTATTTAAACAAAATTTGAGAAGCTCTCCTTGCTATGCCTGCAACATGTTCATGCCAGGACATATTTGCTCCCAAATTAACGCCCAACAAATTGAGTGACGATGCTAGGGGAATGGAGTGCCCCGACATAACTATATCGGGTTCAGCAACGTAAACTTTTTTAGAAAAAACTGCCGCCTGGGTTTTTGTAGAGTTAAATTCTAGTTGGTTACTGTCACCCCAAGATAGAATTTCTTCCAAGTCTTTGTTAAGTTGAACGACTTCCTGCTGTCTGCGGATATTAACCTGAGTAGCCGATGTCCGAGCGTTCAAAGTGAATGAAGAGTTAAGCGTTCTGTCATCTGCAAAGCTGTAGATTGGATTCCCGGTCTTTCCAGCAGATCGTTAATGTAAATGAGAAAGAGAGTAGGAGACAGTATGGAGCCTTGGGGCACACCTGCGTTAAAAGTGAAGGTGTTAGAAAGATATCCTTCGACAGCCACTCGTAAAGAACGCTCTCTGAGGAAAGATGGGAGCCACAAACAAAACTAGGAAAAGAGATGTGATATGATTTAGGTGGAAGGACATAAAAGAGATGAAAGTTGATATGTTGTCTGGTTTTAATTATATTATGAAAATTTACTTTCTCTTTATCTGACAAAGCCAAATTTAACATTTATTTTAGAACTACCCGTTTGCAAAGAAACTTCTGACAGATACACGTTACCGATTTTTTTTTAAGCTTGTTATATTGACGAGTTTTACTCATCGTACATCATTATATTGTGTCATTTGTATCTTAAAATCTGGATATGATAGTGATTTACTGGAAACCGAGTTTTGTATTGGGATAGAAAACATGTGATTTTGCTGATTGGATTTTATGTTTTCAGTTTAACCCTTTAAGAAGTTATAAGATATAGAAGAAATAATATTAAGATGAAATAATATAGCAAAAAGTATCTAATGTAAAAAGCTGGTATGCATCTCTTTATTAAGTATTTTTTTTTTATTATAATATTAAATGAAATAATTGCTTAATACGATCGACCTTTTTAAAAAATAAATGTCATGTCATACAATGCGATTATATCCACTGATTTAATCGCATTGATTATTATTCCCAAATTATAAAAATTCTGCAGACGATATTCGACAATCTTTGATCAGATCTGTCCTCTCATACTAAAGTTATGTTAGTGTATTCATCCATATCGAGATTATAAATTATATTTATAAAAAATGTTACTTACGTCATTTTTTGAAAATACATCTAAAAAAGAGTAATAAATGCTTTGTGTCTATCATATTAAGTATGTCTAAGTGACTTAAAAAAAAAAAAAATCACGTAAACACCTTGTGGAATGTTCGTCACGGCACAAATTCATTTAAATCAGTGGCAGGAGATTGGGAGACTTAATCCTCTCCATAAGTAAATGAAATTAAAATAAAAAACACATACATCCATTATTACATGCCTAGGTAAATATTTCAAACACGATACTACCTTTTTATAAAAGTGATTTATTAGGGCTAACTTTATAGTGTTTAAATAGAGTGAACGAGAAAGAAGTGCCTAACTGGAGCAATTTTTAGTGTTCCGTACGAAGCACTTATAAGATCACTTCGGTGTTTGTCTGTCTGTCTATCACACCCGATTTTCTCCGAAATTATTTAGAAAATTGAGTTGGGAATGTGGAATCTTTGGCACAATGATACTACTCAGTATATATCACCACTACACCAAACACTTTATTTTTGCACTCGACGCGTTAGCTTTATGAGGAGCGATGACTGACTAAAGCTAAACTACAAATCTACCCTATTTATATTTAGCCTAACCCTTGAATTACTCAGGCGGAACTAATGGCATAGGCAAGGCCATCAGTTCCGGTTAAGTAACCAGTAGAGGGGACTAGAAGGAATAGGCCCTCTGTCTTTATTTAAACTACTTTTACATTTTATGATTTCCATACTTTCGTATGCGTTCAACAATCTCCTATCAGATACACTTTTTATTAATCTTAGACCATCTAATGTTACAGTATGATCAGCTTTAAGGGCATGTTCGGAAATGCTAGACTTTTCTGTTCTATTGTATTTTAAGTGTGCTAAATTTTGACCTTTTAGTTTGCCCAACATACTTTTTGTCACAATCATTACAACTAATTTCGTAAATTCCACTTTTCTCACAATTAGGAATCTTATCTTTGGGATTTCCTAAGATATTCCTCAAATTGTCTGATGACTTATAGACTAAGGTGAGGCCTACCTTATTAAATACCTTAATGAGTCCCTTGCTATATTTTGGATTATATGGTATGGAGACATACTTGGTGTTATTTTCTTCACGTGTAAAAAAGGTGGAATTCTGAATATTAAACCTAAACTTATGTCTGTTTATTAGCTTATTTATTAAGTCATCGTCATAACCATTAACTCTAGTTATATTTCTAATACGATTCCTTTCTTTATTAAAGTTTACTCTGTTTAGAGGGAAAGTGACCAAACGATGAACTAAAAAATGTAATGAGGCTAATTTATGTTGTTTGCAATGAAATGAATCATTAGAAATATATCTATCTGTTACTGTGTCCTTCCTATAGATATCAAATTCTAATCTATTATTATTTTAATAATTAAAATATCTAGAAAAGGCAATCAATATTTAATGTCCTGAGTGATTTTTTTAAGGAAAAATCGATTCCATTTACAAACATTATTTCGGTGGCAGCAGATGGAGCTCCTGCCATCTTCGGGCGATATCGTGGGTTTATAAGCCATCTTAAAAGAATTATACCAGGAGTAACTGCAACTCACAAAGGCAATTGTCCTTTGTTCTCAACTTCGTAAGTGAATTTAATGGAATCATACCGGCTATTTAATTTAGAAACAAAATCATCAATATTTGCTTTCTTTGTATCAAAAATCGCGAAAATATCATCCACATACCTATACCATACCCTTGGGAAATATTCGAATTCTTGGCTGGCTTCGATTTCAAACTTACTCATGAATAAATTGGCTATGAAAGGTGATAAGCAATTACCCATAGCTGTTCCTTCTTTCTGAACATAAAATTGATTGTTATATTGGAAATAATTTTGTTCCATACAAAGTTTAGATAATGTTAAGTATTCACGAATAATTTCGTCTTCAAAGTGATTCATTCTAAGTAATTCTTCGAGATATTGTAAAGTTTGTGGAATTGGCACACTTGGGAACAAAGAACTAACATCAAAAGAAATTAAGACTTCACCTATATTAAGAACTAGATTTTTTGTTTTATTAATGAATTCTAACGAATTCTTCACTGCGAAAGTATTTAATGGTAACTTCTCAAGTTCTTTTGATAGCCATTTGGATATTAAATATGTGGGTGACCCGACCGATCAAACAATGGGTTGCATTGCTTTTCCAGGTTTGTGAATTTTGAGTAAGCAATACAATTTTGGTATGGTCGGATTACTCACATTTAATTTAAATTTTAGCGAATCGGATACAAGGTTCTTACATTTTTTTAAAGAATTTTTATCCTCTGATATCATTCTCGGTAATGGATTTCTTATTACCTTTTCATAAGACAATCTGAGGAATATCTTAGGAAATTCCAAAGATAAGATTCCTAATTGTGAGAAAAGTGGAATTTATGAAATTAGTTGTAATGATTGTGACAAAAAGTATGTTGGGCAAACTAAAAGGTCAATTAAAACATGATTTAAAGAACATTTAGCACACTTAAAATACAATAGAACAGAAAAGTCTAGCATTGCCGAACATGCCATTGAAGCTGATCATACTGTAACATTAGATGGTCTAAGATTAATAAAAAGTGTATCTTATAGGAGATTGTTGAACGCATACGAAAGTACGGAAATCATAAAATGTAAAAGTAGTTTAAATAAAGACAGAGGGCCTATTCCTTATAGTCCCCTCATCAGTCCTTTATCAATTTTTCAGTAAAGATCGAAAAAAAATTTTTGATGAACATTCATTTTGGGGTGTGTTTTGTAAATTCACTGATCATTTTCTACTTCCGTAATAATAATTTTTGTTTCAAAAGCAATCAACGTACGGAACACTAATTGCGCAAGTCCAACGTGCATTTGACCGGTTATTTCTTCTTTATCACATTTACTAAATCTCTAAGAAATTGTATGCTGTTACAAATAGAATTGGAAAAGTTCTAAGAAATCACATTACACATCACACACACATCATTACACATCACATTACACACACACACACACACACATATATATATATATATATATATATATATATATATATATATATATATATATATATATATATATATTAGGGTGACCGCAAAAAATCGATGTCGGAATTTTGTTCGTCTGGACCCCACAAAACGATTCCCCTTTCCAGATATTGAGATAGCCGAAATTTGAGCTCGATTAAACGACGTTAACCCGTTCCGCTCGTCGCTCAAAGTTTGAAAAAATCCAAATTTTTGGCCAAAAAGCTGACATATGGAGCCATAACTCCAGAACGGTAAATAATAGAAACACGCTTAATATCTCAAAAGAAAGCTAATGTTGTTCTTCAAAATTTATATTCTATACATAATTGTTGTTATTTTAAGTCAAACCGAGTTACAACAGCCTTTAGCCCCAAAAACGTGACCTGGTACCAGTAGGAGCCAGTTTGGGAGTATTCTAAGAATTTTATGGGTTTTTACATAATGTGTCTCGGAATTAATATTTTTTTGTTAAAAAGTATTTTGGAACTCAATTTTCAAACATAAAGAGCCTTTTGTCAAATTTAATCTTTTATTATATGGGGATTACCTGACTAGTTTACCAAAGAAAGACCCGTTTGACAGGTAAAAAGAAGGGCGAATCTAATTTCTATTTTAGGGATGGTGATTTTACTTCAGCGTACAACCGACCTTTTATTTATTCAGTTTAGTTTCTAAAGTGCCTTTGAGCTGGTTAGATCGAACAATTATCTAGTGAAGATATTTTAAGACACTGAAGAGGACAGCATCTACCAGGAACTTGAGAGCTTGGAGGAAATGGACATCCCTGAAGAAGCTGCAGAAGATCCAGGACCATCTGAGAGCAAGAGGATGAAAGTTTCATTTGCAAGGGGCGTTAAAGAGATTTTAAACATGAAATTGTCCATTTTATTAGATCGATGTAAGGTATCCGACAGAAATGCCACGAGAATTTTAATAGCTACTCTAGAAGCACTAAACCTTGACCCTCTTGAGTACAAAGTCTCGAAAACTTTATTACATGATAGAAGGCAAATGTTCAGAGAACAATATAATAAAAAAAATTTTGATAAAGTAAACATTTCTGAAAAAGAGCCCGTGGTTGTCCATTGGGACGGTAAACTTTTACCGGGTGTTTTAAAAAATGAACAATGTGAGCGAATAGCTATAGCTATTTCATATGGCGAAAAGGAACAGCTGCTGGGAGTTCCTGTAACAGCAAACAGCTCTGGAGAGGAGCAAGCCGTAGCCGTATATGAATGCCTACATGAATGGGGTCTTCTCAACACCATCAAGGCGATGTGCTTCGACACTACAGCATCCAACACGGGAAGACTCAAAGGAGCATGCGTCATATTGGAGCAAATGTTAGGAAGAGAATTGTTATACCTAGCTTGCCGTCACCATATCTTGGAAATTCTGTTAAGAGGCATATTCGACACAAAAATGGGATCAACCACTGGACCTCATCCAGACATTTTCAAGAGATTCCTCACTGCGTGGCCCAAGATAGACAAAGGAAAATACGACACAGGTATCAGTGACAATCTAATACAAAAGCAGCTAACTCCAGAAGTAATTGCAAATGTTACTGTTGAATTCGAGACCAAATTAACTGAGAGCCACCCCAGAGATGACTACAAGGAGCTATTGCAGTTGGTTCTCGTATTTGTTGGATCACTAGACGGCAATGTTGTGGGTTCTAGAACTCCAGAAGCCCATACATCACGCTAGGTGGTTGGCAAAGGCTATTTACTGCTTAAAAATGTTCATTTTTCGTCGTCAATTTAAGATGTCTAAAGAAGAAGAAAGTTCTGTACTTGCCATTTCTGTTTTCCTAGTTAAAATTTATTGTAAAGCTTGGTTCAATGCTCCAAAAGCTCATCTTGCACCAAAGCAAGATTTAGGTATTTTGCATAGTCTGTTAGACTATAAAGAATGTGACAACGACATTGCAGAAATAGCCCTGACCAAATTTTCGAACCATTTGTGGTATTTGAATGCAAAGTTGGTGGGATTATCGTTTTTTGATCCCACCATTACAGACGATGAAAAGTTGTTAATGGCTAATAAATTGCTCAGTAGCACAGATGAACCATCACAGCACGCTAGGTTTGTAAATCCAAAAGTTAGGAAAGAAAACTTAAAAGAGGTAGTTGATGGAGGATTGGTAAATTTACTTACCAAAGAAACGTTTACATTCTTTGACCAATTTAATATAAAAACAGATTTCCTAAGACAACATCCAAACACCTGGCCTCAAAATAATGACTTCCAAGAAGGATTGAAAATTGTCAAAACATTAAAAGTAGTTAATGATATGGCTGAGCGTGGTGTTAAATTAATAACCGACTTTAACGACCTTCTGACAAAAGATGAAGACCAAAAGCAATATGTCCTGCAAGTTGTAAGTAAATGCCGAGCATTATATCCTGACGTTTCAAAAACTACTTTAACAAAAGCTCTAGAATAGATTAGATAACTATGTAAAATTATCAACTCATGTAGGTACTACGTCTGTATCTTTTCTGTGTCTGTTTTGTATGTAATATATACCTAATTTTTATATTTTAAAATAAAAAATGTCATTAGACTTATCAGTATTACTTGTTTTTTTATTATATTTCTACTTTAAACTCAAAAATATACCAAAAAAAAAAGCAAAATTTATCACTTGATAACAAAATATATGCTCCTAGTGGTACCAGGTCACGTTTTTGGGGCTAAAGGCTGTTGTAACTCGGTTTGACTTAAAATAACAACAATTATGTATAGAATATAAATTTTGAAGAACAACATTAGCTTTCTTTTGAGATATTAGGCGTGTTTCTATTATTTACCGTTCTGGAGTTATGGCTCCATATGTCAGCTGTTTGGCCAAATATTTGGATTTTTTCAAACTTTGAGCGACGAGCGGCACGGGTTAACGTCGTTTAATCGAGCTCAAATTTCGGCTATCTCAATATCTGAAAAGGGGAATCGTTTTGTGGGGTCCAGACGAACAAGATTCCGACATTTTTTTTTCCCCCTCTATGAGATCCGGTCACTCTAATATATATATATATATATATATATATATATATATATATATATATATATATATAAAACAACGTCTGTCTGTCTGTCTGTCTGTCCGTCCGTCCGTTAGTGCGCTTAGCACTCAAGAACCACACTTTTTTTAAACATCCTTATGTTCTCTGGCTAGGTTATAGGATATATTTTATTGCGTTAGGTAACATACGGAGTAAGCAGTGACGATAATAGTGAGTCATGGAGATATTAATTAATTAATAAAGTTATTACAGTGTGAGGTGCAGCCTTATGGGGAATTGAATTTTTTAAGTCTTTTTTTGTATAATTTATAATGTATATCAAATATTGATATCAATAATAAAATAATGTTCGCTGAACATTTTGGTAAAAGATTTAAATCACAGCGTAACCTGAGGAATGAGTATAATTATAAAATATTTTAGATAAAAGCTGTTTACCCGTGCTTCGTCTCCACTGCTAGTTACGCGACAACGTCGCATTTATCCTGTCAGCTCGCGTGATTTGTAAATTCGTGTATTAAACTTTCAAACGCAGCGATTAATAAAATCCAAAATCAATATTTTGTATTACCCCCCTAGTCCTTATTACTGCTTCTGGCCGGTTTTTCATGGAGCAGGTGTGCTTTTTCATCACTATTTGTGGGATTGTTCACCACTCTTCCTCCATAGCAACCTTTAAGTCCCTCAGCAATGCAGGGGCTGGATTTCTGGCTCGAACCCTTCTTTTGAGCTTATACTACATGACTGATTTCAGGAATCTGCGCAGGCCAGTCTAATGTGGGTATTCCCACTTTCACCAGGTATTGCCGATGTAGCAGCATGTCGCCTAGCATTGTTATGCATTAGCACGAAGCTATCGCCGACAAACTCAGCGTAAGGAACGACGTGTTCCTGCACGATTTTCCGAATATACTAGTGAGTAGTTAATCTACCGCTACGAGTCTGATCAGTCACGAAAACCAAATCGGTTTTCGCATCCACTGAGATGCTCCCCCACACCATGACAGAACCTCCTGTGTAGGCGACCGTTTCAGTAGTGCAGCACTACCTATAGCGCTCCACAGGCCTTCTATAGACTCGTCTTCTTCCATCATTACTATGTAGGTACATTCGGGACTCGTTGGAGAATAAAACGGAGCGCCATTGCTCTAAAGTTAAGTCGACATGTTTTCGGCCAAATCTGAGTCGTGCTTGTCGATGGGCTGCTGTCAATTTGGGTCAGCTAGCTGGCCTCTTCGGAGTTAGGTTAGCTTGTTGGGGTCTTCTTCTGCCTGTCCAATGACTGACAGCCCGACCACGAACGGTCGTCCCGCACGGAGGTACACCTTCTTCTTTTTGATCCAGGTCTCCGTGTAAAAGCACCAGTCTCTTGGTAACGTCTGTAGACTCTGAAGACAGCTGAATGGCTCAGGTGCAGTTGCGCAGCAACTACACGTTGGCTATACCGTTCTTGCAATAGGGCAATGACTTGTGCCATTTGTTCTGGGGTGGTATCCATTTTTTAATGACGTAATTAGAGAAATTATAGGAAAATGCAGTTGCATGTATTTTTATAGGGATGAATAGCGCGCAACAAATACGTTGTTGAGCGAGCCAAAAAGATTCTATTGAGTAAAAGGAGTTTTAATCAGTAAAACTTTTTCGAAATCCAAATGTTTTTGGTATTTCTCATTTACATTAACGATCTGCTAGAAAAGACAAGGAATCCAATTTAAAGCTTTGCAGATGACAGTACGCTTATCTCATCATTGACTCTGAACGCTCGAATATCGGCTACTTATGCACACAGGAGGAGGTTTTTCAACTTAACAAAGAGCTGGAAGAAATTCTAACTTAGGGTGACAATAACCAAATAGAATTTAACGCTACAAAAACGTTGCTGAACCCGACATAGTTATGTGGGGGCACTTCGTTCCTATAAGGCTGGGAAAATTATTTAGAACTAGAAAGATTTACACTGCACAATAACTATTAGTCTTGTACAAAGCTCAAATTCGGCCAACGATGTAATACTGCTCAAATGTTTGGGGACTTGCTCCCAAACATACACTACATTTGTTGAGTTTTATTCAGAAGAGCTGTCCGCCCGAGTGAAGACCCGAAACTGACCAGCAACTTTGAATCATTAGAACATCGAAGAACGGTTGACAACTTTCTACAAGTATTTTCATGGAAAGTGTTCGAAGGCTGTAGCCCGCTTATTTTTTCTTTTTTTTATAGCTCATCTGCCCGCCTCACAGTACAAGCAAATCTAAAAACGATGAAGAATGGAAGAGCGGCCGGACCAGGTGATATCTCTGCAGAAATGATTAAAAATGGAGGTATAACCATGTGGAGAACAATAACTAGCTTAATTAATAATTGTATATCACAAGGAAGAACACCTACCGAATGGAAAAAAAAGTTACATTTCATCAATCTATAAGAAAGGAAATAGAAAAGACCCTAATAATTATAGAGGTATATGCGGTACAAGCACTATGAACAGACTGTATGGCAAAATATTGCAGAATAGAATAAGAGAAAACAATTAAAGGAAAGATATCCGAAAACCAAAGCGGATTTACTCCGGGCCGGTCGTTTATAGACAACTTGTTTACTTTACAATTGATAGAAAAGAAGATCCAAAAAGATGACGAAATACATATGACCTTTATAGATCTTAAGAAGGCATACGATAGTGTACCGAGAAACAAACTTTGGCATATCTTGAGAACAGTAGGGATAAAAGAAGGGATGATAACAACAATAAAAAAGTTATATAATGAAAATATAGGATATGTGAAACAAGGACGCTATCTCTCGGAAGCTATCCACATTACAAAAAGTGTAAGACAAGGGTGTTGCCTTTCACCAATCTTATTTAATATATTTGTAGACAACGCTCTAAAGAAATGGAACCGCACTTGCCAAAGCATAGGCATCCCCATTAGTGATAAACACATATTATCGTTAAACTTTGCAGACGACCAAGTAATAATAACACAAGATGCATTCGATATTGAATATGTATTGAAGAGATTATACACAGACTACAAGGAATGGGGACTAGAGGTGAGCCTTGAAAAGACGGAGTATATGATTATGAACTTGGAAATAGAATTTGATGTCTTAATTAACAACGATGCACATGTCAAACAAATCAAGGAATTTAAATATCTAAAAGAACTGATTAACAACAAAAAAGATATAGGTAAAAAGGAAATACAGAATAAAATACAAAAAACCAGGAGGATCATAGGAGCTCTTAACTCAATATGGTAGGATCAAAACATAACTACACAAAACAAAAAGAGAATTGGAAGAACAATGGTAGAATCGGTTTTAAGTTATGGTAGTGAACTGTGGGCAATGAAAGAAGACGATAAAAGAAAAATAACGACGATAGAGATGGATTACCTGAGAAGAAGCGCCGGAGTGTCCAAATTCCAACACATAACAAACCAAGAAATACGCAATAGAACAGCAGCAACAGAAACAATTATACAAAGAATAGAAAATAGAGGATTAAAATGGTTTGGACACCTACTCAGAATGAACGATACAAGATGGCCCAAAAGGCTCTGGACATGGAAACCACCGGGAAGAAATAAAACAGGACGACCACGTAGATCCTGGAATGAAGATATGAGACAAGCCATGAGGTCATAAGGAATGGATGAAGAGATGGCGGACGATAGAGAGGTTTGGAGAAGGCGAATGGGAACACAACACTTAGTTGTATAATTGTTATATATTATTTGTGTATGTATACAGTTAAACCCAAATATATATCTATAATATATATAAAATGCAACGTCTCTCTGTCTGTCTGTCTATCTGTCTGTCTGTCCGTCCGTTAGTGCGCTTATCACTGGAGAACCACTTATCCCATTTACGTACTTTTTTTTTTTAAACATACATATGTTCTCTGGCCAGGTTATAGACTATATTTTATTACGATAGGTAGCATAAGGAATGAGTAGTGACGTAAAATAGTGAATGATGTCGGAAAAAAGTTTGCCGCTAGCGCGTTGCCTTGCAATACACCGCCTAAACCATTAAATATGGAACAATATTATGTAGCAGAGAATATCTATAATCTATAATATATATAAAATGCAATGTCTCTCTGCCTGTCTGTCTGTCCATTAGTGCGTTTATCACGCGAAAACCATTTATCCGATTTATGTGTCTGTTTTTTAAATTCATACATATATTCTTTGGCCAGGTTACATAATAATAATAATAATAATCTATATCTATAATATATATAAAATGCAACGTCTCTCTGTCTGTCTGTCTGTCCATTAGTGCGCTTATCCCTCGAGATCCACTTATCCGATTTACGTGATTTTTTAAATTCATACATATGTTCTGTGACCAGGTTATAGATATATATTTTATTACATCTATAATATATATAAAATATAACGTATATCTGTCTGTTTGTCCGTTTGTGCGCTTATCACTGGAGAACCACTTATCCGATTTACGTGCTTATTTTTTAAACATGCTAAACCATTAAATATGGAACAATATGATGTAGCAAAAAATATCTATAATATATATAAAATGCAACGTCTCTCTGTCTGTCTGTCCGTTAGTGCGCTTATCACTGGAGAACCACTTATCCGATTTACGTGCTTTTTTTGTTAAACATACATATGTTCTCTGGCCAGGTTATAGGATATATTCTATTACGTTACGTTAGGTGACATAAGGAATAAGCAGTGCCGATAATAGTGAATCAAGTCGGAGAAAAGTTTGCCGCTAGCGCGTTCTCTTGCAATACACTGCCTAAAACATTAAATATGGAACAATATCATGTAGCAAAGAATATAATATATATAAAATGCAACGTCTCTCTGTCTGTGTGTCTGTCCGTTATTGCGCTTATCACTCGAGAACCCCTTATCCGATTTACGTGTTTTTTTTTAATTCATACATTTGTTCTCGGGCCAGGTTATCTATAATCTTCTATCTAGAATATATATAAAATGCAACGTCTTTCTGTCTGTCTGTCTGTCCATTAGTGCGCTTATTACTTGAGAACCACTTATCCGATTTACGTGTTTTTTATAAACATATGTTCTATATAATTCGATATAAGCCTAGATAATGGGAGATAAGGAGAAATAATGGGAGATAAGTCGAGATAAGGCTCGATAATGGGAGATAAGGTGAGATAATGGGAGATAAATATAAATAATGGCAGATAAGGAGAAATAATGGGAGATAAGCAAAGATAAGTCTAGATAATGGGAGTTATGGTGAGATAATGGGAGATAAGGAGAAATAATGGGAGATAAGGAGAAATATTGAGAGATAAGTCGAGATAAGCCTAGATAATGGGAGATAAGGAGAAATAATGGGAGATAAGGAAAAATAAGGGGAGATAAGGAGAAATAATGGGAGATGAGCAGAGTTAAGCCTAGATAATCGAAATTATGTAGAGATAATGGGAGATAAGGAGAAATATTGAGAGATAAGGGGAAATAATGGGAGATATTTTATTACGTTGGGTAAATTAAGGAATAAGCAGTGATGATAGTGGTGAATCAAGTCCACGCGAGCGGAGCCGCGGGCCCGGCTAGTATATATATATATATATATATATATATATATATATATATATATATATATATATATATATATATATATATATATATCCGTCTCAGTAGGGATTTTATCCTTTTTCCATATCCCAAGAATATCAGCGAGGATGTCGTAATACCCGTCAACGTTGTCCAAGTGCCGAAACATACATTTTTATATTTCACAGCACCTTTTAAACAACGCGGTAGTGTTGCCATGGACGTTATTTGCATTTCTACAAACAACTACTACCTATGTACGCCTAATTCCTCCCAGAGCGATGCATGCTAGAAATATACGTAGCGCTAATACTTCATATCCGTATAACGTTCAGCTTGTTACTCCTCGTATAATCCTTTTCAAGCAGTCTTTTATATGGAGAACCTCATCCCTTTGGAATAATTCGCCCAGGAGTACAATTTACAGAGATTCAAGACCAATGTGAATTGCTTTTTCCGCACACGTGTCACTCCTGTAGCGCTTTGGAAATTTCCCTGCAGGACGTGTGCTAGGCCCACAAAAATAGAATTAAAATAAATTGTATTTATTTTATAGAATTAATTTAAAATAAGCAATCGAATTAATAGCTTATTTGAGTTTATTTCTAGAACACTCTTAAGTAGGCTTAAAGTACACCTTTACCCAGATTTAACTAAATATTAATATTTCTTTTTTTCCCATTTTTTCTCTACATGGTCTGGTCCATTATTAGCGGACAGGGTCCGTTCACAATAAAATAAAATCTTGTGGTTCCCATTTGATGATGACTAAACTCTAATAGTGACAAAATCTAAACCAAATTGGTTGACAAAACAAAAATAACGAATCCACTCTGAAAAGTACTAGCGACTATAGACAGACTAAAATTTTGGTAGTTTTTTTAGGTAAGTGCTGACCGGTCAAAATTTTTCTGGCAAAAGGCTCATGTGTACGTAGTACCATTTAAAAAAATTCTAGTTGGCTTTCTAATTTGTCAATTTAGTACTGAAAGAATTTTATTGGTATATAGAATAGGAAAATAGTAAATTAGGTGAGACCGTTAAAAAAATGACCCTGTATATGCGGCAACATACAAAAACATAAGCTAGACAGATGTAATAAATTGAACTTTTATCCAGTTCTGAATATGTCCAAATAGAGAAAAATGTAGTAAATGGTTCTCAACTCAGCCTAAGGAATTACCCAATGCAATATATTCATCTATTCATATAACATCTTGTATATTCGCCTTCTATTCTTTAAAATTTTCAAAATTATTTTTTCGTTTCCTCAACTTTAAATTCATTGAAAATTGATTAATTTTGGGTTCTTTTTTCCTTTTATAAACCAATACTTTAATTTTGTGATAAACGAATTTCCTTCAAACGAGATGTTATTTTTATTATTTAAGTTTGTCAGAATGTGTTCTATCAAGGTGACACTACTTAATTAATTCTGTTAACAATGTTTTAATTGCATAACTGAAAACATTGACATAAATAGATATCCAAACGTCTTTTGGTCACCCTGGTATCTTTTAGATTCTCTATGGTCGTGTCACCAATTACTTAGCAATTTACTTGGAGTTTATTCAATTTCAACTTAAGGTCCAAAAATTTAAATAGTATCAACTTCTAACTATAAGCGTTCTTTAAAGACCAGGTAATATTTATTCAGGTATTTTATTTTAAGTACTTTATCAGGTTATTTATAATATTTATAATATTTATATATATATATATATATATATATATATATATATATATATATATATATATATATATATATATATGTATGTAAGTATGTATGTATCATTCAAGAACCACTTATCCGATATACGTGTTTCTTTTTTTAATTCTTCATTTAATATTTATCAAAAAAAAATCTACAATATATAAAACGAAATGTCTCTCGGTCTGCCTATCCGTCCGTTAGTGCGCTTAGAACTCAGGAACCACTTACCATTTTCATGTGTTTTTTTATTAAATACACATGTTCTCTGCCCAAGTTATGGGATACATTTTATTACGTTAGATAACATAAATAATAAGCAATGACGATAATAGTGAATCAAGTCCACGCGAACGGAGCCGCGGACACGGCTAATATATATATATATATATATATATATATATATATATATATATATATATATATATATATATATATATATATGTATACATATATGTATATATATATATATATATATATATATATATATATATATATATATATATATATATATACATATATATATATATATATATATATATATATATATATATATATATATATGTATACATATATGTATATATATATATATATATATATATATATATATATATATATATATATATATATATATATATATATATATATATATATACAGTCCCTGGCCAAATTATTAGACGCACTGTATTTTTTTTAGTAATTTTATGTTTCTTAAGAGTTCTTATGCAATAATGGTATATTTAAAACTACAATATTATTGATTTTTATTTAAAAGAATTGTTGTAGACTACATATTTGTATTTATTTTTAACATATGGCAACACTGTGTTGACAAAGTGATACATGAACGTAAATAAGTACAAACCTGTATCAGTCCCGATCGGAATCGAGTCAGGTACGGATGTGTTTCTGTGGCTTTATGGACTGTGATTGTTTGTTTAACAGTTTTTTATACTACTCAGTTATTAGTTTATTTTGTATGCAGTGTTTTAAAAAAGTAATTGGACTATTTTCATTATGGGTAGAAAAGGCGATCTTTCACCACGTAAAAAAGCTGAAGTGAAGGCCCTTGTGATTGCGAAAACATTTACAAACCGAGAAATATCACGAAGATTGGAGGTTTCTGAAGCTAGTGTGCGACGCATAAAAAAGAAAATTGAGTCAGGGAAGGAATTAAGCCCGAAAAGAAAGAAAAGATGCGGTAGAAAACCAATTTTCACTCCACGGTCAGAGAGATGTTTGAAGAAAATTTGTGTAGAAAACAGATTTGCTACCACAAAGGTAATAAAATCACAACTCCAAGATGCTAGCGTAAATGCTTCTGAGCGCACTGTTCGAAGAAAATTGAAAGAATTAGATTTTAAGGCCTGTCGCCCCGCCAGGAAGCCCAAGTTAACAGCTGCAATGAAAGCAAAGCGCCTGAAGTGGGCCAAACAATGGCAAGACAAAGATGTGGACTTCTGTAGATCGGTAAGATACAGTAATTTAATCAATAATTAATACATTATTATCATTTTTCAGTTAAATAAAGCAAATAAACATGGAAGTTTATATATTTTTCCTATTTTTGACAGGTCTGCTTCAGTGACGAAAGCACATTCGAAATTTTGCAGAATAAAGCTCAGTATGTGCGTCGTCGTCATGGAGAAAAGGTTCATCCTGATTGTGTCGTCCCGACGGTTAAACATCCCACCAAAGTGATGATTTGGTCAGTCATCAGCGGCAAGGGCACTGGACGTCTGTACGTCGTCAAAGGAATAATGAGGCAAGATCAGTACAAAGAAGTATTACAAAATCGGTTGATTCCGCAGCTCAGAGAATGGTTTCCAAATGGGGAACCATTCACTTTCATGCAAGATAGAGCTCCCTGCCACACTGCTCGGTCTGTTAAAGCTTTTTTGGCAGAAAAAAATATCCCTCTGTTGGATTGGCCGGGTAATAGCGCTGATATGAACCCCATTGAAAATGTGTGGGAGCTGATGAAAAGAGAAGTGGCTAAAGATGTGATTACCAACAAAACCCAGCTCCTAGAAAAGATTATTCATGTGTGGAATCATCATCCTCAAATGCAGGAGACAGTACAATCTTGCATTGATAGCATGCCGCGCAGAATTAAAGCTTTGATAGCGGCTAAAGGTGGCTCAACTAAATATTGACTTTTACTAACATTAATTTCACCTTTCTTTAAAACTTAATAAACTTATGATTTTCTAAATTAATGCTGTTTTATTTATGTCAAATAAATAGGTAATTGATTGGATAATATAAAAATAAAAAACAAATCAATTTAAAATAATAAAACGGTACAATATCACTCGGTAATTAATATTTTACATGAAATCTTGCAGTGCGTCTAATAATTTGGCCAGAGACTGTATATATATATATGTATACATATATATATATATATATATATATATATATATATATATA
>CM032454.1:9718758-9790777 GCA_019049505.1 Pachyrhynchus sulphureomaculatus
ATAACGCCACTACAGCAATTTTAGCTTCCATTAATCCAAATCTTGAACCTGTAAAAATAATACCTATTATTTCTGCAGGATCTATATTACTTTTCGAAATCTAAGATACTTAGTTGTATTCAATAAAATTAATTTTAACTGTATGTCGTAAAATAACATGTTATCATAAAGTAAAAAACATCATCATGAAGTTAAAAACATCATATAAAGTCAAGAAAATACATCTTGGTAACTTGTAGGAATCTTATGAAGTTAATATTTTGAAAAGCCTAAGCAAAATAATAGTAAAAGAAAAAGAATGATAACTATTGCTAATATAATTTCAGGTTTTAATGAAAGACTGATTTTTTCAAATTTCCACTTTATTTAGTTTCATTGAAACAGTATGAGGCGTTTCGCTATACTATAGCTTCGTCTGATACAAAATGATATTTGAATATTAGTGTTGTTACATTTATACAAATACCCTAACGTAGATAGGTAATAAAATTAATATGCTAATGAATATTGCTGGGAAATCCATTCTGAATATTAATTGTATAAATTGAGTAACCATGGGTCAGACAGGTATCTTTTTGTTCGTTTAAGATGATGTCTGAATTTTTAATTCTATTTATTTCTAAATTTTCTAATAGGTTTAATTTTACGCCTTTGTTTTGTATGTGTAGAATTTTAAATTTATCGTCAAAAAGATGATTTGATTCTGTTAAATGATTGCTGTACGCTGAGTCAGTTTTGTTTTTTAAATAGCTTCTTTTATGTTCTAAAATCCGAGTTTCGAATGAGCGACCTGTCTAACCTATGTAACTTTTATGACAAGAACCACAATTCAACTGATACACTCCAGATTTTTTTGATCTATTTTGTTTTCCCTTTGCGTTTTTAATGAATTTTCCTAACGAGTTTTTTGTTCTAAAAGCTATGTTGATATTATATTTGTTTAAGTGGTTTTTAGTTTTCTCTGACGTGTTACCAAAATAGGTTAAAACATTATATTTTTTCCTGTGTTTTCTTTCTTGGGGTAGACTAAAGAAATAGCTTTATTTTTCAGTTTTTTGTTTAGAATTAAGTCTATGGTGTCAGGAGAATATCCGTTGCTAACAGCAATTTGTTTTATTAGATTTAATTCTTTATTAAAATCGTCTACAGATAAGGGGACACTTACAAGTCTATGCAACATACTGTAGTAAGCTGCCAATTTGTGTTGAATGAGGTGAGCTGATTTTATGTTTATTGTAGTATCTGTATGTGAGGGTTTGTGAAAAATAGAGAATTTGTGTTTGTTGTAATGTCTGGTGATCGTTAAGTCAAGAAAATTAATTTTATTGTCGACTTCTAGTTCCATAGTGAATTTAATATTTTTATGTATTGAGTTTCTATAATTAAAAACATTGTCAAGTTGACGCTCTGTACCATTAAAACCAGCAAAAATGTCGTCTACATATCGATACCAATACAAAAATTATTTGAATGATGAAATCTGGAGTGTATCAGTTGAATTGTGGTTCTTGTCATAAAAGTTACATAGGTCAGACAGGTCGCTCATTCGAAACTCGGATTTTAGAACATAAAAGAAGCTATTTAAAAAACAAAACTGACTCGGCGTACAGCAATCATTTAACAGAATCAAATCATCTTTTTGACGATAAATTTAAAATTCTGCACATACAAAAAAAAGGCGTAAAATTAAACCTGTTAGAAAATTTAGAAATAAATAGAATTAAAAATTCAGACATCAACTTAAACGAACAAAAAGATACCTGTCTGGTCCATGGTAACTTCCCTTTACTCAATGGATTTCCCTGCAATATTCATTAGCATATAGTATTAATTTTTTTACCTATCTACCTTAGGGTATTTGTATAAATGTAACAACACTAATATTCAAATATTATTTTGTATCAGAAGAAGCTATAGTATAGCGAAACGCGTCATACGGTTTCAGTGAAACCAAATAAAGTGGAAATTTGAGAAAATCATTACATTCGTTATGAATTTCCATCAAGTAACAGCCACAACAATTCAAAGTTTTATCATAAAGTTAAAAACATCATATAAAGTTAAGAAAATACATACTTGTAGGAATCTTATGAAGTCAATATTTTGAAAAGCCTAAGCAAAATAATAGTAAAAGAAAAAGAATGATAACTATTGCCAATATAATTTCAGGTTATTTTTCAACGGAGATAGGAACATGACGGATTTTGAAGAATTATAAGCGTCGAAAAATTCTGTTTTAAAACTTGTAGAAAAACAGAAATATCGTTTCAAATTTA
This sequence comes from Pachyrhynchus sulphureomaculatus, assembly GCA_019049505.1. Classification (NCBI taxonomy): domain Eukaryota; kingdom Metazoa; phylum Arthropoda; class Insecta; order Coleoptera; family Curculionidae; genus Pachyrhynchus; species Pachyrhynchus sulphureomaculatus. Next base: position 9,721,035 of record CM032454.1, read on the forward strand.
AATGAAAAATTGAAGCAATAAAAATATTTATTCTTTAATGCCAAGTATGTTAAAATGAATAGAAAAATCTGCGAAACTTCACAAAAAATTTTAAAAAAGAAATAATAAGAGTTATGACAAGAGGCATTAAAATGATATTTTATTTTGTACAATATCTGGTACAATAGGCTTTTCATAAATCAAGTGTAAACTTCAACACAAATGTTACTGTTACGACTAAACTATAAGCAGCAATTTGCAGACTAAGAGTTTCTCTGCTTGCCTATATCATTCAATTGTCGAAATTTATTTCTAATAAAAGCAAAGCTTGTCTAATTTTTAATAGCAAGATAACACTAGCATATCTGACAATGTCTAATTATTTTATTATTATTATCATAATTATTAAACTCTTAATTCTTAAATGTGATAATCCACTAACCTATACAAATCCTTGGCCCATCTCCAAACGGAACATACCACAGACCATCAACATTAATATTTGACTTGTCAGCAAATCTATCGGGATCAAACTTCTCGGGGTTTGGGAAATATTTTGGATTATAATGTAAAGCATATGTAGGAATATAAATTGGTGTTCCTTTCTCTATAATTACATTTGCACCTTCTATCTTATAATCTTCTTTGCAAGTTCTATCCAGGAGAGGAAGAGGTGGATATTTCCGAAGGACTTCTAAAATAATTTAAAATATCTAAATTTTTGTCAGGGGATTGTCAGTAGTTCAGTATTTAATAGAAGGATAATACAGAGAAATGTATCAGTTGAAACACGAAGTAATTTATTTTAAGAATCGTACAAATATCCTACAATTAAAATAGATTTAGAAGTAGCCTGACTCACAAATACACTACTTCATTCTTTGCTAAATATCGTGACTATTGTAAGTAGTTTTTAAAATATTATAAAGCCTACAAATGTCACGACCCACCAGCAGCCTCCACTAAGTATCTTCTTCTTCCTTCAGCCGTTCTCTACCCACTGTCGGGTATAGGCCTCTCTCAAATCTTTCCATTTTTCTCTATGTTGTGCTTGTTGATACCAGTTAAGTCCTCCGACTCTCTTCAGATCGTCGCTCCATCTCTGTTGGGGCCTTCCTATGCTTCGCTTTTCACCCCATGGTCTCCACCTAGTGATCTTGCCACTCCACTTATACGTCGCTCTCGCTACATGGCCGGCCCAGCTCCATTTCAGAGATGTTATCCGTTTGGTGATATCATCGACCTTTGTTTGTTGTCTAATCCATTTATTAGTTTTTCTTGTCCTTCAAAGTAACACTCAACATCTTCCTTTCCATTGCTCGTTGGTGGACTTGTAGTTTTTCTATTGTTCTTTTAGTTAAAACCCATGTCTCGGCTCCATACGTTGTAGCTGGCAAGATACATTGATTATAAATTTGGGTTTTTGATCTTTGCGGAATGTTCATATTCAGTACATATTTCAATTTTCCATATGCTGCCCATCCCATAGGTATCCTTCTTTCTATTTCAAGTTGCTGGTTTTCCTTTCCTATCGTTATTATTTGACCCAGATAGATGTATGTGTTTACTTTTTCTATTGTTGAATGTTCAATCACTATATTTTCATCATTGGTGTATTCGTTACTCATGTACTTTGTCTTGGAGAAATTTATGTCAAGTCCCACTTTTCTTGCTTGGTGGTGGAGATCAGTGATCATCTGGATCATTTCATTCTTATTGTTTGCTATAATTACAATGTCATCTGCGAATCTCAGGTTGTTTAGCCGATCACCAGCTATCAGAAGGCCATTTTCGTCCCAATTCAGTTCTTTGAATACATCTTCTAAGATCATTGTAAATAACTTAGGCGATATTACATCGCCCTGCCTTACTCCTCTGTTCACTGGGACCTTGTTTGTCAGTTCTTGGTTTACCATAACTTTGAGTGTTGCTCGTTCATATATTCTGGCTATCAGTTCGCTGTATCTGTGGTCTATACGAGCATTTCTAAGAGCTCTTATAAGCGCCCATTTTTCCACTGTGTCAAAAGCCTTGCGAAAATCTACAAATGTGAGCCACATTGGTATATTATATTCGGTGGCCTTCTCGATTAGTATTCTTAATGTGTGCAAGTGTTCAATCGTACTGAAGCCTGATCTGAATCCAGCCTGTTCTATCGGTTGGTATAATTCCATTTTGTGTTCCAGTCTGTTTGTTATGATTCGTGAGAACAGCTTGTAAACTTGGGAAAGTAAACTAATTGGCCGGTAGTTTTCTAGGTTTTCGGGGTCACCTTTTTTGTATATTAAGATGACTATAGCGTTTTCCCTGTCTTCTGGTATATTTCCACATTTGAGGCATTCATTAAAAAGATCTTTTAATTCATTCATTAGGGCTTCACCTCCGCATTTTAGCATTTCAGGTATAATATCATCCCTCTCCAGCCGCTCTTCCACTTTTCATCTGTTGTAAGGCTTTCCTAACTTCATCCATTTCTATGTCAGGAATTTCTTCTGAGTTGACATTAATTACTCTTTTGTCTGTTGATGAGTTGTCCTTTTCAACTACTACATTTTGGACTTTTGAACTGTAGAGGTCTTGATAGAAAGTTGTAATTCTGTTTCGGATATTTTTCTTGTCATTGATTATGTTTCCTTCTTGGTCCTTCAATTTAATTATCTCACTTTTACAGGCGTTTGCTCTTCTAAAAACTTTTAATCCTTTGTTTTTCTCTATAAGATCTTTAACCATGTTTTCCTTGTATTTGTTTATGTCTTGTTTAACCGCTTTTCGTACTGTCTTATTCAGTTCTGCATATTCGACAGTTAATCTCTTTCCTTCGTGTATCAGTTGTTTTCGTTGTTCCAACATTCTTTTTGTTTCTTCACTAAGCTTGTTATTCTTTCGCCTAGTAGGTTGGGGAGATATTTTTTCTGCGGTGGTCTTGAGTGTTTCAATTATTTTTCTGTTTCTTTCATCTAAACTTGCTCCTGTAGTTAATGTGTTGTTATTAAGGTTGGCTGTAATCTGTTTTTGGTACTGTTCTACGTTTTCTTTTAGTGTTTGTCTATCTGTTTTATTTGTTTTCTTGTTGTGTAAACGTTTTCGTTCGAGTCTTTTGTTAAAAAACACCTTTGCTCTGACCAGCCTATGATCACTACCCGTTGCAAATCTGTTTAGGACCTTCACGTCTGTTACTATGTTCTTATGTGTTGTTAGTGCATAATCAATTTCATTTCGTGTCTCACCATCAGGACTAATCCATGTCCATTTTCTCTTCTCCTTTTTCTGAAAGAAGGTGTTCATGTTATAGAGTTTCTTTCTTCTTTTCTTCCTCTCTTCTCTTCTCATTCTTTTCTCCCTTTCCAGAAATGTCATCAGCATATGTCCTCTGTTGTTCCTCTCTCCAAGGCCAAAATTTCCTATATAACTCTCTGTATCTTTTGCTTTCTTTCCTATCTTGGCGTTAAAGTCTCCTATTACCAATTTTTTTTTTTTTTTTTTTTTTTTTTATGGGTCTAGCACACGTGCTACAGGGAAGTCCCTAAAGCGCTACAGGAGCGACACGTGTGCGGAGAAAACGATTCACGTTGTTCTTGAATCGCTGTAGATTGTACTCGATGGGAAACACAGTCCTGGGTAAACCATTCCAAAGGTATGATGTTCTCCATATAAAAGACTGCTTGAAAAGCGTTGTACGAGGAGTAACAAGCTGAACCTCATACGGATGTGAAGCATTAGCGCGACGTGTACTTCTAATATGCACCGCTCTGGGAGGAATTAAACGGGCCACATCTTTCGAACACTTTCCATGAAAGTACTTGTAGAATAGACTCAAGTCGCCAACCGTTCTTCGATGTTCCAGCGAATCAAGGCCGTCAGTCAACTCCGGGTGTCCAATCAGACGAACAGCTCTTCTCTGGATAGAATCCAACAAATGCAGTGTATGTTTGGGAGCGGAGCTCCAAACATGGGAGCAGTATTCCATAGTTGGTCGAATTTGAGCTTTGTAAAGGATTAACAGTTGTTGTGGAGTGTAAAGCTTTCTGGTTCGAAACAATATTCCCAACTTTTGAGAAGCTCTTCTTGCTATGCCTGCAACATGTTCATGCCAGGACATATTTGCTCCCAAATTAACGCCTAACAGATTGAGTGACGATGTTAGAGGGATGGAGTGCCCCGACATAACTATGTCGGGTTCTGCAACGTTAACTTTTTTAGAAAAAACTGCCGCCTGGGTTTTTGTAGCGTTAAATTCCACTTGGTTACTGTCACCCCAAGATAGAATTTCTTCCAAGTCTTTGTTAAGTTGAACGACCTCCTGCTGTCTGCGGATATTCGTCTGAGTAGTCGATGTCCGAGCGTTCAAAGTGAATGAAGAGATAAGTGTACTGTCATCTGCAAAGCTGTAGATTGGATTCTCGGTCTTTTCCAGCAGATCGTTAATATAAATGAGGAAGAGAGTAGGAGACAGTATGGAACCTTGGGGCACACCGGCGTTGATAGTGAAGGTGTTAGAAAGAAATCCGTCAACTGCCACTCGTAAAGAACGCTCTCTGAGGAAACATGAGAGCCACAAACAGAACTTTTCAGACATACCATAAGAACGTAGCTTAGCCAACAGCCCATCGTGCCAAACACGGTCAAATGCCTTGGATATGTCAAGAGCAACCGCTCGAGATTCTCCAAAGTGTTCAATTGCGTTGTTCCAAACATGTGTTACATAAGTCAGAAGATCTCCTGTTGATCTATTTTTACGAAAGCCATATTGGTGATCACTAATAATGTTGAATCCTTCAAGATATTTTAGAAGATGCTGATTGATAGCCTTTTCCATGACTTTCGATATTATTGAGAGTAGTGCGATTGGTCGGTAGTTATTTGGCAAGGTCTTCTTGCCTTTTTTAGGTATCGGCTGAACTGTGGCACATTTCCAGCAGGAAGGAAATATTCCCTTTCTGTAGGATAGGTTGAAAAGTCTACAGAAAACTGGTGTTAGTTCCCTCGCACAGTTCTTGAGAACTATGGCAGGTATTCCGTCAGCGCCTGAAGCCTTTTTGGTGTCTAGCTTCATCAAAATACGTTTTATGATACGCTGTCTGAAGACAATATCGGGCATCCTTGACTGCACTATGGGAATAGTAGGTGGTGTTTTTCCTTGGAAATCGACAGTAGAATGTGAAGCAAAGAGTTCAGCCAACAAGTTCGCTTTCTCAACAGGTGTCGTTGCAATAGAATTATCTGGCCGTGTGAGTGGTGGTATGATGGATTTGGTGAAATTTTGACTAACAGCCTTAGCGACTGACCAAAAGGATCTGGAATTGCCGGGACAAGCGAGAAGTTTGTTTTTAATCCGTTGATTGTGTACCTCCTTGGTTTCGTCGATAATTTCTTTGCATCTGTTCCTGGCACGAACAAAGATGTTACGATTTATGGTGTTAGGATCTTCACGCCACTGTCGGTATGCAAGATGTTTAGAAGCAACAGCTTCTTTGCATTTTAGGTCAAACCAAGGCTTGCCGTTGGAAGGGCATTTCTTCGAGAAAGGGATGTAAGCATCCATACCGGCCAAAATAACATCGGAAACCTCCCTGACGCAGTCAGATGGGTCGTCGGATCGAAAACAAACGTCCAACCAAGGGAAAGTTCGAAAATATTCCATGAGATCTTCCCATTTAGCAGATTTGTAGTGCCAAATCTTGCGCGGTTTGGGCGCCTCTCTGTCACTGATTGGTAGAATACTCGATGTCGAAAGTAGTTTATGGTCGGAAGAACCTAACGGTGGATTTACGCTGACCGTGTAAATCTCCGGATTAGTGGTTAAAAACAGATCAAGAAGACTGGCGAACTCTCCGTCTCGATCAGGGATCCGTGTTGGTTCATCAATAAGCTGAGTCAAGCCACAACTGATTGAATGTATACTTTGTTCTGTGTTCGTGAAGCGCCTCAGATATTTCCTCATAGAATTCCACTAAGTATGTAGACTTTAATAGTTCGTCGGTATTTACTTCGATTTTGGGCACTAGCTCCGTGATATTGTGTCAGCATATAGTATCAATGGTTCCAAGTCCAAATTTAATAAATTTATGGAATTGTCCGTTGCTTTGTGACAGTACATATTAACAACAACATAGGTTGCAGAGTACACTTTTATTTTATTAATTGACGCTTATAAAAAATTGCACTAGGCGTGACTGCAGGTTCGTAGTACTACGACATTCTCAAACGCTGAGTAAATTATAATCAAGGTATACGAGGCTGGTTTAAAAAGTCCGTGCAAAAATAAAAACTACTTATGTGTTTGGGGTAAACCTTTTTATTTTTCGACATAGTCTCCTTTTAGGCTTATACACTTCGTCCAACGATGTTCTAGTTTGTTGATCCCTTCCGAATAATAGGATTTGTCCAAGTCTGCAAAATATCCATTCGTGTCTGCAATCACCTCCTCGTTTGAATAAAATCTTTGTCCCGCCAGCCATTTCTTCAAATTGGTAGTCCGAGGGAGCCAAGTCTGGAGAATAGGGGGGATGTGAAACGAGTTGGAATCCTATTTCCATTAATTTTGCGACCACAACTGCTGAGGTGTGTGCTGGTGCGTTGTCGTGATGGAAAAGAACTTTCTTGTGGGCCAATCGCGGGCGTTTTTCTTGCAGCTCGGTTTTCAAACGGTCAAATAACGATGAATAATATTCACCTGTAATAGTTTTACCCTTTTCCAGATAGTCGATGAGGATTATCCCTTGCGAATCCCAAAAGACAGTCGCCATAACCTTTCCGGCCGAAGGAACGGTCTTCGCCTTTTTTGGTGCAGATTCCCCCTTGGTAACCCATTGTTTAGATTGTTGTTTGGTCTCAGGAATATAGTAATGTATCCATGTTTCATCCACAGTGACGAAACGACGCTTAAAGTCCTCCGGATTCTTCTGGAACAGCTGCAACCATCCTTGCAACACTTCACACGATTCCGTTTTTGGTCAAGCGTGAGCAATCGCGGCACCCATCTTGCGGATAGCTTTCTCATGTCCAAATGTTTATGCAAAATATTATGTACCCGTTCAGTCGAGATGCCCAGAGCACTAGCAATCTCACGCACCTTAACTCTTCTGTCATCCATCACCATACCATGGATTTGATCAATGATTTCTGGAGTCGTAACCTCCACAGGCCGTCCAGAACGTTCAGCGTCACTGTTCTAATCGAAGGTGCAGAGTCACCATAATGTTTATCAAGCTTCTCTTTAGTCTCCTGAGGCGTTTTGCCGTTCATAAAGTAATGTTTAATCACCACACGAAATTCTTTTTCGTCCATTTCTTGAAAATCACCCGACTTCCTTGATTCACACGAATGCCAAACACAAAGAAATAGACCAAGATGGCTGAAACTTGGTGAGCGTTCATTCAAGAGATGCTACTAACTAAACATGACCTCAATACGCGCCGGTGGTGCCATCTCTCGGACTTTGCACGGACTTTTCAAACCAGCCTCGTATATAGTTTTGTTGACTATTAAAGATTTAGGGTTTTTCTTTTATTTTAATTACAGTCAAACAGACTTAAAAGTGTGGAATTTCTAATATCTAGACAAAAAGACAGATTCCAAAGTTACCCCTATATCGGGAATAGAAGTCGTACCCAGGTGAAGATAGTTGACTGTGCTGGTCGATGAACTGACCTTGGTTTCACAGAGAGCGAGTACATGAGGTTTATTTGATTACAGGTGTTGGTGCACTGAATTTATGTTCGAGTTCAAACCTCGTATGTTGCAAAAATCTATTTTAAAATTATGATTTCTGCATGTCGACGACCCTGAACCAGCCCCCACTCGGAGATCCGAACGGGGGGCTATTTTACCTCCGGAATTTTTTGTATTCAGGTGCCTCATCATACTATTTAGTCCCACAGTCGGGAGATCGGCACAGCCACGAAACGTTAAGTAACTTCGCGCAGCCTAAGCCGATGCGTTGGTATCACACCGGACAATGCTGGTGGGATCTGGGCATCTACCATCTAGGTTGTTCTTTAAGTCGCCTTCTGCGGGGTATACTAAAATTCCGCGTTTCAATCAGTTGGTCAAACAATACATTTGCACGACGTTCGCGCAAATCTCATTTGGCATTTTCAAGGGTTCTTGCTGTTGCTGCTACTCGATACTGTGATCTTGTTTCTGCTGCCGCTCGAAGTTAACTGAGAAACCGGTTTCTCAGTTAGCTTCGAACAACTTATGTATCGAAAATTAGTTCTTTTACTAACTTTACATATACTGTTCCCATTTAAACAAAATTAGAACGTGGAGATTTTGTTACTATCACCTGGTAATGCTGAACTACTTTTTTAAAAATAATTGCTTTGTTTCTCAAATTCAAAACTAGTATACAAATAAAAGGGATATAGGTGCTGCCTTTTTGAGAGCTGCATTTGGCAACTGTCTTTTTTAAGTTAATTTTACCTCAGTCGTTCATTTCATCAATATTGATATTAACAAAGAGGTTATATGTTTTAATAGATATCAATATAAGAAAGTTATAGTCTATATCCTTAATATTGGATATAGTCATAACTAGAGACCGGATTATATGCATTTGCATATTTTCATATGCATTTGCATATTTAGACCATTCTCACCGATTATTGCATACTTTACTCAAAATCTAGTAATGATGCATATTTTCCCTATATTTACGATATTTTTCGGTATTACTAGGCAATTGAATTGCTCAGGGTATTGTTAATGTCGCGGTCTGGAACCGATCTTATCGCCAGGACATTATCTGCAATAGTCTAAACATCGATTAGGTTATAGTGCCAAGGGAATACCCAAAATTACGACGGTATTTTATTCCTCAGGATATTAAGTGATAAGTAGTTAGTTTCTAAGAATATTTGAGCGTGGATCAAATGAACAATTTTTTCGAAGACGAATTTTTATTTTAAAACAAGATATCAGTTTTAACATTATTGTTGACGCGCTTGCATCAGTGTACTCTTTTTGCAATTTTTAACGTGTTGTGTTAAAGTTTAACGTGTAGAGTTAATGAATAAAATGCGTCAAATAAACGCCACATTGCCAGATGTATTCCCGCTTAGAGTTAAAGAAAAGTTTGAAAACATTTTGTGCAATAACCCAGACTTTGAACCTTTATGTCAAATTGATAGTTTTATTAATGGGACGGGTGAACTTTTGCCAGAAACCATAAGTCCTAACATAGCACCCAAATTCAAATACTGCCCAGTTACCTCAGTGGATGTGGAACGGTCTTTTTCCACTTATAAAAAATATTTTAAGTGATCGAAGACACAATCTTACTACCCCACATTTTCAACAATACCTTATCGTTTACGTGTACAAGAATACAAACGTTAAATAATTTTAAAAAATGTTAAATAATTTTTAATTAAATTTAAACATCGTCGATAACTTGTTAATTTTATGCTGATTTTGAAATAAAAAAACCAAAAATTACTACCTTTATTATTATTTAATATTGCATATTTTGACCCTTTTCATGCATATTTTAAGCATTTTTCATGCAAATTTCAAGATTTTTATGTTGCATATAATCCGGTCTCTAGTCATAACCATCCTACTTGCTAAATTTCTTTCAGATATGTTAGCCCTTTTGGTCGTAATTATGGAACAAATTTACAACACACACACAAATAAATATGTAGACAGTATATTAGAACAGATAATTTAAATAGGCTGGACTAAAAAACTTATAATTAGAAAATAGATGTAAATACCTGATATACACATATCCAAGTACTTTAACTCATGTAATGCCTCATATGTCATGACACCATTGTTTCTATTCAGACATTCATTTATTTCCTCTCTCAGTTTTTCTTGAATATCTGGATGGACACAGAGTTCATACATAGTGAAACTCAGTGTTGCAGCTACAGTTTCGAAACCAGCACCGAAAAATTGTAAAGCTTGACCCAACATGGCCTTTTCAGCTACAAATATAGAGATATGATAGCAGTGGTTAACGTTTCATACTAAGTTGGGAATGTGGAATCTTTGGCACAATGATACTACTCAGTATATATCACCACTACACCAAACACTTTATTTTTGCACTCGACGCGCGTTTCACTAACCATGTTAGCTTCATCAGGAGCGATGACTGACTAAAGCTAAACTACAAATCTACCCTATTTATACTTTTTACACGCGAAGAAAATAACACCAAGTATGTCTCCATACCATATAATCCGAAATATAGCAAGGGACTCAATAAGGTATTTAATAAGGTAGGCCTCACCTTAGTCTATAAATCATCAGATAATCTGAGGAATATCTTAGGAAATCCCAAAGATAAAATTCCTAATTGTGAGAAAAGTGGAATTTATGAAATTAGTTGTAATGATTGTGACAAAAAGTATGTTGGGCAAACTAAAAGGTCAATTAAAACAAGATTTAAAGAACACTTAGCACACTTAAAATACAATAGAACAGAAAAGTCTAGCATTGCCGAACATGCCCTTGAAGCTGATCATACTGTAACATTAGATAATCTAAGATTAATAAAAAATGTATCTGATAGGAGATTGTTGAACGCATACGAAAGTATGGAAATCATAAAATGTAAAAGTAGTTTAAATAAAGACAGATTTTCCTTTCCTTATAGTCCTCTCTACTGGTTACTTGACTGGAACTGATGGCCTTGCCTATGTCATTAGTTCCGCTTGAGTAATTCAAGGGTTAGGCTAAGTATAAATAGGGTAGATTTGTAGTTTAGCTTTAGTCAATCATCACTCCTGATGAAGCTAACATGGTTAGCGAAACGCGCGTCGAGTACAAAAATAAAGTGTTTGGTGTAGTGGTGATATATACTGAGTAGTAACGTTTCATAGCTTAATGTACTTATATACATAGGGAAACGACAGGGAATATATAAAAAAAGATTTTATGTCACAATTTACTTAGTGGTGGCCTATATAGTGCTGTGTTAATTTAATGCAAGCGATTTATTATTTTACCAAATTTTCTTGTTTTGTTGTTATATTCACTAACTAGTTCTAAGATTGGTTATAATTACTACTAATGGTGCCAAATTATATAAAATAACCGGTCAAGTGCAAGTTGAACTTGCGCAATTGGTGTTCCGTACGTTGATTCTGAAATTAAAATTTTTGTTACGGAGGTATAAAATGATCAGTGACTTAACAAAACACACCCCAAATGAGTTTTCAACAAAGTTTGTTTCCGATCTTTATTGAAAACTGATGACCTTGAATTTTTTTTTTTTTTTATACACCAGATAAATTATTAAAGGTAATGCATGCATATGATAATTTTCGTTCAATATACACCCTGTGGAGAATATTCCAGAAATTTTTCAAAATTTTTGGATCAGTACTTTTCGAGATTAAGGGAGAGGATAGCGATTTTTCGCGATTTTTTCAAATTAATACAAAGAAAAGTGTGCGCATGTAAGGCATTATATATATTTTTGAACTCATGTTTTTTCATGTGACTATGATGGCTACGATGACCTAGTAAAAAAAATTTTTTTCACTTCCAATTTCACCCCCCAAAACTAACCCCTTAAGTCAAAATTTACCTTTTTAAAACTACACGGCTCTAATGAGGCAATCAATTCCTATATTATTACCAAATTTCAACTTTCTACATCAAATAGTTCCGGAGAAAATCGGGTGTGACCGACAGACACTGAAGTGATCTTATAAGTGTTCCATACGGAACAGTAAAAACCGGTCAAGTGGACTTGCGCAATTAGTGTTCCGTACGTTGATTGCTTTTAAAATAAAAAGTTTTGTTCACGGAAGTATAAAATGATCAGTGACTTCACAAGACACATCCCAAATGAGTTTTCAACAAAGTTCTTTTCCAATTTTTACTGAAAAGTTATGACCTTGATTTTCTTTTTTTTTATACCAGATAAATTATTAAAGGTAATGCACTCGTGATAATTTTCGTTTAATCTACACCCTGTGGAGAATATTCCAGAATTTTTTCAAAATTTTTTGATCAGTACCGTCAAACGAGGTGAAGTCGATCGGCAGGGGTGAAGTCGATCAAACCAGTATTTTCATTTGTGTTTAAGCATAATGGCAACACTGCATTACAAATCAGCTGATTCTTATTTACATTCGTGTGGCAAACAGATGAACATCTATTATACCGGTGTAGTTGGTTAATCGTGTAAAGTGAGTTTTCCAAAAATAATTAAATAGTAAAAGAGCAAAATTTCTCAATCTCTAAAATATGGGAAATCAAATAGTTGCACAGCCAAATCAGTGAAAACTAAGCCCATCCGAGCTCCTCTAGGTGATAAGGAATATATTCAAGAAAAGGTATTCACAATCAGACATGCTAATTTATTTTTTTGTGTGGTTTCAATTGCAATTTTTGTGTGTAGAAACAAAACAACGGGATGAAATGGATCACTTGGTTTTTGCTGTATTTTGTTAGGTTTTGTGATTATGTTTAAAGCAATTTGTTTTTATATGATTTTCTTATATATTAATTTTGTGTGCTAGCATATGAGGGGTGTCGGGCAGAGTGGGGCGAATCGTATTTTATTATTTTATAGATGCCACGAAAATATATAAAGAAGCTGGGTGCTTATGGCAAAAAAAACTACGATCCTGTGTATTTAGAGAGAGCGTCAGAAAGGTTTGCAGTGCCATATATGACACTTAACAATCACTATCATGCGGCAGCTCTCTTTACATATGGTGGTCAACCTGCTTTTGACGAGCATTCTGAAACTTTGTTAGTGAATGCTTTGCAAACCTATGCTGAGTGGGGTTTCCCATTAAAGCCCATTAATATTAGGCGAATCACGCAGCAATATTTAAATAGTCGCGGCATCACTGAAAAGCGATTTAAAAATAATATGCCAGGAGAAGGGTGGTTTAATGGTCTGATGAAGAGGCATCCTCAGCTTACAATCAAGCTTGCAGAGAATACAAAGCGAGTGAGAGCCGCTGTAACATACGAGATTGTTGAGGAATATTTTCGAAATGTGGCGGATATAATCAGAGATATCCCACCACCAAACGTTGTAAACTATGACGAAACAAACTTCGTTGACGATCCCGGAGCGGTTAAAGTGGTAATGAAGAAAGGAAGCAAACACGCCTACAGGACACTTGACACCACCAAAAGCAGCACAACAGTTATGTTCGCAATAGCTGCTGATGGAACTCGTCTCCCTACTTATACAGTGTACAAAGCCAAACATATTTATGAAGGTTGGAAGGACGGCGGATTACCAGGAGCAATTTACAATAGGTCTTCAAAGGGATGGTTTGATTCTGAATTGTTTGACGATTGGTTCACGACCGTAGCACTTCCATTTTTCCGAAAATTAGAAGGAACCAAGTTGCGTATTAGAGATAACTTACAATGTCATATTACTGTTAGTGTCATTCAAGAGTGCGAAAATAACAACATTAAGTTTGTCTTACTCCCCCCCAATTCGACCCACATGCTCCAGCCACTGGACGTGGCATATTTTCGTCCTCTCAAAGCATCATGGAAAAGAGCAGTGGAGGAATGGAAACTAAAGAATAGGGGAGTTTTATCAAAAACTATATTTCCTAGGATGTTGAAAACCACGGTTGAAGGACTTGGGGATCGCGAAATGAACAATATTTTAGCTGGATTTAGAGCCTGCGGCCTAGTCCCCTACAATCCCGATGCTGTTCTTGCAAAAATAAGAAGAAAAGAGCCTACTACACCGGAGGAAGGAAACGTGCCAGAAACTTCAATGACTGCAGTGCTTGTAGATTATCTACACGAGCTCAAGACTAGGCCTAATGATGCTCCAAAGCGAGGAAAAAGACTAAACATAGCCGCTGGCAAAAGCATAGGCACAGAAGATTTGGAAAAAGAGAACCAGAGCAGTTGCAAGCAACCCAAAACACGTAAGAGGCAAATAAGCGACAGCGAAGAGGAAGATGACTTACAGACATTGGAGGCGGAGGAACAGCATATCAACACAAATGATTATGAAATTGGAGAAAGTTCTGCTGAGCCAGCCAACATTATTGATTGATTCAACCAGGAACTGGGATATAGGACAATTTATCATCACAAAATATGAAACAAATAAGAGAGTTCGATTTTATATCGCTAAAATTATTTAAATATCAGGGACTGAGATAGTTGTAAGTACACTGCGTAAACATCCATCCATGAAATCTTTGTTTTTCATTTATCCAAATATTCCGGATGAGTTGATTTAAAATCACTAAAGCGGGGCAAACATTTCTTCTCGCTTAGAAAAAACGAAATGGAAACACTCCAGTGAGAAATTTTTGTGTGTTCATTCATTTCGTAATTTTTTGAATTCTGTTTTTTTAGTTTTATTTTTGCCTGTATTTTTATTTTTAAGTATAGTTTGTTTATTTAAGGTTTATGTCATTAAGAAATCAATGGCTGTGTAAAGCTTGTCCAAAGAATAAACGTTTATATTTCCTTAATTTGTGTTTTATTGCAAAATTCTGCAAATGTTGGTGGTACCTTGGTACCTACTTATAATTTTTTAAATTTTTTACTGATCGACTTCATCCCGAACAATCCTAAAGTGCATGCATGCATTTTAAAATGGGTGATCGACTTCACCCCGAACCCTGGGGTGAAGTCGATCACCTTTTAATTCAAAATAAAAAAAAAAAAATTGCATCTATGACCTTACTCCAGTCACCAATCGACAATCTAAGTATCAAGGAAGTTATATTTTTAATTGCATTAAAATATAAATATTTGTTATTCAGTTATCTCAAAAAAACGTATTTTTTTGATCGACTTCACCCCGTTTGACAGTACTTCTCGAGATAATATATATTTTTGAACTCGTTTTTTTACAAGCTTTCATTTGATACCCCCTCGACGACCTGGTATTTGGTTTTTTTTTTAGTTCCGATTTCACCCCCCAAAACTAACCCCTTAAGTCAAGATTTAACTTTTAAAACTACCGGCTCTGATGAGGCCATCAATTCCCATATTAGTGCCAAATTTCAACTTTCTATGTCAAATAGTTTCGGAGGAAATTGGACGTGACAAACAGACAGACATACGAACTGACACCGAAGTGTTCCGTATGGAACCCTAAAAAGGTTCACAGTATGAATATGTATCACATAATGCTTCAAACTATTGGTTATTTTAGTACAATAGTCAGTTGTATTAATAGAAATTAATTGTTATTTTCTTCCTTAGTTCTTAAAATTGAAAGCAGCATATATTAAACAAGATTTTCATGTAAACACTTAACATGACAACATTTGAATATTAAATTAACCCTTCTGTATTGTCTGCCTTGACCTTATATAAAGTATATAACAAACAACATAGATCTCACTGTTCTCCCACAAATTATGAATCCAGGTACAACCGGATTTTGTGCAATAACTCATCCAACATTTTTCAATATTCTTTAAATCAGGTAATGTTTTGTAAAGTAATACAGTATTTATGATTATTCCCTTGATTGTATAAAGCTTTGTATTTGATATTTGGATTATGTTAAAATGTTCAAATGTTATGCTCATCTCTCTCTCATATAAAATTTTTGAGTATATGCAAAGTTTTGCAGAACTATTTACAGTTATTATGATGAATAAAAGGCGATGATTGCACAAAATCGTAAATTGTTTTTACAAATAATTTTTGGTGGAAATAGTTACGACCTAACCGATTATATCTGTAACACTTAATCTTTTTACAACAATTTACTGTTTTGGTAATAAACCGTGATGAATAAGTAAAAAAAAATAATCTTATTTTTTAGTGTTCCGTACGGAACACTTATAAGATCACTTCGGTGTTTGTCTGTCTGTCTGTCTGTCTGTCACACCCGATTTTTCTCCGAAACTATTTGTCATAGAAACTTGAAATTTGGTAATAATATAGGAATTGATGGCCTCATCAGAGCCATGTAGTTTTGAAAGTTAAATTTTGACTTAAGGGGTTAATTTTGGGGGGTGAAATCGAAAGTGAAAAAAAAAAATTTTTTACTAGGTCATCGAGTGTGGTGTCAAATGAAAGGTTGTGAAAACACGAGTAAAAAATATATATATAATATAATACTTGCGCGCACTTTTCTTTGTATTATTTTCAAAAAATCGCGAAAAATCTCTGTCCCGCGCCTTATCTTGAAAAGTACTTATTAAAAAATCTTGAAAAAATCGTGGAATATTCTCCACGGGGGGTAGATTGAACGAAATAATAATTTATCTGGTATATTAAAAAAAACAAAAATTTCAAGGTCATCAGATTTCAGTAAAGATTGGAAACAAACTTTGTTGAAAACTCATTTAGGGTGTGTTTTGTGAAGTCACTGATCATTTTGTACCACCGTAACATAAATTTTGACTTAAGGGGTTCGTTTTGAGGGGTGAAATCGGAAGTGAAAAAAAAATTTTTTACTAGGTCATCGAGTGTGGTGTCAAATGAAAGCTTGTGAAAACACGAGTAAAAAATATATATATGATGTAATACTTGCGCACAATTTTCTTCGTATTACTTTTAAGAAATAGCGAAAAATCGCTGTCCTCTACCTTATCTCGAAAAGTACTGGTCAAAAAATTTTGAAACAATTCTGAAATATTCTCCACGGGGTATAGATTGAACGAAAATTATCACGCGTGCATTACCTTTAATAATTATTTGGTATATAAAAAAAAATTTCAAGGTCATCAGTTTTCAGTAAAGATTGGAAACAAACTTTGTTAAAAACTCATTTGGGGTGTGTTTTGTGAAGTCACTGATCATTTTATACCACCCTAACAAAAATTTTTATTTTAAAAACAATCAACGTACGGAACACTAATTGTGCAAGTTTAACTTGCACTTGACCGGTTTTTTTAAATTAAAACAAATCAATTTTACTTACAAAAACCTTTTTCACCCGTTTTCCTTTGGGCTTCAATTAATATATCTACAAAATCATTGCCTTTAAGATTTCTGGAAGCCATTCTTGTATGTAAAACGTCAGTGAATATTTCTTCTAATTTATCAACAATTGAGAGATCAAAAAAAGTTATATTTAATTTATTATTCAAACCTGGAGCAAAAAGGCTACCCATCTGACGCAGGGCAGTAGTCAGCCTAGAAATAAAAGAAATATGAAGTGTTGGTTATTATTACATCACGATACAAATTCGTCTGTAGATAACGCCTAGTGTATTGGATGTATCAAAAATAACATATTACGGATTGTAAAAGTCATCAAAAATCGTTAAGTTTCTTCCTTAAAGCTAGAACATCATGAACAAAGGTTGGACAAGCTCGAATAGTATAAAGTATGTCAACCACATCTTAAGTTAACGTGATATAGAAACAATAGTAGCAGTCGTGAATACGAATTTTGTCGTTATTCAATATTTTAAAATAAGATAGCTAGCTGTTAGTTTCTTAGTCAGAATAATCAAAATTTTACGTTGTAGAATTCCTCGATAATTTAAATCTTAAAAAGTGGACTTGTAGGATTGCGACAAAATTTTCTAACTAATAATTCAATATAATATATGTATATAAATATGACCCATATACAATATGGATTATTGATAAGAAATATTTTTCTTATAAAGCTATAAGCAAGTAAATTATACAGGTTGTCCCTTTATATTATATGTATATATATATATATATATATATATATATATATATATATATATACATATATATATATATATATATATATATATATATATATATATATATATATATATATATATATATATATATATATATGACCTATATACAATATGGATTATTGATAATATTTTTTTTTATAAAGCTATAAGCAAATATATTATACAGGTTGTCCCTTGATATGATGTTATTAATATTTAGGGAAGTGAAATTAGTGAGAATAACAGTATAGTCCCAAAGGCCTAAAATCGAAATTAGAGAACTAGTGTGTTTTTTGTATTTCTTACTTATATTTTGGATATTGTCACATTGTCAACCGTAGGCGTTTCGAAGTATCTGCGGAATTGTCTTACTAACATTGTTACACGTTAAAAAAACTGTATGATTGGCTGTATAAGTGTAAAGACTGTATAAGTAAGAAATCAAGATTAATTTTTTGTGAAGATACTTTGAAAGTTGCATACTCCAACAGAGCAATTACACTGGTCAAGAAATGATTTTTTTTGATTTTTTCCTCTAATTTTTTTCAGTTTCGGCCTATTGTAATGTTCTGATTTCGAATCCGATATTAGTTTTTCTCTGACAGCTTTTTATTTAATTTTTTTTAATTAATTAATTTAATTTTACTTAAATTTTATAAAAACACACGTAAGTCGGGTAAGTGGTTCTTGAGTGCCAAGCGCACTAACGGACAGACAGAGAGATGTTGTGTTATATACATATATATATATATATATATATATATATATATATACATATATATATATATATATATATATATATATATATATATATATATATATATATATATATATATATACACATATATATATATATATATATATATATATATATATATATATATATATATATATATATGACCTATATACAATATGGATTATTGATAATATTTTTTTTTATAAAGCTATAAGCAAATATATTATACAGGTTGTCCCTTGATATGATGTTATTAATATTTAGGGAAGTGAAATTAGTGAAAATAACAGTATAGTCCCAAAGGCCTAAAATCGAAATTAGAGAACTCGTGTGTTTTTTGTATTTCTTACTTATATTTTGGATATTGTCACATTGTCAACCGTAGGCGTTTCGAAGTATCTGCGGAATTGTCTTACTAACATTGTTACACGTTAAAAAAACTGTATGATTGGCTGTATAAGTGTAAAGGCTGTATAAGTAAGAAATCAAGATTAATTTTTTGTGAAGAAATACTTTGAAAGTTGCATACTCCAACAGAGCAATTACACTGGTCAAGAAATGATTTTTTTTGATTTTTTCCTCTAATTTTTTTCAGTTTCGGGCCTATTGTAATGTTCTGATTTCGAATCCGATATTAGTTTTTCTCTGACAGCTTTTTATTTAATTTTTTTTAATTAATTAATTTAATTTTACTTAAATTTTATAAAAACACACGTAAGTCGGGTAAGTGGTTCTTGAGTGCCAAGCGCACTAACGGACAGACAGAGAGATGTTGTGTTATATACATATATATATATATATATATATATATATATATATATATATATATATATACATATACATATATATATATATATATATATATATATATATATATATATATATATATATATATATATATATATATATATATATACATATATACAGATTTTTTCGATATATTATAAGAATTTAAAAAAATCGGATAAGTGATTCTCGAATGATAAGCACACTAACTAACGGACAGACAGATAGACGTTGCATTTTATATATATTGTATTCTTTGTAACATGATATTGTTCCATATTTAACGGTTTAGGCGGCGTATTGCAAGAGAGTGCGCTAGCGGCAAACTTTTTTCTGACTTGATTCACTATTATTGTCACTGCTTATTTCTTATATTACCTAACGTAATAAAGTATATCCTTTAACCTGGCCAGAGAACATACGTATAAATCTAAAAAAACACGTAAATCGGATAAGTGCTTTTCTAGTGATAAGCGCACTAACGGACAAATAGACAGACATAGAGGCTTTGCCTTTTATGTATATTACAGATTTTAGATTATTTTTATTATATAACCTGGAAAGAGAAATATGAATAAATAAAAAACACGAAAATCGGACAAGTGGTTTTCCAGTAATAAACGCACTAACGGACAGACAAACAGACGGAGAGACGTTGCATTTTATATATATTCTCGAAGATTATCGAAAACCGGGCCAGACAACAAACGTATGAATTAAAAAAAAAACACGTAAATCAGATAAGTTGTTCTCGAGTGATAAGCACACTAACGCACAGACAGACCGACATAGAGACGTTGCATTTTATATATAATATAGAAGATTATAGATATCCTGGCCAGAGAACAAATGTATGAATTAATTAATTAAAAAACACGTAAATTGGATATGTGGTTCTCGAGTGATAAGCACACTAACGGACTAACAGACATACAGACAGATAGACGTTGCATTTTATATATATTAAAGAGGATTATAGATAACCTCCTTCAAAAACTAACCCCTTAAGTCAAAATTTAACTTTCAAAGTTACACGGCTGTGATTAACCCATCAAGTCCTACATCTGTGACAAATTTCAACTTTTTATGTCAAATAGTTTCGGAGAAATTCGGTTGTGATAGACAAACAGACAGACACATAATTTTAACATGGAACACAAAAAATGATGATTCGATAGTAAATTTATCATGATATTAGTTACATAAGAGGACAATGGAATTAACCATCTGTGTACAAATATAACAGTATTATAAAACAAGAAATCATATTTCTTGGAACTAGACCTGTGCAAACTGCTATTCTATAGCACAAGGAAAAATGTATGTGTTTAAGTATAGGGTTGTTCGACAAAATCTTATCTATTTATTTATTGATTTTAATTTAAAAAAACTACTCTGCTATGTCAGGAATGAGAAATTTTTGGCACAATGACACTACTCAGTATATATCACCACTACATCAAACACTTTATTTTTGCACTCGACGCGCGTTTCGATAACCATGTTAGCTTCATCAGGAGCGATGATTGACTAAAGCTAAACTACAAATCTACCCCATTTATACTTAAGTGAAACTACACCTAAATTACTTAAGTGAAACTAATGTCATAGGCGAGGCCATCAGTTCCGGTCAAGTAACCAGTAGAGGGAACTATAAGGAATAGGCACTCCATCTTTATTTAAACTACTTTTACATTTTATAACTTCCATACTTTCGTATGCGTTCAACAATCCCCTATCAGATACTTTTTTAATTAATCTTAGATTATCTAATGTTACAGTATGATCAGCTTCAATGGGATGTTCGGCAATGCTAGACTTTTCTGTTCTACTCTATTTTAAATGTACTAAATCTTCTTTAAATCGTGTTTTAATTGAACTTTTAGTTTTCACAACATACTTTATATCGCAATCATTACAAGTAATTTCATAAATTCTACTTTTCTCACAATTAGGAATCTTATCTTTGGGATTTCCTAAGATATTCCTCAGATTGTCTGATGACTTATAAACTAAGGTGAGGCCTACCTTACTGAGCTCCCTGCTATATTTCGGATTATATGGTATGGAGACATACTTGGTCTTATTTTATAGATTTGTAGTTTAGCTTCAGTTAATTATTGCTCCTGATGAAACGAAACCCGCATCGAGCGCAAAAATAAAGTATTTGGTGTAGGGATGACATATACTGAGTAGTAAAACTACTCTGGTTTATATGTGAATGGAGTAAAAGTACGGTTGATAATATTCGGAGTATTTACTCGCAAATAAAGAAGCGCCATAGCTTTATTCGCAAATTATAAGAAAAACTTACCTAAAATCAAACATTTTTCTTCCAAGTTTCCTGAAAACAAAATTAAATAAATTAAAACAAGCGTACAAAATATTATCATAAATTGTCACACCCAAACTTATGCGGAGAGTCATGTCGAACTGATATTAAATGACATTTTAATCATTTGTTATTATGGTTGAAACTTCATTTAATGATTAGTTTGCTAAATTAAAAATTAAATTTTCTTATCTTTAATTAAAAACTAAGCGACGAATGTTTGAAAAGAATTAATTTACAACATTTTGAGTCTAAAATCCCGAAATCAAGGAAATATTGGTATATTTAAATACTGTTTAAAAAAGCTTAAAACAAGACAAAAAAAATTATATGATAACTATTATGTAACGTAAAAGTACTTTAAGGCTTTTGTGGAAAATACTAAATTCTGACTATGGTTTTTTAGTGTTCCGTACGGAGGAAAGGAGCCCTTTGAGGTCGATGAAGACTTTAAAAACGCAATAAGAAGCAGAGTACACCATTTTTAGTGTTCCGTACGGAACACTTATAAGATCACTTCGGTGTCTGTCTGTCTGTCCGTCTGTCTGTCACACCCGATTTTCTCCGAAACTATTTGTCATAGAAAGTTAAAATTTGGTAATAATATAGGAATTGATGGCCTCATCAGAGACATGTAGTTTTGAAAATTAAATTTTGACTTAAGGGGTTAGTTTTGGGCGGTGAAATCGTAAGCGAAAAAAAAAAAATTTTACTAGGTAATCGAGTGTGGTGTCAAATGAAAGCCTGTGAAAACACGAGTAAAAATATATATACACATATATATATATATATATATATATATATATATATATATATATATATATATATATATATATATATATATATAATGTAATACTTGCGCGAACTTTTCTTTGTACTATTTTAAAAAAAATCGCGAAAAATCGCTGTCCCACCCGCCTTATCTCGAAAGGTACTTATCAAAAAATTTTGAAAACATTCTGGAATATTCTCCACGGGATGTAGATTGAACGAAAATTATCACGAGTGCATTACCTTTAATAATTTGTCTGGTATAAAAAAAAACAATTTTGTCCCCAAATTCGAGCCGCCATTTTGTTATTTACATTTTTTATGTCAGATTCTTAATCAGCGACCTCAAAAAACTAGATATGCAAATTTTCATATAATTCGAATAACACCTTCATATTTTGGCCACATTTTTGGGTTTGGGTCCCAATGTGCGGTGGTATAAAATGATCAGTGATTTCACAGAACACACCCCAAATGAGTTTTCAACAAAGTTTGTTTCCAATCTCTACTGAAAACTGATGACCTTGAAATTATTGTTTTTTTTTTATACCAGATAAATTATTAAAGGTAATGCACTCGTGATAATTTTCGAATATTCCAGAATTTTTTCGAAATTTTTTGATAAGTACTTTTCGAGATAAGGCCCGGGACAGCGATTTTTCGCGAATTTTTAAAAATAATACAAAGAAAAGTGCGCGCAAGTATAATATTATATATACATTTTTTACTCGTGTTTTCACAAGCTTTCATTTGACACCACACTCGATGACCTAGTAAAAAAAATTTTTTTTCACTTCCGACTTCACCCCCCAAAACTAACCCCTTAAGTCAAAATTTAATTCTCAAAACTACATGGCTCTGATGAGGCCGTCAATTCCTATATTATTACCAAATTTCACCTTTCTACGTCAAATAGTTTCAGAGAAAATCGGGTATGACAGACAGACAGACAGACACCGAAGTGATCTTATAAGTGTTCCGTACGGAACACAAAAAAATAGTTAGAAAACACGATAAAATTGGTTTGATAGTGGGATGTCGTGGGGCTTTTAACTTATGTATATTTTAATTTTGATGTTTGAAACTAAAAGTTCTCAAAAAGTGATATTTTAAACGTTACCATAATTAAATAATAATCAAATTTTATTGTACTCAATTTATATCGTTTAAATGTACTCACTTTTATTCGGAAAATCCATTTCACGAAATTAAATTAACTTCAAATACGAAACATTTGAGCGCAATTAAATCTGCCTGTCTAACTCAAACAGAACAAGCTCAGAATCTGGCCTGCTCGACACTCTAACAACAATAGGTGTCAAGAGCCACGGGTGCAGACTTGATTATTATAACCGGTCGTTTCGAATAGCGCAGGTACCAACCCACATACCTAGAGCCTAAAAAGTCCCTCAATCGAACATTCATTTTAGGGACTTATGGCCACCTTTTCGGCATTCGGTCCCAATGTGCACCGTAACAAAAAATTTTATTTTAAAAGCAATTAACGTACGGAACACTAATTGTGCAAGTTCAACTTGCACTTGACCGGTTTTTTTTAACTTAAACTCTAATTAGAGGATGTTCAATTAGTACTTACCTAAATATAGCATTTTCATTTCTATAAGAGTTTGCTTCTACGGCAAAAGCACATCTGGTAATAACATTTGTTGAATATTTAGCACATATTTCTTTTGTCTCTATATCAGGAATATTGACTAATTTGCTAATATAATCTACCATTTCTTCAGTTTCTTTTACCATGAGAGGAAACATCAGCTTTAGTTTACCGGATGTAAAAATTGGACTTAGTTTTGCACGATGTTCTTTCCACACGGGATTTTTTTGAGCAAATAGAGTATTTGACATAATTGGATGCTTCGGATTATTTGAAACAGTTCTATCATCAAAATTAGTAAAGTCTTTCTGCATAATATTTTTTACTAATTTCGGAGATGTTACAACTAAAGTTGGACGGTCGAATATAAAAATTCCAAAAAAGTCCCTATTTCCGGCTACATTACATAACCTCAAAAAACTCTTTCCTAGTGCTGCATCTTTGGTCATAAGATCTAAGAGATTACCAAAAAATGGTATTGGTTTCAAATAGAACACATTTCTTTTCTCCCAATAATCAAACCTTCTAGTAGAATATTTGTATAGCCAGAAAAATATTGAAGCTAAGAAAAGAACTAGGTAAATCCACATTATTGCTACAAATAATAAAATTAAATCAAAGAAAATAATAATAAATAAGTTAAAATATGATAACACTAATATAGAAGCTTCATATTCAAAACCAACTTATTAAAGGATCTGACCGTTAATGGTGAACCTACAAGGCACCCAAATTTTAGTTGATTACATGTAAAATTTCTTCATCTGGACAGTACGTAACAGTAATACTGCTAGATCCAAGGCGCTCATGTCTCGTTGACTATTATGTCAAATTTTATTAAATTTGACTTTCCTCACTAATACCCAGTAACTGCATGCTGGTCATTATATTGTACATTGTCATTATATAAGTGAAGATATTACACAAGTGCATAAAAATTGGGTTAAATTTGAATGACTAGAGTCCACCACTACTTTGAAATAAGATGAAATATTAAGTATAGATATGTGACGTATATATGTCAAGAAATTCCTTGCATGCTGCTAATAAATAATTTGTGAATTTGCAGAAGTAGTTTTATTTAAAAAAGCTTAACTTATCCTTAATAGGATGATTTAGATCAGTGATTCCCAAAGTGGTTCAGGTAGACCCCAGGAGTTCAGGGGAGACTCGATGGGGGTCTACGTTGGCGTGAAAAAAAAATGGGGGTTCACAAGTTGTAAGTGGGGTTTCGACAGTAAAGAACAAAAATGTTGGCTTGGCTTTACCTATTAATGTAGGCAGATAATACACTACTCAAAAAATTAAGGGAGCCAAAAAAATTCCAAATTTTTCGGTGATTTTTGACAGGCTGTATTTCGATGAAAAATGGTCGTATTGAGACTTTAAAAAAAAGCATTTTGAAGCTTTAAAGTTCTAATTTTCAGATTTTTTGGCTAAAATTTTTTAGGAGCTACGGTTCCCATGCAATCCTAACAGATAGCGCGAAAAATAATAATGCAAATATTTTGCTTTTTTTTGGCCTGTTTATTTAGCATTAATTTCCTTGTTTTAAAACCTCTCTTAATTTTTTTGAGTGGTGTATTTTAAGAAGGTCAGCGACTGTTACTTGTAAAAACTTACATATTCGATATTCAGTACAACGCGCGTCGAGACTTGCGAAGCGCCGCCCGCCTGCCCACCCGCAACGCAACCCATTCAGACGTGCAAAGGGACGAAATACGACTTGTGCTGTGCTTGCAATCTTGCATGAACTTGTTTGATTCTTCACCAATATAAATATGAATGCCAAGGACAAACGTTACCCATTTGTTTCCGGAATTTTGAAAAGAAAAGTGTGAGTGAATCGATGTCAGTGTTTGCCAGTGCCGGAAAAAGTAAGTACCTGCCTATTTGTTATTCATACTTTTATTTTATATCGTAATAATATTATATTTGTTATGTTTGCGTGTAGTAGGATTATAAATCCATTTGATGAAACGGAAGTAGCGAATGTGGTATTACAAGAGGAGCTACTCGAGCTTAGCACCAATGAGGAGCTGAAGGTGAAATTTAAAAAAGGCTATCAAACATTTTGGCTGCAGGCAGAAATACCCGAAAAATATCCTGGGCTGTGGGAAATTGCGAGAAAACTTTTGATAGCGTTTCCCTCGTCATACCTTGTCGAAAAAAGTTTTAGTGTCGTTACAAACCTATTAACAAAAAAAGGAGCAATTGAACATCACAGAACGGGGAGATTTGCGGTTATTTCTTACAAAACTGAAGCCAAATATTGATAATTTGCTGTCAATCCATCAAGTACAACCCTCCCATTAAAATTATGACTATTTTTTTTAAATTGTTGATTTGCATTGTTGAAGTTACGGTACGTTATTAATGTTTAATTTTAATTCTGTTAAGTCTGTAGTCATATTATTTTAATAAATAGAATACAACAAAATATATTATTTTTCTTTTTATTTTTACCACTCCGAATTTAGGGTTGGAACTCAGCAACGACGAAAATTTCCATCGTTAGATCCAATCTTCACATTTTTTGACGAGTTTTGGGAATATGATAGAAATGTAGCAGCAGGGGGTCCACCGAAACCAGTAAAATTTTGAAAGTGGTCTACGAGAAAAAAAAGTTTGGGAACCTCTGATTTAGATTAATCCAACCACATTGTTCGATTAACATTGTATGGCTCTTACATGTTTTAAAGAAGTCCCAATATATAAAATAATTGTTAATTTAGCCGTTATTAAAGAATTTTACAATTTTTTTTTAAAAAAAAAAGAAGTAATCAGCTATATTTCTGAAGAAAAATGAAAAATTTTACATGCAAATAATATATTGATAAACTAAATCCCTAATAGATCTGTAGACTTATAGAGCGGTTACTCGAGGTAGAGACACAATTTTTCAGCTACTTGAAAGATATACTAATACAGTTAAATCAACATGGACAAAAGACATTCGCTGTCTTTCAGTACATAACATATTACTATTGCTAAGTTAACGTAAGTACCTATTAATACCTTAACAATAATAAACTTCTTAAAACAAAAAGAAACACACGTCAGTAGTCACTTGTAAACAACCGATGATTTGAATAGTAATATTATGCTACAATATATATATATATATAGGAAATTTTCTAAATAAACCTTCATCTTGCATAGTCATAACATACAATGTTTTTGTTTTTAAATTACGTTTCTAATTTGTAAATATTACTTGTGGTTCTAATGTAAATAAAAATATAGAGCGAACGTAAAACAATTAGAAATGATTGATTTACAGGTTTAATGATTTAATTACAAACAAAAATACAATAATTTAGAAGAGAAGGCAATTGAGAGCCGTATGGTCTATACAAAAATAAACTTTCAGTTAAAGGAAAAAGATGCTATTAAAATTAACCAAATCCTGTTCTTATTATATAATAATTTAATTATCAAATAATACTGTAAAAATAATATTTGTTGGTATCCATACAAAAACCATACTTCACTACTCATTTACCGAGTAGTTGGATGAGGAAATTATGCTGTAATATATATGAAATAATTGGTAGGATACAACGAATTGTATTAAGCACGCATACCTATTACTTCATCGAAAGCAGTAGCTTTCGAGCCGACAGAGTGGTTGACACGGTTAACGCTTAAAAGCAGGTAGCGCTTTTCGAGGGATCTTTCTCAGGCATATATTTTAAAGCAACTGAAAATAGACAGAAGTCCATATTTCAGCAGTTTACTAGCTGTTCTCTTGTTTGTCAAATCCATCCTGAGATGCGTTTCGCCGTATCACGGCTCGTCAGTCAGGTTAGGATTGACAAACAAGAGAACGGATTCTACTGGTACTTATCCCAGAAGTTACGGAATACGATGGTAGGATACAACGAATTGTATTAAGCCCGCATACCTATTACTCTATCGAAAGCTGACCCAGTAGCTTTCGAGCCTGAGAAAGATCCCTCGAAAAGCGCTACCTGCTTTTAAGCGTTGACCGTGTCAACCACTCTGTCGGCTCGAAAGCTACTGTGTCAGCTTTCGTTGGAGTAATAGGGATACGTGCTTAATACAATTCGTTGTATCCTACCATCGTATTCCGTAACTTCTGGGATAAGTACCAGTAGATTCCGTTCTCTTGTTTGTCAATCCTAGCCTGACTGACGAGCCGTGATACGGCGAAACGCGTCTCAGGATGGATTTGACGAACAAGAGAACAGCTAGTAAACTGCTGAAATATGGACTTCTGTCTATTTTTAGTTGTTTTAGAATAACTATATGAAATAATCATTTTTCTTTTTAATTTTAAGTGTAACTAAAACACGCAATGCTCGGTTTTTAAATTAAGTATACTGTCCCAGTATTCCATGTACATAGAGTTACTGTGGATTTCTGGGATGAAAATATAACCATTTAACCCAACTTACCCAAAAATTTGTAATTTTTGAGATACAGGGTGTCAAAGTTATACTGTTATTTTAGTTTTTCTTAACTAATTTTCTTAATATTTTTACTATTTGTACAAGATTCGATGCTGAGGTGTTTTCTGAGATAAGAAATCGAAATCAGCTCACAGTTTTGTTGTAAATTGTAGGGGGTGCCACTTATTGCACTGTGTATACTTTTAAATTGTCATAACTTTTTTATACCACTCTATATTATATTTTCAATTAAATATTCGTATTTTTCGCCTTCCCCTGTCTAAAAAAGCTCTCTCGGTAAATGTTGCTCCGAACAACAGTTTCTGAGATAATGGGATGTTTTTTTCCATTTTTTAATTCCATTGTCAAATTCGCAAATGCATTCCTTCCCACTTCATCCAGGTTTAGAAGAATAATAAATTTAAAGAAAGAGGCCAACAACAGTAAGAATGTAAAAATCAACTGGCTAAGAGTATAAAAGATTACCCACAAATTGCTAAATTCAAAAAAATTTAATCGCTCAACTGAGAAGGTATTGGTTTTACAATAAAGGATCAATATGGCCCCCACCTTCGTTAATGCATAAATTAATACGTCGCAGGAAATTTAAATGTGCTCTTCTTAAAATGTCTTCATCTCGTAAAGCGTTAGCAGCATTTTGAATCCTATTCCAAAATTGCTTAATGTTGTCGATTTGAACTTGATAAACTTTTGATTTCAATGCACCCCATTTATCTTTGGTTCAAAGAAATTCTCACATTACGCGCAAAATGGGATGGTGCACTATCGTGCATGAAAAAAATATCGCGACGTAAATTAATAGGTAGGTTTTCCAATAATTTAGGAATAGTTTCACAGATGAAATTCAAGTAAATGTCATCAAGTCGATCTGGTAATCTAAACGGCCCGATCAAATAGTTCACGACAAATCCCGTCCAGACATTAACACATGATTATTATGCATATTTGTTTATACCACGTCGAGTGAAGCCTACTTCGTCTGTAAACAGGGTTTTAGTGTGAAAAACCGGAACAATCACTATGAGTGCCCGAAAAATTTGTGAAAAATGCAAACGCGATCCAAGATTTGGAGGTAAGAATTCCCGGACGAGCTGTACCATATATGAAAGGGGTGAATAATTTGTTGTCTAATGATTCAGTTAGTTGTAATTTTTGATATTCCCATTTGACGTTCGATTAAACGAGTGCTAATTTCAGAATAATCGTTTACCATTTTAAGGATATCCTCTTCAACATCGGATGCTCTAGCTTCTAAAGGCCGCCCAGTATTATTCCTGATCGGCTTAGATTGTCCAATTTCTCGAAGTATTATCTCTCAATATTAGCAAAAGTCTGATGATTAGGAGTCCGACGATGCGGAAATCTTTCGTGATATACACGAGTACTTTTGCGACCGTTGCCGTTACAAAAACCAAACATTAAAATCATATCAGTGTGCTCATCAAAAGTGTACTTAATAATGTAGATTTAAAACACTGTTGAGTTTGAGAAAGGATTAATTTTCATTAATATTCGTAATACGTATTTGATATCTGTCAAAAATTACTTTCTGTCAGTACTACTACAAGCCAGTTAAGTCATAGCATATGTGATATCTTACATCATTGCCGGAGTGATTTTTGAGCGTTGCCAGGCAACTATACAATGTGAAGAAACGTGTGAAGGAGCGCATTTGCTAATTTGATAATGGAATTGAAAAATGGAAACAAACATACCACTATCTTAGAAACTGTTGCTCAGAGCAACATTTACCAAGAGAGCTTTTTTTAGACAGGGGAAGGTGGAGAATACGAGTATTTAATTAAAAATAACATATAGAGTGGTATAAAAAAGTTATGACAATTTAAAAGTATACACAGTGCAATAAGTGGCGCCCCCTACAATTTACAACATAACTGTGAGCTAATTTCGATCTCTCATCTCAGAAAATCCCTTAACACTGAATCTTGTACAAATAGTACAAATATTAAGAAAGCTACTTAAGAAAAACTAAAATAGAAGTATAATTTTTGGACTAAGGTAAGTTGGGTTAAATCAGGGGTGCTCAAATTTGAACTGCTGGCGATCTACCTCAATATTGTTGGACTACGATCGATCGACTCTGAGAGGCTGCAAGTAAGTGTGATGCAGGATTGTCGTCTAGGTAGGGTGTATCGTGGCATAGATATTAGTTTTCCGCAAAATATGCATTTTTTTTAGTCAAGGTAAGTGTAGGTCTGCTCTAAAATGTCAATGAAAAAACTCATAATTATTCAAAATTGCGAGTTTATTGGTTCTTACAAAACAAACGAGTTCTAGTGTCTAAACTTAACTAAAGAGTGACTTTGGATGTTGAAGCGTGGCACTGCATGTCCTCAGCATACTTTTCATAAGATGGTACGTAATTACCGAGTGCTAATCGCAAGCATGATGACATATGTTCGTCAGTTAGTCGATTGCGATATTTTGACTTAATTATCTTCATTTCAGAAAATGCAGACTCGCACAAGTAAGTTGACCCAAACATTGCCGTCAGGCTGAAGGGCGATTTGCCTTAGATTCGGATATTTATCTTCAGATATAAAACACCAGAATTTTGTATCAGATGCTGTGGCTTTGAGATGTATATCTGATATAATCTGCACTAACTCATTTTCAACAGAACATGAGTCCATGTTAAACTGACTTGCTATTTCAGTAGCTAATTCCTCAATGTTTTTACACGGAAAAGGATAACTCATAAATGATGCGATATTTGCCAATTTACTGAAATCATAAAAACGTATTTCGAATTGGCCCAAAATATTTGATAATTCTGCCTCATAAATATCATAATTCAACTGAGAAATCCTTGCTTTCAAAGACGGAAAATTTTTCAGATCCTTTCTTTTCAGTTGATCTATCATAAGTTGCAATTTACTTTTGAATGCGTTTATTGAGCTAATCATCTCAATAATAGTTTTTCCTTTACCTTGAAGCTCCAAATTAATGGTGTTTAAATGCATTGTGAGGTCTGTCAAAAATGCCAAATCAGTCAGCCATTTTCCGTTTTTTCAGCATTTGAGTATCATCACCTCTTTCGTCTAGAAAAGCTGTTATTTCGGGCAGTAATTCTTGAAACCTTTCTAGGAATTTTCCGCGATTCAACCACCTGACGTCCGTGTGAAGAACTAAATCAGTGTGTTCAGCTGACTCACTATCTTCAAACTGTAATTTAAAGAGCCGTCGTTGTAAGCTACGTGCACGGATAGAATTCACAATTTTTATTGCAATGCTCATAATCTCCTCGATGTTTAGAACTTTTGAACATAAAACTTGTTGATGTATAATGCAATCGAAGGAGAAAAATGAAGGGAAAACATCATTAGCTCGACACAATGTCACAAAACCGTTTTTGTTTCCAGTCATTGCTGGTGCTCCATCGGTTGTAATGCACACTAGTTTATACATTGATAGCTTGTAGTTTGTTACAAAATTGAAGAAAACGTCATATATATCTTCGCCACGGGTCTTTCCTTTCAGAGAAATCATTGTCGAAAACTCTTCCTTAGCCGACATGTGATTGAATACCATTCGAATAAAAATACACAGCTGGGCAGTGTCTGTCATATCGGTGGATTCGTCGAACTGTAAAGAAAAGTATGTACATTCCATGATATCATGTTTTAGTTTATCTGCCATGTCCTGACTCATGACTTCAACACGCCTTGTGACAGTCGGACGAGATAACTGAAGTTCTCTAATAGCAGACATAATCTCTGTTTTATTTTTAAAATCTCCAAATAAAGTCTCACCCGCTTCAATAAATGCTTCCTTCACAACCAATCCATCATCAAATGGTTTCTTGTGTTTCGCCAATATATGAGATATTTTAAATGACGCGATCGTTGCAGCTTTTGATTGTTTGGCTGGTCTTATGAACAGGGTTTTTTCTTTTTTCAAACAAGTTATCAAATCACCTACTTTTCGTTTTCTTAATTCACTCTGTGACGGAAAATCCTTTTCATAGTTTTTATGAACCGTTTTATGATGCCTCTCTAAGTTCCCACGCTTAGGTATTACAACTGACGCACGGCAAATGCACTTATCCTTTACCATACAAAAGAAAAATTCTTCCAATCGTTATTAAAATGATAAGTTTTACTTTTCTTCGCCGCACTCATTTTGGACTATTTATTAATAAACTTTGTATCGATGTATGGCCTTCAAGTTACAACTCAGACTGACTCCTATTCCTGCAGGCGCAACATTTATATCGGCGCGAACGAAGTCTCGAATGTTCCCGTCAAACACGCCGCCCGAAGTTTCTAGAAAAATCGGCGGGAATCAAAAACGCGGCTTTTCTTTGACACGTACCGCGCGTTCCTTTGATAAAGCCGCCTTTTGCCGCTAGCAGGGGTTTATTACGATAAAAGAAAGTGATGAGGGGGTTATTCTGGCCTAATTGTGGATCGAATAAATTTTAGTACTTTATTCATTACATTTTGTTTTAGTTACCTAAAACAAAATCTGTGAATAGTTCTATATCGGAATTTTTTTCTCGAGATCGACTCAAAAAGCACACGCGATGCGGGGGGGGGGGGGGGGCGATCGACTTGTCGATCGCGATCCACCGTTTGAGCACCCCTGGGTTAAATGGTCATATTTTCATCCCAGAAATCTACAGTAACTCCATATATACTGGGACTCCCCGTATTTAATTTGGTAAATAATTTTAAATAAGTTTTTATACAGTTCTCAAATTATAGGTAAGCAATTTAATTTCAGCAATAAATTTTAAACCATCTCTAAATTGCGATCAATTTGTATCATTTAGTTTAGAGAATAAACACAAAATTATTCTAAAAAGTACTACTAACTTGTTCAAAGGTCACTGAAAATGATTAATAGTTGTAAAGGAACTGAGATGATTTATTGAAATAAACACGAGATAAAATATTTTTTCTTAATATTTACAAATAATCAGTAATAATTCTTGATATAGATACCCTCCTTATAGTATATTTTCTGATAACTTCTCAGTCAGGTCTTCAAAGCTTTAACCTTTTTCTGGTCGAGACCTTAGCTCTAATGGTTTTTTTAAGTAACAAAATTTTTCTAATTTTTCTCTTACAAATTCGCTTTCTAAAATCAGACTAGCTCTACAATTATTCTTTCGGATCTACAAAACGAATTGATATGTTTCAATATCAAAAATTTTCTTTTTCGAGCGACGACTCAAGATGGGCCTTATTTATATATAATATATATGCCGGGCCCGCGGCTCCGCTCACGTGGACTTGGTTCACTACTATCGTCACGGCTTTTTCCTTATGTACCTAACCTAATAAAATATCTCCCATTATTTCCCCTTATCTCCCAATATTTCTCCTTATCTCGGATTATCTCTACATAATTTCAATTATCTAGGCTTATCTCTGCTCATCTCCCATTATTTCTCCTTATCTCCCATTATCTCACCATAACTTCCATTATCTAGACTTATCTCCCCTTATCTCCCGTTAAACTTATTTTCCATTATCTCACCTTATCTTCCATTATCGAGGCTTATATCGAATTATATAGAACACATGTATAAATTTATAAAAATACGTAAATCGGATAAGTGGTTCTCGAGTGATAAGCGCAATAACGGACAGACAGACAGACAGAGAGACGTTACATTTTATATATGTTATATTCTTTGCTACATGATATGGTTCCATACTTAATGCTTTAGGCAGTGTATTGCAAGAGAACGCGCTAGCGGCAAACTTCTCTCCGACTTGATTCACTATTATCGTCACTGCTTATTTCTTATGTCACCTAACCTAATAAAATATATCCTATAACCTCGCCAGAGAACATACGTATGTTAAAAAAAAAAACA
The DNA here is from genome assembly GCA_019049505.1 of Pachyrhynchus sulphureomaculatus. Lineage (NCBI taxonomy): Eukaryota > Metazoa > Arthropoda > Insecta > Coleoptera > Curculionidae > Pachyrhynchus > Pachyrhynchus sulphureomaculatus. The sequence goes on from CM032454.1 coordinate 9,755,129, forward strand.
CGTAAATCGGATAAGTGGTTCTCCAGTGATAAGCGCACTAACGGACAGACAGACAGACAAAGAGACGTTGCATTTTATATATATATATATATATATATATATATATATATATATATATATATATATATATATATATATATATATATTATAGATATTCTTTGCTCCATGATATTGTTCCATATTTAATGGTTTAGCATGTTTAAAAAAAAAAGCACGTAAATCGGATAAGTGGTACTCCAGTGATAAGCGCACAAACGGACAAACAGAGAGACGTCGCATTTTATATATATTATAGATATTCTTTGCTACATGATATTGTTCCATATGGTATAGGCAGTGTATTGCAAGACAACGCACTGCTCATTCCTTATGCTACCTATCGTAATAAAATATAGCCTATAATCTGGTCGGAGAACATATGTACGTTTAAAAAAAAAGCGCGAAAATCGGATAAGTAGTTCTCCAGTGATAAGCGCACTAACGGACAGAGAGACATACAGATACGTTGCATTTTATATATATTATAGATGTAATAAAATATATACCTATAACCTGGTCAGAGAACATATGTATGAATTTAAAAAATTACGTAAATCGGATAAGTGGTTCTAGAGGGATAAGCCCACTAACGGACGGACAGACAGACAGAGAGACATTGCATTTTATATATATTATAGATATAGATTATTATTATTATATAACCTGGCCAAAGAATATATGTATGAATTTAAAAAAAGACAGGTAAATCGGATAAATGGTTCTCGCGTGATAAACGCACTAATGGACAGACAGACAGACAGAGAGACATTGCATTTTATATATATTATAGATTATAGATATTCTCTTCTACATAATATTGTTCCATATTTAATAGTTTAGGCAGTGTATTGCAAACGAACGCGCTAGCGGCAAACTTTTTTCCGACTTCATTCACTATTTTACGTCACTTCTCATTCCTTATGCTACCTATCGTAATAAAATATAGCCTATAACCTGGCCAGAGAACATATGTATGTTTTAAAACAAAAGTACGTAAATCGGATAAGTGGTTCTCCAGTGATAAGCCCACTAACGGACAGACAGACAGACAGAGAGACGTTGCATTTTATATATATTATAGATATAATCATTCACTGAGATCAATTTTAGTGCATCAAATCGATACAATGGTCTCAAAATTTTGTTAATATATGAGTTGGGATTAATCTCCGTTCCAGGTTTTACAAATCGAGCAAATGTGTAGCTATTCGCTGAAACGCCCAGCCAAACTAGTACTTCTTGTCAATGATTCAAGCTCGAGTGTACCAAAAAATCTTTCCCCGTTTGCGCTGACCATGTTTCCTTCACATGATCAGCGTTTTTAAAAATGTATTTATTAAGTAATTTACTTTAAACGGTACGACTTTCAAAAGTGAAGCTGAATTTCTCTTTAAGCTTTTTAAAAATGATTTTTATAATATAGCAGGATATTTCAGCATTTTACCCTATTTTAATATTTATCTAATAATTCAAGTGAATAATATTAACATCAGTTTAAAAATAAAATATATATTTGTCTCCTAGTGTATGAAGACGTCAATTTTTAACATTTCAAAAATTCTGCTTGTAATGATAAATATAGAAAGGTATATATATATATATATATATATATATATATATATATATATATATATATATATATATATATATATATGTTATATATATATATATATATATATATATATATATATATATATATATATATATATATATATATATATATATACCGTCATACACCACCTGCTTTCTATACTATTTTTCTGTTATGTGTAACTAATTAATTGCAACTATGAGAAAATTAATATTTGAAAGTTAACCAGGGAGAATTAGTATTAAAAACAACTACGGAACATTTTATTTAGAAGTTACATTATTGTTATAAAAAAGTAAACAAACTTAATGTCAAAAAAGTCTCCATACAGTTAACAATTACCAATAATAGTTTGACGGAGTTTAACGGAAAATAACAACTTCGTTTAAACTAATATTTAGTGGGACCTGCGTTGGCCTTAATAATCTCCTGTAACCTTTTTGTCATGCTTGCAACCAGCTTTTTAGTAACTTCTGCTGGCATATTCCCCAATCGTTCTATATTCTGTTTTTTATTTCTTCTCTATTTGAAACATTATGTTTGCGAACGCGCCGTTTAAGTTCATCTCATAAATGCTCGATGAGGTTAACATCGGGTAATTGCGGAGTTTGCGATATGTTTCGGATCATTGTCCTGTTAGAAAATGTGTCTTTTTCGAGTGCTAAATTTTAGACACTTTCTCTTAAATTGTCTCTCAAAATGTTCAGATAAACATGCTAATCCATGGTACCATTAATAAAATATAAATTTCTAAATTTCTAACCCCTCCAGCGGACATGCATCCCCAATGTAGAACACTGTCACCCCCTTTTCTCACCTTGGAAATGTTTTTAATATCGAATGCGGTATTCTTCTTTCTCCAAAGTTTAGTTCTGCCATCAGACCCAGTAAGGTTAATTTTAGTTTTATCACTAAAGATTACGGATTCCCAAAATTCAGGAGGTTTAGTAACGTATTCCCTAGCAAAAGCTAATCGCTTGTAGCGATTAGCTTCCGAATTTAACGGCTTCTTCCTGGCTGCATACCCCTTATAGCCTGCCCTGTGAAAAGAATTTCTCACTGTTAGTGAACAAACATTTTTCGAAAATAGTTCCCGTAGTTCTTCTTTTAATTTTGGTGCACTTATCGTGGGATCCATAATTTTTTGTCTAACAATACTGGCCTCTTCACGTGGAGTCAGTTTCTCGAGATGACCGGCGCATGTTCGAATTTTATAGGAATCCGTTGATTTATAATGGTTTACAATGTACTGAACAGTAGCATGCGATCTTTTAACAATTTTTCCTATATTTCTATGCGATTTTCCATCTTTCCGCAAAGCCATTATGATCTTTCAAACTTGAAATGGAATTTCACAATATCGCTCACTCGCTTTTAATAATACCTTGAAAACCCACCGCAAAATTACTAGCAACAAGTGACAGATTGTCCAAAAATTATTCATTTGCTTTCAGTTTAGCGAGCAATAGATCGCTTGATAAAATGCAGCTGATTATAATGCCGCTCTTAAGAGTATGGAGACTTTTTTTGACATTAATTTTGTTTACTTTTTTATAGCAATGATGTAACTTCTAAATAAAATGTTTCATAGTTGTTTTTAATACTAATATATATTTATATATATATATATATATATATATATATATATATATATATTGCATTTTATAAGTATTGTAGACTATAGATTCTTATTATTATTATATAACCTAGAAAGAGAACATATGTATGAATAAAAAAAAAACACGTCAATCGGATTAGTGGTTTTCGAGTGATAAGCGCATTAACGAGCAGACAGACAGACATATACAGAGGCGTTACATTCTATATATATTATATTCTTTGCTTCATGATATTGTACCATATTTAATGATTTAGGCAGTGTATTGCAAGAGAACGGGCTAGCTGCGACTTGATTCACTATTGTCGTTACTACTTATTCCTTATGTTACCTAACGTAATAAAATATATCCTATAACCTGGCCAGGGAACATATATACGTTTTAAAATAAAAAGCACGTAAATCGGATAAGTGATGCTCGAATGATAAGCGCACTAACGGACTGACATACACACAGAGAGACGTTGCATTATATATATATATATATATATATATATATATATATATATATATATATATATATATATATATGTATATATATAATAAATCGAAATTTTATCCAATTCTGAATGTGTCCAAATCGAGAAAAAATGTAGTGAATGGTTCTCCACTCAGCCCAAGGAATTACCCAATGCAATATATTCACCTTTGCCTATAACATCTCGTGTATTCGCCTTCTATTCTTTAAAACTTTCAAAATTTTGTTTCGTTTCCTCAACGTTAAATTTAATCATTGAAAATTGATTAATTCTCGGTTCTCTTTTTCTTTTTTAATCCAATACATTAATTTTGTGGTAAAAAAAAAACGAATTTCCTTCAAACGAGATGTTAATTTTATTACTTAAGTTTGTCAGAATATGTTCTATCAAGGTGATACTACTTAATCAATTCTGTTAACAATGTTTTAATGGCATAACTAAAAACATTGACATAAATAGATATCCAAACGTCTTTTGGTGACCGTGGTATCTTTTAGATTCTCTATGGTCGTCTCACTAATTATTTAGCAATTTACTTAGAGTTTATTCAATTTCAACTAAAGGTCCAAAAATTTAAACAGTATCAACTGCTAAATGAAAGCGTTCTTTATAGACCAGGTAATTTTATTCAGGTATTTTATTTTAAGTACTTTATATGATCTTAATTTTTTTTGCTTTGTCCTCATAAGAAACTGTTTTGGTAACAAACATTTCTACTTTTTCTCGATAACCTGAACATGCATAAATAGAAGTGAAGTTTTCAAAATTATTATAACTTTCTTCTCTCTGTAAATCTACGTTTCGATGACTATGATCATCGTTTTCCACTCAAAATTTTCTTCATTTATTATATATCAAGTCATCCATTTATATAAAACTTTTGAATTTTTATTATTTAAATTTCCTTTTCATCAAAATTGAAAAGCATTTGTTTTTTCAGGACAAACTACACCATTTGCTTTGTAAATTGTTAATATAGTTTTTCAGTGGTAGCCTTATTAATAATAGTTATAACAAATATATATATATATATATATATATATATATATATATATATATATATATATATATACATATATATATATATATATATATATATATATATATATATATATATATATATATATATATATATATATATATATTTAACGTTGAGGAAACGAACAAAATAATTTTGAAAATTTTAAAGAATAGAAGACGAATACACGAGATGTTATAGGAAAAGATGAATATATTGCATTGGGTAATTCCTTGGGCTGAGTGGAGAATCATTCACTACATTTTTTCTCGATTTGGACACATTCAGAATTGGATAAAATTTCGACTTATATATATATATATATATATATATATATATATATATATATAACGCAACGTCTCTGTATGTGTATGTCAGTCCGTTAGTGCGCTTATCATTCGAGAATCACTTATCCGATTTACGTGCTTTTTATTTTAAAACGTATATATGTTCCCTGGCCAGGTTATAGGATATATTTTATTACGTTAGGTAACCTAAGGAATAAATAGTAACGACAATAGTGAATCAAGTCGCAGCTAGCGCGTTCTCTTGCAATGCACTGCCTAAACCATTAAATATGGTACAATATCATGAAGCAAAGAATATAATATATATAGAATGTAACGCCTTTGTATCTGTCTGTCTGCTCGTTAATGCGCTTATCACTCGAAAACCACTAATCCGATTGACGTGCTTTTTTTTTATTCATACACATGTTCTCTTTCTAGGTTATATAATAATAATAAGAATCTATAGTCTACAATACTTATAAAATGCAATATATATATATATATATATATATATATATATATATATATATATATATATATATATATATATTTATATATATATAAATATATATATATATATATATATATATATATATATATATATATATATATATATATATATATATATATATATATGTATATATATATATATATATATATATATATATATATGTATATATATATATGTATATATTATATATATATATATATATATATATATATAAATATATATTAGTATTAAAAACAACTAACTATGAAACATTTTTTTAGAAGTTACATCATTGTTATAAAAAAGTAAACAAAATTAATGTCAAAAAAAGTCTCCATACTCTTAAGAGCGGCATTGAAAAAACACATTATAATCAGCTGCATTTTATCAAGCGATCTATTGTTCGCTAAACTGAAAGCAAATGAAAAATTTTTGGCCAATCTGTCACTTGTTGCTAGTAATTTTGCGGTGGGTTTTCAAGGTATTGTTAAAAGTGAGTGAGCGATATTGTGAAATTCCATTTCAAGTTCGAAAGATCATAATGGCTTTGCGGAAAGATGGAAAATCGCATAGAAATATAGGAAAAATTATTAAAATTTCGCATGCTACTGTTCAATACATTGTAAACCATTATAAATCAACGGATTCCTATAAAATTCGAACATGCGCCGGTCATCTCGAGAAACTGACTCCACGTGAAGAAGCCAGTATTAGACAAAAGATTATAGATTCCAAGAAAAGTGTACCAAAATTAAGAGAAGAACTACGGGAACTATTTTCGAAAAATATTTGTTCACTAACAATGAGAAATTCTTTTCACAGGGCAGGCTATAAGGGGTATGCAGCCAGGAAGAAGCCGTTAATTTCGGAAGCTAATCGCTACAAGCGGTTAGCTTTCGCTAGGGAATACGTTACTGTACCTCCTGAATTTTGGGAATCCGTAATCTTTAGTGAAAAAAAAAACCTAAAATTAACCTTTTTGGGTCTGATGGCAGAACTAAACTTTGAAGAAAGAAGAATACCGCATTCGATATGGTTGCAAGCATGACAAAAAGGTTACAGGAAATTATTAACGCCAACGGAGGTCCCACTAAATATTAGTTTAAACGAAGTTGTTATTTTCCATTAAACTCCGTCAAACTATTATTGGTAATTGTTAACTGTATGGAGACTTTTTTGATATTAAGTTTGTTTACATTTTTATAACAATAATGTAACTTCTAAATAAAATGTTCCGTGGTTGTTTTTAATACTAATTCTCCCTCGTTAACTTTCAAATATTAATTAAACATGTTTTCTCATAGTTGCAATTAATTAGTTAATATATATATATATATATATATATATATATATATATATATATATATATATATATATATATATATGCCTTTCTATATTCAACATTACAAACAGAATTTTTGAAATGTTAAAAATTGACGTCTTCATACACTACGAGACAAATATATATTTTATTTTTAAACTAATGTTAATATTATCCACTTGAATTATTAGATAAATATTAAAATAGGGTAAAATGGTGAAATATCCTGCGATATTATAAAAATAATTTTTAAAAAGCTTAAAGAGAAATTCAGCTTCAAATTTGAAAGTCGTACCGTTTAAAGTAAATTACTTAATAAATAAAATTTTAAAAACGCTGATCATGTGAAGGAAACATGGTGAGCACAAACGGGGAAAGATCTTTTGGTACACTCGTGCTTGAATCATTGACAAGAAGTTCTAGTTTGGCTAGGCGTTTCAGCGAATGGCTACACATCTGCTCGATTTGTAAAACCTGAAACGGAGATTAATCCCAACTCATATATTAGTGTTCCGTACGGAACACTTATAAGATCACTTCGGTGTCTGTCCGTCTGTCTGTCCGTCTGTCCGTCTGTCCGTCTGTCACACCCGATTTTCTCCGAAACTATCTGTCATAGAAAGTTGAAATTTGGTAGTAATATAGGAATTGATGGCCTCATCAGAGCCATGTAGTTTTGAAAGTTAAATTTTGACTTAAGGGGTTAGTTTTGGGGGGTGAAATCGGAAGTGAAAAAAAAATTTTTTTACTAGGTAATCGAGTTTGGTGTCAAACGAAAGCTTGTGAAAACACGAGTAAAAAATATATATATAATGTAATACTTGCGCGCACTTTTCTTTGTATTATTTTTAAAAAATCGCGAAAAATCGCTGTCCACCCGCCTTATCTCGGAAAGTACTTAACAAAAAATTTTGAAAAAATTCTGGAATATTCTCCACGGGGTGTAGATTGAACGAAAATTATCACGAGTGCATTACCTGTAATAATTTATCTGGTATATAAAAAAAAACAGAAATTTCAAGGTCATCGATTTTCAGTAAAGATTGGAAATAAACTTTGTTGAAACTTATTTGGGGTGTATTTTGTGAAGTCACTGATCATTTTATATCACCGTCCCATAAATTTTGACTTAAGGGATTCGTTTTGAGGGGTGAAATCGGAAGTGAAAAAAAAATTTTTTACTAGATCATCGAGTGTGGTGTCAAATGAAAGCTTGTGAAAACACGAGTAAAAAATATATATATAATGTAATACTTGCGCACACTTTTCTTCGTATTACTTTTAAAAAATCGTGAAAAATCGCTGTCCCCTACCTTATCTCGAAAAGTACTGATCAAAAAATTTTGAAAAAAATCCTGGAATATTCTCCACGGGTTATAGATTGAACGAAAATTATCATTACCTTTAATAATTTATCTGGTATAGAAAAAAAAAAACAAAATTTCAAGGTCACCAGTTTTCAGTAAAGATTGGAAATAAACTTTGTTGAAAACTTATTTGGGGTGTGTTTTGTAAAGTCACTGATCATTTTATATTACTGCAACATAAATTTTGACTTAAGGGATTCGTTTTGAGGGGTGAAATCGAAAGTGAAAAAAAAATTTTTTTACTAGGTCATCGAGTGTGGTGTCAAATGAAAGCTTGTGAAAACACGAGTAAATATATATATATATATATATATATATATATATATATATATATATATATATATATATATAATGTAATACTTGCGCACACTTTTCTTCGTATTACTTTTTAAAAAATCGTGAAAAAATCGCTGTCCCCTATCTTATCTCGAAAAGCACTGACCAAAAAATTTTGAAAAAATCCTGGAATATTCTCCACGGGGTATAGATTGAACAAAAATTATCATTACCTTTAATAATTTATCTGGTATAGAAAAAAAAAAACAAAATTTCAAGGTCATCAGTTTTCAGTAAAGATTGGAAACAAACTTTGTTGAAAACTCATTTGGGGTGTGTTTTGTGAAGTCACTGATCATTTTATACCACCCTAACAAAAATTTTTATTTCAAAAACAATCAACGTACGGAACACTAATTGTGCAAGTTCAACTTGCACTTGACCGGTTTTTTAACAAAATTTTGAGACCATTCTATCGATTTGATGCACTAAAATTGATCCCAGTGAATGATTATATTCATATAAACTATATATAGGGCAAATCTTAAGTCGTCACTCGAAAAAGACAGAAATTTCTGACATTGAAACATATCAATTTGTTTTGTAGTTTCGAAAGCGTAATTGTAAAGTAGTCTAATTATAGAAAGATTAATTTTTTGCTTGGGGTTACCTCAGAAAGCGAATTCGCAAGAGAAAAATTAGAAAAATTGTGTTACTTAAAAAAGCCATTAGTGAAAAGGTCTCGCCCAGAAGAAGGTTAAAACTTTGAAGACCTGACTGGGAAGTTATCAAAAAATATACAATAAGGAGGATATATATATATCGAGAATTATTACTAATTATTTTTAAATATTAAGAAAAAATATTTTACCTCGTATTTGTTTCAATAGGTTATCTCAGTTCCTTTACAACTATTAATCATTTTCAGTGATCTTTGAACAAGTCAGTAGTATTTTTAGAATAATTTTGTGTTTATTCTCTAAAGTAAATGATATAAATTCATCTCAATTTAGAGATGGTTTAAAACTTATTGCTGAAACTAAATTGCTTACCTATAATTTGAGAACTGTAAAGTTATTTAAAATTATTCAAGAGATTAAATACAGGGTGTCCCAGTATTCCGTGTATATGTAGATTTCTGGGATGAAAATACGACCATTTAACCCAACTTACCTTAGTCCAAAAATTATACTTTTCTTTTAGTTTTTCTTGAGTAGCATCCTTAATAATTGTACTATTTGTACAAGATTCGATGCTAAGGGATTTTCTGAGATGGGAGATCGAAATCAACTCACAATTTTGTTGTAACTTGTAGGGGGCGCCATTTATTGCACTGTGTATACTTTTAAATTGTCATAACTTTTTATAGCACTTTGTAAGATATTTTTGAATTTTTAGTGTTCCGTACGGAACACTTATAAGATCACTTCGGTGTCTGTCTGTCTGTCTGTCACACCCGATTTTCTCCGAAACTATTTGACATAGAAAGGTGAAATTTGGTAATAATATAGGAATTGATGGCCTCATCAGAGCCATGTAGTTTTGAGAATTAAATTTTGACTTAAGGGGTTAGTTTTGGGGGGTGAAGTCGGAAGTGAAAAAAAAAATTTTTTACTAGGTCATCGAGTGTGGTGTCAAATGAAAGCTTGTGAAAACACGAGTAAAAAATATATATATAATATTATACTTGCGCGCAATTTTCTTTGTATTATTTTTAAAAATTCGTGAAAAATCGCTGTCCCGGGCCTTATCTCGAAAAGTACTTATCAAAAAATTTCGAAAAAAATTCTGGAATATTCTCCACAGGGTGTAGATTGAACGAAAATTATCACGAGTGCATTACCTTTAATAATTTATATGGTATATAAAAAAACAAAAATTTCAAGGGCACCAGATTTCAGTAAAGATTGGAAACAAACTTTGTTGAAAACTCATTTGGGGTGTATTTTATGATGTCACTGATCATTTTATACCTCTGTAACAAAATTTTTTTATTTTAAAAGCAATCAACGTACGGAACACTAATTGCGCAAGTTTAACTTGCACTTGACCGTTATTATTATTTAAATTTCGTTTTCATCAAAATTGAAAAGAATTTGTTTTTTTCAGGACAAATTACACCATTTGCTTTGTAAATTGTTAATACAGTTTTTCAGTGGTAGCCTTATTAATAATAAATATAACAAATATATATATATATATATATATATATATATATATATATATATATATATATATATATATATATATATATAATTCTATAAAAACAACACTATGTTTTAATTTCCAATATATTTAAAGTCACTTGACAATTGTTTCACCATACAATGGCTTCTTCAGAAGTAAATAAGAAAGAACAATATTTGTCATTGTCATTGTCTTTATTGAATTTAAGTTAGGCTATGCCTCTTACTTACATTTATGATAGCTTATATTCCTATACTACTTAACCTAGGTTCTATACAGTAATCCTAATTAACTTAACCTAGGACATTGAGTTTTAATTACATTGGTTGACTAATCTAACTTAACTAGAGCTTAATTCTAAACTAATCTAGAACTTAATTCTAAACTTAATCTAGGTTACAATCTTCATGGGGGTGGGGGAGGGCCATCGTCTTCGTCGGATATGGGGTCAGAAGGTCTTGGATAGTGATGGCGGGCGTTGGCGGGTACGTGAAATGCGCTCCTTATGGTGGCGTTTGGGTGTTGTAGCGCCTTTGCGAAGAACTTGATGTTGGTGGACCTCATGTGTGCTTTGATTGTTGGCACACCGAGGTCTCTATGCAATTGACGGTTTCGGACGAACCATGGGGCTCCCGTGATCATCCTCAGGGCCTTGTTCTGTACTGCCTGAAGTTGAGCTCTGCGTGTCTTGGTGAGTTTAGACCAAGTAGGGCAGGCGTGTGTGAGTCCTGCCCTCACGATGGTTTTATAAATTAGCAGCTTGATTTTTGGTTGTAACTTACTGGACCGGCTGATGATTGGGTACAGCTTGCCCAGTAGTTGCTTGGCTTTCCTTGAGGCAGCACAGACCTGGTCTTTCCAGATGAGGTGCTTGTCATACTGGATTCCCAGGTACTTGATGGTGGTTGCCCATTGGATGCGGGATCCCTGGAGCTGGAGTTGTCCATAAGGAGTGCCGTTGCCTTTGGCGAAGACGATGGCCTGTGTCTTACATGGGTTTAGCTGGATCTTCCATCGGTCGAACCAGGGGGCGAGGACGTTCAGGTGGCGCTGCAATCTACTGGTGATGATTCTGTAGCTGCTGGATTCTGCTATGATGGCTGTGTCGTCAGCATACAGGAGTAGGGTAGTCTGATCCGTTTTTGGAATGTCGGCTGTGAAAATGTTAAAGAGGTGGGGGAGAGGACGGAGCCTTGAGGGACTCCGGCTCTAATGAACTCTCTAAAGAACAATATTTGGTAGTAATCCTGGTTATATAGTGCTTAAAACTATCCTTAATTACCTAAGATTATGCTAATAATTTTATTATATTATTTACAGACAGAATTATTTTAAGAATGCAAATCTGTGGTACTATTTCCGAGAACTAATAAAGATTAAGTAAGGATGAATGGTTTAAGTCTACCTGTTCGTTTAATAATAGATTGGAGTTTTTCCGTTTGTTAATTTCAAGACATTCAAGCAAATTTAATTTTTTAGATTTATTTTCTACTTTTTTAACGTATCATCAAAATTATGGGATTCGTTATTATATGGGTTGCGTAATGTGAGTTGTTCTTATTTTTTAAATAACTATGTTTATATTCTTTAATGTGAGTTTCAAAAGATCTACCAGTTTGTCCTACGTAGGTTTTAGTACAAGATCCACAATTTAATAAATAAACTCCTCTAAGTTGGGAATGTGGAATCTTTGGCACAATGATACTACTCAGTATATATCACCACTACACCAAACACTTTATTTTTGCACTCGACGCGCGTTTCGCTAACCATGTTAGCTTCATCAGGAGCGATGATTGACTCTTTTCTTAACACAGACAAATTTCAAGTATTAAATAATGACCCAACAAAAGTCTACCAAAAACTAATAAATCTATTTTAAAAGATCTCACAATTTTCAATGATTTCGAAAAAAGTATTTTCACCTACCAAATCATTTTTGACGATAAATTTGGAGACTCACACTAAATGATTTGTACTATTTCGTATTTTAACTCTATCATGTATTGTCTTTGTTCTTATAATTTATTAATATTTTATTTCGTTGACAGAACTGATTACCGCTCTAATATTATGGGGATGACAAAAGCTAAATTTTGTTTAGTATCTGAGCAAAATTTTTTGTTTCAACGTGTCCTTAAAATGATCTGGCAATAATTCTAAGTATATATGTTATAAGTAACACATGGGCTGAAAAGTCCCGGGCCTAACAAAGAAAACACGGTTTTTTTTTGGTTCAAAATTAGCTTTATTCATCAACGTAATCTCCATCAAGAGCAACGCAATCATTCCAGCGCCGCTTTAAACATTTCAATACCACTTTTGTAGAACGATTTATCTTTTGCCTCAAAATAGGCCTCAGTTTCAGCGATAACCTCTTCATTCGTGCGAAATTTCTTACCGGCGAGCATTTTTTTCAGGTCTGCGAACAGCCAGTAGTCGCTGGGAGCCAAATCTGGCGAATACGGTGGATGTGGGAGCAATTCGAAGTTCAATTCATGTAGTTTTGCCATTGTTTTGATTGACTTGTGACACGGTGCGTTGTCTTGATGAAACAAAATTTTTTTCTTTGCCATATGCGGTCGTTTCTTTGCAATTTCGGCCTTCAAACGCTCCAATAACGCTATATAATATTCACTGTTGATGGTATTTCCTTTCTCAAGATAGTCGATGAATATTACACCACGCACATCCCAAAATACCGAGGCCATAACCTTTCCAGCCGATTGTTGTGCTTTCGGGCGCTTTGGACGAGGTTCACCAGTTGCTGTCCACTCAGATGACGATCGTTTTGATTCCGGAGTGAAGTGATGGATCCATGTTTCATCCATTGTCACATATCGACGCAAAAATTCCGGTTTGTTACGTTTAAACATGGCCAAACACTGCTCAGAATCATCAACACGTTCTTGTTTTTGATCAACAGTGAGCAAACGCGGCACCCACTTTGAACAGAGCTTTCTCATAGTCAAATGCTCATGCAATATAAAGCCAACACGTTCTTTTGATATCTTTACGATGTCAGCTAACTCACGCAACTTCACTTTTCGATCATTCAAAACGATTTTATGGATTTTTTTGATGTTTTCTGGTGTTACCGCCTCATTTGGACGTCCACTGCGTTCTGCATCATCGGTGTCTCTACGACCACGTTTGAAGTCAGCAAACCAACGTTTTATTGTTGTTTCTGATGGAGCGGAGTCCCCATAACACTTTTCAAGCCATTGCTTCGCTTGAACGGTATTTTTTCCCATCAAGAAGCAGTGTAAAATTAAAACACGAAATTGTTTTTGATCCATTGTTTTGAAAATAACAAAAGTAGCGTCACTCTTAGCACAATAACTCACAAACTAATGAATAGAATATCATGAAATTTTAACAGCTGTCTTTTGAAGGTTAGTATTAACTGAAAAAAAAGGTGACTGCAATAAAACTAGCGCCATCTATGTGTTAGGCCCGGAACTTTTCAGCCCATGTGTTATATCAACTTTCTTATTAAGGTTACTTTTGAATAATGTCAGATATTTATTTCCTTCTTTAAATCTATCTTCTTCCTAATCACACTTTATAAAGGGTGATTCATTTAGAGGTACTTTTTTTAAATAAAAAAAAATGAATAAAAACAATTTTATTTTATAATCTTTATTATCATATAAAAGAACCATTCTTTACAATTGTTTCTTAAAGATAATTTCTTTCAAATGTTGTCCGCGACTACGGTTAACAACGTCCATTCTGAAGTTCCAATTTTCAATGACGCGTGTGAGTATTTCGAGTGGTATTTGGCCAATGACTCGAGTAATATTGGCCTCCAATGCCTCAATTGTAGCTGGCTTATCCATGTAGACTTTGGACTTTACATAGCCCTAAAGGAAAAAGTCAAGAGGTGTGATGTCACATGATCTAGCCGGCCAATTCACTGGTCCAAAGCGTGAAATGATCTGTTCGCCGAATTGCTCTCGCAGTAAAGCCATGGTTTCACGGGCTGTATGGCAAGTGGCGCCATCTTGTTGGAACCAAATTTCGTCAAGACCACGGGCTTCAATTTCTGGCATCAAATAGTCTGTTATCATGGCGCGATAACGGTCACCATTCACAGTAACATTCCGGCCGGCCTCTGTTTTGAAGAAATATGGACCACACCAAACAGTTGTTTTTTCTGGATTAATGGCAGCTCTTGAACCTCTTCAGGTTGTTCATCAACCCAAATACGGGCATTTTGTTTATTCACGAACCCATTAAGCCAAAAATGGGCCTCATCGGTGAACAAAATTTTTCTCGAAAACAGTGGATCTTCTGCAAGCTTGTCAAGAGCCCAACGACTAAAACGGAAACGATTCGGAATGTCGGTCGGCTTCAGTTGTTGCACTAGTTAAATTATGTATGCTTTTAAAGAAAGATCCTTACGTAAAATACGCCAAGTTGTTGAATATGACAGGCCAAGCTGTTGAGAACGGCGACGAATCGACACTTCACGGTCTTCGCGTACACTCTCCGCTACCGCCCCTATATTTTCTTCACTACGTGCTGGATGTGGTCTTGTCGGTCGAGCATTATCCAATAATGAAAATTGGGTCTCAAACTTATTGATGGTAGAGCGAATTATGCGTTCGGTAGGCCGATTATGTGGACCATAAGTTGCTCTAAGCGCCCGAGACACATTCCTCGTAGAACGCCCATTTTCGTAATAAAGTTGAACAATTTGTACACGCTGTGCCGGGCTAAGTCTTTCCATTATGAATTGTCAAACACTACTGAACAGGAATGCCACTTCAGTTGACACGACGCATGCGCAATCTGCAATTAAATCCCCATCACAAAAAGTACCTCTAAATGAATCACCCTTTATATATATGTAGGTATACAAAATATCTTTTAATTTTTAAATTCGTTATTTCCGTTACTTTGATAGATTAAATCAATTTATACAGAGTTTAAATACAGTTTTGATAATAGCGTCAATAAAGTTATTAGAAGCCCATTTCTAACAAATTAATACACTATACTTGCTAATGAATGATATTGAATGTATTCTTACTACATATTTACTTCTGTTAGAACAATTTATTTTTGTAGTTAATGATTCTTGTCAATTTCTAAACAGATCAATAAGTAAGTGCCGGTTAATTCAAAACACAATAAATATAACATATTTATTTTTGAGTTGAGTAAAACTAATTATTTCAACAAAAGTAGGTTAATACATATCTACCCCTTATATTTGTGTACAATAATATTAGTCTAAAATTTTATTATGTATTTAAATTGATACAAATTTCAGAGGGATTCCAACTGTAGATTGAAGAATTACGCTTTTTTTTGCATATATAATAGGTTCTGGAGTTTTAGGAGATCGCTCTAATTTATATTTGGATAATAACGCCACTACAGCAATTTTAGCTTCCATTAGTCCAAATCTTGAACCTGTAAAAAATAATACCTATTATTTCTGAAGGATCTATATTACTTATCGAAATCTAAAAGATGCTTAGTTGTATTCAATAAAATTAATTTGAACTAGATGAATATTTAACTACATGTCGCTAAATAACATTTTATCATAAAGTTAAAAACATCATATAAAGTTAAAAAATACATCTTGGTAACACCATTACAGACTTGTAGGAATCTTACGAGTCAATATCTTGATAAACTTAAGCAAAATAATAGTGAAAGAAAAAGAATGACAACTATTGCTAATATAATTTCAGATTACTTTTCAATGGAGATGGGAACATGACGGATTTTGAAGTATTATAAGCGTCGAAAAATTCTCTTTTAAACCTTGTAGAAAATGACGAATATCGTTTTAAATTTAAATTAAAAATTGAAGAATTAAAAATATTTACTCTCTAATGCCAAGTAAAGTTAATACAAAAATCTTGATAAATTTGCTAAACACCACAAAGAAGTTTAAAAAAAGAAATAACGAGATATGGCAAGAGACATTAAAATGATAATTTATTTTGTGCAATATCTGGTACAATATACTTTTCAAAAATCAAGTGTAAACTTCAACACAAATTTTACTGTTACGTCTAAACTATAAGCAGCAATTCGCAGATTAAAGTCAAGTTTAAGATTTCTGAGTTGCCTTGCCTATGTCATTGAATTGCCGATGTTTATTTCTAAAGGCAAGGCGTGTCTAATTCTAATGATTCGTTATTATCATAATTATTGAACTCCTAATTCTTAAATGTGATAATCCACTGACCTATACAAATCCTTGGCCCATCTCCAAAAGGAACATACCACAGGCCATCAACATTAATATTTGATTTGTCAGCAAATCTATCAGGATCAAACTTCTCGGGATTTGGGAAATATTTTGGATTATAATGTAAACCATATGTAGGAATATAAACTGGCGTTCCTTTCTCTATAACTACATTTTCACCTTCTATTTTATAATCTTCTTTACAAATTCTATCCAGGACTGGAACAGGTGGATATTTCCGAAGGACTTCTAAAATAATTTAAAATTTCTAAATTTTTGTCAGGGGATTGCTAGTAGTTCAGTATTTAATAGAAGGATAATGCAGTGAAATGTATCCGTTGAAACACGAATAGTTTTAATATAATTTATTTTAAGAATCCTACAACTAAAATAGATTTAGAAGTTTGCGTCACTCACATATACATACACTACTTTATTCTTTGCTAAATATGGTGACTATTATAAGTAGTTTTCAAAATATTATAAAGCATACAAATGTCACGACCCACCAGTAGCCTCCACTATGTATGTAGACTTTAATAGTTCGTCGGTATTTATTTCGATTTTGGGCACTAGCTCCGTGGTATCGTGTTAACATACAGTATCAATGGTTCCAAGTCCAAATCCCGGCAGGTCGATGTACTTAATTAATTAATTTATATAATGAATTTATGGAGTTGTGCGTTGCTTTGTGACAGTACATATTAACCACAACACAGGTTGCAGAGTATACGTTTATTTTGTTAACTGACACTTCTAAAAAATTGTACTAGGTGTGACTGCAGATTCCTAGTATTACTACATTCTCAAACGAAACCAGTAAATTATAATCGAGTGAGCTATATATAGTTTTGTTGACTATTAAAGATTTGGGGTTTTTCCTTTATTTTAATTACAGTCAAACAGGCTTAAACGTGTGGAATTTTTAATATCGGTCTGTAAATTTAAGAGATTTATATTGGGATCGATCTTTATGGTTGTAAATTTCGATTGCTTCTAAACAATCTGGTTTTTTGCCCTTTTGCTCATAATATAAAATATTTAGACTATTTATTCCTGGAAAATTGTGTGACGTCTCTAAGAAATGGTTGGCAAAATTGGAATTTTGTTTTTTAAGTCTGTAAGAGACGTAATGTTCTTTATATCTAGGGTTAAAATTTCTTATATATAAATATGAAATTAGTTTTTTCTTATATATAAAATTAAATATAGGACAAACAGGAAGCACATAAGTTTTTATGATAAATGTAGATCCGGAACATTTAAAGATATCCGAAATAATAGTTTTACTCCATAATTTTAATGATTATACAGTTTAATTTATTAGAATTTATTTTTTTCAATTTAATAGTTTTCTGGCAACTTTAAGTGTGTTTTTTGAAAAAACCTCACAGCGGATGTGTTTTTTTATGATTTTTTGGATCCAGCATATAAAATACTTAAGAAAACACGTGTCTCACTTAAAAGACACAGAATTATGTATACGTGTGTAATGTTTAAAGAAAAAACAAATAAAATCAAAAGAGGAATTAGACAAGGCGACTCGACATTCCCAAAGCTATTGACGTTGACTCTAAAAGACATGTTGAAATCGTCAAAGTGGGAAAATAAAGGAATACTAATGGACGGTGAACGATTAAATCACTTAAGGTTCGCAGATAAAGTCACTCTAATCGCCAACACAAAAGAAGTCTCGAGAAATAGGTCTAAAAATAAACTTCCTCAAAACCAAATATCTAAACAGCAAAAGTAAAAATAACAGCCAGGAACTATTAATAGAAGATGAAGGAAGTGGAAAGGTACAAACATTCATATATTTAGGGCAAAAAATCGAAATATCAAAAAAGAAGTTAGAGACTGACTTGGATAGAAGAGCCTCTTTAGCAGCTCAATCTGCGTTCGGAAGGTTACAATCTACATTTAAATTAGATGTCCCAAATACAATAAAAGTCAGAGCCTTCGATCAATATGTACTGCCGGTATTAACATATGGCACTGAAACTTGGGCTTTAAATAAGTATAATAAATAAACTCCAGGTAACCCAAAGATCAATGGAGAGAAGAATGCTAATTATTAGACTTCAAGATCGTATTCTTAACATCAAGATTCAAAGAAGATCAAAAGTGACAGATGTAATACAACCGATTAGTATATTAAGATGGAATTGGGCGGGGCATATAGTATGGGGGAATGATAACAGAAGAGCATGCCTTATATTTGAATGGAGGCCTAAAGAATACAAAAGATGCAGAAGTAGACCACAGACAAGATAGACGGAATAGACGGACGACATAAAAAGATTAGCAGGACACGATTGGTTGCCATAAGCAAAGAACAAAGCTTATTGTAGACAACGTGGGGAGGCTTACATCCGACTATGGATGATGATATATATATATATATATATATATATATATATATATATATATATATATATATATATATATATATATATATATATTTATATATTTATATATATATATATATATATATATATATATATATATATATATATATATATATATATATATATATATATATATATATATATATATATATATATATATATATATATATATATATATATATATATATATATATATATATGTATATATATATATATATATATATATATATACCTATATATATATATATATATATATATATACCTATATATATATATATATATATATATATATATATATATATATATATATATATATATATATATATATATATATATGTATATATATATATATATATATATATATATGTATATATATATATATATATATATATATATATATATATATATATATATATATATATATATAATAAGAAGGTAGTCGCAACTGACTAGTAAGAAGAAGGAGCTAATCATTGAGGATGCAGTCGTAAGTGGCCAATTAAAAGTCTATGTGTTTACTTGTCGAGCATTCTTTATCAAGACATACACTTAAGACCAAAATTATTGTAAGAAACATGTACAGGGTGGTCTACATTGGACACTTTTAAAGGTAAGCCCATTTATCTAAAGGAGATAGACGAAAACTGATGTCAGTGCCTGAGGCTCAATTTTTATGATAAACTCAATGGTGAAAACTGCATATCGATATCTAGTACCGTTTCAGATATACCGGGTGTTTTTCAAAAATCTGCATTTTGGAAAAATGTTTGTAACGCTTTTCCTACTGAAAATTATTTGATTTCTGTAAAAACATTTTCAAAGTACTTTTTCACGTGGATTTCAACAGTGTAAGTTATATTTTTTTACAACTATTATTTTAATAGTTATTAACGCAAAAATGTATTTTTTAAATGCGATACCCTGTATATTTTTATCCGAATAGAGCTTTAAATTACCATTATAAAAATATAGCACACTTTATGTTTTGCTTAAATCTACTTCAAAATATAAAGATTTTCGGTTTTTACGCGAGTTTTAAATGCACATTTTGTGAAGTAGGCTTTGGACGGAGCGGCCATATGGTTTAATTCACTTGTTTACTCGTAGTTGCCAAATTTTACTTCAGGATCGGTTATTGAATTGTCAAATAAATCGCAATGAAGTTTGAAAATTACGAAAAACGGGATATGATAGTATGTTTCATATAAACCGGAGAAAATTCGGAAGCGGCAAGTAATTTGTACCACGAACGGTATCCAGAGAGGTGTCAACCCTTAAAGGATATATTCGCTCGATTGCGACATAACCTAGTTCAGAGTGGCCAGTTTGAAAAGAAACGACCTAAAAATTATGCATCAAACAGGGATAAAGAGAGAAATAGTAATTTTAGGAACTATCGGAAATAATCCCAACACTTCAACCCGACCGACAGTTAAAAGAATCCACTAGACTACCAAGAACTAACGTAAGTTGTTCTTTGCAGAAGCACAATTTCAGGCCATATAGGACAAGAAAAATTCATCACCTTAGAGATGGAAATTTTCAACGGCGTATGGATTTTTGCCAATGGTTTCTGAAAAATTGTAAGCTTGTTACGAATTTTTCATTAAATCACATTTGAACAGACGAAGCTTATATAAGCAATGCAGGTATTTTTAGCCTTTACAATTCTTATTCGTGAGCACAAGAAAATCCTCATTTAGTTGTGGAGCAAAGAAATCAAGGCAGATTTGGATTTAATGTGTGGACAGGAATTTTAAGAGGCATGGTTATAGGTCCATTTATTTACGAAGGAACACTCACTTCTCAGAGATATATACACGACGGGGGCACCCCCTCATAACGCTGCAGTTATCAGTAATTTTTTATCGGCCATGTACGACAATAACTGGATAGCCAACCAACACCAGGCAAGAGTTAGAAGTCGCAGTGATACAAAATTTTGCAGCTCTCACTCTTCTTGAACTAATCAACTCGGTAAGAAATTTACAGAAAAGGTGCCTACTATGTGTAAATGAAACTGGTCGATATTTCGAACATCTCTTATAGAAAATTGTTTTGTTTTAATTTGCTCTACTCGGAATAAATTGTTTTGTTGTTTTTTTGTTTCATTTTCTACATAGTTTAAAGTACTATAGCATTTACTAAATTTCATTGTAGTTATGACTCATAGAGTTACTTCTGAGAATTTTTTTTTACGATTTGACTGCTATCGGTAAACAATTGATATTGCCGCTCCGTTCAAAGCCTATTTCACAAAATGTGCATTTAAAACTCGCGTAAAAATTGAAAACCTTTGTATTTTGAAGTAGATTTAAGCAAAATATAAAGTGTGCTATATTTTTAAAATTGTAATTTAAAGCTCTATTCGGATAAGGAAAAATATACAAGGTATCCCATTTAAAAAATATATTTTTGCGTTAATAACTATTAAAATATTAGTTGTAAAAAAATGTAACTTACGCTGTTGAAATCCACGTGAAAAAGTGCTTTGAGATTGTTTTTACACAAATCAAAAAATTTGCAATAGGAAAAGAGTTACAAACATTTTTCCAAAATGCAGATTATTGAAAAACACCCTGTATATCTGAAACCGTACTAGATATCGATATGCAGATTTCACCATTGAGTTTAGCATAAAAATTGAGCCTCAGACACCGAGATCAGTTTTCGTCTATCTCCTTTAGATAAAGGGGTTTACCTTTAAAAGTGTCCAGTGTGGACCCACCCTGTACATCGGCACCAACGAGAAAAGCCAATATACAGGGCAGTAAAATACATTTGATAAAAAAAACTACTAGTATGGATCAAAACTGAACAACTATGAGCACCATTTTCATTGGCGGTGTTTTACAATTCAAGTGTTATACAATTTTGGTGGAAAACTTGGGAAATTCTCAGAGGCAAACAGGTGCGGCCCACATGTTGAATTTCTTGGCGGTATATATATATATATATATATATATATATATATATATATATATATATATATATATATATATATATATATATATATAACAATAGAGATTTTCACGGATGGTGGAATGTAATATACTAAAATTGGGGACATGGGAAGGCTTATATCCGACTATGAATGGAACAAGCTAATGATGATGATAATGATGGGGGTTTCAATCAGTTGGTCTAACAATGAATTTGCACGACGTTTCGCCCAAATCTCATTTGACATATTCAAGGGTTCTTGCTGTTGCTGCTACTCGATACTGTAATCTTGCTGATGCTGCCCCTCGAAGCTAACTGAGAAACCGGTTTCTCAGTTAGCTTCGAGCAACTTATGTATCTAAAATTAGTTCTTTTACTAACTTTACATGTACTGTTCCCATTTAATCAAAATCAGAATGTGGAGATTTTGTTACTATCACCTGGTAATGCTGAGCCACTTTATTAAAAATAATTGCTTTGTTTCCCAATTTCAAAATTAGTCTACAAATAAAAGGGATATAGGTACGGCCATTTTGACAGCTGCAGTTGGCAACTTTCTTTAAGTTGAGTTAAGTTAATTTTACTTTTACTTCAATCGTTCACATTTTATCAATATTGGTATTAACAAAGCGGATATATGTTTCAATAGTGATAGGTATCAGTGTCAGAAAATTATAGCCTATATCCTTGATATTGGATACAGTCATAACCAACCTACTTGCTAAGTTTCTTTAAGATGTGTTAGGCCATTTAGTCGTAATTATGGAACAAATTTACAACCAAACATACAAATAAATATGTAGACAGTATATTAGAATAGATAATTTAAATAGGCTGGACTAAAGAACTTACAACTAGAAAATAGATGTAAATACCTGATATACACATATCCAAGTACTTTAACTCATGTAATGCCTCATATGTCATGATACCATTGTTACTATTCAGACATTCATTTATTTCCTCTCTCAGTTTTTCTTGAATATCTGGATTGACACAGAGTTCGTACATAGTGAAAACTCAGTGTTGCAGCTACAGTTTCGAAGCCAGCACCGAAAAATTGAATGGCTTGACCCAACATGGCCTTTTCGGCTACAAATATAGAGATATGATAGCAGTGGTTAACGTTTCATAGCTTTATGTACTTATATACACACGGAAACGACAGGGAGTATAGAAAAAAAGATTTTAAGTCACAATTTACTTAGTGGTGACCTATATAGTGCTGTGTTAATTTAATGCAAGCGATTTATTATTTGTAATAAAAGACTAATATTGTCAAATTTCCACTTTATTTGGTTTCACTGAAACTGTATGACGCGTTTCGCTATACTATAGCTTCTTCTGATACAAAATGATACTTAGTGAGTGTCATTGTCATTGTCTTTATTGAATTTAAGTTAGGCTATGCCTCTTACTTACATTTATGATAGCTTATATTCCTTAGTGAGTATTAGTGTTGTCACATTTATATATATAACCTAAGGTAGATAGGTAATAAAATTAATACTATATGCTAATGAATATTGCTGGGAAATCCATTCTGAATATTAATTATATAAATTGAGTAAAGGGGAGTTACCATGGGCCAGACAGGTATCTTTTTGTTCGTTTAAGATGATGTCTGAATTTTTAATTCTATTTATTTCTAAATTTTCTAATAGGTTTAATTTTACGCCTTTGTTTTGTATGTGTAGAATTTTAAATTTATCGTCAAAAAGATGATTTGATCATGTTAAATGATTACTATACGCTGAGTCAGTTTTGTTTTTTAAATAGCTTCTTTTATGTTCTAAAATCCGAGTTTCGAATGAGCGACCTGTCTGACCTATGTAACTTTTATGACAAGAACCACAATTTAACTGATACATTCCAGATTTTTTTGATCTATTTTGTTTTCCCTTGGCGTTTTTAATGAATTTTTCCTAACGAGTTATTTGTTCTAAAAGCTATGTTGATATTATATTTGTTTAAGTGGTTTTTAATTTTCTCTAACGTGTTACCAAAATATGTTAAAACCTTAAATTTTTTCCCTGTGTTTTCTTTCTTGGAGTATACTAAAGAAATAGCTTTTTATTATTATTTTTTTTTTATTCTTAAGTATACCCCAAGAAAGAAAACACAGGGAAAAAATTTAATGTTTTAACATATTTTGGTAACACGTCAGAGAAAATTAAAAACCACTTAAACAAATATAATATCAACATAGCTTTTAGAACAAATAACTCGTTAGGAAAATTCATTAAAAACGCAATAGATCAAAAAAATCTGGAGTGTATCAGTTAAATTGTGGTTCTTGTCATAAAAGTTACATAGGTCAGACAGGTCCCTCATTCGAAACTCGGATTTTAGAACATAAAAGAAGCTACTTAAAAAACAAAACTGACTCAGCATATAGTAATCAATTTAACAGAATCAAATCATCATTTTGACGATAAATTTAAAATTCTACACATACAAAACAAAGGCGTAAACTTAAACCTATTAGAAAATTTAGAAATAAATAGAATTAAAAAATCAGACATCATCTTAAACGAACAAAAAGATACCTGTCTGGCCCATAGTAACTCCCCGTTACTCAATTTATATAATTAATATTCAGAATGGATTTCCCAGCAATATTCATTAGCACATAGTATTAATTTTATTACCTATCTACCTTAGGTTATTTATATAAATGTAACAACACTAATACTCACTAAGTATCATTTTCTATCAGAAGAAGCTATAGTATAGCGAAACGCGTCATACAGTTTCAGTGAAACTAAATAAAGTGGAAATTTGACAATATTAGTCTTTCATTACATTCGTTATGAATTTCCATCAAGTAACAGCCACAACAATTCAAAGATTTATTATTTTACTAAATTTTCTCGTTCTGTTCGTAATAGTTCCAATGTTATATTCACTAACTAGTTCTAAGATTGGTTATAATTACTGTTAATGTTATCTTAGCATCAGACTGGGATAATGTGTAGTTTGTATGGTGCCAAATTATATAAAATAACCGGTCAAGTGCAAGTTGAACTTGCGCAATTAGTGTTCCGTACGTAGATTTCTTCTGAAAAAGTTTGTTTCCGATCTTTACTGAAAACTGAAAACTTTGAATTTTTTGGTTTTCTTATATACCAGATAAATTATTAAAGGTAATGCACTCGTGATAATTTTCGTTCAATCTACCCCCCGTGGAGGATATTCCAGAAATACTTTTCGAGGTAAAGGGTAGGGACAGCGATTTTTCGTGATTTTTTCAAAATAATACAAAGAAAAGGGTGCGCATGTAAGACATTATATATATTTTTGAACTCGTGTTTTTACAGGCTTTCATTTGACACCCCACTCGATGACCCAGTAAATTTTTTTTTTTACTTCCGATTTCACTCCCCTTAAGTCAAGATTTAACTTTCAAAACTACACGGCTCTGATGAGGCCTTCAATTCCTATATTAGTGCCTAATTTCATCTTTCTATATCAAATAGTTTCGGAGAAAATTGGATGTGACGGACAGACAGACAGACAGACACACGGACGGATACCGAAGTGATCTTATAAGTATTCCGTACGGAACACTAAAAAGGTTCACAGTATAAATATGTATCACATAATGCTTCAAACTATTGGTTATTTTACTACAATAGTCAGTTGTAATAATAGAAATTAATCGTTATTTTTAAAAATTCACATAATTTTCTTCAGTCAATCATCGCTCCTGATGAAGCTAACATGGTTAGCGAAACGCGCGTCGAGTGCAAAATAAAGTGTTTGGTGTAGTGGTGATATATACTGAGTAGTATAATTTTCTTCCTTAGTTCTTAAAGGTGAAAGCAGCACATATGGAACAAGATATTCATGTAAACACTTAACATGACAACATTTGGATATTCACTTAACCCTCCTGCCCTGACTCTATATAAAGTATATAGCGAACAACATAGATCTCACTGTTTCTTACACAAATTATGGATCCAGTTACAACCGGAATTTGTACAATAACTTATCCAACATTTTTCAAAATTCTTCAAATCAGGTGATGTTTTGTAAAGTAATACAGTATTTGTGATTATTCCCTTGACTGTTTTACACTTATACAATTTGGAGTACATCTATAGTAACATAAAATTTTTGTTAACATAAAGCTCTCATATAAGATTTTTGAGTTTATGTAAACTTTTGCAGAACTATTTGCAGTTATTATTGTGAATAAGAAGCGATGATTGCACAAAAACCTAAACTGTTTTTACAAATAATTTTTGGTGGAAATAGTTACGACCTAACCGATTAAATCTGTAACACTTATTATTTTGAAAACAATATACTGTTTTGGTAATAAACCGTGATGAATAAGTAAACATAATCTTAATTTATTAAATTAAAACAAATCAATTTTACTTACAAAAACCTTTTTCACCCGTTTTCCTTTGGGCTTCAATTAATATATCGACAAAATCATTGCCTTTAAGATTTTTGGAAGCCATTCTTGAATGTGAATGTAAAACGTCAGTGAATATTTCTTCTAACTTATCGACAATTGAGAGATCAAAAAAAGTTACATTTAATTTAGCACTCAAACCTGGGGCAAAAATGCTACCCATCTGACGCAGGGCAGTACTCAGCCTGGAAATAACAAAAGAAAAGCTCAGGTAATATCAGTATGTTGGATGTATCAGGTGTAACACATTACGGATTGTAAAAAACATAAAATTTTTTTTAACGTAATATTAATTATCTTCCTTAAAGATAGAACATGAACAAATCTTAATCGGACAACCACGAATAGTATATAGTATGTAAACCACATCTTAAGTTAACATGGTATAGACACAATAGCAATCGTGAATACGAATTGTGTCGTTATTCAATATTTTAAAATAAGATATCTGGCTGTTAGTTTGTTAGTAAGTACGTTCCACGTTGTAGAATTCTTCGATAATTTAAAACTTAAAAAGTGGACTAGTAGGTTTGCGACAAAATTTTCTAACTAATAATACAATATAATACATACAGTGACTCACAGCTTAAATGATGCAGTCGCTATAAGAAAATACTAACTGGTCTCAGTGTATCTTTATTTATTTGGAAAAAACTTATTGAAATTAAATTAGTAAAGAGTCTTCTAAAAAAGTATGAATTACTTTTTGTCTTAACCCCTTACCGCATACTGTCCCAAATTTGTCACACATCAAATATATTTTTTTTTCTAAGTCCCTGAGTAGCTTAAGGATCTTATTTCAAATTGTTCCATATCCGGCACGTTCGCTGCTCTGACGTAAAACGCGCAGACTCCACCGCAGTCAAAACTCGACGTCAGGAAAAGCCATTAGTCCAGTGGCGGCTTGTGACACGCTATATCCTGTTTTGTGGTTTTTTAGATCAACAGTTTTCATACTCTCTTGTGAATAATTTGTTGTGAAAAAAATATTCTTATAAAGGTAGGTGTCTAATTTTGCTACTAAGGTAATATCATAATTATAATTTGACGTATTGAAGACAAAATATGAGTTTGTTTACCTGTGCCATATTTGGAACAGTTTTATATAAAAACATGATAATTTATAATAATTACATCTCTTTCTTAGATGGACCCCAGTAAGTTTTATGGCACCAGAAATTTCCGAATTCCAAATGGTGACGTTAGTGACAATGAAAATTTATCCTCGGACGATGAACATCAAAGAAATGACTTGTTGGGTCCTAGAAAATCCGTTCTCCTATATGAGTCAGACAGTGAAAACGAAAGAATCGTTTCGGCAAACGAAGATGTTATTATTGACGAAACCGATATAGAAGATGATGATGATGACATGCCATTGTCCGCATTAGGGCAAACTTTTATAGATCATCAGAATGTGTTACCATCGACATCGACATCGACTAATAAACCGACCAAAGAGAAGCCCAAAAAAAAAGCAGAAGCAAACCATTGATTGGGAGAATAAATTTCTAGCTGTCTCTGAGGA
Source organism: Pachyrhynchus sulphureomaculatus (assembly GCA_019049505.1). Classification (NCBI taxonomy): domain Eukaryota; kingdom Metazoa; phylum Arthropoda; class Insecta; order Coleoptera; family Curculionidae; genus Pachyrhynchus; species Pachyrhynchus sulphureomaculatus. The sequence continues at coordinate 9,783,330 of CM032454.1, forward strand.
ATTTGTAAAATTTCAAGGTTGTACAATTCTTCCTGATTTCATAAAAGAATTAGAAGATCCTATCCATTTCTTCAATTTCATTTTTACTGAAGAACTTTTCCTTTACATAACTGAACAGTCAAATTTGTACGGGGTTCAAAGTAGACCTGAAAAGCCACCCAATATATCCAAGGAAGAAATTCGTGTTTTTTGTGGCATTTGTATATATATATGTCGATTATTCAGTTACCATCGACCAGGTCTTATTGAAATAATTCGTTGGAAATTCCCAATATCTCCAGTGCTATGACATGCAACAGATTTGAAGAAATCAAACGATTTCTGCATTTCAACGACAACACACTGCAGGTTCTTCAGGGTCAACCAGACTATGATAAACTTTTTTAAAATACGTCCCTTTCTGAACAAGATTCGTGACAGATTTCTACTTGTTCCTAAAGAAGAACATATGGCCGTCGATGAACAAATCATCCCAACGAAAGCACGCTCAACTCTAAAACAATATAATCCCAAAAAGCCCCATAAATGGGGATATAAAGTTTTCGTTCTAAGCGGCGTGTCTGGTTTTTCTTACGACTTTGATTTTACTGTGGAACTACGGTGCTTGAGAATAATCAGCCTGATCTAGGAGCCAGTAGCAACGTTGTAGTAAAACTTTCAGAATCTATTCCGAAAAATCTAAACTACAAACTCTTTTTTGATAACTGGTTTACAATCATTCCCTGCTAACATATCTCACCAAAAATGGCATTTTACCATTGGGTACAGTAAGAGCTAATCGTTGTACCATGCTTGCAGTTTCCTAAGGAATCGGAAATGAAAAAAAAAGGTAGAGGTACATTTCTGGAAAAAGTGGCAACTGTCGATGGTGTGCAAATATCTGCAGTGTCCTGGTATGATAATAAAGTTGTGAATACCGTATCAACCTATGTTGGCAGTCAGCATACATCAGAAGCAACGAGGTTCTGCAAAAAAATCAAATACCCATATAAAAAATCCCCCCGTCCCAAAGCGTTGCTGTATATAATGCTTATATGGGAGGAGTAGATCTCCTAGATAGCATGCTAGGATACTATAGAATCCAAATTAGATAAAAAAAGTGGTATATGAGGGTATTTTTCCATTTTCTTGATATGACTTGCGCTAACAGTTGGATACTGTGGAGACGAAGTTTGCAAAAATGATAACTTATATTTGTCGCTCTCAGAATTCAAGCTTGCTCTTGCAGAAGTATTAACGAAATCTGGCGTGAGTCAGAAAAAAAGGGGAAGGCCAAGCACCTGCCTACAGTCTCAGCTAGATTTGAAACAAAGAAAGTATCCCTTTTCACAAATACCAGCTCAGGAAGTTAGAACTGATAACTTGAGTCACTGGCCAGAAGTAAATGAAGATCGCCAAAGATGTAAATATCCTGAGTGCAAGGGAAAATCTCATGTGTCTTGTAACAAGTGTGTGGTATTTTTATGCCTAAATAAAGACCGAAACTGTTTTTATAAATTCCATACTGAATAAACTTTGTATGACACGTTTAAAACATTTTTACCGAAATTTATTCTCTAGTTTAATTTTTTTCCGTTTTCCCAATTTGTGCCAAATTTGGCACATGTCAAAAGGTGATTCATATCTTGATAAAAAAGTGACCAATTTTTTTTTTAACATTTATTTCGTGTATTTAAAAATATTATCTAACATATATATTTTTTTTGCAAAAAATAAAAAAAAGTCATGCAGTAAGGGGTTAAATATGCCCTTACTTAATTAACAATAAATAATTAATCAAATCATATGCAATTTAACGTCACAACTTAAATGATGCAAAATAACAACAGGGGTCGCATTTTGAAATTTACGAAGGCGGCGTTGCTTTAATTTCTTAGTGCAATTGTTTTTTGTTTAGTTTCACATTTTTTCATTCAATAAAACGAAATTGTTTAAGAATGGGTCGTCGAACTACAATTTCTGAGAGAAATTTCATTATTACTCATTACAGGAATGGATACAGCCAAAGAGACATAGCCAAAATGGTAAATAAATGTCCGTCAACTGTTCAGCCTATTATTGAACGTTACCGGAATGAAAATAGAGTCGAGAATAAGTCAAGGTTGGCTCCAAATAAGATCTTCAATGAATGTGAAGAAAGATGGATTTTAAGAGAGGTATCAAATAATCCAAAAAAAAGTGCGCCAAAGTTGTGCGCCGAGATGGAAAGACAGTTTGGAAAAAGGTGTAACCCCGAAACAGTTCGACGGATCTTGCGAAATAATAATTTACATGGTCGAACTGCTAGAAATAAGCCTTTCATTAGGCAAAGAAATAGACGCGTGAGATTGGAATTTGCCAGAGAGCATATCAATAAAGACTTGAACTTCTGGAATTCAGTAATATTTGCTGATGAGACCAAAATAAACTTATTTGGGTCCGATGGAAAAATATCAGTGTGGAGAAAGCCTAACGAAGAATTAAAATTGAAAAATATGAAAACTACGGTAAAGCACGGTGGAGGTGGAGTGATGTTATGGGGCTGTATGTCATCTGCAGGAGTAGGTAACATGCATTTCGTCGAAGGGAATATGAACTCATATGTGTACTTGGATATACTAAGGCAGCATCTCGTCGCTAGTGCCCAAAAATTAGATATTGAAAACAATTATCGGTTTTATCACGACAATGATCCAAAGCACACGTCATTTCGAGTCCGCAGTTGGTTACTTTATAACTGTCCAAATGTTATTAAAACACCAGCCTAGTCACCAGACTTAAATGTAATTGAAAATTTGCTGCTGACATTAAAAAATAAAGTAAATAGTGTCCCAATATCAAATAAAACTGAATTAAAAGTAAAAATTACTGAAGCATAGAACACTATTTCCCCGGAGCATACTAGAAAGTTAGTTGAATCAATGTCCAGAAGATTACAAGCCGCCGTTATTGATAATGAGAGAGGCCCGACCAAATATTAGCAGGCTTATTTCAAATTCTACAGTTTGTTTTCTCTAATAATTTTGGTATATTGAATTTTGCATCATTTAAAGCTGTGACGTTTAAAAACGCATATAATTTAATTAATTATTTATTGTTAATTAAGTAAGGCATATTTAAGACAAAAAGTAATTCATACTTTTTTAGAAGACTCTTTACTAATTTAATTTCAATAAGTTGTTTTTTCCAAATAAATAAAGAGGCACTGAGACCAGTTAGTCTTTTCTTATAGCGACTGCATCATTTAAGCTGTGAGTCACTGTATATGATATATTATAAGAAAAAAACTTACCTAAAATCAAACATTTTTCTTCCAAGTTTCCTGAAAACAAAATGAAATAAACTAAAACAAGTGTACAAAATATTTTCATAAATTGTCGCACCCAAACTTATGCGGAGAGTCATGTCAATCTGATATTAAATGACATTTTAATCATTTGTTATTATGGTTCTAACTGCATTTAATGATTAGTTTTCTAAATTAAAAATTAAATTTTCTCATATATAATAAAATACTGTTTTTAGTCAACTGGTTTATTTAAATTGTTATGACGCGTTTCGGTGTCGATGCAGCTTCTTCAGATCTACATTTTACACTGTCAATTTAGGTTTAATATTCACAGTTTTATATAATTTCTTAATTATAATATTACACCTAGTTAAATTACATTGATAGTATTGAAAATCCACACAGATTTGGAGTTAGGAGAATAAATTCAATAATGGTGAATTGCTTAAATCTACCTGGTCGTTGAGTAAAGTACCTGTAGTCCTTAATCGATTTATTTGCGTTGTCTCTAAAAGGTTTAGTTTTAAACCTTTTTGTTAGGTGTGTAAAATTTTGAAATTCTTGTTAAATGTGTGATTTTCTGTTAAAAGATGATTAACTTATGCTAATCACACATTTAACAAGAATTTCAAAATGTTACACACCTAACAAAAAGGTTTAAAAACTAAACCTTTTAGAGACAATGCAAATAAATCGATTAAGGACTATAGGTACTTTACTCAACGACCAGGTAGATTTTAAGATTTAAGCAATTCACCATTATTGAATTTGTTCTTCTAACTCCAAATCTGTGTGGATTTTCCAATACTATCAATGTAATTTAATTAGGTGTAATATTATAATTAAGAAATTATATAAAACTGTGAATATTAAACCTAACTTGACAGTGTAAAATGTAGATCTGAAGAAGCTGCACCGACAGCGAAACGCGTCATCGCAATTTAAATAAACCAGTGGAAATTGACTAAAAACAGTCTTTTATTATATATTTATAATGAATTTCCATCAAGTAGAAGCTACAACAATCCAAAATTTAAATTTTCTCTTCTTTAATTAAACACTAAGCGACGAATGTTTCAAAAGAATTAATTTACAACATTTCGAGTCTAAAATCCCGAAATCAAGGAAATATTTGTATATTTATTGATTAAAAAAAGCTTAAAATAAGACAAAAAAAATTATATATTATGTAACGTAAAAGTATTTTAAAGCTTTTGTGGAAAATACTAAATCAGGACCATGGTTTTTTTTAACTTAAACTCTAATTAGAAGATGTTCAATTAGTACTTACCTAAATATAGCATTTTCATTTCTATAAGAGTTTGCTTCTACTGCAAAAGCACATTGGTAATAACATTTGTTGAATATTTAGCACATATTTCTTTTGTCTCTATATCAGGAATATTGACTAATTTGCTAATATAATCTACCATTTCTTCAGTTTCTTTTACCATGAGAGGAAACATCAGCTTTAGTTTACCGGATGTAAAAATTGGGCTTAGTTTTGAACGATGTTCTTTCCACACGGGATTTTTTTGAACAAAAAGAACATTTGACATAATTGGATGCTTTGGACTACTTGAAATAGTTCTATCGTCAAAATTAGTAAAGTCTTTCTGCATAATATTTCTTACTAATTTTGGAGATGTTACAACTAAAGCTGGACGGTCGAATATAAAAAATTCCAAAAAAAGTCCCTATTTCCGGCTACATTACATAACCTCAAAAAACTCTTTCCTAATGCTGCATCTTTGGTCAGAAGATCTAAGAGATTTCCAAAAAAATGGTATTGGTTTCAAACAGAACACATTTTTTTTTCTCCCAATGATCAAACCTTCTAGTAGAATATTTGTATAGCCAGAAAAATATTGAAGCTAAGGAAAGAGCTACGTAAATCCACATTATTGCTACAAATAAGAAAATTAAATCAAAGAAAATAATAATAAATAAATTAAAATATGATAGCACTGCTATAGAAGCTTCATATTCAAAACCAACTTACCAGGTGTACAAGTATGAAATGCGGATTTCAAGCAACAGATGGTGCAACAATGCAGTTTGTGCTGTAAAGATTTGACACTGCGCCATTTTGTTGTGTCATCAACAAGTGTCAGACGCGCACGAGTGATAAATTGGAAAAGTGTGTGCATAGTGATGTGTTGTTGTGTTTAATATGTCGAAATTTATATCGAACAAATATCGTTTCGCGGACAGCATTAATTTTTTGTTTTCATTTGAAGAAAAAACTGCTGTTGAATCATATCGATTACTTAGAGAGCTTATGGTGAACATGCTCCATCGCAAGATACGAGTGAACGATGGTTTCGGCGTTTAAAAGTGGTGATTTCGATGTTGCAGACAAGTACCGTGGAAAACCGAAAAAAAAATACGAGGATGTGGAATTGCAAGCATTATTAGACGAAGATGATTCGCAAACACAAAAAACAACTCGCCGAGCAATTGGGCGTTAGTCAACAAGCTGTTTTCAATCGGCTACGAAAGATGGGAAAGATTCAGAAGACCGGTAGATGGGTACCACATGAGTTGAACGACAGGCAAATGGATAAGCGTAAAAACAAGTGTGACATTTTGCTCGCTCGGTACAAATAGAAGTTATTTTTGCATGGTTATAGTTACAGGGGATGAAAATTGGACTTATTTTGAGAATCTTAAGCTCAAAAAATCATGGGTAGACCAGGCGCACCATCCACATCGGCCGTAAATCTTCCTCTCCATCCATATTATTCAACAAAGGCTTCAACCATCTTCTTCAGAATAAACACCAAAACTCCTGGATCATCTACACTGATGGCTCCAAAAACGCAAATGGTGTGGGAGCTGCTTTCTATGACTCTAAAACCCAAGTTTCTAAATCTTTTAAACTCCCAAACCATTCCACAATCTTTACAGCTGAACTTCTCGCCATAAAGGAAGCTTTTAGATACATCTTGACATACCATCTTCACATCACTTTCTTATAGTATCGGATTCGCTCAGTGCCCTTCAATCCATAAAGTCCAGAAACTTAAAATTCGCGTTCATCCGCCAAATACTGGACTTATCCTATATCGCCCATCTCAGACCAAGAAGTCCTTCTCGCTTATGTGGCTTCTAGTCACATAGGAATTACAGGGAATGACTTAGCTGACAAAAAAAGCTAAACAAGCGGCTCTAACGGGTTCCCTCTACCGCTGGCGGAAAACCACCACAGGATTACAAAAGATTCTTAAACACATTATTCTAAAATCTATTTCAACGCCAATGGGACCTTGAGGACTCTAATAACAATTATGGAATATAAAGCCATAAACCCACCCCCTCTTTCATCTCGCAAATATGAAAAAAAAGCTAATGTCACACTCTAAGAAGACTTGCCATAGGCCACACTTGTTTCATACACATTCTCATACTATGAAAAGCGAAAAGAGCTCCCCACTTGTACCCAATTGCTATAACCCTCTCTCGTTAAACACCTATTTGAATCTCCACACTTACCCTTCCCATCAGAACAAAAATATATAACCTCCCTAATTCTCTCAAATTAACTGTAAAATCATTCACAAGTAAAACTATACTCAACACTTACCAACTTTTTAAAGGAACCTACACATCACTATATCATAACATAAAATAATAAATATTAACATTTCAATAATCTAATTCCTTTCCTCCATCATACGATTTCATGGGTGCCAAATAACCCTGTGTTGACGCGTCCCTCAAATCAAAAATCACATCCGCCGCAAAGACCGAATCGCTTTGGCAGGTGGGACCAGAGGGGCCGTTGGTCTATATGAGCTATTAAAATCCTGGGGGGAAGGGGAAAACGGTTATTTTTAATACCTATAACCAGTTACAACAACAGTTGACTGATTTGAACCGTTCGCTGCTTGATGAAAAAAAGCCAGAATATACGAAAGAGGCAAACACAAAGTCATTTTTCTTCATGACAATGCTCCATCACATATGGCAAAACCACTTCGCGACACGTTGAGAAGCACTCAGCTGCGAAAGTTCTACCCCATGCGGCTTACTCACCAGACTTGGCTCCTTCCGATTACCATTGTTTGCATCGATGGGTCAACGCACTTGCTGAGCAGCGCTTTGGTTCGTACCAAATGTGAAAAAATGTCTCGATGAATGGTTCGACAGCAAAAAGGGGAAGATTTTTACTAGCGTG
>CM032454.1:9790877-9813377 GCA_019049505.1 Pachyrhynchus sulphureomaculatus
AATACGAGGATGTGGAATTGCAAGCTTTATTAGACGGAAAATGATTCGCAAACACAAAAACAACTCGCCGAGCAATTGGGCGTTAGTCAACAAGCTGTTTTCAATCGGCTACGAAAGATGGGAAAGATTCAGAAGACCGGTGATGGGTACCACATGAGTTGAAAACGACAGGCAATTTGAGATAAGCGCAAAAACAAGTGTGACATTTTGCTCGCTCGGTACAAAATAGAAGTTATTTTTGCATGGTATAGTTACAGGGGATGAAAATTGGACTTATTTTGAGAATCTTAAGCTCAAAAAATCATGGGTAGACCCAGGCGCACCATCCACATCGGCCGTAAATCTTCCTCTCCATCCATATTATTCAACAAAAGCTTCAACCATCTTCTTCAGAATAAACACCAAAACTCCTGGATCATCTACACTGATGGCTCCAAAAACGGAAATGGTGTGAGAGCTGCTTTCTATGACTCTAAAACCCAAGTTTCTAAATATTTTAAACTCCCAAACCATTCCACAATCTTTACAGCTGAACTTCTCGCCATAAAGGAAGCTTTTAGATACATCTTGACCATACCATCTTCACATCACTTTCTTATAGTATCGGATTCGCTCAGTGCCCTTCAATCCATAAAGTCCAGAAACTTAAAATTTCGCGTTCATCCGCCAAACCCTGGACTTATCCTATATCGCCCACCTCAGAAAAGAAGTCCTTCTCGCTTATGTGGCTTCCTAGTCATATAGGAATTACAGGGAATGACTTAGCTGACAAAAAAGCTAAACAAGCGGCTCTAACGGGTTCCCTCTCCGCTGGCGAAAACCACCAACAGGATTACAAAAGATTCTGAAACACATTATTCCAAAATCTATTTCAACTCCAATGGGACCTTGAGGACTCTAACAACAAATTATGGAATATAAAGCCATAAACCCACCGCCCTCTTCATCTCGCAAATATGAACAAAAAAGCTAATGTCACTCTTAAGAAGACTTGCCATAGGCCACTTGGTTTCATACACATTCTCACCTATTGAAAAGCGAAAGAGCTACCACTTGTCCCAATTGCAATAACCCTCTCTCCGTTAAACACCTATTTGAATCTCCACACTTCCTTCCCATCAGAACAAAATATAACCTTTTTTTTTTTTTTTTTTATGGGTCTAGCACACGTGCTACAGGGAAGTCCCTAAAGTGCTACAGGAGCGACACGTGTGCGGAGAAAGCGATTAACGTTGTTCTTGAATCGCTGTAGATTGTACTCGATGGGAAACACAGTCCTGGGTAAACCATTCCAAAGGCATGATGTTCTCCATATAAAAGACTGCTTGAAAAAGCGTTGTACGAGGAGTAACAAGCTGAATCTCATACGGATGTGAAGCATTAGCGCGACGTGTACTTCTAATATGCACCGCTCTGGGAGGAATTAAACGGGCCACATCTTTCGGACACTTTCCATGAAAGTACTTGTAGAATAGGCTCAAGTCGCCAACCGTGTTCTTCGATGTTCCAGCGAATCAAGGCCGTCGGTCAGTTCCGGGTGTCCAATCAGACGAACAGCTCTTCTCTGGATAGAATCCAACAAATGCAGTGTATGTTTAGGAGCGGAGCTCCAAACATGGGGAGCAGTATTCCATAGTTGGTCGAATTTGAGCTTTGTAAAGAATTAACAGTTGTTGTGGAGTGTAGAGCTTTCTGGTTCGAAACAATATTCCCAACTTTTGAGAAGCTCTTCTTGCTATGCCTGCAACATGTTCATGCCAGGACATATTTGCTCCCAAATTAACGCCTAACAGATTGAGTGACGATGTTAGAGGGATGGAGTGCCCCGACATAACTATGTCGGGTTCTGCAACGTTAACTTTTTTAGAAAAAAAAAAACTGCCGCCTGGGTTTTTTGTAGCGTTAAATTCCACTTGGTTACTGTCCCCCCAAGATAGAATTTCTTCCAGGTCTTTGTTAAGTTGAATGACTTCCTGCTGTCTGCGGATATTCGTCTGAGTAGTCGATGTCCGAGCGTTCAAAGTGAATGAAGAGATAAGTGTACTGTCATCTGCAAAGCTGTAGATTGGATTCTCGGTCTTTTCCAGCAGATCGTTTAATATAAATAGGAAGAGAGTAGGAGACAGTATGGAACCTTGGGGCACACCGGCGTTGATAGTGAAGGTGTTAGAAAGAAATCCGTCAACCGCCACTCGTAAAGAACGCTCTCTGAGGAAACATGAGAGCCACAAACAGAACTTTTCAGACATACCATAAGAACGTAGCTTTAGCCAACAGCCCATCGTGCCAAACACGGTCAAATGCCTTGGATATGTCAAGAGCAACCGCTCGAGATTCTCCAAAGTGTTCAGTTGCGTTGTTCCAAACATGTGTTACATAAGTCAGAAGATCTCCTGTTGATCTATTTTTACGAAAGCCATATTGGTGATCACTAATAATGTTGAATCCTTCAAGATATTTTAGAAGATGCTGATTGATAGCCTTTTCCATGACTTTCGATATTATTGAGAGTAGTGCGATTGGTCGGTAGTTATTTGGCAAGGTCTTCTTGCCTTTTTTAGGTATCGGCTGAACTGTGGCACATTTCCAGCAGGAAGGAAATATTCCCTTTCTGTAGGATAGGTTGAAAAGTCTACAGAAAACTGGTGTTAGTTCCCTCGCACAGTTCTTGAGAACTATGGCAGGTATTCCGTCAGCGCCTGAAGCCTTTTTGGTGTCTAGCTTCATCAAAATACGTTTTATGATACGCTGTCTGAAGACAATATCGGGCATCCTTGACTGCACTATGGGAATAGTAGGTGGTGTTTTTCCTTGGAAATCGACAGTAGAATGTGAAGCAAAGAGTTCAGCCAACAAGTTCGCTTTCTCAACAGGTGTCGTTGCAATAGAATTATCTGGCCGTGTGAGTGGCGGTATGGTGGATTTGGTGAAATTTTGACTAACTGCCTTAGCGACCGACCAAAAAGACCTGGAATTGCCGGGACAAGCGAGAAGTTTGTTTCTAATCCGCTTGATTGTGTACCTCCTTGGTTTCGTCGATAATTTCTTTGCATCTGTTCCTGGTACGAACAAAGATGTTACGATTTATGGTGTTAGGATCTTCACGCCACTGTCGGTATGCAGATGTTTAGAAGCAACAGCTTCTTTGCATTTTAGGTCAAACCAAGGCTTGCCGTTGGAAGGGCATTTCTTCGAAAAAGGGATGTAAGCATCCATACCGGCCAAAAATAACATCGGAAACCTCCCTGTCGCAGTCAGATGGGTCGTCGGATCGAAAACAAACGTCCAACCAAGGGAAAGTTCGAAAAATATTCCATGAGATCTTCCTATTTAGCAGATTTGTAGTGCCAAATCTTGCGCGGTTTGGGCGCCTCTCTGTCACTGAACCTCCCTAATTATCTCAAATTAACTATAAAATCATTCAAAGTAAACTATATCAACATTACCAACTTTTTAAAGGAACTAAACATGACTATATAAACATAAAATAATAAATATTAACATTTCAATAATCTAATTCCTTTCCTCCATCATACCTTCATGGGCGCCAAATAACCCTGTAGTTGACGCGCCCTCAAATCAAAAATCAGATCCGCCGCAAGACCGAACCGCTTTGGCAGGTGGGACCAGAGGGGCGTGGTCTATTATGAGCTATTAAAACCTGGGGAAACGGTTAATACTAAACGTTACCAACAACAGTTGACTGATTTGAACCGTTCGCTGCTTGAAAAAAAGCCAGAATACCGAAAGAGGCAACACAAAGTCATTTTTCTTCATGACAATGCTCCATCACATATGGCAAAACCACTTCGCGATACGTTGGAAGCACTCAGCTACCCCATGCGGCTTACTCACCAGACTTGGCTCCTTCCGATTACCACTTGTTTGCATCGATGGGTCACGCACTTGCTGAGCAGCGCTTTGGTTCGTACGAAGATGTGAAAAAATGTCTCGATGAATGGTTCGCAGCAAAAGGGGAAGATTTTTACTGGCGTGGTATTCACAAATTGCCCGAAAGATGGGAAAAATGTATAACAAGCGATGGAGCATACTTTGAATAAAGCACTTTTTTATCATTCCTCCGAATTTAACATGTTTTTTTAGAAAAAAAAACGCATATCATACTTGTACACCTGACCGTTGATGATGAACCTACAACACACCCAACTTTTAGTTGATTACATGTAAAATTTCATCACTTAGACAGTACGTAACAGCAATACTGCTAGATCTAAGACGCTCATGTCTCGTTGACTATTATGTCAAATTTGACTTTCCTAACTAATACCCAGTAACTGCATGCTGGTCACTGTATTGTATATTGTCAATATATAAGTGAAAATATTACACAAGCGCATAAAGATTGGGTTACATTTAAATCACTAGAGTCGACCACTACTTTGAAATAGGATGAAATATTAAATATAGATATGTGACGTATATATTTCAAGAAATTCCTTACATGCTGCTAATAAATAATTTGTGAATTTGCAGAAGTTGTTTTATTTAAAAAAGCTTAACTTATCCTTAACAGGATGATTTAGATTAATCTAAACTTATTGTTCGATTAACTTAACGATGACTTTTACATGTTTTAAAGAAGTTCCAATGTATAAAATAATTGTTAATTCAACGGCTATTAAAGAATTTTACAATTTAAAAAAAAAAACAGAAGTAAACAGCTATATTTCTGAAGAAAAAATGAAAAATTTTACAAGCAAATAATATATTGATAAATTAAATCCCTGATAGATCTGTAGGGGTGACTTATAGAGCGATAACTCGAAGTAGAGACATAATTTTTCAGCTACATGAAAAATATTCTAATACAGTTAAATCAACATTTGTCCAGGAGACTTAGCATTTTGCTGCCGATTTTGAGATAATAAGCTATAAATTGGTGTATACCTTCGTTTTGGCATTGTTTATGTGTAGTCAAAAGTCACCGATGATAGCTTGTTCGGTTCATCAAAAAAAACGAAGGTCAAAGGTCACAAAAATTGGTTTTTCAACAATATCTCGTTTTTTATGCTCTAAATCACTTTGGGACCTATTATAAAAGTTGTAGAGCATAAAATTCTCTACAAGATTTGTCTAAGGTATTTTTTTCTAAGTCTAACCGTCTTTGAAATAGAGCGCGGAGAGTAGGAAGTATTTGGTCGTATGCATGATAACGCTACGTTAGCTGCATAATGCAATACGTTGTGCAATTTATACGTTAATAATTTACTAAAAATGTTTAAATAATCAACGAATTTCAATTATTTACTTGAAAATAAATGATATTTGTTTATAATATTTAGAAATAACATGTGTTTGATTTAAATTAGGAAATAGTAGTTTAAAAAAAGATATTGAAATGAATAAACTCAAATACATTTTAAGAACTTCCTTATATTATTCAAAATAGAAAAATTGAATACTTTATTATTAAAAAATATATATATATATATATATATATATATATATATATATATATATACATACAATATTTATCACAATAAAATGTGAGAGTCCTCTACATATTTTTATATATATTATTTTATTAAATCGTTCATTCTTCTATAATGAGAATGCAATTAAGCTAATATTTACTAAATTTAATCAAACACATGTTATTTCTAAATATTATAAAACAAATATCATTTATTTCCTACTCTCCGCGCTCTATTTCAAAGACGGTTAGACTTAGAAAAAAATACCTTAGACAAATCTTGTAGAGAATTTTATGCTCTACAACTTTTATGATAGGTCCCAAAGTGATTTAGAGCATAAAAAACGAGATATTGTTCAAAAACCAATTTTTGTGACCTTTGACCTTCGTTTTTTTGATGAACCGAACAAGCTATCATCGGTGACTTTTGACTACACATAAACAATGCCAAAACGAAGGTATACACCAATTTATAGCTTATTATCTCAAAATCGGCAGATAGGCTCTTTTTTCAGCTATATTGCCTGGACTACATGGACAAAACATATTCGCTATCTTTCAGTGTATAACATATTACTATTGCTAATTTAAAGTAAGTACCTATTAACACCTTAACAATAATAAACTCCTTAAAACAAAAAAAAACACACATCAATACCCACTTGTAAGCAACCGATGATTTGAATAGGATTACTATGCTAATATATATATATATAGGAATATATATAGGAAATTATTATCTTATTTTCTAAATAAACCATCATCGTGCTTAGTCATAATATGCAATGTTTTTGTTTTTAGTTTACGTTTATAGTGTGTGAATATTACTTATTCTAATGTAAATAAAAATATAGAGCGAACGTAAAACAGAAATAATTGATTTACTGGTTTAATAATTTAATTAGAAACAAAAATGCAATAATTTAGAAGAGGAAGCAATTGAGAGTATGTGCCAACATGGAGAACCATCAAATTTTAAATACTATTAAAATCTTTGTGTCACTTTCTAACCTGAACTTGACAGATGTGTGGTCTTTACAAAACTAAACTTTTAGTTAAAGGAGAAAAATGCTATTAAAATTAACCAAATACTCTTCTTAGTATCTAATAATTTAATTATCAAATAATACTGTAAAAAAAAATATATGTGGGTATAAATACAAAAACCATACTTCGCTACTCATTTATCGACTAGTTGGATGAGGAAATTATGCTGTAATACATATACAGTGAAACCTCTCATAACGGACACCTCCGATGAGCGGACAACTCCATTAGGCGGACACTATTTGATAGTCCGGAATGAAGTATAGAGAATTCAATAAGACATAATCTCTCTTGAGCGGACTCTCTCTTGGGCGGACGCGGACACAATATTTAAATACAAAACTTGTAAAATTCTCTCTTAAACGGACACAAAATTAAAAATGTTGCAACGCTGCACTATTAGCCAACGCGGCGACAAAAATTCTGGGGACTTCCCCATTGTATGTATGTGATTCCCTGCGAGCATTAAGGAACACATAACACCTCGTTTTTATGGTTAGTTGAGTTAGTTCGTTGATTTGTCTTGTATGTATTGTTTTTTTTTTAGTGTTCCGTACGGAACACTTATAAGATCACTTCGGTGTCTGTCTGTCTGTCTGTCGGTCTGTCTGTCTGTCACACCCGATTTTCTCCGAAACTATTTGACATCGAAAGGTGAAATTTGGTAATAATATAGGAATTGATGGCCTCATCAGAGCCATGTAGTTTTGAATTAAATTTTGACTTAAGGGGTTAGTTTTGGGGGGGTGAAGTCAGAAGTGAAAAAAAAATTTTCTTACTAGGTCATCGAGTGTGGTGTCAAATGAAAGCTTGTGAAAACGCGAGTAAAAAATATATATATAATATTATACTTGCGCGCACTTTTCTTGGTATTATTTTTAAAAATTCGCTAAAAATCGCTGTCCCGGGCCTTATCTCGAAAAGTACTTATCGAAAAATTTCGAAAAAATTCTGGAATATTCCCCACGGGGTGTAGATTGAACGAAAATTATCACGAGTGCATTACCTTTAATAATTTATTTGGTATATAAAAAAAAACAAAATTTCAAGGTCACCAGTTTTCAGTAAAGATTGGAAACAAACTTTGTTGAAAACTCATTTGGGGTGTGTTTTGTGAAGTCACTGATCATTTTATACCACCCTAACAAAAATTTTTATTTTAAAAACAATCAATGTACGGAACACTAATTGTGCAAGTTCAACTTGCACTTGACCGGTTTTTTTTAAATAGAGAAAACTTGTTCTATACTGAGTCCATTTATTCTGATGTCGTATTTTTTTATTCTCTTGTCCTGTATATTTATTGTCATATTTATATTTTTCAATTCCTCGTTTAGACTGTTTAGGTTGTGCTGTAAGTTTTCTTCTGTGTCTGCTATTATCGCCATATCGTCCGCAAAAAGTAGTTCTGATATTTCGATTTTTTGCATTCTCCATTATCCCAGCATCATACTGAAAATAACTAAAGAATCATTGTGACTTAATTAAATCTGACAATTATGTGGTCGTGAAAAAAACTCCTCTCAATTGTCATATGAGTTACAGGAAATTTTTTGAAGGAATTAATCAAACTAAGGAAATTAAACATTTTTTCCACTGATTATATTTATATTTTTTGCCCACTCATCATTTTAATTAGAATTTTTAACCTGTGAGACAAATACATTTTATTATTAAACATTATAAACTTGAATTACTATATAACTATCAAAAACCGGTCAAGTGCAAGTTGAACTTGCACAATTAGTGTTCCGTACGTTGATTGTTTTTAAAATAAAAATTTTTGTTAGGGTGGTATAAAATGATCACTGACTTCACAAAACACACCCCAAATGAGTTTTTAACAAAGTTTGTTTCCAATCTTTACTGAAAACTGGTAACCTTGAAATTTTGTTTTTTTTTTATATACCAAATAAATTATTAAAGGTAATGCACTCGTGATAATTTTCGTTCAATCTATACCCCGTGGAGAATATTCCAGAGTTTTTTCAAAATTTTTTGATCAGTACTTTTCGAGATAAGGTAGGGGACAGCGATTTTTTAAAAGTAATACGAAGAAAAGTGTGCGCAAGTTTTACATTATATATATATATATATTTTCTACTCGTGTTTTCACAAGCTTTCATTTGACACCACACTCGATGACCTAGTAAAAAAAATTTTTTTTCACTTCCGATTTCACAGCTCAAAACGAACCCCTTAAGTCAAAAAAATTTATGTTACCGTGGTATAAAATGGTCAGTGACTTCACAAAACACACCCCAAATGAGTTTTCAACAAAGTTTGTTTCCAATCTTTACTGAAATCTGATGACCTTGAAATTTTTGTTTTTTTTTTATATACCATATAAATTATTAAAGGTAATGCACTCGTGATAATTTTCGTTCAATCTACACTCCGTGGAGAATATTCCAGAATTTTTTCGAAATTTTTTGGTAAGTACTTTTCGAGATAAGGCCCGGGACAGCGATTTTTCGCGAATTTTTAAAAATAATACAAAGAAAAGTGCTCGCAAGTATAATATTATATATATATTTTTTACTCGTGTTTTCACAAGCTTTCATTTGACACCACATTCTATGACCTAGTAAAAAATTTTTTTTTTTTCACCTCCGACTTCACCCCCAAAAACTAACCCCTTAAGTCAAAATTTAATTCTCAAAACTACATGGCTCTGATAAGGCCATCAATTCCTATATTATTACCAAATTTCACCTTTCTATGTCAAATAGTTTCGGAGAAAATCGGGGGTGTGACAGACAGACAGACAGACAGACAGACCAGACAGACAAACACCGAAGTGATCTTATAAGTGTTCCATACGGAACGGACGTATATTTTATCTAATACATCTTTCAGTTCAGCTTTCTCCTGCTATTGTTAAAATGGAGTGAATAACGGGTTAAAATTTTAAGAAAGCTAATTGAAATTTCAAGTCAGTAAATTTTACTCTCGACATGTTATAATATTTAATCAGTACAGCAAATAACTTTCATCTCTTATTACATGGTTTCTCGAAGAAATCCAAATTCTACTAGTGTATTCCATAAAAAAATGAGTGACGAAGATATATAATTTTAACCAAAACTTTTCTTTTTTATAGCATATTTCTTCTTCTTTCAATTTGCAATTTTTACTCTCTTAGATTGCACAGCCAGGAAGTTCTTCTGCACCCCACGTTTCTCCTTCCTTTGATCTTTCCCTGCATTTTAAGTCTCAGCAACTCGTATTTTTCACCCCTCATTACATGACCCAGATATTCCAACTTTTTTCTTTTTATAATGATAATTTGGTATAAAATGATTTCATATACTTTCGGCCATTTTCAAAAGTACATCTCTATTAGTTACTCTTTCCGTCCAAGATATCTTCCACATTCTCCTATAGCACCACATTTCAAAAGCTTCAATGTTTTTAATGTTTGTCTGTTTTGGAGTCCATGCTTCCAGACCATACAATAATGTGGAGAAAACATAACATCGTAATATCCTCACTCTAAGATCTAAACCAATATTTCGGCAACACAAAAACCTTTTTCATTTTAATAAGCGCTTGTCGCGCTATTTCTTTTCTTCCCTTGATGTTTGCTCATTTGTTTCAGTGAGCCATGCTTTATCTTCTGCAAGACCAAAGCTATGGTATTATATTCTTCTTTCAGTTTCGTTGAGTGAGCTAGTGGTATTGAACCATATTTATTCCCATTATGTAGAAGGACACATTTTAAACTTCGCTTTGAACTGTCAATAAATAGGCGCCAATCATCTGGAATATATTCAGAAAGTCCCATTTCTTTCATGAGTCCCCTAATTTCGTGACAAAATACAAGATTGTCTTCTTGAGAAAAGAATGGTAGCAGATCTTTTTCTCTTGTACGGTAAAAGGTCATTTTGGTTCCTTGTTCCAGTAAATTTTTGTCGTTCAACCTAGAAGCCAGTACTTCAGAAGCTTTTTTTCGATAAATTGAGATCCCTGGTGAGATCATTTAATTCATTTTGATTGAAGCGTTGAAGCGAGAGATGACGTCCCCTCATAGTCACTGTTAGTTTCATTAGCATCAGAACTTTTATTAGCATCAGAAGAGCGATCAGAGGGAAAATATTCGTCATCAGAGATGTGTGGTAGCTGATGAAATGTTGGGATCGGTATTTCATCTGAGTGCGGGATAGGGCGTATTGCCGAGTCTAAATTGGGATAAGTCCACTTACTGCGGTTATTTCGATTGATTCCATCAGTATTTACTAAACAGAAATAACAATCATTGAAGTGGTTTTTTGGTTCTCTCCAAATCATTGGTACGCCGAATTTTAGACATTTTCTTTTCCCGGTAGTCCACTGCCGTAAATGCTCTGTACAAGTTTTACATACGAGATGCGGGGCCCGCGTTTTGTCCTGATCACCAAGCTTAACTCCAAAGTATCCAAGATACGCTCGCTTTACAAAGTCAGTAATAGTTTGTCTGTTTTGTTGAAACATGTATTCTCCGCATATATAGCAAAACACATCAGGTTGATTTACACAACTTCTTCTTGAACTGGAACCTGAACTCATTTTAATTCTGTTCAATAACACAAAAACACTCTTTTCTTAACATAAAATAACACGCCGAATTCGATCTACTCTCATTAGTAAGAACGCACAAAACTGACGAGACTTACCCGAGTTAGGTGATTAAAAGGGTCAGTTCAGGTACCTGATAGGCAATGGTTCCACTATTTATAGATTTACCTGGAATTTACTCAATTACAGACTGACAATAAAACCATTGTACCTACATTAATGAATATATAATAATTTTAGAACTCTCATAAATGAATATACTGAATAAAAACCACATTGGTAGATAAGTTGATGTATCTAAAAAAGTAGAGCTGATAGAGAAAAACGGATTGCATGTATAGATTTAGCGTCCCAAATATAGTTAAAATCAGCTCTAAAATCCCAGGCACCAAAACAAAATATTTTTTTGTTGCCCTGTGTTATTAATAACCACACCACCAACTGTAATCCCAGCACCCTGCTCCGTTACAGCCTCCTGGCATATGGCCTCACTATACACATTGATGTGTATGTGTATATATATATATATATATATATATATATATATATATATAAATATATATATATATATATATATATATATATATATATATATATATATATATGTATGTATATATATATATATATATATATATATATATATATATATATATATATATATATATATATATATATATATATATATATATATATACATATATATATATATATATATATATATATATATATATATATATATATATATATATATATATATACATATATATATATATATATATATATATATATATATATATATATATATATATATATATATATATATATTATATATATATATATATATATATATATATATATATATATATATATATATGTATATATAAGTGTGTATGTATATATATATATATATATATATATATATATATATATATATATATAATATATATATAAAATGCAACGTCTCTCTGTCGGTCTGTCTGTCCGTTAGTGCGCTTATCACTGGAGAACCACTTATCCGATTTACGTACTTTTTTTTTTTTTAAAACATACATAGGTTCTCTGACCAGGTTATAGGCTATATTTTATTACGACAGGTAGCATAGGGAATGAGCAGTGACTATAATAGTGAATGAAGTCGGAAAAAAGTTTGCCGCTAGCGCGTTCCCTTGCAGTACACACAAACCATTAAACTTGGAACAATATTATGTAGCAAAGAATATGTTATCTATAATCTATAATCTATAATATATATAAAATACAACGTCTCTCTGTCTGCCTGTCTATTCGTTAGTGCGCTTATCCCTCGAGAACCACTTATCCGATTTACCTGATTTGTTCATATATATGTTCTCTGACCAGGTTATATAATAATAATAATATATATATATATATATATATATATATATATATATATATAAAACGCAACGTCTCTCTGTCTGTCTGTCCGTTAGTATGCTTATCATTCGAGAACCACTCATCCGATTTACGTAATTTTTTTTTAATTCTTAATTTAATATATATCAAAAAAATCTATAATATATATAAAACGTAACGTAACTCTCTGTCTGTCTGTCTCTCCATTACTGCGCTTAGCACTCAAGAACCACTTATCCGATTTACGTGTTTTTTTTTTTCTTATAAAATGCAAAGGGAATAAACAGAGATTAAATGCTAATATGTAGGAAAAAAGATGGAAGTTTAGCAGTAAGCTTCGCAGAAAGACTGAATAGATGGGGGAATACTTTAAAGAAACACTAAATGGAGATGAAAATGAGTTGAATGAGAAATAAGAAGCAAAATTAACTGAAGGGCAGGAGGGGACAAATAAATCCTGCGAAGAAAAAATAAGAGAAATACTCAGAACCCAAAAAAAAATAAGGCCCCGGTGGAAATTGTAGAACTAATAAAAGCTCTAGGAGTAGATCTGGAAAATGAAATATGCCGGTTGGTGCAAGAAATATGGGAAACAGAAAAGATGCCAGTGAGCTGGAGAGAGTCGCTCATTTGTCCAATATACAAAAAAGGAGAAAAAACTATATTGCTAATTATAGACCAATAGCCTTACTAGATGTCGTACACAAGATAGTAGAGTTGACTATCAAAAATAGACTAGCAGGGAAAGCCGAGTCTATTCTGGGAGAGTACCATTGTGGATTTAGGAAAAATAGATCGGTTACAGACCAGATATTTTCGATTAAGCAAATCTAAGATAATAGCTTAGAACAAAATTTGGCACTACACTTGGTCTTTGTGGATTTCAGAGAAGCATATGACTCTGTAAATAGAGAAGGACTCTAAAAGATAATGGAAGAACTAAAAATTCCAAGTAAATTGATTCGCATGATGAGAATGATCCTGAATGACATAGAAAATAGAGTGTTGGTTGAAGGCAAAGTATCAGACAAGTTTAAGGTGAAGAGAGGATTAAGACAGGGGGAACCAGTGTCGACATGTCTATTTAATTTGGTACTAGAGAAGATAATCCGGGAGTCAAAAATAAACACAAATCGAACGTTATACCAACAAACCTGTCAATGCTTGGCTTATGCGGATGATGTAGCAGTGATTACAAGAGCAAAAGAGAACCTCAAACAAGCCATAAGTAGGATAGAAGGAAGGGCAAGGATGAGAGGACTAAAGATAGATGAGGAAAAAAACAAAATACATGGAAATTACAAAGAAGTAGGATAATAAAAACAACAAAAGATTAGATATAATAAACAACTTAGGAAAATGATATATGTTTGAAAAAGTAGACAAATTTAATTATCTGGGAGTAACAATAACAGAGAGTGGACAAGAAAGGACGGAGATACAAGAAAGAATAGCTAAAGGACAGAGATGTTTGGGGGCAATGAATCCAATATTGAAATCAAAGAATGGATCAAGGAAAGGAAAAGAAAGAATATATATGACAGTTATCAGACACACGGACCCCATATGGATGCGAAACGTGGAAACTGAATGCAAGAGAAAAGGAGACGTTGAAGGTGTGGGAAAGGAAAGCTTTGAGAAGAATCTACAGAGGAAGGAAAGAAGAGGGACTGTGGGGAAGAAGAACAAACTACGAATTAAAATGACGAAACCCCTTATAAGCCAAATCATAATAAGCTAGCGATTAAGATGGTTTGGTCACGTGGCAAGGATGAAGGAAGAAAGACAGACAAAGCAAGCCCTAATAAGAGGAGTGGTTGGAAGAAGAGGCAAGGGTAGACCTCGATCTACATGGATCTACAGACCTACATCTACATTTCAGGCAGTAAAGCAAGATCCGGAGTTGATTGGAATCCCGCACTGGGAAAAGCTAACAGGAGACAAATAGAAGTGGAGACAATTATGCAACCAAGCCATGACCCTCTAAGGCCCCTTGAGCTATATTATAATATAAACATAACGAATAAGAAGTGACGATAAAGGTGAATCAAGTCCATGCGAGCAAAGCCGCGGGCACGGCTAGTATATATATATATGTATATATATATATATATATATATATATATATATATATATATATATATATATATATATATATAAAATAATTATTTTATTTTTTTAATTTTAAGTGTAACTAAAACATGCAATGCTCTGTTTTTAAGTTAAGTACACTGTCCCAGTATTCCGTGTACATAGAGTTACTGTGGATTTCTGGGATGAAAATATAACCATGGAAACCCAAAAATTCGTAATTTTTGAGATGCAGGATGTCAAAGTTATACTTTTATTTTAGTTCTTCTTAAGTGCTAAGGGGTTTTCTGAGATGAGAAACCGAAATCAGCTCACAGTTTTGTTGTAAATTGTAGGGGCGCCACTTATTGACCTGTGTATACTTTTAAATAATAAGATACTTAATTAAACTAAAATAAAAGTATAACTTTGACAACCTGCATCTCAAAAATTACGAATTTTTGGACTAACGCAAGTTGGGTTAAATGGTTATATTTTCATCCCAGAAATCCACAGTAACTCCATATACACGGAGTAATAGGACATCCCGTTTTTAATTTGGCAAATAATTTTAAATAACTTTTTATACAGTTCTCAAATTATGGGTAAGCAATTTAGTTTCACCAATAAATTTTAAACGATCTCTAAATTGCGATCAATTTGTATCATTTAGTTTAGAGAATAAACACAAAATTATACTAAAAAGTACTACTGACTTGTTCAAAGGTCACTGAAAATGATTAACAGTTGTGAGGGAACTGAGATAATCTATTGAAACAAATACGAGATAAAATAGTTTTTCTTAATATTTAAAAATAATTAGTAATAATTCTCAATATAGATACCCTCCTTATAGTATATTTTCTGATAACTCCTCAGTCAGGCCTTCAAAGCTTTAACCTTCTTCTAGTCGACACTTTATCCCTAATGTCTTAGTCTTTCTATAATCAGACTACTTAACAATTACTCTTTCGGAACTACAAAACGAATTGAGCCTTTTTCGAGCAACGACTCTAGATGGGCCCTATTTATATATAATATATATGAATATAATCATTCACTGGAATCAATTTTAGTACATCAAATCGATAGAATGGTCTCAAAATTTTGTTTGTATATGAGTTGGTATTAATCTCCGTTCCAGGTTTTACAAATCGAGCAGACGTGTGTAGCCATTCGCTGAAACGCCCAGCCAAATCAGTACTTCTTGTCAATGATTCAAGCTCGAGTGTATCAAAAGATCTTTCCCCGTTTGCCCTGACCATGTTTTAAAAATTTATTTATTAAGTAATTTACTTTAAACGGTACGACTTTCAAATTTGAAGCTGAATTTCTCTTTAAGCTTTTTAAAAATAATTTTTATAATATAGCAGGATATTTTACCATTTTACCCTATTTTAATAGTTATCTAATAATTCAACAAACAATTCCATTCATATTAACATTAATTTAAAAATAAAATATATATTTGTCTCGTTGTGTACGAAGACGTCAATTTTTCACATTTTAAAAGTTCTGCTTATAATGATGAATGTAGAAAGGTATACATATATATATACAGTCAGCCAAAAAAGTCTTTCCGTACTATTTTTTTGTTATGTTTAACTAATTAATTGGAACTATGAGAAAACATGTTTAAATTAATCTTTGAAACTTAACCAACGAGGATTAGTATTAAAAACAACTACGGAACATTTTATTTAGAAGTTGCATCATTGTTTATAAAAATGTAAACAAAATTAATCTCAAAAAAGTCTCTCTGTTTTTGTGAATAAAGATCGAATTGCACATGAACTATATTTGGCTATCTTAAAATTCGCAAATTCTTTGAAATGAGATGTAACATTGTTGGTCAATCCCTGAAAGTACGGTAGTTTTTTGTATCTTATTTGAGATTGATCCTTATCCTCAGTAGGACCATCATAAAAACCAGTGCTATATATAAGTTCATTCAATAACTTTTGGAGAGACCCGTTGTTTTGAAATAATTGACAGAGTTTGGATAAGTTCTCTTTTAAAAATCTATCGTCAGATATATGAATAACTCTGTTTTTTAAAGCTATAACAGTATTAAGTTTTTCGTCATCAACGGATGGTTCGAAAAATAATTTATATCTCGACGAGAACTAGTGGGTTTCTGATACCAGTTTAATATAATTTTATTATTTTCTAATCTGATTACCTTAGTGTCCAAGAAAGGAACTGCATTATTATTTTCATTTTCGAGAGTAAACTGTATATGTTGGTTAACTGAGTTAAAAGTATAAAATGTATATGGGATTTTGTCTGCAGAAACCGCACACAATAAATCAGCGACATATTTATATAAAAAGGGTGGAAAAAAGACACTTTTATTTAAGATCTTGTCCAAAAATATGGTCCATTACTATAGTACTAAAATTGGACTAATCCGGGATCCCATAGGAGTGCCAAAAATCTATTTATAAAAACTATTGTTGAAAGAAAACTAACAACTGTTACACACAAACTTTAATAACCTGAAAAAAACTGGAATGGGACAAAGTTGTATGTAGTTCTATTTTTGACCAATGAGTTTCCAGTATTTCAAAAACGAGAGAGAGTGGGAAGTTCGTAAAGAGAGACACAACATTGAGGGACACCAACACGTAATTTTATGGTTATATATATATATATATATATATATATATATATGTATATATATATATATATATATATATATATATATATATATATATATATGTATATATATGTATATATATGTATATATATATATATATATATATATATATATATATATATATATATGTTTAATTTCCTTAGTTAAACTAATATCTTGAAAAAATTTAGAACGCTAAATATTTCTTGTAACTTAGATAATAACTAAGAGCGATGACTCAAATTTGACCTTGTTTAAAGAATATAATCATTCACTAAGTACAATTTGTTAATATAAGAGGTATTAATCTTCTTACTAGATTCAAGCTCGAGTATACCAAAAAATCTTTCCTCCTTTATTCTCTTTACTTATGTACGAAAGGCTGACTACAATCATAAGGTAAAACTAAGATTCGTAAGTCGCAATAAATTGTGTCAAAAGAAGTGTTAAAATTTCATGTTCGATTTCGGGAGGAGTTTAGACAACATTTCGAGATATAAAGAATGAACAATTTAACCACTATGGTTTACTGCAGAAATTAACTCGAATTAAAAATTTAAATTTCTTAAAATTTGAATAGAATTTGTTCATGTGTTTGGCTCAAATTTCATATTTTACACAAGTACTTTATAACATTTGCAAAAATCAAATGTTGTTGGCATAATTTAACTCTTAATTAATCTTTTAACCAGACAATATCTGGTTACCTGGACACAATACCTACTATTTTAACATTATATGAATAAAGCAACTACATTCCCTAAAAATGGAATTAATTATTTTTGAAAAAACACACCATGTATATTAAAAATTAAAACATTTCTGGAAGCTCAGTAAACTATTTTTTTTTTTCGATACTACTTTGGACTCTTCTCTTACAATCATAAACAATTTATCACTTAAGTCAATTGCGCATGCGTTCCGTACCAAATTGAAAACATTCCTTATGCTTTTTAAGTGCCATTTTGATTTTCTTGCCACTAATTATACACACACTATTTACATTTATGTAGTGTGTTCGCGTTGGAACAAAACTACCTCTATCAGTATAAGATGTGTCTTGTTAAAAATTACATTTTCAATCAAAGATATTAGTCCCCTGTGTATGTGGTTAGTAAACTTTTGTCTATTATAATAAATAGGAGAATACGAACGAGATACAGGTAGATACCTGCTTAACTGGTGACTTTATGTGTATAAATCTAATTTCTGGATTGGCCAAATCTAATTAAATATATTTTACTACACGGATATATAATTTTTAGCAGCCAAAATTTCCTTTAGCTCTTTTAAATGTAATACCACTCAAGGTATACTATACTATATATATATATATATATATATATATATATATATATATATATATATTTATATATATATATATATATATATATTTTCAATTTCTTGGGCTTTATGGTTCTTTTGTTTTAAGGATAGAGAAATTGCATCATGTTCTAGTTAGAATTTATTGAAAACGTTTCGCCCGATTTTCAGGCTTCTTCAGTTCATCTAGAAATTGAAATTTTCTGTTTTGGATATTCAATAGGACGCACAAATTTTTTAAATTATGAATATATAAACTTCTTAAACTTATAATACAATGTAGAAGGTAAAAATAATAAAAATACACTCAAATATATATAAAAACTTACATGTGTGGGTTGAAACGAAGACACACTTAACATTCTTTAAAAGGTGTTACTAAGACGGTCACATTTTTTAAAATAACTTTAGATTTGTATAGGGAACGAAAGTCATCCTTTGGTTTGTTTATATGGTTTTTTATTTATTATCTGCTATTGAGTTACTATGAGAAGAGTCCGAAATAAATATGACTCAGACCCCTAACGTCGCTTTTGTCATTTATATTGTTTTTCTCTTTATTAATACAGATCATTTCATGCATTGATCTTTTAAAATAATTTGACTCTTTTTTTAGGATTTTTGTATTTTTAAAATCAAACGAGTGTTTGGTTTGTTTAACGTGTTTTGATAGAGCTGTTGGGTTATTCTTATCATACTTATGGCCATTCAGTCTAGTTTCTAGATGTTGTCTAGTCATGCCGATATAACAGCCGTTGCAGTTTTGACATGGAATAGAATATATCAGGTTTGATTGTTTCAGTAGGGGTGTTTTGGATTTTAGGGGGGTAAAAAGGTGTTTTAATGAGTTATGCGTTTTGTGGCAAACAGTTAAATTATGTTTTTTGAGGACTGCTTTAATTTTTTCTGAAAGTCCTTGAATATATGGCATGGATATGTTTGTTGTAGCTGTTCTTTGTTTTGGTTGTTTATCTAGAGTATTATATAATTTGTGAATTCTGGTTTTTGAAATTTTGTTAATTAGCTTAACCGGATAATTGTTGTTGGTTAAGGTAGTTTTTATTTTTTCTATTATTTCTGCTCTATATTTAGGACTTGTTAGTTTTAAGCCTCTGTCAATTAAATTTATGACGGTATTTTTCTTAAAATTTAAAGGATGGTGTGAATGGTAGTTTAGATATTTTCCAGAAACTTGTTGGTTTTGTGTACCATTTGCTATTTATTTTGTTTTTTTCTCTTATTAGAGTTAGATCTAGGTAATTTATGGCGTTGTTTTGTTCTGTTTCGATGGTGAATTGTAATTTTTTGTTGAATTGGTTGAAGGCTTTAACTGTGTTTTCTATTTGGTCTTCTTTTAGTGCTAGAATACAATCATCTACGTATCTTTTGAAGAAAATAGGTTTGTTGCTTAAGCTGTCAATAACATTTTCCTCCAAATATTCCAATGCCAGTTGGGCAAGGGTAGCAGAAATAGGAGCCCCCATTGCACAACCTTCCATTTGAAGGTAGAATGAGTTCTGGTACTGAAAGAAATTGTTTTTAAAGATTATATTTATGGCATTTATGAATTCTTCTTGTGGTAGGCAGGTGTGTTTTTTAATTTGGTCCCATTTATTTGTTATTGCGGTGATTGCGGTGCAACGGGGGCTCCTATTTCTGCTACCCTTGCCCAACTGGCATTGGAATATTTGGAGGAAAATGTTATTGACAGCTTAAGCAACAAACCTATTTTCTTCAAAAGATACGTAGATGATTGTATTCTAGCACTAAAAGAAGACCAAATAGAAAACACAGTTAAAGCCTTCAACCAATTCAACAAAAAATTACAATTCACCATCGAAACAGAACAAAACAACGCCATAAATTTCCTAGATCTAACTCTAATAAGAGAAAAAAACAAAATAAATAGCAAATGGTACACAAAACCAACAAGTTCTGGAAAATATCTAAACTACCATTCACACCATCCTTTAAATTTTAAGAAAAATACCGTCATAAATTTAATTGACAGAGGCTTAAAACTAACAAGTCCTAAATATAGAGCAGAAATAATAGAAAAAATAAAAACTACCTTAACCAACAACAATTATCCGGTTAAGCTAATTAACAAAATTTCAAAAACCAGAATTCACAAATTATATAATACTCTAGATAAACAACCAAAACAAAGAACAGCTACAACAAACATATCCATGCCATATATTCAAGGACTTTCAGAAAAAATTAAAGCAGTCCTCAAAAAACATAATTTAACTGTTTGCCACAAAACGCATAACTCATTAAAACACCTTTTTTACCCCCCCTAAAATCCAAAACACCCCTACTGAAACAATCAAACCTGATATATTCTATTCCATGTCAAAACTGCAACGGCTGTTATATCGGCATGACTAGACAACATCTAGAAACTAGACTGAATGGCCATAAGTATGATAAGAATAACCCAACAGCTCTATCAAAACACGTTAAACAAACCAAACACTCGTTTGATTTTAAAAATACAAAAATCCTAAAAAAAAGAGTCAAATTATTTTAAAAGATCAATGCATGAAATGATCTGTATTAATAAAGAGAAAAACAATATAAACGACAAAAGCGACGTTAGGGGTCTGAGTCATATTTATTTCGGACTCTTCTCATAGTAACTCAATAGCAGATAATAAATAAAAAACCATATAAACAAACCAAAGGATGACTTTCGTTCCCTATACAAATCTAAAGTTATTTTAAAAAATGTGACCGTCTTAGTAACACCTTTTAAAGAATGTTAAGTGTGTCTTCGTTTCAACCCACACATGTAAGTTTTTATATATATTTGAGTGTATTTTTATTATTTTTACCTTCTACATTGTATTATAAGTTTAAGAAGTTTATATATTCATAATTTAAAAAATTTGTGCGTCCTATTGAATATCCAAAACAGAAAATTTCAATTTTTAGATGAACTGAAGAAGCCTGAAAATCGGGCGAAACGTTTTCAATAAATTCTAACTAGAACATGATGTAATTTCTCTATCCTTAAAACAAAAGAACCATAAAGCCCAAGAAATTGAAAAAATATATATTCAATATTCCAAGGTTCAAGAAAGAATTCAATCCAACTTATATATATATATATATATATATATATATATATATATATATATTATATATATATATATATGTATATATATATATATATATATATATATATATATATATATATATATATATATATATATATATATATATATATATATATTTCGTAACATAAGAATTCTGTAGGAAACGAAAGGTGATTCACAAATTTAGTAAAATAAATATCAAGCCAAGGTTTAAAACGAATTAACCGAAGAAATTCGGATTTGTCGAATGTTCGCCAGAGTTGTGTCCTTTCTCCGTTCTTGTTCAATGTGTATAGTGAGGCAATATGCCAGGAGGCTTTGACGGAGCGGGATACTGAGATTACAGTTGGCGGTGTGATTATTAATAATATACGTTATGCCGACGACACGCTTCTGGTAGCAGACAGTGCGGCTGAGTTGCAGTACTTGCTTGGAATTGTAAACACTTATAGTAGTAACTAAGGTTTGAGACTAAATCTTGGAAAGCAGAATGTATACACTAATGTAACAATCTCTAATACAGAAATTCGAAGAGTCACGTCATACAAATAACTACGAGCATGGCTTAATGAAGCAAAGGAGCAAACCAGAGACATTAAGGGAAGAATAGAAATAGCGCGGCAAGCGTTTACTAAAATAAAAAGATTTTTGTGGCTTAGATCTTAGAGTGAGGAAGTTACGATGTTATTTTTTCTCCACATTATTGTACGGTATGGAAGCATGGACTCTAAAAAAGACAATCATTAAAAATATTGAAACTTTTGAAATGTGGTGTTATAGGAGAATGTGGAAGATATCGTGGACGCAAAGAGTAACTAATAGAGATGTACTTTTGAAAATGGGCGAAAGAGCGTGAAGTGATCGACACTATAAAAAGAAAAAAAATTAGAATATCTGTGTCATGTAATGAGGGGTGAAAAATACGAGTTGCTGAGACTTATAATGTAGGGAAA
>CM032454.1:9818377-9873377 GCA_019049505.1 Pachyrhynchus sulphureomaculatus
TTTAGCCAGTGTATTGAAAGAGAACGCGCTAGCGGCAAACTTTTTTCAGACTTGATTCACTATTATCGGCACTGCTGATTCTTTATGCTACCTAACGTAAGAAAATATAGCTTATAACCTGGCCAGAGAATACATGTATGTTTAAAAAAAAAAAGAACCTAAATTGGATAAGTGGTTCTCCAGTGATAAGCGCACTAACGGACAGACAGACAGACAGAGAGACGTTGCATTTTATATACATATTATAGATAATTTAGAAGAAAAAGTTTATATCACTACAAACAATTGACAAACATGTAATCACAGTTCAGTTTAAATACGTATATTCTGAATATTTATATTTTATTCATGTTTCTGCCATTTTGATTAACATGTTGGTCGTTTAGAATCTATCATTGTCGGTTTATCTACTTCTCAAAAAGAACTACGTTAAAATCAGCCCTCATTGTTGTAAAATAATAGTTATTTTTTGTATTCTTTAGTCAAATATAAATTTGCAATCATGACATATTTATTAATTATTTTCCAGAATTTTCAGAAATTTTCCACCAGAAAAATCAAAATTGCTAAATTCACTTGCCCAGTAATAAACATAAAATTTAAATTTCTAAAATATAAATAACAAACTCCCCAATGGGAGAAACATAATCAAAATGAAAAAAAAACATTTATAAAATTTATAAAAGGGGAACCTATTTATTACTTTTTTAAATGAAAAAATTGATTATTATGTACCTTATTTTATTTTACATTTACATTATCACAATAATGCGGTATCCGTATATACAAATAAGTCCTATTTAAAATTTATCCACTGAATTACAGCAAAATCACATTATAAAAAGATATACCTTATAACAAACTTTATTAGTTACCAGAAGTCTGGAAATTTTACAAGAACAAATAATTTAAGTTATACGGAAATAACTATTTTGTTAAATTTTACTTTTTTCTATTAAACCAATAACACGGTAAAATTTACACACACCGATATTTACATGGAATCAATTTCTAATACCAGGTGTATAAGTATGAAATGCGGATTTCAGACAACAGATGGTGCAATATGCAGTTTGTGCTATAAAGATTTGACACTGCGTCATTTTGTTGTATCATCAACAAATGTCAGACGCGCACGAGTGATAAATTGGAAAAGGGTGTGCATAGTGTTGTGTTGTTGTGTTCAATATGTGGACATTTATACCGAAAAAAGAGCATTCGCGGACAGCATTAATTTTTTGTTTTCATTTGAAGAAATCTGCTGTTGAATCATACCGATTATTTTGAGAAGCTTATGGTGAACATGCTCCATCGCAAGATACATGTGAACTATGGTTTTGGCGTTTCAAAAGTGGTAACTTCGATGTTGCAGACAAGGAACGTGGAAAACCGCCAAAAAAATACGAAGATGTGGAATTGCAAACATTGTTAGACGAAGATGATTCGCAAACACAAAAACAACTCGCCGAGCAATTGGACGTTAGTCAACAAGCTGTTTCCAATCGGCTACGAGAGATGGGAAAGATTCAGAAGCCGGTAGATGGGTATCACATGAGTTGAACGACGTGACATTTTGCTCGCTCGGTACAAAAGGAAGTCGTTTTTGCATCGTATAGTTACAGGGGATGAAAAAGTGGATTTATTTTGAGAATCTCAAGAGCAAAAAATCATAGGTAGAGCCAGGCGTACCATTCACATCGACCGCAAGACCGAATCGCTTTGGCGGAAAGACATTGCTCTGTGTTTGGTAGGACCAGAGGGGCGTGGTCTATTATGAGCTATGAAAACCTGGGGGGGAAACGGTTAGTACTAAACATTACCAACAACAATTGACCGATTTGAACCGTTCGCTGCTTGAAAAAAGGCCAGAATACCGAAAGAGGCAACACAAAGTCATTTTTCTTCATGACAATGTTCCATCACATACGGCAAAACCAGTTCGCGACACGTTGGAAGCACTCAGCTGGGAAGTTCTACCCCATGCGGCTTACTCACCAGACTTGCTATTACTACTTGTTTGCATCGATGGGTCACGCACTTGCTGAACAGCGCTTTGGTTCGTACGATGAATGGTTCGCAGCAAAAGGGGAAGATTTTTACTGGCGTGGTATTCACAAATTGCCCGAAAGATGGGAAAAATGTATAACAAGCTCTGGAGCATACTTCGAATAAAGCACTTTTTATCATTCTTTCGAATTTAACATGTTTTTTTTAGAAAAAAAATCCACATTTCATACTTGTACACCTAGTAAAAGCACTGCTACTTTAAATTTATTATAATGTATTCCCTATATCCACAGACAAAAAAATTATCTTTTAATCCAGAGTACTTTTGTTAATCTGATTCCAAGAACGAACACATGTCAACATCAGAATTATTATTTTTTTTTTAACTTTGAATTGTTGTGGCTCTTACTTGATGGAAATTCATAACGAATGTAATGAAAGACTTGTTTTTGTCAAATTTCCACTTTATTTAGTTTCACTGAAACTGTATTTTGTATCAGACGAAGCTATAGTATAGCGAAACGCGTCATACAGTTTCAGTGAAACTAAATAAAGTGGAAATTTGACAAAAACAAGTCTTTCATTACATCAAAATTATTTATATATTATATTATAACATATACTATTATAAGTTCAAATCTTCTAATTGAACATCATGATGGCTTTTGTATTACACCAGTTAAAAGAAATTATTTTTGGTTTATGTTTAGTCCAGTATAGCACGAATATTCTTAGGTGATTCTGCATTTTATGTATATATAATCTTTTTTAATTCAATTACAAATTGACTATGTTCTGTTTACAATTTACCAGAACCATGAAATAAATTAGAACATTTCTTAAACCTAAATAACCTAGTATCACAGATTATTTTTCCACAACACGCATACTATCTGATGCAAGCATTTTTGTAAAAAAGCTATTTTTGTTTTCCATTAACTCAAGAGGGTCAGCGTATTCAACAATTTCTCCTTTCTCCATCACTAATATTTTATTACAGTCTAAGACCGACTGTAACCTGTGGGCAATTATAAACAGTGTACAATTTGCAAAATTATCTGTAATTGCTTTTTGTACTAAAAATTCTGTTTCAGGATCCATGTTTGCAGTTGCTTCGTCTAAGACTATAATTTTGTTTTTCTTAATAATTGCTCGAGCTAAACATATCAGCTGTCTTTGTCCAGTAGAAAAACTAGAACCGTAATCTGTTATTTGTTCTAAACTGTGAATATGATCTCTCATGTTAACTTTTTCTAAAGTACTCCAAATATCGTCGTCGCTATATTGATGCAAGGGATCTATGTTTTCTCTAAGTGTACCTAAAACAAGATACTTTGCCATTAGCAGAGTTTTAAATTAAAAAAAGATAATAAGGTTTAAGATTATATTGGATTGGATGTTATGGGGATTGGGTGCATCGACTACTAAGGTCATTTAGCAACTAGCAACGTGGTGATTTTTGAACATGATTAGAGTTATTACTTATATTAGATGGTAATAATCAAGCTCTTTTAAGTATTTCTCGATTTGATTTATATGATACTGAATTTGTTCAGATGCTAAAATTTGTTTCATGTTCAATTGTAATTGATACTTTTCTCTCGACTAAATAGAGTGAGGAGATTCAAATATGTGTTTTACTGTGAGAGTTGAATGACAGATCGAACAGATGGGAGCATCTTCATTTTTTAATAAATAGGAATAGATTAGGTAGGTATGACCTACTGCAAGTCTTCTCCAAATAGTGTTTTGTCTTTTTAAGAGTGATGGATTGTGAGGAGGAGGAGGGTTTGAGTTCCTAGAGCTTGTTGGAAGTTTCCTCCAAATCCCACTATAGTTGAAAGAGGTCCCTATATATGTGTTATATGTGTTTAATGTGATTGAAGTAATCGTTTGGGTGATCGTCTTCTGTTATTAGGATGCCTTGATGCACTGCTTTTTTAGCATATTAATCCGCTTTGTCGTTGCCCTCAATCCCTACGTGTGAGGGAAACCAGAGAAAGACTATTGAGATGTTACAGTGAATGCCTATATATAAAGGATCAGAATTTGATTTAAGAAGGCAAATTTAGTATTCCCATTCTTTAGTGATTCCAATGCGCTCATAGAGTCGGAGTCTATTAAGTACTTGCCGGTTTTTCCTGCATTTATTGCATATAGCAAGCTTTCTTTGATTGCGAAAAGTTCCGCGGTAAATATCGAGGAACGATGTGGAAATTTGAAAGTTTTAATTTTGTAATTATGAACAAAAGCTGCACACGTGCCTTGTGAGGATTTAGAGCGGTCGGAATAGATGATTGAGTAATCAGGGTGGTACTTGTTTATTGTTTCGAGAGACTAGGAACGAAGAATCGATTTTAGAGTAAAAGATTTATTGTTTTTGTTGAGAGTGAGATCGACTACTGGTTTTGGAGAACGCCAGGGAGGAAATGTAGTAAAAGTGGGGTATTTGAAGGATGGAGTGGTAAGGTTCTGAGTGGAGAGAATGAGTTTGATTCTGAGTGGTACAGATAGCGGGGGAAAAAGATTTATATTTCTGCCTTGTATTTTGAATAGATCTAATGTAGATTTGTTGGAAGATCTATATAGATCTATATAAGTTGCCTGTTTAAATTCAAAGGAGGGATGGACGAGATGCATTGGAGACTGGGAATGGGAGAGGTTCTAAAGGCACCGGAAGTGAGTCTGATTACTTGATTCTGAATTGGGTTGAGTTTCTTCTTAGTATTTAGGCTAGCCGAATCGTAAATAAAGTCGTCGTAGCTCAACTTGGACAGAATGAGAGATCTGTAGATGTGGATGAGAGAAGGAAAATCGGAGCCCCGCTTAGTGCTGGAAAGAGATCGCATAATGTTCAGATCCTGGGAAGTGCGAGCTTTAAGGTGTTTGATGTGGGAACCCCAAGTGGTTTTGTTGTCAAAGGTAAGTCTCAGGAAGTTGTAGGCATCGACGATTGGTACTGGAGAGCCATTTATTGGTAGAGGGTTAATTTTGGAACATTGTCTGGATTCGCAAAGTGGATTAGCGGAGATTTAGTTGGAGAAAAGGTATAACCGTTTTTAATTGTCCATCTTTTGAGAGTTGAGAGTGTTCGGTTTAGACCAGATGTTATTTTTGCTGAAGATTGAGAGGAGTAGTAAATGATGATGTCATCTGACTAGTTTGTATTTGACATGCGGGGCAATTTTCATTGTCATGGATTTTATGACAATATTAAAAAGAGTAGGAGTGAGTACGGATCCCTGAGGAACCCCAAGGGAAACAGAGAAGTTTTGAGACATAAAACCATTTGCTCTTAGTTGAAAGGTACGAGATGTAAGAAAATTGCGAATGAAAATCGGAAGGGCACCAACAATTTACATTTCCTCTAGTTGTTTGAGGATATGATAACTGTTTGTTTTGTCGAAGGCATTTGTTAAGTCTAAAGAGATTAATACTAAGTGTTCTCGTCCGTGGAGCGCCCATCGAATGTCTGTTTCCAAAGAGGCCAAATGATCCATGGCCGATCTAAATTCCCTAAATCCAAATTGATGAGTAGATAGAAAGTTGGACGTCTCCAGAAACTATGACAGTCGTTATTCCATCCATGACAGTCGTTTATTTTTTAGAGTCGTAAGATTATATTAATTTAGACAATTTTTTTTAAAATCTGTTTGTAAAGTCACACGAAATTAAATACTTCTTAGACATAGCGTTGATATCTCTAAATATTCAATTTAAAATAAAAAGTTGAACAACAAAACGGCTTAACAGGTATTTACAATTAAATCTCAACAATTCCCTATACATACTTTTTCCTTTAAAACTGAAAATAACAAAAGAACAATACAAATTTCGACTTCAAGAACTGGAAAACAATTATATTTAGCAACCTCTCTAAACTTCAACCTCACTAATTAAAAATATTGATATATAAAAAAAAGTTAATTCTTATTTATATTCTCTGCTTCCAGAAGATTGAAAACGGAATATAACACGATATTTACGAAGTATCCTCCCTAACAGTCTTCCCCGCCAGTTGTATGTGTCGATATGAATAACTATACTTCAAATTTGTTTATTATGTCATGAAAAACTCAATAAAAATTCCCATAACCATATTGATAATAAAAAAAAAACCGGTCAAGTGCAAGTTGAACTTGCACAATTAGTGTTCCGTACGTCGATTGTTTTTAAAATAAAAAAAATTGTTAGGGTGGTATAAAATGATCAGTGACTTCACAAAACACACCCCAAATGAGTTTTCAACAAAGTTTGTTTCCAATCTTCACTGAAAACTGGTGACCTTGAAATTTTTTTTTTCTATACCAGATAAATTATTAAAGGTAATGATAATTTTCGTTCAATCTATACCCCGTCGAGAATATTCCAGAATTTTTTCAAAATTTTTGGATCAGTACTTTTTAAGATAAGGTAGAGGACAGCGATTTTTCAAGAATTTTTTAAAAGTAATATGAAGAAAAGGGTGTGCAAGTATTACATTAAATGTATATTTTTTACTCGTGTTTTCACAAGCTTTCATTTGACACCACACTCGATGACCTGTAAAAAAATTTTTTTTTACTTCCGATTTCACCCTTCAAAGCGAATCCCTTAAGTCAAAATTTATGTTACGGTGATATAAAATGATCAGTGACTTCATAAAACACACCCCAAATAAGTTTTCAACAAAGTTAATTTCCAATCTCTACTGAAAATTGATGACCTTGAAATTTCTGTTTTTTTTATATACCAGATAAATTATTACAGGTAATGCACTCGTGATAAATTTCGTTCAATCTACACCCAGTGGAGAATATTTCAGAATTTTTTCAAAACTTTTTGATAATTACTTTCCGAGATAAGGCGGGTAGACAGCGATTTTTCGCGATATTTGAAAAATAATACAAAGAAAAGCGCACGCAAGTATTACATTATATACATATTTTTTACTCGTGTTTTCACAAGCTTTCATTTGACACCACACTCGATTACTTAGTAAAAAAATTTTTTTCACTTCCGATTTCACCCCTCAAAACTAACCCCTTAAGTCAATGTATATATATATATATATATATATATATATATATATATATATATACATATATATATATATATATATATATATATATATATATATATATATATTTATATATATTTACTCGTGTTTTCACAAGCTTTCATTTGACACCACACTCGATGACCTAGTAAAAAAAAAATTTTTTCACTTCCGATTTCACCCCTCAAAACGAACCCCTTGAGTCAAAATTTAATTCTCAAGACTACATGACTCTGATGAGGCCATCAATTCCTATATTATTACCAAATTTCACCTTTCTATGTCAAATAGTTTCGGAGAAAATCGGGTGTGACAGACAGACAGACAGACAGACAGACACCGAAGTGATCTTATAAGTGTTCCGTACGGAACACTAAAAATTATGGACCCCGTCCTTTTCTCTTAACCAGTAACGCTCACCAACTAGAGGATTCATTCCTACTCAAGTGTTATATTTCGTTCTAGAGTGATCATGCAAAGAGACAGACCGACCGATATACCGTTCGACAGATTGTGACCCAAAAATGCCAAGAAACCTTGAACGCGAATAAAATAACACGTAAGCTGAAAAGTTTTAGGTCTGACACATAGATGGCGCCCTTTTCAAAAAAATCCATATGATTTTTAGGAAGTACCAACCTTCAAACGATACGTGTCAACATTTTATGACATTTCGACGATTAGTTTACAAGTTACAGTGGTTTTAGTGACGCTACTTTTGATATTTTCAAAACAATGGAAAAAATTGAATTACGTGTGTTGATTAAACACTGTTTTTTTGATGGGAAAAAAATACCGTTCAAACAAAGCAATGACTTGATAAGTGTTACGGGGGCTCTGCCTCTGGAAAATCACTCATTATTTACTGGTATGCTGATTTAAACGCGGTCGTACAGATATAAATGATGCTGAACGCTCTGGAGGCCCAAATGAGGTGGTTACACCGGAAAACATCAAAAAAATCCACAACATTGTTTTGATGACCGTAAAGTGAAATTGGGTGAGATAGCTGACACCCTAAAGGTATCAAAGGAATGTGTTGGTCATATTTTACATGAACATCTGGATATGAGAAAGTTCTGTTCGAAATGAGTACTGCGTTAGCTCACAGTGGACCAAAAACAACAACATGTTGATGATTCTCAGCGCTGTGTGGTCCTGCGTAAGCTCAACAGAAAGGATTTTTCATTCGATATGTGACAAAGAATGAAACATGGATCTGCTACTACACACCGGAATCAAATCGGCAGTCAGCTAAGTGGACAGCAACCAGTGAAATCCGCCCGAAGCAACCAAAGACACAATAGTCGACTGGGAAGGTTTTGGTCTTCCCATTTTGGGATGCGCATGAAATAATTTTCATCGACTATCGACTATGCTAAGAAGAGAAAAACCGCTATGCTATAGCGAATGTTATATGGTGCATTTGAAGGCAGAAATCGCAAAGAAACGGCCCAAAATGAACAAGAAAATAGTGCTCTTTCATCAAGACAATGCACCGTGTCACAAGTCAGTTGTTACGATAGCAAAACTGCATGAATTAAGTTCGAATTGCTTCCTCATTCATCGTATTCTCCAGATTTGGGCCCCAGCGACTATTACCTATTTGCAGACCGCAAAAAAATGCTCGCGGGAAAGAAATTTGGCTCCAGTGAAGAAGTTATCGCCGAAACTGAAGGCAAAGCAAATCCTTCTACAAGAGAGGTATAGAAATGTTAGGAAAGCATTATCGCTCTTGAAAGAGACTATATTGATGAATAAAGTCGAATTTTGCAAAAAAAAATGTGTTTTAAGAGGCTAGACCAAAAACTTTTCAGCCGACGTATTACTTACCGTTAGCAGGCAAGTAAGAAATTAGAAAATAACTTTTTGATTTTTAATTTTTAAAATATATTAAATCTTTTGTCAACTAACCTGCTACCATTCTAAAACATAGTAATAAACATTTTAAAAAATTATTTTTTTCAATGTAAAAATAAATTTTGAATTGTCTTATGTAACCTCTTAACCAAAAACTCTACGTAGTTTCTTAACAAGAGTCTATGGATTAATTATGTACTACTGACTGAGATTAATTATTAATAATTTAACTATCGTTGCTGCATAGCAATCGAGAAACTACGTACAGTTTTTCGACAAGGAGCTAAATAAAATTCTACTTTATTTAAAAATAATTGAAAGTTTTAATTATTTTTACTCATTTAAGATGTTTGTCCTATTACTAAAAATAAATTTTTATCCTTTTGCTCCAGATTGATGACGAATCCCTGAGCCGTACCCAAATTTTCGAGTGGTTTTCGAGACTTTAGGCCAGCTGAACTTCGGTGGAAGACGATCACGACCGAAATCATCTCTTAAGTTCGAGAAATCATTTGTAAAGACCGTCGTCGGATATTTCTGAACATCTCTGACCAACTTTTTATTGAATAGAAAACAGCTTAGGAGCTAGAAAAGTTTTCTCCTGCATCATTGGCACTGGCCTGTAGTTAATGCTGTAAGCAACAGTTTCTGGCAAAGAATTCTATGACTGTCATTCACCACCCTTCTTAGTCGGTCGAAATAGCAGCCTGGAGGCTGTTTCCCCTGAGACCATAAAGTAAATGGGTCGCCGTAATGACAACATCGACCTTTCCAAAAAATGTTCGATCGGTAGAAAAAATAGTTGCACCAGTGCGTTCGGGTACAGGGTGACGGAAGTTATAAAGCCGAAAAATACATACTTCAGAACTTACCTTGAAACAACAAGGGATCTTGTGGTATAATAGAAATGTGATTTCTTAAAAATTGTAAGGATAACGTTTTAATGTTCACTCCATCAATCAAAATTGTCCCATCGTAATTATAGAGTCTAAATAAGGTCGCTATTATCGAAGATTTGCCGGCTCCAGTTCTTCCTACTATGCCAATTTTATGCTTAGATTTAACTTCAAAACTTATATTTTTCAGTACTTTTTCAAGCTTGTATGTCAAAGAGACATTTTTGAATAATACTGCTGCATTCGATGGCCAGTTATCTAAAGTATTTCCTTCATATTTGTCCTTAAAATAAATAAAATAAAATAAAACAAATATACACTGATATTTTTTTAATAAAACTTAATATTTCTTTAGTTAAGAAGTGTGCTTCATTTTTGGGAATTAAAGCTTGGATCAACTCTAGACTGAAAGAAAAACGAAAATGTAGTCATCGTTTCGTCCTTATTAGGACTTATTAGAATCCACATCTCTCTACAATTCATCACAAAGCACTGCTTAATCCTATTTGTGGATATTAAGGAAAAAATGTATAAATATAATGGCATGGAAGCCTATATTCATTTTTTTAAAGAAATGCCCTTCTAACGGAAAGCCTTGGTTCTATTTAAAATACAAAGATGCTGTTGCATCTAAACTTCTTGCCTACAACATCTTTACTCGTACCCGGAAAAGCTGTAAACAAATAATGAACGAAACCAAGGAGGCACACAATCCAAAACACTTTTCTTGCCGCTCCTAATATTTTCATGTCTTTGTAGTTGGTCGCTGAGGTCACCAGTAAAAGTTTTACCAAATCTATTATACATACTTACAGGGCCAGATAATGCTATAGCAGCAACATTTTTTAAAAAAGCTGAATACACTCTACTACTACTACTACTACTACCCAGCAGAATATCTACACTGCTATCCCTGCACAATATTCATTCACCACTTTATAATTATCCTTTTTTAACCACATTTCCCCCATGGCTTTCCCCTACCCCACCAGACTTCTACATGCATTCCTCTCTCTAACAACCATCTAAAGTAGCACGGTTCAAAATCAATGTGAATTGTGTTGACTGATGTCCTAAATGCCATTAATGTTCATGCGGAAAACAGCAATTATTTCTATTTTCATCTATTTACATGACAGTACTATCATTTCCAGTCTTTATTACCTGTTTGACTTCAGTATATTCTAGAACACGTTCGACAGAGGTCATATTATTTTCTACATCAGACCATTGCATCAATGCAAACTGAACCAATCCTGCCAGAGCAGTTGCATGAGTTATGGCCAAACCGACATCTCCAGAAGCTTCACCTACAAGAAAAATGTGTATTCATAAATGATAGAGCCAAGAAAAGTGTAGTTATTAGAGGAGATTGATTATTTTATTTATTTATTATTTTCCCCATTAGGGCTACTTAAA
Organism: Pachyrhynchus sulphureomaculatus; assembly: GCA_019049505.1. Lineage (NCBI taxonomy): Eukaryota > Metazoa > Arthropoda > Insecta > Coleoptera > Curculionidae > Pachyrhynchus > Pachyrhynchus sulphureomaculatus. The sequence continues at coordinate 9,829,598 of CM032454.1, forward strand.
CTAAAAAAGTGATATTAGTCACTTCTCTGATGCATCTCCCTTCTCGAAGTGCGATATCCGATATGAACGTTGGAGACTCCCTCGCGTTTGCTTCTGGTGCGGGCCTTTTTTTATTGTTCAACAGACATAGGAGACCGACAGTTTAATGCCTGTTCCGAATAACCAAAGTGATAGGGCTTTACTAAGCATGATACTACTGGTGGGTTGCCATTGCCTTCCTTAGAGAGGCGGTTGTAATACTTTTTTTTTTAATTTATTATTTCCCGAGCCGAAAATGGAACTCGGGTCGCCGGCGTAGAAAGCAGGCACATTAACCTCTACGCTATGGCCGCCTCTCCTCTGATGCGTAAATATTATACAGTAAAACCTGTGTTAACGACCACCTGTCATAAGCGGCCGCCTGTGGCAACGGACAGTGCTAAGCTTCCCGAAACCTATTGCATGTAAATTCCCGTATACAAAAACCTGTTAATTACGGCCACTTGTATTAAACGGCCACGGCCAGTTAAACCGAAATTTTTATGGCATATTTCCTTGGAAATACATCCGGTAATAACGACCGGGCTGGCCGAAGGGTTTTATGACATCCTAATTATTTTTATGGGCTTTCAACCTTTTACTTTTACTACTACTGTAACTGGGCAATTATTCAAGGAAATACCCATTATTGTTGATAAAATTATCTGGTTTAAATTTAAAGTTTTCTGTTTATTCCATTATTTTAAAGTTGTCTTCGTACTGATCTCGTTCTTAATAATGTCGCTGCCACTAAAAGACAAAATTATTATCATCACTGAATGTGAAAAGTTTGCGTTAAGTTCGCGAAAACTGGCTGAAAAGTTCGAGGTTGGAAAAACGCAAATTTTCGATATATTCAAAAATAACAGTGAACTAAAAAAGATGTTTGAAGAGGGTGTTAACTTGGAGCAAAAACGGAAACTTCCCAAGTCAGCAGGATTAGCAGTGGATCAAGTTGTCTACAATTGGTTTTGCAAGGCCAGGAATGAAGCAGTTCAGATATCTGGACCACTGCTCAAACAAAAAGCACTAGAGACGTCGAGCAGCTTAAAAGTGGAAAATTTCGTTGCATCAAATGCAAGTTTCTATAAACGGCACAATATTACTTTTAAGTCAGTTTCTGTTGAATCCGCTGATGTAAATTTGAAAGATGTAAAGGCCTGGAAAACTAGAAGGTAGCAAAACAGCGATTAACTATTTCAATGTATGCAAATATGAATGGAGAAAAAGAAAATCCGTTAATAATTGGGAAAAGTAAAAATCTTCGTTGTTTTTAAGGTCATATTGACAAGTTACACTTAGAATGAGAAAAAGGCCTGGATGACATCAGAAATTATGACCATATGGCTCCATAAATTTGATAATAAAATGAAGAACAAAAATAGAAAAGTACTGCTTTTCTTGGACAATGCTACCTTCCATTCTAAAGTGATCAAAAGGCTACTTACGTTTGTTAATAGTTATTGCGATTTTGAAAAAATCTGAAAAATGCACAAATTTAACGAATGCACTAATATGGATTACGACTGCGTGGAAAAATCTTTCTCCAGCTACAATTAAAAAATGTTTTTTCAAGGCCGGAGTCTCCGATGTTGTTCCAGCAGATGCTATTTTTGACGAAGAAGACGAAATACCCCTTGCTCAGCTCTTTCCTTTAGTCCATGATAAAACACTTGAACTTGGATGAGTTTGTTTCCATTGATAGTGATGTGCCTACAGAAAGTTCAAACTTAAGTATTGTGGAAATTGTTAAGGAACTACGCGATACAGACCAAAAGTTTAACTCTGTTCAAACAGTGATGTGGACGAATGTGAAGTTCCAAAATCTACTTTGTCTAGTAAGAGTGAAGTTTATGCAAATTTAAGAGACATACAAAACCATTTTTTATGTAATAACAATGGTGAAATGGCTATAGATATTTCACGAGTGTTACTTTCATGTGAATGTGAGGTTTTGAAATCAGAGCTAAAACATTTTAAACAAACAACAATTGAAACATACTTCAAAAAAGCTTAATAACATGTTTACATTTTTAAAAAATCCATATTATGTATATATTACTATAGTGCATATACTCTACATTCAAAATATTATTTTATATTATTAAATCATTTTAACTTTTCAATCTGTGTGTTTGCTAACTCTATTTAGTAAAATAAAGAAAATGTTTTAAAATAGAAAAATATACGTGTTTTATTTATAGGGCGCAAAACCTGGGAATAACGGCCACCTGTCTTAAACGGCCAATATTCGTAAATTTTTTTGTAGCCGCTTTTGACAGGTTTTACTGTAATTAGGTGTTGTGAATATATTACGGTCGCTATAAGTATACAGTTTTCCAGTATATATTTAAATTTCCTTCACAAAGTAACAAGAGAACTTCTGAATGACTTAATTTATTATTAAAATGGAAAATAGGGTCCAGTGGTATCATTTGGAAGGTATTATTAGCAATAATTTAACAGAAATTTTTTGTAAACATTTACCAAATAAAAATAACGAATTGATAATTTTACTAAATTTGTCAACAATTCTGATAAAAAGTGTTATTAAAAAAATCAGAATATTTTCATTGCTTCAATGCAACGGCAATATAGGTCATATTCTAGCTTTTACAATTCTAAACAATTTAAAAGTTATTTTGCCTTAGCTTTATAAGGAAATAAGTAAGGAAAAGAAAAATCATCATATTTTCTGTGGATTTGAAAACAAATTTTTCGAAAAAAAGCTTACCAGATCTAAATAACAAGAACTTTCCAATAACAGATGTTACAAAAGCAGCAGACATAATCTCCATAAAGAAACCAAATGCATGTCTGATCACTGACATCATGTAGCTAGCAGACATATATAAGTCTTGATGTCTGTCAAATTCCTGGATCAATATGTCCTCTGCTTTGCTGGCTCTTATTGTTGTTACACCTTCTATTGATGCATTTAAGTGACCAATAAGAGGACTGCGAGCTAAAAGATGTTTTAAAAATATATATTCAATTTAACTGCGAGTACTCACTTTTTTGAATTCCAATTACGATGAAATACTGAAAATTGATTGTGATTTTTTTGGGATGAACGTTTTGTAGCGCATTCGAAATCTTCTGGAATTCACTGTATATACTGGAACTGGCGCTTCCTTGGTACAAGACCAATTCTAGATAATTCAACTTAAATAGCTGATCTCAATAATAAAATCGACCCTAAAGAAATGACATGAATATTTTTTTCACAACACCACTGGTGTACGATGCAAATGCACAATTTCAACGAGCGTTAACCACAATATCAAATTGTTACCTTTTAAAATAATTACTTCCTGACACCAAATATTAATTACACAAGTTTTATATTTCAATATTTTATTATAATAAGTAAAAATTTTAACGCACGTAGTTCCCTGTTTTTGAATAATAAAAAAATTGTTGAGGTAGGTTCTAAATTCTAAAAAGTCTTTCACTATGTTCGGCCTTATTTTTACACAAAAAAACCTTTCTTCGTTATCGATAGCGTTTTACTTCAGGTTCGTAGAGTTAGTGTAGGTTTGAGTATATTGTATTATTTTTCTATTGGCGACTTTCTTTTTTTTTTGGTTCGTTCTTTTGTTAATATCTTTATCTTTTTTAGTTGAATTTTTCTTCGGCTTGGTTGTGATGATTCTTGTAACGACTTGATATAATTTCCACAGTTTTTTGTATAGTATTTTTTGTAGTATTGAGCATAAAGATTTTAGAATTTTCTTTTAAAGGTTTAGTGTTAAATCCTGAAGTAGACGGTTCACTATTTAAATGTAACAATCTATTCGGAGATATCAGGTTGATGAGCAATTTGCGTGTTTTCATTTTTGCTAATAATAGAAGCGCCTAGTAAGATCGATGTGCTTTCATTACTTGAGTTTGCTGCGACGAGCGTTAACCAGAATATCAAATTCAAATTCAAAACAGCTTGATTCACACTCCATAAAATTTACAAAGTTGGAGTACAGTTTTTCAGTTCAATGAATACAGTGTGCTTTTTAGTACATTCGTCTACTGTAAGGCCTTACGGCTTGTTGGTGTTGTGAATAGTTGGTACACCAGTCTTCACATACCCGATAATCCTTCAGTCATTTCCGGATGTTTTGTGAAGGTACTTTGGCTATTGTTATTAAAATTAGGGTAATTTTTGAATCTAGTCTGCTGGAAAAAATTTTTATTAAAAAAACTCTTAAACCAGAATGTAAGGTAACACACAGTTACTACAGTGTTGTTCACATTTGAATAGGTTTTTTGTAAAAAATTTAATAATAAGAAATGTTATAAAAATTGTTACCTTTTAAAATGATTACTTCCTGACACCAAATATTAATTACATAAGTTTTATATTTCAATATTTTATTATAATAAGTAAACATTTTAACGCACATAATTCGCTCTTTAAGCGTAATTAAAGAAATTATTTAGGTAGATTCTAAATTCTAAAAAGTCTTTCACTATGTTCGGCCTTATTTTCACATAAAAAAACTTGCTTCGTTATCGATGGCCGACGGTGGCATTAAAAGCTGAGTGTCGATAGCTTTTTACCTCAGGTTCGTAGAGTTAGTGGAGGTTTGGGTATATTGTATTATTTTTCAATTGGCGACTTTCTTTTTTTTTATTCCTTTTTTTGTTGATATCTTTACCTTTTTTAGTTGTGTTTTTCTTCGGCTTGGTTGTGCGAAAGCAGCTAAATGTCGATGGTTTAGTGAACTTAAATGCAATCGTACAAGCACAAATGATGAACCACGTTCCGGACGTCCAAATGATGCAGTCAATACCAAAAACACAAACAAATCCACCATATTGTTCTGAATGACCGCAAAGTAAAAGTGAAAGAGACAGCTGACATCACGCAGTTATCAACAGTATGCGTGAGGTGGATTTTGCATAAATATTTGCATATAAACAGCTATGTGCCAGATGGGCGCCGCGTACTCTCACGATTGATCAAAAACAGTAACGTGTCGAACATTTGGAACCCTGTTTAGCACCATTTCGGTGTACTCCAAGGAGATTTTTGGGCCGATTTGTAACAATGGGCAAAACGTAGATCTACTACTACATGTCTGATTCCAACAGGCAGTCCCCAGAGTGGCTAGGGCCGCAAGAAAGCCGACCGAAGCATCCAAAAACACAAACATCAGTAAGATAGGTTTTAGCAAGTATTTTTCAGGATGCGCATGAATACTACTGATACATAAATCTTAAGCCGGAGATTCTCACTTTGGTGTAATAGACGGTTTGAATAGTGGTATCAAGGAACAAGGGCCACATTTAATTCAGAAAACAATGTCATTTCACCAACATAATGCACCATTTCACAACTCCATAAAACTAATGGTGACATTGAATCAACTGGGCTATAAATCGCTTCCTCATCAGCCGTATTTACCAGATCTGGCCCCTAGTGATTATTACCTCTTTCCAAATTTAAACAGGTGGCTCCAGGGAAAGAGATTTGGATCAAATGAGGAAGTTGAATGGGAAACTGAGGCGTATTCTATAGAACTCGACAAATCATACTGTATGAAAGATATCCATGTTGGAAGGTAACTAGATTAAGTGTATCTCTCTTCAAGGAAAGTAGAAGAAGAAGAAAGACTTTTCACCCCATGTAGAATCAGGGATATAAAGAATTTGGGATATGATGAGAGGGAGTAATTTCTAATACCATCTTATATGCCATATTTAGTATTCTTGCGGATAAGGAGCTTAAAAGTAACGCTGAAATAGTTATGTTTTGAAATTTGTGGCAATATTTTGAATATTAGCCGATGTTGCTTATATTTGAAGCGCTTTTTGATTTAATTTTTTAAAGAGTCTGATTAAATTTAAGTCAAATTAATAATTTACTTAAAATTTTTTTTTTAACAAATAAGTTTTATTTTGGAATAATTGGCCTGTTAAAACCAAAATAAAGTACAATTGAATTCCACCGAGGTGCGCTGTTCCATAGTTCAATGCCTCATGTTAATTTATTGTTATTGTGAGTCATAATAAGAGTCAATAAGGAATGAATGAAGAAAAGTTTAATTGAAGGAGATGCTAGCAAAAGTTATCAATAAGTTAACGATTTAATTAAGAGAGAATTTCTGACCATGTCAGTATTTTTTTTTCGATTTTTTATCTATCTTATATTAACACTTACTTCCAGCTTCCAAACGTTTAAGACTTCTGGCTGTTGGCATATATATTTTCCTCAATAGATATAAAACGAGAACAAGCACAGCAGCTGGTATTAAAAATGTGTAACTAACTGTAGATATTACACCAATTATTCCTATGCAGGCAAATAAAATCTAAAATGATAAAAAGGATGAAACTAAAAAAAGATAAATTTGTTATTTAAGAATACTACGGGTTTCTTCCTAAAAATTTAACTCTAATATACAGTGTGTCCTAAAAAGTTTTATACAAATGAAGAAAAGTTTATCGTACATATTACAAAAAAATTATTCTTGATAAAAAGTTCTCACATGGAAATCCATAAAAAGTTTAAATTATTTGATGGTGTACAGGAAAAATAAAAAAATAGTGATTTATAATGAAAAGTAAAGTGTGTTTAAATTTAAATACGAGTAAAATATTAATTGAAAATGTTAATAGGAACTAAACAATTATGCTCACGTTTAGATCTGTGGCATTCCTAGTTAAATATTAAAAAAAAACTTCAGTTGGATTTTTTATTAAATGAAAGAAAACAAAATTACTACAAATTTCAGGCTGAAAATAAATATAATATATATAAACATATCTTTGGAAATACCGAACAACTGTCAATAAGTTTCAAAGCTAACGTCAGACTGTATTTGTATAATTAGAAATGCCAGTAAAATTGAGTGTTGAAAATAAAATCGAAATTGTTCTCATAGTTGGAAATAATTATAAAACTTTTAGAGAAGAAATAGACATCTTTAATAATAGACACCCTAATAAAACTGTACACTTCACAACTGTAGGATATCTAATAAATAAATTCAAGATTTATGGAAGTGTTGAAAATAAATTTAAAAAGAAACATTCGAAGAAAGGCCTTTCCAACGGCAAGCTTGGTTTGACCGGAAATGCAAAGAAACTGTTGCTTTTAAACATCCTGCCTACCGACAATGGCGTGAAAATCCTAATGTCATAAATCGTAACATCTTTGTTCATGCCCGGAGCAGATGCAAAGAAATTATTGACGACACGAGGCACACAATCAACGAATTAGAAACAAACTCCTTGCTTGCCCCAACAATTCCAGGACCCTTTAGTCAGTCTCTAAGGCAGTCAAAATTTTACCAAATCCACTATACCACCACTCACACGGTCAGATTATTCTATTCCAATAACACCTGTTGAAAAAGCAAACTTGGTTGAACTCTTTGCCACATTCTACTGTTGATTTCCAAGGAAAAACATCACCTACTATCCACACAGTGTAGTCAAGGATGCCCGATATTGTCTTCAGACAGCGTATCATAAAACCTATTTTAATGAAGGTAAACATCAAAAAAGTTTCTGGCGCTGACGGAATACATAGTACTCAAAAACTGCGCGAGAGTAAAAGTGAAGTAAAATTAGAATTATTAACTGACATCGACATGATTATGTGTATTGAAAAAGGTATTAGGGGAGGTATTTCACAGTGTTCTAATAGATATGGTAAAGCCAACAATAAATACATGAACACAGAATATAATCCAAATGAACCTAAAACATATCTTATGTATTTTGATGTAAATAACATGTATGGCGCAGCCATGAGTTATCCATTACCTACGGGAGACTTCCAGTGGGTCGATGATATTTATCAAGAGTGTAATATTTTGGAAATTCCACGTGATAACGATTACGGTTACATTTTTGAAGTAGACCTTGACTATCCTAAAGATCTATTCACGCTTCATAAAGATCTTCCACTCTGTCCTGAGCATCTAGTTCCACTAACTGCAGACTCTCTTATTCCCAAGCTATTAACAACTTTTTACAGTAAAAAAAGTACGTTATTCACTATTTGAATCTACAACAAGCTATTAAATTGGGTCTTAAAGTTGGGAAACTTCACCGGTGTTTAAAATTTAAACAATCTCCCTGGATAAAGAACTATATTGATTCAAATACTTTCTGTAAACTTTTCAACCTATCTTACAGAAAGGGAATATTTTCTTCCTGCTGGGAATGTGTCACAGTTCAGCCGATACCCAAAAAGAGCAGGAAAACCATGCCAAGAAACTATCGACCAGTCGCACTGCTTTCAATAATATCGAAAGTAAAATCTTGGAAAGGGTACCAATCAATATCTTCTAAAATATATTGAAGGATTCAAAATTATTAGCGACCACCAATATGGCTTCCGTAAACTTAGATCAACAGGAGATCTTCTAACTTATGTAACACATGTTTGGAACAATGCAATTCAACATCTCGAGCGGTTGCTCTTGATTGATCCAAGGTATTCGACCGTGTTCGGCACGATGGATTGTTGGCAAAGTTCTGGTATGTCTGAAAAATTCTGTATATGGCTCTCACGCTCCCTCAAAGAGCGTTCTTTACGCGTGTCGGCCGACGAATTTCTTTCTAATACTCAAACTATCAACGCCGGTATGCCGAAGGGCTCCATACTGTCTCCTACTCTCCTTCCAATTTATATTAACGACCTGCTAAAAAAGACCAGGATCCAATCTACAGCTTGGCTACTCATGCAAATATCCGCTGACAGCAGGATGTCGTTTAACTTAACAAAGACCTGGAAGAAATTCTATCTTGAGGTGACAGTAACCGTTTAATTTCTCCCAGAGCGGTGCATGCTAGAAATATACATCGCGCTGAGGTTCAGCTTGTTAATTCTCGTACAACTCTTTTCAAGCAGTCTTTCATATGGAGAATCTGATCCCTTTGGAATAATTTGCCCAGGACTATGTATCTGACCGAGTAAAATTTACAGCGATTCAATACCAACGTGAATCACTTTTTCTGCACACGTGTCGCTCCTGTAGCGCTTTAGGGATTTCCCTGCAGCACGTGTGCTAGGCTCATAAAAATAACCGGTCAAGTACAAGTTGAACTTGCGCAATTAGTGTTCCGTACGTTGATTGCTTTTAAAATAAAAAATGTTGTAACGGAAGTATAAATTGATCAGTGACTGCAGAAAAACACACCCCAAATGAGTTTTTAACAAAGTTTGTTTCCAATTTTTACTGAAAATTGATTTTTTTTATATACCAGATAAATTATTAAAGGTAATGGACTCGTGATAATTTTCGTTCAATCTACACCCCGTGGAGAATATTCCAGAATTTTTTTCAAAATTTTTTGATAAGTACTTTTCGAGATAAGGCGAGTGGAAAGCGATTTTTCGCGATTTTTTAAAAATAATACAAAGAAAAGTGTGCGCAAGTATATATATATATATATATATATATATATATATATATATATATATATATATATTTTATTCGTGCTTTCACAAGCTTTCATTTAACATGACACTCGATTACCTAGTAAAAAATTTTTTTTTTCACTTCCGATTTCATCCCCCAAAACTAACCCCTTAAGTCAAAATTTAACTTTCAAAACTACATGGCTCTAATGAAGCTATCAATTCCTATATTATTACCAAATTTCAACTTTCCATGACAAATAGTTTCGGAGAAAATCGGGTGTAACAGACAGACGGATAGACAGACACCCAAGTCATCTTATAAGTGTTCCGTGCGGAACACTAAAAACGACATATTTTTTCACATTATTGGATATACAGTAAATTTATGTAGGGACGGCGATATAGTAAAACTGTGTGGGGACAATGGCAGATCAGTGTTGTCAATGTAATTCTAGAAAAAACAGTTTTGTAAAATTTGTGAATAACTTAAATAAAACTTACCATTATAAACCCGTTTATCGTCTGAGGTAAATACTCATCTATCACAGTAAGATCTTGTGAAAATCTATTTAAAATATTACCAATAAAATAGTTATCGTAAAAAACCATTTCTGCCTTGGTTAGTTTTTCAATCATAGTATTGTGAAGATTAATTGACGCTTTCCTGGCAAAATTGATCATAAAAAATTGTTTGACTAAATCCAGGAAAAAAGATCCGAAAATCGTTATGGTGTACAGGTTTAAAGACCAGTCTGCCTTGTTGTTCAGTTCTTCCATTACAGTTGCATTTGCTGCAGTATGATTGATCAATTCAAGATTCGTCATGTTTTGTTTAAAATTCATCCTAGAAAAGGATTTTTTTTTAACTATCCTTAATTCACAATAAATAGATGTTTAATTAAGATTGAAGTTTTCGTACGGTGTAAACACAATGCATTCATACAAATAATTATTACTGATAAGGGCTGGAAATCTCAATTTTTGAACAAAAGTGAAAGTCTAGTCATATCTAGCTTTTGATTCATGTTTAAAGATTATATTGAATTTTTGTAACTAACTTAAACAAACTATTTCAATTAAACATAATTTGGTTGGATTTACTACATAACTTTCTGAAGCAAATATTTAAATAAAGATAATTAGTGCAATAAAGAATGGTAAAATAATGATAAGATAAGCAAAGTTTAGATAGAGCAATATTATGATTTGAAAAACTTTGGCTCTTTTGTTTATGAACATCAAGCCGTGCCCGCGGCTCCTCTCGCGTCGACTTGATTCACTATTATCGCCACTGCTTATTCCTTATGTTACCTAACGTAATAAAATATATTCTGTAACCTGGCCAGAGAACATGTATTTTATAAAATAACCGGTCAAGTGCAAGTTGGACTTGCGCAATTAGTGTTCCGTACGTTGATTGGTTTTAAAATAAAAATTTTCGTTACAGAAGTATAAAATGATCAGTGACTTCACAAAACACATCTCAAATGAGTTTTCAACAAAGTTTTTTTCCGATCTTTACTGAAAACTGATGACCTTGAAATTTCTGTTTTTTTTTGTATACCAAATAAATTATTAAAGGTAATGCACTCGTAATAATTTTCGTTCAATCTCTACCTTGTGGAGAATATTCAAGAATTTCTTCAAAATTTTTTGATCAGTACTTTTCGTGATAAGAGGTGGACAGCGGCTCTGATGAGGCCGTCAATTCCTATATTAGTGCCAAATTTCTTCTTTCTATGTCAAATAGTCCTGCAGAAAATCGAGTGTAACAGACAGACAGACAGACGGACACCGAAGTGATCTCATAAGTATTCCGTACGGAACACTAAAAACATGTAAATCTGATAAGTGGTTCTTGCCTGATTCTTCAAAGAAACGTTGCGTTTTATATATATTATAGATTTTTTTTTTGATAAATATTATGTTAAGAATTAAAAAAAAAAAAACAAAACGTAAATCGGAAAAGTGGTTCTCGAATGATAAATACACAAATAGACAGACAAACAGACAGAGAGATGTTGCGTTTTATATACATTATATAGATTATTATTATTATTAGATTACCCGGCCATAGAACATATGTATGAATTAAAAAAAAACACGTAAATCGGATAAGTGGTTCTCGAGTGATAAGCGCATTAACAGACAGACAGACCGTGAGACGTTGCATTTTATATATATTTTATTCTTTGTTACATGATATTGTTCCATATTTAACGGTTTAGGCAGCGCTTTTTTCCCACTTGATTCACTGTTATCGTCACTACTTATTTCTTACCTAACGTAATAAATTATATCCTATAACCTGGCCAGAGAACATGTATCAATCTAAAAAAATAAAACACGGATAAGTGGTTCTCGAGTGATAAGCGCACTAACGGACAGACACACAGACGGACAGAGAGACTTTGCATTTTATATATATTATAGAAGATTATAGATAACCTGGCCAAAGAACAAATGTTTGAATAAAAAAGAAAACGTAAATTGGATAAGTGGTTCTCAAGTGATAACCGCACTAACAGACAAACAGGCAGAGAGACATTGCATTTTATATATATATTAGATAACCTGGCCAGAGAACAAATATATGAATTAAAAAAAAACACGTAAATCGGACAAACAGACAGACAGACAAAGAGACGTTGCATTTTATAAATGTTATAGAAGATTATAGATAACCTGGCTAGAGATCAAAGGTATGAATTAAAAAAAAAAAAAAACACGTAAATCGAATAAGTGGTTCTCAAGTCATAAACGCACTAACGGGCAAACAGACAGACAGATAGAGAAACGTTGCATTTTTTAGATATTATTATAGAAGATTATAGATAACCTGGCCAAAAAATAAATGTATGAATTAAAAAAAAAAACACATAAATCGGATAAGTGGTTCTCGAGTAGTAAGCGCACTAACGGACAAACAGATAGACAGACAGAGGGACGTTGCATTTTATATATATTATAGAAGATTATAGATGATCTGGCCAGAGAACAAATGTAAGAATTAAAAAAAAAATGTAAATCGGATAAGTGGTTCTCAAGTCATAATCGCACTAACGGGCAGACAGACCGACGGATAGACGTTGCGTTTTATATATTATTTTCTTTGACACATCATATTGTTCCATATTTAATGGTTTAGGCAGTGTATTGCAAGAGAACGCGCTTGTGGCAAACTTTTTTCCAACTTGATTCACTATTATCGCCACTGCTTATTCCTTATGTTACCTATCGTAATAAAATATAGCCTATAACCTGGCCAGAGAACATACAGTGGCGTGCAAAAGTTTTCGGCCAGTGACATTTGGTACTCTAATTTATTAAAAAAAAAGACTAATGATTTTTAATCATTATGAGATGTGAGTATGAGATATAGGAAACAAAATAATAATAATGGACTTAAATTATATTTTTATGTTAATATTTTGTAGCCATACCCTTTGCAGCGATAACAGCCGCATAACGATGTGGCATTGACTCAATTAATCGATCAATACAAGCAGGTGAAATTTTATCCCATTCTTCCTTCAATGATTTGAATAATGCGGCTTTATTTGAATATGTATGCTTTCGAACTTTACGATCTAACGTTTCCCATAAGTGTTCTATTGGGTTCAAGTCTGATAATTGAGATGGCCATCTTAAAACTCTCACATTTGAAGCAGAAAACCACTGTTTTAACAACTTGAATGTATGTTTGGGGTCATTATCCTGCTGAAATATCCAATTCTGCGGCAACGTTTCTTCAGCATATGATAACAAATTGTTTTCTAAAATGTCCTTGTAAATATCAGCGTTCATATTTCCGTTGATCTCGATCAATGATCTGATCTGATAAGTGGTTCTCCAGTGATAAGCGCAGAAACAGACAGAGAGACGTTGCATTTTATATATATTATAGATATCCTTTGCTACATGATATTGTTCCATATTTAGTCATTTAGGCAGTGTATTGCAAGAGAACGCGCTAGCGGCAAACTTTTTTCCAATTTGATTCACTATTATCGTCACTGCTTATTCCTCATTTTACCTAACGTAATAAAATATAGTCTATAACCTGGCCAGAGAACATATGTATATTTAAAAAAAAAGCACGTAAATCAGATAAGTGGTTCTCCAGTCATAAGCGCACTAACGGCCGAACAGACAGACAGACAGACGGACAGAGAGACATTGCATTTTATATATATTATAGATATAGATTATTATTATTATTATATAACCTGGTCAAAGAATATATGTATGAATTTAAAAAAAGACATGTAAATCGGATAAGTGGTTCTCGCGTGATAAACGCAATAATGGACAGACAGACAGACAGAGAGACATTGCATTTTATATATATTATAGATTTCTCTGCTACATAATATTGTTCCATATTTAATGGTTTAGATTGTGTATTGCAAGAGAACGCGTTAGCGGCACACTTTTTTCCGACTTCATTCACTATCATTGTCACTGCTCATTCCTTATGCTACCTATCGTAATAAAATATAGCCTATAACCTGACCGGAGAACATATGTATGTTTAAAAAAAAAAAAAGTACCAAAATCGGATGAATGGTTCTCCAGTGATAAGTGCACTAACGGACAGACAGACAGACAGAGATACGTTGCATTTTATATATATTATAGATGTAATAAAATATATATCTATAACCTGGTCAGAGAACATATGCATGAATTTAAAAAATCACGTAAATCGGATAAGTGGTTCTCCAGTGATAAGCGCACTAACGGACAGACAGACAGAGAGACGTTGCATTTTATATATATTATATTTTATTTATATTATAGATGTAATAAAATATATATCTATAATCTGGTCAGAGAACATATGTATGAATTTAAAAAATCACGTAAATCGGATAAGTGGTTCTCGAGGGATAAGCGCACTAATGGACAGACAGACAGACAGAGAAACGTTGCATTTTATATATATTATAGATATAGATTATTATTAGTGTTATTATATAACCTGGCCAAAGAATATATGTATGAATTTAAAAAAAGTCACCTAAATCGGATAAGTGGTTCTCGCGCGATAAACGCACTAATGGACAGACAGACAGACAGAGAGACATTGCATTTTATATATATTGTAGATTATAGATCCTAGATATTCTCTGCTACATAATATTGTTCCATAATTAATGGTTTAGGCTGTGTATTGCAAAGGAACGCGCTAGCGGCAAACTTTTTTCCGACTTCACTCATTATTTTACCTCACTGCTCATTCCTTATACTACCTATCGTAATAAAATATAGCCTATAACTTGGCCAGAGAACATATGTATGTTTTCAAAAAAAAAGTACGTAAATCGGATAAGTGGTTCTCCAGTGATAAGGGCACTAACGGACAGACAGACAGACAGACAGACAGACAGAGAGACGTTGCATTTTATATATATTATAGATTATTACTAAGGACACCCAAATATGCAAAGCGCATATATTGCATATTTTGCATATTATATGCATTTTTCTAAATATTTGCATAAATGCTTTAAAAATAGCATATATGTGCATATTTGAAGGAATTTATAATAATGTAGGTCTTTGGCAGGCGTTTTCATTCATTTTTCGGAATAAGGGTTAATGTTTAGGCCGCCGCCGCCGCGCCGATGGTTTTCTCCAAATAAATTTTATTATTTTATGGTCAGTAAAAACCAGTCAGTAAACCCCAGACGGCCATCTTGTATTATTAACTTATTAGATTTTATTTTTAGTTGTGCTTTTAAAGTGGTTACGTCGATTTGTGCTTTTTATCTTGTGAGTCGTATTTTACTACAGTGAAATGCCCAAAGCCACTAGTGTGTCAGTGTAGATTAAACCATACAAAGAACTAAGAATAGATATGGGAAAAAATCTACTGTTCTGCATGTGTTAAAATTGTAAGTATAATTTTTGAATACCTATTGAATATACAGGGTATTTCATTTTCTTTTAACGTTTAAACATAACGAAATTTTTGTCAGGATTTTGCCGTTGATGCTATTTTCAATGTTATTTAAGTTATTTTTGTTCCATTTAACGAACAAAATTTTTATTTAACGAAACCACGAAATAGAAATACATACGTAAACGTATGTATTTCTAGGTAATCTAATAAAAAAGGTACAAAGCAGAATTTTAATTTTTGCCTGCCCTAACTACCTAGTTTTCTATTTAACGAAATTTCTATTTAACGAATTTTTTCCTTGGAATTTTAATTAAATTTTCTTTTTTTTTATTGCAGATACAATGCGATAAAAAATTTCAAATAGAGCAACACGTGAAAACTGCTTGCCATATTGCCAAATTGAGTAAGACGAAACCTGGAGATCGGCCACAACACACATTAATGCAATGTTTCCCCCCAACGTACAAATTTACATTTTTTAAATCTATTTCGATTTTTTTTTACTGCATATTTACAACATGTATGTGCATATTTTGAGAAAACTATTTGCATATTTATGCGCATATTTTAAAGTTTTTCACTTGCATATTTGGGTTTCCTTACTTATTACTTACCAGTTTGATATAAGTCTAGATGAATAGCTAGAGATAAACTGACTCGAAATAAACAAAGATGCAATAATGGAGAAGACCACCAATCCTCCACCAAAAGAAAAGTATTTTCTAAATACCACCCAGTCAACTTCCCCTTGTTTTTTAACTTCTTTATAAACTCTCTTTCTTATACCAGCTTCGCTTATAAGTTTAGTATTTTCATCTGAATCAGGATTTTCGTTTTCGTCATTTTCATTTTTTATGTCGTTTTCTTCAAATATTTCTATATCTTTTACAACTCCTGAATCAATTTCTGTAGGTTTACCATCATATTTAATTTCACCTTCCTTCATAATTATTATGTTGTCGGATTCACTTTTGTGCTTAAGATTATGCGTTACTAATGCAACTGTTTTATCCCTTAAGAAGCCTTGAATGCAATTCTTATAAATGTGTTCTTGAACACTGGGATCTAACGCATGAAGAGGATCATCAAGGAGATAAATATTACTTTTCCTGTAGACAGCACGAGCCAAGTTGATCCTAGCCTGTTGGCCACCACTTAAATTTTTACCTCCATCAGCTTAAATTACGATAAATATTAAATAAAATAACCGGTCAAGTGCAAGTTGAACTTGCGCAATTAGTGTTCTGTACGTTGATTGCTTGTAAAATAAAAAAAATTGTTACGCAGATATAAAATGATCAGTGACTTTACAAAACACACTCCAAATGAGTTTTCAACAAAATTTGTTTCCGATCTTTACTGAAAAGTGATGACCTTGAAATTTTTGGGTTTTTTTTGTATATACCAGATAAATTCTTAATGGTAATGCACTCGTGATAA
The DNA here is from genome assembly GCA_019049505.1 of Pachyrhynchus sulphureomaculatus. Classification (NCBI taxonomy): domain Eukaryota; kingdom Metazoa; phylum Arthropoda; class Insecta; order Coleoptera; family Curculionidae; genus Pachyrhynchus; species Pachyrhynchus sulphureomaculatus. The sequence goes on from CM032454.1 coordinate 9,846,340, forward strand.
TTTTCGTTCAATCTATACCCCGTGGAGTATATTCCAGAATTTTTTCAAAATTTTTTGTTCAGTACTTTTCGAGCTAAAGGAGGGGACAGCGATTTTTCGCGATTTTTTTCAAAATAATACAAAGAAAAGTTTGGGCAAGTATTACATTATATATATTTTTGAGCTCGTGTTTTTACAAGCTTTCATTTGATGACTCGATGACCTAGTAAAAAAAAAATTTTTCATTTCCGATTTCACCCCCCAAAACTAACCCCTTAAGTCAAAATTTAACTTTCAAAACTACACAACTCTGGTGATGCCATCAATTCCTATATTAGTACCAAATTTTAACTTTCTATGTCAAATAGTTTCTGAGAAAATCGGGTGTGACAGACGGACAGACTGACCGACACCGAAGTAATCTTATAAGTGTTCCGTAGGGAACACCAATAAAATTTTATGGTCCCAAATTTTAACCAAAGAAGTGTTTTAAGATTTTTAAACTTTATTACGCTTTTCCTCAATAATACTTACTTACTTACTTACCTCTTCTGAGTAGATCCCGGACCTGTTCTACTTCGTTATTAAGTCTCTTGTGATTCGGATGTCCAGCTGTCTCTCCATCTCTTTGGTGGTCATCCTTTTGGTCTTGTTTCATGTGACTTTTTGTTCATACATATTTTTATCATTCTCGTATCTTCAATCCTTCGTACATGTTCACGCCACTCTGTTCTTCTCTTTCTTCCCCATCTAACTATATCCTCTGCCTTGCATTGTTCTCTTATGGTGTTGTTACTCACTGTGTCTAATAAACTTTTTCCCGTTAATGCTCTCAGTATTTTCATTTCATTTGTATTTAGTAGCTGTTTGGTTTTGTTTGTGTCTGCCCGTGCTTCTATGCTATATGCTAGTATGAGTCTAACACAAGTTCTATATATTCTTGTTTTTGCTTCTACACTTAGATCTTTGTTTTTCCAAATTACATCTCTGAGGGCCCCTGATATTGCTGCTGCTTTATTTGTTTGCTGTCTCACTTCTTCTGTTATATCTCCGTAGCTAGTAAATAGTACTCCAAGATATGGGAATTTCAATACTTGCTCTATTAATTTCCCATTTATTTCTAATTTACACCTTACTGGTTGTTTAGGTATTGTGATGCATTTTGTTTTGTTGGTATTGACTTCCATGTTGTATCTTTCTGCTACTTGTTTGGATTCATAAAACAGTCTTTGTAGGCCGTGTTCCGATTATGATATTAAAACAATATCATCTGCATATCCCAGTATCTTTATTTGTTTATCTCCTAGTTCGTATCCATCGTTGACTAGTTTTCCTTCCTCAATAATTTTGTCCATTATTATGCAGAATAGTAACGGGCTGTCTTATTCCTACTTTTATATTATTTCCTTTGTTAATTCGCTATTACTTCTTATTTTTGTTGTATTACCGTGATTGAGTCTTTGGATTATTTGTGGTATTGGGTACGAAATTGGGTCCTTTATTAATTCTAATATATCTTTCAACCTGGCTCTGTCGAATGCTTTCCTTAAGTCTATAAAACAAGAAAATGCTGATTTCTGGTATTTTATAGCTTTTTCTCTTATTTGCCTTATTGCAAAGATAGCGTCTGTGGTTGATCTGTTTTGACGGGATCTTTGTTGGTCGTCGCTTATGTGTACATTGTTTTCTATTCCTCTTTTCAGAATACTTGTAAACACTTTCATAATACTTGCTAGCAGTGTTATTCCTCTATAGTTGCTCGGGTCTTTTTTGCTACCTTTTTTAAATATCGGTATCGTAACGCTTTTTATCCATTCCTTCGGTATTTCTACTTCCTGTAATATCTTATTAAAGAATGTTGTCTTTTCCGATATGTAGCCTTCTCCGGCATATTTAATTAGTTCGTTTGGTATCCCATTTTCTCCTAGTGTTTTTCCATTTTTAAGTTTCTTAATTGCCATCGATACTTCTTCTCTTCCTATTTTGTAGTTTTCGTCTGTTTGTTGTCTGTAGTTTATGATTTCTGCTATGTACACTTCTTCGTCGGACTGGTTTTTATATAGTTGTCTAAAGTATTGTTGCCAATCGTTTGTTTCAATATTTGTGATTGTCAAGTATTCATTAATATTGGCTTTTCTTCTTCGTAACATTTTCCATACTTTTTTTTGTCCTGTGTATAAATCTTTTTTCATTTCTTTTGTAATATTTGTCCAATATTCCTGCTTTATTTTCTTAATTTTTGCATTTACTTCATTTCGTATTTCTATGTAGTGCTGTCTGTTTTCTTAGATTTTTTGTGATATGTATTGAAAGTGCGCTCTTTTTTTCTTTTGTGCAAGTTCTTTGACTTCTTGGGTGAACCTCAATAATGTGCTGAGAAAATAGTAAACAATTCTTTGGGCAACTAATACAGGAAATGTTGGTTTAGCGAATTTGAAGCACAAAATTATCTTTCAACTAGTACTCAAGAATTTGGTACTACTCTGTAAAACTATTTTATTTCTAATTAGGTAACTACTAGAAACAATTTTTTTTTAAAGTAGTTGTAGAAATGAACCTTGCAAGAAATTCCATAGTAAAATACCTATTAGTGTTCCGTACGGAACACTTATAAGATCACTTAGGTGTCTATCAGTCTGTCCGTCCATTTGTCTGTCTGTAACAAGTTACATATTCCCAAGCACGCCACTGGAAAGTCACACTATATAACACCATATGAAAAGATGTTGCATCATACAAAGCAGAAGACGCTGATGTGTTTATTTATCGAACTTTATCTTTTTAATCTGGACTCTAAGTGTTCACTGATAAATAACGATATTATGCTAAATTGCAGTTTTAAAGAACTTTATCTTTTGCTACCGCATTTTATCAGAATAGATAAATGTTGATTTTTGCTAAGTTATTGTTATTCGTATTTTATCTTTTAATGCCAAGATTTATCTCTTAAAATTGTATAAATACCCACCTGAACTTGTATTATTGTCTTAGTTTGTTACCAGCTTTGGCTGAAATAAAGTTGATTCTTAAAATTCAGTCACAGAGTATATAAAACTAATTCCAACCCAACACCTGAAGTACGAACAACAAGTCTCAAAAACAAAACTAATACCCGATTTTCTCCGACACTATATGACGTAGAAAGTTGAAATTTGGTACTAATGTAGAAATTGATGCCCTTATCAGAGCCGTGTAGTTTTGAAAGTTAAACTTTGACTTAAGAGGTTAGTTTTGGAGGGTGAAATCGAAAGTGAAAATTTTTTTTACCAGGTCATCGAGTATGGTGTCAAATGAAAGCTTGTAAAAAACACGATTTCAAATATATATATATATATATATATATATATATATATATATATATATAACACATGGGCTGAAAAGTCCCGGGCCTAACAAAGAAAACACGGTTTTTTTTGGTTCAAAATTAGCTTTATTCATCAACGTAATCTCCATCAAGAGCAACGCAATCATTCCAGCGCCGCTCTAACATTTCAATACCACTTTTGTAGAACGATTTATCTTTTGCCTCAAAATAGGCCTCAGTTTCAGCGATAACCTCTTCATTCGTGCAAAATTTCTTACCGGCGAGCATTTTTTTTCAGGTCTGCGAACAGCCAGTAGTCGCTGGGAGCCAAATCTGGCGAATACGGTGGATGTGGGAGCAATTCGAAGTTCAATTCATGTAGTTTTGCCATTGTTTTGATTGACTTGTGACACGGTGCGTTGTCTTGATGAAACAAAATTTTTTTCTTTGCCATATGCGGTCGTTTCTTTGCAATTTCGACCTTCAAACGCTCCAATAACGCTATATAATATTCACTGTTGATGGTATTTCCTTTCTCAAGATAGTCGATGAATATTACACCACGCACATCCCAAAATACCGAGGCCATAACCTTTCCAGCCGATTGTTGTGCTTTCGGGCGCTTTGGACGAGGTTCACCAGTTGCTGTCCACTCAGATGACGATCGTTTTGATTCCGGAGTGAAGTGATGGATCCATGTTTCGTCCATTGTCACATATCGACGCAAAAATTCCGGTTTGTTACGTTTAAACATGGCCAAACACTGCTCAGAATCATCAACACGTTCTTGTTTTTGATCAACAGTGAGCAAACGCGGCACCCACTTTGAACAGAGCTTTTTCATAGTCAAATGCTCATGCAATATAAAGCCAACACGTTCTTTTGATATCTTTACGATGTCAGCTAACTCACGTAACTTCACTTTTCGATCATTCAAAACGATTTTATGGATTTTTTTTGATGTTTTCTGGTGTTACCGCCTCATTTGGACGTCCACTGCGTTCTGCATCATCGGTGTCTCTACGACCACGTTTGAAGTCAGCAAACCAACGTTTTATTGTTGTTTCTGATGGAGCGGAGTCCCCATAACACTTTTTCAAGCCATTGCTTCGCTTGAACGGTATTTTTTCCCATCAAGAAGCAGTGTAAAATTAAAACACGAAATTGTTTTTGATCCATTGTTTTGAAAATAACAAAAGTAGCGTCACTCTTAGCACAATAACTCACAAACTAATGAATAGAATATCATGAAATTTTAACAGCTGTCTTTTGAAGGTTAGTATTAACTGAAAAAAAGGTGACTGCAATAAAACTAGCGCCATCTATGTGTTAGGCCCGGGACTTTTCAGCCCACGAAAATTATCACGAATGCATTATCTTCAATAATTTCTCTTGTATATAAAAAAAAAATGTCAAGATCACCGGTTTTCAGTAACAACCGGAAAAAAACGTTGTTGAAAACTCATTTGGGGGTGTATTTTGTAAAAAACGAGTTCAAAAATATATATAATGTATTAGTTCAGCGTTGCGAAAAAACCTCTGCCTCCTCCCCTTATCTCGAAAAGTCCTGATCAAAAAATTTAGAAAAAATTCTGGATATTCTCTACAGGGTGTAGATTGAACGAAAATTATTACGAGTGCATTACCTTTAATAATTTATCTGGTATATATGAAAAAAGGTTATCAGTCTTCAGAAAGATCGGAAACAAACTTTGTTCAAAACTCATTTGGGGTGTGTTTTCTGAAGTCACTGATCATTTTATACTTCCGTAACAAAAATTTTTATTTTAGAAGCAATCAACGTACGGAACACTAATTGCGCAAGTTCATCTTGCACTTGACCGGTTATTTTTAGTGTTCCGTACGGAAGATTACTTCGGTGTCTGTCTGTCCGTCTGTCTGTCTGTCCGTCTGTCTGTCTGTCCGTCTGTCTGTCTGTCCGTCTGTCACACCCGATTTTCTCCGAAACTATTTGTCATAGAAAGTTGAAATTTGGTAATAGTATAGGAATTGATGGCCTCATTAGAGCCATGTAGTTTTGAGAGTTAAATTGTGACCTAAGGGGTTAGTTTTGGGGGATGAAATCGGAAGTGAAAAAAAAAATTTTTTACTAGGTAATCGAGTGTGGTGTCAAATGAAAGCTTGTGAAAACACAAGTAAAAAATATATATGTAATGTAATAGTTGGGCGCACTTTTCTTTGTATTATTTTAAAAAAATCGCGAAAAATCGCTGTCCACCCGCCTTATATTCTCCACGGGGTGTAGATTGAACGAAAATTATCACGAGTGCATTACCTGTAATAATTTATCTGGTATATAAAAAAAAACAGAAATTTCAAGGTCATCAATTTTCAGTAAAGATTGGAAATAAACTTTGTTGAAAACTCATTTGGGGGTGTGTTTTGTGAAGTCACTGATCATCTTATACTTCCGTTACAACATTTTTTATTTTAAAAGCAATCAACGTACGGAACACTATTTGCGCAAGTTCAACTTGCACTTGACCGGTTATATATAACAGAAGATTGATTTTAAAGTGTAAATTTTGGATTACTTACCTACGATTGTTTCATCTCCACAATCAAATAAATTAAAATCATACTCGAGAGCGCAAACTTTAATAACAGTTTTATAACGAGTTTCATCAAATGGTTCACCGAAAATTATATTCTGCCTTATAGAAGAAGGAAACAACCACGGATCTTGAGAACAATAAGAAAATGTGCCATTCGAGAACAATTTGCCTTCCGTCACTGGAAATTCGTTTAAAACTAGTTTTAGTAGAGTACTTTTGCCACAGCCCAGTGGTCCAGTTATTATTGTTAGACCAGGTTTAAGGTCCGTTGTTATATTTTTTAAAATGGTTTGCCCCTTTACCTGTAAAAACATAATTCATTTTAATATGTATCAAACGATACATGAAACCAGAAAATCATTTCCGAATGGTTTCAATTATTAAAAGAATAAAATTAATGGAATTTATTCGGAAGATCAATGGGACTGTTTTTCACATACGTATTTTAGTAACATTTGGATGAGTTTTTAAAATTGGTTCCTGCTTTCAACAGGGATTTAACTCACGACCTTCGGTATTGACATTAATTTAGTTCACATTTTTACAACAATGATGTAACTTCTAAATCAAATCTTCCGTAGTTGTTTTTAATACTAATCCTCGTTGGTTAAGTTTCGGATATTATTATTAAACATGTTTTCTCATAATTCCAATTAATTAACTAAACAAAACAGAAAAATAGTATAGGAAGCAGGTGTTGTATGGAGACTTTTTGGACTGACTGTATATCACCACTACACGAAACACTTTATATTTTCTATCGACGTGCGTTTCGCTAACCATGTTAGCTTCATCAGGAGCGATGATTGACTAAAGCAAAACTACAAATTTACCTTATTTAAACTTAACTTAACACCTGAATTACTCAGGCGGAACTAGAGGCATGGGCGAGGCCATCAGTTCCAGCCAAGTAATCAGTAGAGGAGACTATAAGGAATAGGCCCTCTGTCTTTATTTAAACTACTTTTACATTTTACAATTCCCATACTTTCGCATGCGTTCAACAATCTCCTCTCAGATATATTTTTAATTAATCTTAAATTATCTAATGTTACAGTAATATCAGCTTTAAGGGCATGTTCGGCAATACTAAACTTTTCTGTTCTACTGTATAATATTCTTTAAATCGTGTTTTAATTCACCTATTAGTTTGCCCAACATATTTTTGTCGCAATCATTACAATGGATTTCATAAATTCCACTTTTCCCACACTTAGGAATCTTATCTTTAGGATTTCCTAAGATATTCCTCAGATTGTCTGATGACTTATACGCTAAGGTGAGGCCTATCTTATTAAATACCTTATTGAGTCCCCTGCTATATTTCGGATTATATGGTATGGAGACATACTTGGTCTTATTTTCTTCAAGTGTCAAAAAGATGGAATTCTGAATATTTAACATGAACTTATGTATATTTATTAACTTATTTATTAAGTCATCGTCGTACCAATTATCTCTAGTTATATTCCTAAAACGATTCCTTTCATTATTGAAGTTTACTCTGTTCAGAGAAAAAGTGACGAAACGATAAGCTAAAAAATATAATGCGGCTAATTTATGTTGTTTGCAATGAAATGAATCATTAGGAATATATCTATCTGTTACTGTGACTTTTCTATAGATATCAAATTCTAACCTATTATTATTTTTATTAATTAAAATATCTAGAAATGGCAGTTGTCCTTTGTTCTCAATTTCGTAAATAAATTCAATGGAATCATATCGGCTATTCATTTGGAAACAAAATTACCTATATTTGCTTTCTTTGTATCAAATATCGCAAAAAACATAATGTTTGGTGTAGTGTCGATATATACTGAGTACTCTATTGAAATACCCAAACCGTAAAATGAAAAACTAGTCTAAATAAGCAAGCATAATTTCCTCAGAACTAATTACGTGACCGGAAAAAGCCGACTAGAATATGCAATATAATTTTTAATCTTAGGTTTCATCAATCATCACTCCTTGGCTCGTTAGCAGAACGCGTAACATATTATGAGAAGATAAAATCGTTTCTTCAAAATATTGTCGTGCGTAATATTCCCATTGTCACCATATAGCCTTACTTTAAACTACAACTTATTTGTACTTATTAATATCATATACTAAAACAAACCTTTATAGTAACACCAGAGGCTGTTACTTTAGGTTTATCACACTCCCTGGACTCATCTCGTTCCAACTCATCACAATTTAAAATTCTATTTATCCTTTGACATGATGCTATCATCTCTCCACCTCGACTAAGCCCAATAGGAATCATGATACCTAACGAATATTCAATATCGTGGAAGCATCCCAAAACGTAGTACAAAACGTCAGGTGATACGTTCTCAGTTAATGCTATATATGACATGATCAGTACGTATTGACCCACTTTGTTGGTAAAAATTCCAAAAATAAAACCTATTGTCTTAAAAATGGCACATTTTCATCAGATATTTCATTTCTTTTCTGAAAAATTTTTTTTCATTTTATTTACAATTCTGTAAATAATTAGGCTTCAAATTATTACGTAGGCTGAAAAGTTTTTGGTCTAGCTACTTAAAACACATTTTTTGCAAAATTCGACTTTATTCATCTACATAGTCTCCTTCAAGAGCGATACAATCAGTCTAACGCTTTTCTAACCTGTCTATACCTTTCTTGTAGAAGAATTTGTCTTTGCCTTCTAAATAGGCCTCAGTTTCGGCACATTTTTTTCTTGTTCATTTGGGGCCATTTCTCTGCCATTTCTGCCTTCAAATACACCAGTAACTTTATATAATATTCGCTATTGATGATTTTTGTCTTCTTAGCCTAGTCGATGAAAATTATTCCATGCGCATCACAAAATACAGAGGCCAAAACCTTCCCAGCCGACTGTTGTGTCTTTGGTCACTTTGGACGGCTTTCATCGGCTGCTGTCCACTCAGCTAACTGCCAATTTCATTCCGGTGTGTAGTGGTGGATCCATGTTTCATCCATTGTCACATATCGCATTAAAAAAACCTTTTTAGTGCGCTTAAACAGGTCCAAACAGCGCTCAGAATCATCAACACGTTGTTGTTTTTGCTCCACTGTGAGCAAACGCGGTACCCATTTCGAACAGAGCTTTCGCATGTCCCAATATTCATGCAAAATATAACCAACACGTTCTGTTGATATCTTTAGGGTGTCAGCTATCTCACGTAATTTCACTTTACGGTCATCCAAAACAATTTTGTGGATTTTTTATTGTGTTCCGGTGTAACCACCGCATGTGGGCGACCAGAGCGTTCAGCATTATTTGTGTCTGTACGACCGCGTTTAAATTCAACATATCAGTAAATAATGAGTGATTTTCCAGAGGCACAGTCCCCGTAACACTTATCAAGCCATTGCTTTGTTTTAACGGTATTTTTTCCCGTCAAAAAAACAGTGTTGAATCACGTCACTAAAACCACTGTAACTTGTAAACTAATCATCGAAATGTCATGAAATTTTGACACGTATCGTTTGAAGGTTGGTACTTCCTAAAAATCATAGGGATTTTTTGAAAAGAGCAACATCTATGTGTCAGACCAAAAACTTTTCAGCTTACGTGTTAAATAAGTATCCAAGTTAAATGAGCTTATAAAGAGACTAGTCTCTCTATTTAAAAGAGAACTTTTTTATGGGCATAAAACACGTACTACAGAGAAATCCCTAAAACGTTACAGGAGATACGCGTTTTCGGAAAAAAAAAAAGTATTCAGGTTGGACTTGAATCGCTGTACCCTATGAGAAACAGAGTCCTGGGCCAATCATTCCCAAGGGATGAGGTTTTCCATATAAAACACACTTTAAAAAAGGTTCTACGAGGAGTGACAATTTGAACTTCATACGGATGTGAAGTATTATCGCTACGTGTATTCCTAGCATACACCGCTTTGGGAGGAATTAAGCGGGCTGAAACCATCGATTAATTTCCGTGAATTTTTTTTATAGGTCTAGCACATGTGCTACAGTCCGTAAAGTGCTCCAGGAGCGGCATGTGTTCGAAAAAAGCGATTCACGGTTTTCTTGAATCGCTGTAAATTGTACTCGATCGGAAACACAGTCCTGGGCAAATTATTCCAAAGGGATGATGTTCTCCATATAAAAGACTACTTGAAAAGCGTTGTACGCGGAGTAAGAAGCTGAACCTCATACAGATGTGAAGTATTAGCGCGACGTGTATTTCTAACATGCACCGCTCTGGGAGGAATTAAGCGGGCTACATCCTTTTAACACTTTCCATGAAAATAGTTGTAGAACAGACTCAAGTCGCCAACCGTTCTTCGATGTTCCAATGAATCAAAGCCGCCGGTCAGTTCCGGGTCTCCAATCAGACGAACAGCTCTTCTCTGAACAGAATCCAACAAATGCAATGTGTGTTTGGGAGCAGAGCCCCAAACATAGGAGCAGTATTCCATAGTTGGTCGAATTTGAGCTTTGTAAAGAATTAACAGTTGTTGTGGAGCTCTCCTTGCTATGCCTGGAACATGTTAATGCCAGGACATATTTGCTCCCAAATTAACGCCCAACAAATTGAGTGACGATGTTAGGGGAATGGAGTGCCCCGACATGACTATGTCGGGTTCAGCAACTTTAACTTTTTTAGAAAAAACTGTCGCCTGAGTTTTTGTAGCGTTAAATTCCACTTAGTTACTGTCACTCCAAGATAGAATTTCTTCCAGGTCTTTGTTAAGTTGAACGACCTCCTCCTGTCTGCGGATATTCGCCTAAGTAGCCGATATCCGAGCGTTCAAAGTGAATGAAGAGATAAGCGTACTGTCATCTGCAAAGCTGTAGATTGGATTCCTGGTCTTTTCCAGCAGATCGTTAATGTAAATAAGAAATAGAGTATGAGACAGTATGGAGCCTTGGAGCACACCGGCGTTAATAGAACTCGTAAAGAACGCCCTCTGAGGAAATATGGGAGCCACAAACAGAACTTTTCAGACATACTATAAAAGCGTAACATATCATAAGAGCGTAGAATACTTCTAGAATAGATTCAAGTCGTCCACCATTTACTGACATATTACTGGCTCTCCAGCCTCTTTTGAGTAGAATCCAAAACATGCAATGTATGTTTGGGAACATGGGAACACTATTCCATCATTACTCAAATATCAGCTTTGTATAGAATTAACAGTTGTTGTGGAGTATAGAGCTTTCTAGTTCTCTTTACTATGCTTGCAACATATTCATGCCAAGACAGATTTACCCGAAACTTCCAGGTTAAGTTGAACGACTTTGCAAGAGTAGCCGATGTTCGAACGTTTAGAGTAAATGAAGAAATAAGAGTCCTGTCATCTGCAAAGCTATAGGCTGGATGCATCTATAAATTAACATCTCCAAAAACACTTATAATTTTATTTATTTGCATTAATGAATAAAATTCTTAAGTCCATCTCTGCAACTTATCATATACCAAAGGTCAGAATTTTTATATTGCCCACTTAAAACAGCAAAACTTAGGATCTTATATTTTGGGACAGGCTATACCCTAAAAATATATTAGCCTTATTAAGGAAAAGCATTTGCATGCTGAATTTTGCCCTAAAACACTTGTAAGTTCTGAAAGTTAATATAGGATATTTTTTTAAACATCATGCTTAAAACCTTTTATTCGCTATTTCAGGAAAAGCACTCACTTGTAATCGGCTCCTTGCTGGACGATTTGGTACCGAAAATTGACAATGTTTTTTCAACATCTTTCGTTTAGCTGTTTTTTTTCTGGTTACTTTACCGGAAGTTTTTGTTAATATTTTATACTTACTCTCTCTTTCTTTCAACTTTTTGCTCAAAAACACGTTCCCATGTGTACATTTTTATTATTTTTATGGCAGATAATGTTTCCTGTGTGGTCTGTAATCGTTCATCAGTTTTTGTATTAAGGTCGAACCTTAGATTTTTTACCCTTTTGCCAAAATAAACTAGAAAAGAAACGTAAGCGCTATATTTTAAAAATAAATCTTATCTTACACAATTTTGTGTGGATTTACTATTTATTTGGATCTCTCATTTGTCAAGTAATATCTTGGAAATTAATCCCTTGATTTTAATTTAAAATCTAAATCATACATGAAGCAAAATGATTTACTGAATAGTATAAGGAGACATGACTTTCGATTTTCACAGTAATCGGTAAGCTTTCCTCTACTTATAACTATACTTTTTCTATTTATAAATCGTCGATAAAACTTATTTAGTTATTTTTGTCACCTTCATAGAATTTAAGGAAACAATTTTTAATCGTCGAGCAGAAAATATCAAATTTGGTTTAATGTTGCGCTCAATAAAAATGTCAATTAAATTATGGTATTATGGTAAAATAACTGGCGTTTTTTTTATGAGATAACTTAAAAATGACATCTTGTTTTTTTTTTTGTTAAAAAGAAAACATTTACAGACCAATTAGTTACTTACCTTGAACGGGTAAAAATAACAGAAGAAATGCAACTCCTATTAAACCAGCAGATCCCATTTTTCGGTAGATTAAATAACAAACCACAACTATTTTGATGAAATCAATCAACAAATCACTCAGCAGACCTATAAACATCTCAAATAAAGGAATATCTTTCGTTATCACTGTAATAATATTTCCCAGGCTCATTTCGTTCATTGCAGTAGGTGTCATCCTCAAAGCTAGAATTAAATATATATATATATATATATATATATATATATATATATATATATATATATATATATATATATAGATTAAATAACAAACCACAACTATTTTGATGAAATCAATCAACAAATCACTCAGCAGACCTATAAACATCTCAAATAAAGGAATATCTTTCGTTATCACTGTAATAATATTTCCCAGGCTCATTTCGTTCATTGCAGTAGGTGTCATCCTCAAAGCTAGAATTATATATATATATATATATATATATATATATATATATATATATATATATATATATATATATATATATATATATATACATATTAAAGAAGAAGGCGGTAGTCGCGACTGACGAAATGCAGTCATAAAAGGTCAATTAAAAGCCAATTTGTTTATTTGTCAAGGATTTGGAACTCGAGAAGCACTTTTTGGGCTGAGTGTATTTTTACAGAAATGTAGAGATCAAAGGAAGGACGTTTACTTGTGTTTTACTACGAAAATGCATTTGACCGAGTCAAGCATCCACAATTAATACAAATGCTTCAAAATATGGGCCTTGACGAAAATGACATCAGATTCATTACTCACCTATATTGGGATCAGGTGGCGACTATACGAGTAAATGGCAGAGAGACTGAGGAAATAGGAATAAAAAGAGGTGTTCGCGAGGAATGTGTTCTTTCCCCGCTCCTGTTTAATCTATACTCTGAGCACATATTCCAGAATGCCTTAGAGAATGCCACAGATGGTATCAAAGTTAATGGCAAAATCACTAACAACCGAAGGTACGCTGATGATACCGTTATTATAGCAGATACAGCGGATGGACTTCAGCGTCTTATAAACAATATATCTAGGGAAGGCGATATTTTAGGCATGAAAGTAAACTTTAATAAAACGAAAGTAATGGTCAGTTCAAGAACACCCGGGCTGCAAACAGATATTTGTGTTTACGATCAATTGATAGAACAAGTTAGCAAATTTAAATACCTAGGGTGTTGGGTAACTAATGATTTGAATCCTGAAGTTGAGGTACGAGTTCGCACTGAAATGGCTAGAGCGGCCTTTCTCAAAATGAGACACCTCCTCACAGACTCAACCCTTTCTTTGGATACTCGTTATCGTTTTGTAAAGGTCTATATATATCCAGTGCTTTTATATGGAGTTGAGGCCTGGACCTTGGTAATACAATCAATGAATCGTTTGGAGTCTTTCGAATTATGGGTCATGCGCAAAATATTGAAGATCTCTTGGACAAAGCGTGTTACTAATGAAGATGTACTTCGTCGAATGGGTAGAGAAAGAGAACTATTGCCATTTATTAAAAGACAAAAACTCGTTACTTGTGACATATTTATAGGGGTCCACGTTACTCACTGCTCCGGTTGTTGATAGAAGGGAAAATTGACGGGAAAAGAGGTGTGGGGTATCGAAAATGTTCCTGGCTGAAAAATATACGAGATTGGACAGGTCTGGATACCCATACTTTATTAAGAATTGCTCAGGATAGGGAAGAATTCGCCGTGATTACAGCCCAACTTCAGTAATGGAGATGGCACTATAAGAAGAAGAAGAAAGAAGAAAACATATAAAACGAACAGCTTTAAAACAGAAGATAAATGAGAAAACCGTTTCTATAACCATACATTTAAAGTCCAGCCTTATAATGAATGTGTAGTTTGGACGTCAATACTAGCCATATTGCACCCAAAATCTCCAAGTTAACTGTAGGATGTCTTACTAGTAATGGTAGAAAATACGGTCGGCAGTCCAGGCTCAGTTTTACTGGCTACGGAGCGTCCAGCAGAAATTCTAATAGGAATTATAAAGAAATTCATACTGTTCAAGGTATTCAATACCACACTATTATCTTTTTCCAATGTAGAACTAATCTAATTTATAGATTAATCTGAAACTCACGTGACACAAAACTATCCCAATACGTAAACAAATGATTGGTATTTGTATACATAACATAACTATACCTATTGTAAAACTAAAATAACAACGATAAGATAAAAATCGACCAAAAATATGTCCTTCAAAGATACAATTAAATTAATTTAGTGATATATAAAATAAAAATAATTTCTTTGCATATTTTATAGTAAAGCGTGAAGTTAGAATAACCATAGGTATCACTTTAGAAGCAGAGATGCCCAAGGATGCCCAAAGGGAGACGTGCACTTAGTGGTGGATGCAGACCACTCTCGCAGCAGAGGTCATACAGAGCTGCACTATGGTGAACGATAACAGAGCAGAAAGCGACAACCACGGAGCTAAATTGGCTGCAGACGTTGGTTTGATTATATTGTTGTGTCATAAGCAGCACTACCACCACAGCTATAGAAATAATTCTAGAACTAATACTTCTAAATATATACATAAAAAACCGGTCAAGTGCAAGTTGAACTTGCACAATTAGTGTTCCGTACGTTGATTGTTTTTAAAATAAAATTTTTTGTTAGGGTGGTATAAAATGATCAGTGACTTCACAAAACACACCCCAAATGAGTTTTCAACAAAGTTTGTTTCCAATCTTTACTGAAAACTGGTGACCTTGAAATTTTGTTTTTTTTTATATACCAAATAAATTATTAAAGGTAATGCACTCGTGATAATTTCCGTTCAATCTATACCCCGTGGAGAATATTCCAGAATTTTTTCAAAATTTTTTAATCAGTACTTTTCGAGATAAGGTAGGAGACAGCGATTTTTTAAAAGTAATACGAAGAAAAGTGTGCGCAAGTATTACATTATATATATATTTTTTACTCGTGTTTTCACAAGCTTTGATTTGACACCACACTCGATGACCTAGTAAAAAAAATTTTTTTTCACTTCCGATTTCACCCCTCAAAACGAACCCCTTAAGTCAAAATTTATGTTACGGTGGTATAAAATGATCAGTGACTTCACAAAACACACCTCAAATGAGTTTTCAACAAAGTTTGTTTCCAATCTTTACTGAAATCTGATGACCTTGAAATTTTTGTTTTTTTTATATACCGTATAAATTATTAAAGGTAATGCACTCGTGATAATTTTCGTTCAATCTACACCCCGTGGAGAATATTCCAGAATTTTTTCGAAATTTTTTGATAAGTACTTTTCGAGATAAGACCCGGGACAGCGATTTCGCGCGAATTTTTAAAAATAATACAAAGAAATGTGCGCGCAAGTATAATATTATATATATATTTTTTACTCGTGTTTTCACAAGCTTTCATTTGACACCACACTCCATGACTAGTAAAAATTTTTTTTTTTCACTTCCGACTTCACCCCCCAAAACTAACTTAAGTCAAAATTTAATTCTCAAAACTACATGGCTCTGATGAGGCCATCAATTCCTATATTATTACCAAATTTCACCTTTCTATGTCAAATAGTTTCGGAGAAAATCGGGTGTGACAGACAGACAGACAGACAGACACCGAAGTGATCTTATAAGTTTTCCGTACGGAACACTAAAAATGATGCTATCAGTAGCTTTGAATTGTTGTGACTGTTACTTGATGGAAATTCATAACGAATGTAATGAAAGACTGATTTTGTCAAATTTCCACTTTATTTGGTTTCACTGAAACTGTATGACGCGACAAAATTTGTATCAGACGAAGCTATAGTATAGCGAAACGCGTCATACAGTTTCAGTGAAACTAAATAAAGTGGAAATTTGACAAAATCAGTATTTCATTACATTCGCTATCAATAGCACTTACCGAATGCGGTTTTCAAGAGATTAGACGAGACTACGGCATCAAGGAAATATAAGTATATATTCTCTGACTGTCAAGTTGCTCTAAAAGTTTTAAATGTGTATCAGTCCAACTCCAAAATCACGATGGAGTGTAAACCTGACCCATCAGAACTATCCTCTAGGAGCAACAGGGTTGAACTACCGGGGGTTCTAAGACAAGGGGGATTAAAGGTATTGAAAAATACAACGAATTAGTAAGATTCTGAGGTACAAAACCATACTGATACTGATCACCAGCCACTGTTATCTGAGGAAACATTTACAGAAAATGGGTATACAATGATCCTACGACATGCAAACTATCTAGTAAAGACGAAGAAACCTCTAACAAACATAAACTGTTCGGAGATCTACATCGTGGCGATAATCTAAATTACCAAATGAAGGGCTTGGAAGAAAGTTAATTCTTCTTAAAGGAACAATGCTCATGTAACCAAGATATTGGCGCACCATAAGCCAAGAGACTGTAGCGCACAACCAGGCGTAATCACCTATCCTTCCTATAACTAACCAGCCAACCAACCATCACCAAGTGGAAACAGAGAATTCCTATCACAATTCCTCTGATAATTTTCTAAGAATATTTGATTGCTTCAGATGTCATACAGCGCCATAGTCATTCAAAAGTAATTGAGAAAGAGATAAAAGAAGATGTTTATAGCAACCAAGAAGATTAATTTTTTGTTTTGATTGGTGAGGTCTTTTGTCGTAATTTTAAAATGATACTTCCCTTAATTACAATCAACCATAATATAGATAAGATTAAGGTAGCCTAAATTACTTCGATTAAAAGGACGTGCATGTCAGTCTGTTGAGTCATGTTTTTAGTGTTCCGTACGGAACACTTATAAGATCACTTCGGTGTCTGTCCGTCTGTCCGTCTGTCACACCCGATTTTTTCCGAAACTCTTTGTCATCGAAAGTTGAAATTTGGTAATACTTGTACTATAGGAATTGATGGCCTCATCAGAGCCATGTAGTTTTGAAAGTTAAATTTTGACTTAAGGGGGTTAGTTTTGGGTGGTGAAATCGGAAGTGAAAAAAAAAAATTCTTTTACTAGATAATCGAGTGTGGTGTCAAATGAAAGCCTGTGAAAACACGAGTAAAATATATATATATATATATATATATATATATATATATATATATATATATATATATATATATATATATATATAATGTAATACTTGCGCGCACTTTTCTTTGTATTATTTTTAAAAAATCGCGAAAAATCGCTGTCCACCCGCCTTATCTCGAAAAGTACCTATCAAAAAATTTTTTTGATAGGGTGTAGATTGAACGAAAATTATCACCTGTAATAATTTATCTGGTATATAAAAAAAAAAACAGAAATTTCAAAGTCATCAATTTTCAGTAAAGATTGGAAATAAACTTTGTTGAAAACTTATTTGGGGTGTGTTTTGTGAAGTCACAGATCATTTTATACTTCCGTTACAACATTTTTTATTTTAAAAGCAATCAACGTACGGAACACTAATTGCGCAAGTTCAACTTGCACTTGACCGGTTATTACATATGATATTTTAAAATGTTAACTTACCTTTCCGGTATACCAGGGAACTTAATGATGTTCTCATTTTAATGCCAACTTGTTTTAAGTAAATATGGTAGTTATTCATGAACAGAGCATTTAAAAAATCTTAGTCCAACCATTAATGAAGCATAGAAAACCGCGTCTTCAAAAGTTAAATCTTTTTGACTTGGATTAAAGTATGAAACTAATTTTGCTATCGATTCTGGCATATAAATGCTAAAAAACAATGGAAATATATCTTATTCTTGTCATTATGCATGATTTCTGTAAAATAAATACATAATTAACTGCTGCCGATTTGTATCTATATGTATTATTAGTATATATTGTAATTATTACAGACCGGATTAAATGCAACATAAAAATCTTGAAATATGCACGCAAATATGCATGAAAAATGCTTAAAATATGCATGAAAAGGGTCAAAATATGCAATATTAAATAATAATAAAAGTAGTAAATTTTTAGTTTTTTATTTCAAAGTCAGCATAAAATTAACAAGTTATCGACTATGTTTAAATTTAATTAACAATTATTTAACATTTTTTAAAATTATTTAACATTTGTATTCTTGTACACGTAAACAATAAGGTATTGTTCCAAATGTTAGATACTCGTAGTAAGATTGTGTCTTCGATCACTTAAAATATTTTTATAAGTGGAAAAAGACCGTTCCACATCCACTGACGTAACTGGGCAATATTTGAATGTCGGTGCTATGTTAGCACTTATTGTTTCTGGCAAAAGTTCACCCGTCCCATTAATAAAACTATCAATTTGACACAAAGGTTCAGAGCCCGGGTTATTGCACAAAATGTTTTCAAACTTTTTTTTAACTCTATGCGGGAATACATCTGGCAATGTGGAGTTTATTTGACGGATTTTATTCATTAACTGAATTGATTCGGTCAACGTCAAACCTCGAGTTTCAAGCTTTTTAATACCCGCAGGTATGTGGGAAAAGTGAGTGCTAATCAAAGCTATGTTTTTTTTAATATCAGAATCGTTAATTGCTTCCTTGGATTGACGAACTGCCATAGCCTCTGCACTATCGAAGTCATTTACTACACCTTTGATGGCCTCGAAATGTTCATTGTAAAATAGTACAGCTTCAATCCATGTTCCCCATCGAGTTACCACTGGTTCAGGAGGTAAAGGTACATTTGGCAGTTTTTCTTTATAGGCGTTATTGCGAGCAGATGCCTTAAGAAACACTTTCTTTGCTGATGAAATCAGTTTATTTACATTTCCAAATGTGGATCGTACTTCTTCAGCGAGTCGATGGACTCCGTGAGCAAAGCACGTCACATGTATTAAATTTGGATAAAATACTTGGAGGACTTTGGCTTCTTTGATCATATAGGGAGCAGCATCTGAGAGAAATATAAACACTCTTTCATCTGCAGAAGATTCAGGAAATATTTTTTTAATACCCTCGTTCACAAATCTGGCGATCGTAGAATGATTTGTCTTGTCAAGTTCTTTGCAGGCCACCAAATAGGAAGAAGAAGGCTGTAATCTTAATGCACCGACAATTAAATTCGCAATATAGCGAGCACAACTGTCGGTAGTTTCATCAGCTGAAATCCAAATAATGTCATCCTTAAGTTCATTACGTATTTCTTCCAGAACATGTTGGTAAATTGTTGGTATGTAATTTTTACGCAGTGTTGAATCGTCTGGTATTTTTTGATTCAAGCAATATTTTCGCAGAAAATCTTTGAATATAGGATTTGTAAGTTTGTGGAGAGGAATATTACTTGCAAGCAATAAATCCATGCTAAAGTGTTTTTTTTATTTGCCTATAGAAGTGGAATCACTGCTACTTGCTGCTGTTATAAGTTGTTGTCGTGGGCCTTTTTTTGCAATCCTGGGATATGAAGACTTGTCTTGACATGCTGGTCAATTTGAAACTTTTTGTGCACGAAACATTTTTCTCGCAAACTCGACAATATAAAACATTTCCGTCGTATGTAAATGTTCCAGGATAATCAGCTACCCACGAAGAGACACAACATGTTAAAAAATTGCAAAACTACACTGATTCAAGCGCGTCAACAATAATGTTAAAAAACTGTTATCTTGCTTTAAAATAAAAATTCGTCTTAGAGAAAATTGTTTATTTGATCCACGCTCAAACAAATATTCTTAGAAACTAACTACTTATCACTTAATATCCCGACCAAGAAACAAAGGAATAAAATACCGTCGTAATTTTGGGTATTCCCTTGGCACTACAACCTAATCGATGTTTAGACTATTGCAGGTAATGTCCCGGCGATAAGCCCGGTTCCAGACGGCGACATTAACAATACCCTGAGCAATTCAATTGCCTAGTAATACCGAGAAATATTGTAAATATAGGAAAAATATGCATCATTACTAGATTTTGGGTAAAATATGCAATAATCGGTGAGAATGGTCTAAATATGCAAATGCATATGAAAATATGTAAATGCATATAATCCGGTCTGTAGTAATTATATATAAAAGTCATGAAGATAAAAAAATAGTTGTAGATTCCAACCTGTTTATCAATTTCCATGTTAATTGAAATATTCCTAGCGCAACAAACTGTAAACCAAAAGATTGCCAAACAAGTGGTATCAAAGAAGTCTTTCCCAATTTTTCTTTTTCTGTTTTCCATTTTTTTTCAAATCGGTTTGCATTCTTTTTTGTTTTACATGATTTTTATAGCCTCATAAATATCTTCTTCTTCCAAATCTCTTTTTACTCCTTTATAAAATAGCCCAGTTGTATATCTAAATCATTACTTAGAATGTATTGGAAGTAACAATATCTTTGAACAAAATACTTAATTAATTAAATAAAGAAAAATGGTAATCTGGTTCATATTCACTGGGGACATATATCTTTCCTAATTTTCGTATATAGAATTTTTAAAAAAGTACTTATGCTATGATTTGAAAATATAGAAAGACTTAAAAATTTGTTTTTAATTTCCTTGCTAAAGGAAGGTGCTTTTCTTGACGTTTTAGTGATCCTAAATCATGAAAAACATAATCACTCATTTCCGACTGTTCCATTTCAAATTTGGTATGGTATAATACTAATGCGAGGACGACACGCACGATATCGCCTAAAGCACAGGGTGGAAGGGAGCTGCGAGTTAATGCACAATTGGGACAATAAAGAAGTATATTACATAGATATCTATAGTATAACATAAATGGGGTCGGGGAAGAAATTAGAGTGGTTGTTTCGTATATATAACGTTAAATGTCCTTTTGGGGGTTTTTGGAGTGGAGGAATTCAAGAATTAGGTTTTTCATTATTTTTAATTTTAACCTAAGAAGAGGCAAAAGGACTGGGAAGCCGTTAAATATTGTAGAATATTTTGGATATATTTCCACGTTTTTTAGTTGATGTTATTAACAATTTTAAACATATTATTTGTAGGAAAATATAAGAGGTTAATGGAGTGGGAAAACGGTTATAAGGGTCGTTTCGTGTATATCTTGTTATATGTCCTTTTCAAGGTTCTTGGACGCTAGGAATATGAAAATTAAGTTACGGGAAGAGGATGAAAAATATGGAAGATTCTCATATAGTTTCAACAGAATTATAAGAATTTTTCCAGGTTTCTTGAATGTGGGAATGGACAATTTTTAAGCAAAATAATTCTGGATTTGTTATAAATTTATTTACGTTTCGATCTTCGGAAGAGGTCTTCTTCAAAAGTTGCTCTAAAAGATCACATTAGAAGAAATAAATATAGAAGTAATTAATCAGGTTGTCGTGAATTTCGGGGATACATATATATATATATATATATATATATATATATATATATATATATATATATATATATATATAAGCATATATATATATATATATATATATATATATATATATATATATATATATATATATATATATATATATATATAAGCATATATATATATATATATATATATATATATATATATATATATACATATATATATATATATATATATATATATATATATATATATATATATATAAGCATATATATATATATATATATATATATATATATATATATATATATATATATGTCTCTAATAACATATATATATATATATATATATATATATATATATATATATAAATATATATATATATATATATATATATATATATGTCTCTAATAACATTACTGACATGCGACGGAACACCACAGAGTCCACATATTACTAAAAGTTGATCTGTGCCTTCCAATAAATTGTTTAGGTCTTCCTGACGAAACTATAAATAACCTATTTTATCTTTCGTCAATAACATGTCGCACAATTATATAATTTTCTTCCAGATATTTATCAAAAATTTGTGTTGACTTTTGGTTTGATTATGGTAATTTACTACGCCATCCCTAGACAATTCTGACTCATCCGTAAATTGTGCTTTGCAGATAAATGTATTATCTGCTTGGGTTATGCAAGACCTAATTAGTATATTCTAATATTGCAGGATAATTATCTATGGATATATATATATATATATATATATATATATATATATATATATATATATATATATATATATATATATATATATGTATATATATGTGTATATATATATATATATATATATATATATATATATATATATATATATTTTAATGATCTAATTCCAAGAACAGGTAAAATATAAAAAATATATATATACCAAGATCAAAGAACCTACACTCAACAAAAAAAATATATACAGCATGGATGAAAAAAAAATATGCTAAACCATAAAACACTAAAAGATCAATATGGAGAAGAAATTATCAAACATATAAAGAAGTACACTTCATTATCCAATAAACTTGTAAACCAAAAAAATAGGAGAATATTTCTATTAAGATGTAAAACCGATAAACTTAAACCAATATTCCTGAACCTTAAAATTACTCACATAAAATTTCAAAATGTAAACCTAGAACGTAGATTCACAAACACACTCTATAATAAGTTCATCACGGCAACGCTACAATTACTAATCACTGACACCTGTTATTATATCGACAAATTGCAAAAAGAAATAATTAATATTGAAAAAATTATTAAATCAAATATTCCAATACACACATTTAATATTTTAAAATCCAATACCCAAAAAAAATGCGAAAAACTATTTCAAAATATAAAAACCAAAAACATTAAAAAAATAAAAGGGCTTTCAAATAAGGGTCATAATAAAGACAAAAAAAACGACTGACGGTTGGATTGAAAACCTCACAGATATGGCAGTCCCAGATTATGCTTCAAAAATCCTCAGCTTAGGACCAAACTTTGCTATGGAAATAACAAACGAATCACAAACTGCCAGTGCATAATATAATAGCAAATGTAGAAACAAGCATTAATCACTTAACAAATAGCGAAAAAGACAAACTTAGAGCAAAAACTTGTAATATCTTAACGAATTTCAAAAACAAACTAAAAAGTCAAAACAAAACCACAGATCTATCAAAAAACTTAAGAAAAACTAAAAAATTTGTAAAAGAAAATCCTCAAATAAAAATATTAAGAGCAGATAAAACCAACAAAACAGTTATTATGAAATCAAGTGATTACCAAAACAAAATGGAAAATTTATTAAATGATAAAAAAACCTATAAACAAATTAAATTAGACCCAACAAATGTATACCAAAAAAATAACAATAAACTAATTGATCGATGGGAACAAAAACAATATATATCCCCCAACACCGCAAAATCACTGAAAATTCGAAATGCAGTTCCACCAAAAATATACGGTCTTCCTAAACTCCATAAAGAAAACGTTCCATTACGACCCATTGTATCATGTATCCAATACCCATATGCTTCACTTTCCAAACACTTGAAAGATATCTTACACAAAATCTTATATAAAAATGACCACTACATTAAAGATTCTTTCCAATTTAAAGATAAACTTAAAAAAACATAAAACTTCCAAATAATTATATCTTAATATCACTTGACGTCATATCACTATATACCAGTATACCCATAGCATTAGCCGTTAAAACCATTAAGAAAAACTGGGATAAAATTAAACAATTCACCGATATTCCTATGAGTGAATTTATAAACGCAACAGAACTTATTCTAAAATCGATGTATTTCCAATACGAAAATAAAATTTACGAACAAATAGATGGGTGTGCAATGGGAGCATCTATTTCCAGCGTAATTGCACAATTAGTAATGGAAGACTGATATCATACCAAAATTAAACTTCAACATTCCATTTTTTTACAGATATGTTGATGATTGCTTGACCGCTATACCTAAAAACCAAATTAATTATATCATACAAAAATTCAACAGTTACCACAAAAACATTCAATTCACATTCGAAACAGAAGACAACAATAGGATAAATTTCTTAGATGTAACTTTACACCACAATAATGAAAATATAAAAACTGAATGGTATACTAAAAATACATGGTCGTCTAGATACCTTAATTATGAATCACACCACCCGAATTCACAAAAAAAATCTGTAGTCATAGGTCTAGCAGATAGAGCAATCAAGCTTTCTGACACAGAATACAGAGAGAGTGCAATAACCAAAGCTAAAGAAGCATTAACACTTAACAAATATCCGATGTACCTTATAAACAAAATCTTCAAACAACGAATACATAACTTTTACAATACCCCAATAAGTAAAAAATCATCCAACAACAACCAAAAAACATATATTGCACTACCGTTTATAAATGGCCTATCCCAACCACTCAAAAAACTTTTTGAAAACTACAAAATCCGGTTATGTCATAAATCATATAATCTGCTCTCATCCAATTTTTCCAGGCTTAAAACCAAAACCCCAAATAATAAAAAAAGTAACATAGTCTACGAAATCAAATGTAACAACTGCGAAGGAATTTACGTCGGGCAAACAAGCCAATATCTAGAAAATAGAATCAAAGGCCATAAATACGACAAAAAAAATAGTACAGCCCTTACGAATCATGAAATAAATAAAAGCCATACCTTTGACTTCAAAAACATCAAAATTATCAACACCGAAATAAATACAAAAAAAAAAAGAGAAATTCTCGAATCCGTTCATATTAGGTTGACACCCACTGCAATAAACGAAAAAAACAGATGTAAATAACCTAAACCGTATCTACCTACCAGTCATATAATGTCCCTCAAGTTAAGTGGTTTGTTTGTAGAAAGAAAAAATGTGACATTAATAGTGTTTTAAACTCAACACCCCACGAAATGAACTACTTTCTAAGGTAAGGCTCTCATTAATGTATACAGTTAATTTTATAAAATTAAAAACTACGAAAAGGCACAAATATTTAACCCCGAAATATACAACAAACGGATTAACACTAGCTATATTTAATTCTTCTAATGTAATCTTTTAGAGCAAATTTTGAAGAAGACCTCTTCCGAAGGTCGAAACGTTAATAAATATATAACAAAACCAAGAACAGTTTTAATGATCTAATTCCAAGAACACGTAAAATATAAAATATATATATATATATATATATATATATATATATATATATATATATATATATATATGTATATATATGTATATATGTATATATATATATATTATATATATATATATATATATATATATATATATATATATATATATATACACCATATTTTACGAATTATATCCCATTTAAACCTAATTACACTACATCATATGAACCTTCGCCATATGTGCCTTTATATAATTTTTCTCCAAATAACACTGCTTTTAAACCAATTTCAAAGAAATTATCCATTTTCCAACAAAGATCAAACTTTAATAACCAGCCATACTTTTCTATTCAGCAAAGACCCTTTGGCCAAATGTCGAGAAGAACAAATTTAAATCGAAATAATCAAGTAGAGCCAATGGAAACACAGATTTCATTAAAAATCTAAACAAAAGAAAACTTTTGTTCCAAGAATAATGTAACTAAAGTTACAAAACCCTAACTGAAATGAAACTTCTGAAAATCGCCCTACAAATTCTTACATTTACAATCCACATGAATATTCGGAGTTTACCTATGAAAATTTCTTATACGTACACCAATATGATGACGATGACTTAGAACAATATTATGATTTATAACCAAACAAAAATAATATCGGTATCGTACCAGAAAACGTAAATATTCCTTTAATACGGCATTTCCAACGTAATATAATCTTTTTTAATACCCAATACGATACCCAATTATCATATATCATATATAAAAATATATATATATATATATATATATATATATATATATATATATAATATATATATATATATATATATATATATATATATATATATATATATATATATATATATTTAAATATACATATATATATATATATATATATATATATATATATATATATATATATATATATATATATACATACATACCAGGTGTACAAGTATGAAATGCGGATTTTTTTTTCTAAAAAAAAAACATGTTAAAAATCGGAAGAATGTTAAAAAGTGCTTTATTCAAAGTATGCTCCAGCGCTTGTTATACATTTTTCCCATCTTTCGGGCAATTTGTGAATACCACGCCAGTAAAAATCTTCCCGTTTTGCTGCGAACCATTCATCGAGTCATTTTTTCACATCTTCATACGAACCAAAGGGCTGCTCAGCAAGTGCGTGACCCATCGATGCAAACAAGTGGTAATCGGTGAGTAAGTCGCACGGGGTAGACCTTCATAGCTGAGTGCTTCCAACGTGTCGCGCGAACTGGTTTTGCCGTATGTGATGGAGCATTGTCATGAAGAAAATTGACTTTGTGTTGCCTCTTTCGGTATTCTGGCCTTTTTTCAAGCAGCGAACGGTTCAAGTCGGTCAATTGTTGTTGGTAACGTTTAGTATTAACCGTTTCCCCGGGTTTTAACAGCTCATAATAGACCACGCCCCTCTGGTCCCACCAAAACACAGAGCATCGCCTTTCTGCCAAAGCGATTCGGTCTTGCAGTCCAATGGATGGTGCGCCTGGGTCTACCCATGATTTTTTGTGCTTGGGTTTTTCAAAGTAAATCCACTTTTCATCCCCTGTAACTATACGATGCAAAAACGACTTCCTTTTGTACCGAGCGAGCAAAATGTCATATGTGTTTTTGCGCTTTTCCATTTGCCCATCGTTCAACTCATATAGTACCCGTCTACCGGTCTTCTGAATCTTTCTTATATCTCGGAGCCGATTGGAAACAGCTTGTTGGCTAACGCCACATTACTCGGCGA
>CM032454.1:9875877-9882059 GCA_019049505.1 Pachyrhynchus sulphureomaculatus
ACAGACAGACAGAGAGACGTTGCATTTTATATATATTGTATTCTTTGCTACATGATATTGTTCCATATTTAATTGCAAGAGAACGCGCTAGTGGCAAACTTTTCTCTGACTTAATTCACTATTATCGTCACTGCTTATTCCTTATGTCATCTAATAAAATGTAGCCTATAACCTGGCCAGAGAACATACGTATGGTTAAAAAAAAGCACGTAAATCGGATAAGTAGTTCTGCAGTGATAAGCACACTAACGGACGGACAGACAGACGGACATTGCATTTTATATATATTATAGATATTCTCTGCTACATAATATTGTTCCATATTTAATGGTTTGGACTGTGTATTGCAAGAGAACGCGCTAGCGGCAAACTTTGTCCGACTTCATTTACTATTATTGTCACTGCTCATTCCTTATGCTACCTATCGTAATAAAATATAGCCTATAACCTGGCTGGAGAAGATATGTATGTTTAAAAAAAAAAGTACGAAAATCGGATAAGTGATTCTCCCAGTGATAAGCGCACTAACGGACAGACAGACAGACAGAATACGTTGCATTTTATATATATTATAGATGTAATAAAATATATACCTATAACCTGGTCAGAGAACATATGTATGAATTTAAAAAAATCACGTAAATCGGATAAGTGGTTCTCGAGGGATAAGCGCATTAACGGACAGACAGACAGACAGACAGACAAACATTGCATTTTATATATATTATAGATATATATTATTTTTATTATTATATAACCTGGCCAAAGAATATATGCATGAATTTAAAAAAAGACAGGTAAATCTGATAAGTGGTTCCTGCGTGATAAACGCACTAATGGACAGACAGACAGACAGACAGAGAGACATTGCATTTTATATATATTATAGATTATACATATACAGATATATAATGTTGTTCCATATTTAATGGTTTAGGCTATGTATTGCAAAGGCACGCGCTAACGGC
Organism: Pachyrhynchus sulphureomaculatus; assembly: GCA_019049505.1. Taxonomy (NCBI): domain Eukaryota; kingdom Metazoa; phylum Arthropoda; class Insecta; order Coleoptera; family Curculionidae; genus Pachyrhynchus; species Pachyrhynchus sulphureomaculatus. The sequence continues at coordinate 9,876,846 of CM032454.1, forward strand.
AAACTTATTTGCGACATCATTCACTATTTTACGTCACTGCTCATTCTTTATGCTACCTATCGTAATAAAATATAGCCTATAACCTGGCCAGAGAACATATGTATGTTTTAAAAAAAAAAGTACGTAAATCGGATAAGTGGTTTTTCAGTGATAGGCGCACTAACGGACAGACAGACAGACAGACAGACAGACAGAGAGACGTTGCATTTTATATATATTATAGATGTAATAAAATATATATCTAAAACCTGGTCAGAGAACATATGTACGAATTTAAACAATCATGTAAATCGGATAAGTGGTTCTCGAGGGATAAACGCACTAACGGACAGACAGACAGAGAGAGGTTGCAATTTGTTTATATTATAGGTATAGATTATTATTATTATTATATAACCTGGCCAAAGAATATATGTATGAATTTAAAAAAAGACGTAAATCGGATAAGTGGTTCTCGCGTGATAAACGCACCAGTGGACAGACAGACAGACAGAGAGACATTGCATTTTATATATATTATAGATTCTAGATATTCTCTACTACATAATATTGTTCCATATTTAATGGTTTAGACTGTGTATTGCAAGGGAACGCGCTAGCGATAAACTTTTTACCGAGTTCATTTACTATTATCGTCACTGCTCATTCCTTATGCTACCTATCGTAATAAAATATAGCCTATAACCTGGCCAGAGAACATATGTATGTTTTAAAAAAAAAAGTACGTAAATCGGATAAGTGGTTCTCCAGTGATAAGGTCACTAACGGACAGACAGACAGACAGACAGACAGAGAGACGTTGCATTTTATATATATTATAGATATATATATATATATATATATATATATATATATATATATATATATATATATATATATACATATACATACACATACATACATACACATACATACATATCCCTGAATTTAATACTAAATTTCTATTAGATACAAGTAATACAAGTCAGAAACCAGAAATCGCTTACACAAATTAATACAATGATAAATTTTCCAAGTATAAACAGCTCATGCTAAGTCATTTCACGACAAAATTGCAATCTTTACGGAAAAATGATAATCTTGAAATTTTATTTTTTTTATATACCGGATAATTTATTAAAGAAAACACACTCGCGATAATTTTCGTTCAATCTGCACCCTGTGAAGAATATGCAGAGTTTTTTCAAAATTTTTTGATCACTACTTTCCGAGATAAAGGGGGGGCAAAAATTTTTTTTTGCAATTTTTTAAAAATAATACAAAGAAAAGTGTGTGCAAGTAATACATTATGAATATTTTTGAACTCGTTTTTTTATAAGCTTTCATTTGACACCCCACTCGATGACTTGGTAAAAATTTTTTTTTCACTTCCGATTTCACCCCCGAAACTAACTCCTTAGGTCAAAATTTAACTTTCAAAACTACACGGCTCTAATAAGGCCACAAATTCCCATATTAGTGCCAAATTTAAACTTTCTGTGTGAAATAATATAGGAGAAAATCAGACGAACAGACAGACAAACAGACACCGAAGTGATCTTATAAGTGTTCCGTACGGAATACTAACAAGTGATAAACTGCCATTTCAACCAATCCCTGAAAACGTTTTTAAAATTGAAAAAATAATAGAGGTAAGAAGCTATGTTAAAATATGGTGAATTAATTGCGATCGCTCTTATAGAAAAGGAAAACTATAATATACTCTAATTATTTCCATTGCCAACAAGAAATGGGAACCTACATAAGGTAATCATTAATACTTTTGATTTTTTTTTATGGGTCTAGCACACGTACTGCAGGGAAGAAGTCCCTACAGCGCTACAGGAGCGACACGTGTGCGGAAAAAGCGATTCACTTTGTTCTTGAATCGCTGTAAATTGTACTCGGTGGGAAACACAGTCCTGGGCAAATTATTCCAAAGGGATGATGTTGTCCATATAAAAGACTGCTGGAAAAACGTTGTACGAGGAGTAACAAGCTGAACCTCAAACGGATGTGAAGAATTAGCGCGACGTGTACTTCTAACATGCACCGCTCTGGGAGGAATGAAGCGGGCCACATCCTTCGAACACTGTCCATGAAAATACTTGGCTCAAGTCGCCAACCGTTCTTCGATGTTCCAGCGAATCAAGGCCGCCGGTCAGTTCCGGGGTCTCCAATCAGACGAACAGCTCTTCTCTGAATAGAATCCAACAAATGCAGTGTATGTTTGGGAGCGGAGCCCCAAACATGGGAGCAGTATTCCATAGTTAGTCGAATTTGAGCTTTGTAAAGAATTAACAGTTGTTGTGGAGTGTAAAGCTTTCTGGTTCGAAATAATATTCCCAATTTTTAAGAAGCTCTTCTTGCTATGCCTGCAACATGTTCATGCCAGGACATATTTACTCCCAAATTAACGCCCAACAAATTGAGTGACGACGTTAGAGGAATGGAGTGCCCCGACATAACTATGTCGGGTTCAGCAACGTTAACTTTTTTAGAAAAAACTGCCGCCTGGGTTTTTGTAGCGTTAAATTCCACTTGGTTACTGTCACCCCAAGATAAAATTTCTTCCTGGTCTTTGTTAAGTTGAATGACTTCCTGCTGTCTGCGGATATTCATCTGAGTAGCCGATGTCCGAGCGTTCAAAGTGAATGAAGAGATAAGCGTACTGTCATCTGCAAAGCTGTAGGTTGCATTCTCGGTCATTTCCAGCAGATCGTTAATGTAAATGAGAAAAAGAGTAGGAGACAGTATGGAGCCTTGAGGTACACCGGCGTTGATAGTGAAGGTGTTAGAAAGAAATCCGTCGACTGCCACTCGTAAAGAACGCTCTCTGAGGAAACATGAGAGCCACAAAGAGAATTTTTCAGACATACCATAAGAGCGTAGTTTAGCCAACAGCCTATCGTGCCAAACACGGTCGAATGCCTTGGATATGTCAAGAGCAACCGCTCGAGATTCTCCAAAGTGTTCAATTGCGTTGTTCCAAACGCGTGTTACATAAGTCAGAAGATCTCCTGTTGATCTATTTTTACGAAAGCCATATTGATGATCGCTAATAATGTTGAATCTTTCAAGATATTTTAGAAGATGCTGATTGATAGCCTTTTCCATGACTTTCAATATTATTGAAAGCAGTGCGATTGGTCGATAGTTATTTGGCAAGATCTTCTTGCCTTTTTTAGGTATCGGCTGAACTGTGGCACATTTCCAGCAGGAAGGAAATATTCCCTTTCTGTAGGATAGGTTGAAAAGTCTACAGAAAACTGGTGTTAGTTCCCTCGCACAGTTTTTGAGAACTATAACAGGTATTCCGTCAGCGCCAGAAGATATTTATTAATGAGAGACAATAAATTTGGATATACTAATCAACACTGCAGAAGTATTACAGATGATAAGTGTATATGTTACTATATACATTTAGAAAATCTTATTAAAAATGTCTATGTGAAAAAACAACTTTTATCATTCAACACATCAAACTGTAACGCAGTATTAATTAAAATTAATGATACATAAATACAAAATATTGATGACAGTAAATGGATTTTAATAACAACTAATAAATTCATAGAAGTAGAAAAATGAGGAAACTCCCACAACATTTTGTTAAATGGTACCAAATTATTAGAATTATAATCCTTGTAATTTAAAGTTAAAAGCCATTAACTTCAGAACTTGCAAAAGTGGATTATTGTACTTAATTTAAATAAACCGATGTATAAAGAAGTAAAATCATTCAATGTGGAAAAAGTAAATTTTAATAAATGAACGAACTTCAAGAAGAAATAAATATACAGAAATCTGAAAGTTTAAAACTATTAATTAACTCTATTTATTATTTTAAAACTAGTATTTGGACGGTTTTACTTACTATATATATATATATATATATATATATATATATATATATATATATATATATATATATATATATATATATATATATATATATATATTTTCTTATGTCAGTTTTAAAGTTTATCGAGTATTTGAATAGTAGGCTATGCATATTTTGTTTCGTTGTTCATGACACGAAATCAAAACAATTAGTTTAGATTTACAGTTTTAAAGAATTTTTTAAGAAGCTAAACAATTTTGTGTAATAATGCGATAGATTTTCTTTAAAAGTAAGCTTATAAATTGTTCCCTTTTTCAAAGTAATACGTTTTTGTGGTAGACTGTTTTACTTTTGACCCCGAAGAATTAGAAAAATGAATCGAACAAGGAATTTAACTGAACACGAGATAGTGCGAGCCTCAGTTTTATTGGACGAGGGATATTGTCAGAGTTATGTTGCCAATTTGTTAGGCAAACATCGTTCCACAATAAGTCGTATGGTAAGACGCTTGAATAAAGTAGGAGCTTATTCTAGAAGGCTAGGGCAAGGGCGAAAACGATGCACTAGCGACCTAGATGAACGTTTTATAAGACAATATGCTTTAAGAAACAGTACTGTCACTAGTTCTATAATAAGAAACGAACTCGAAGCTGTTCGCAATGTCACAATTTCTTCTAAAACAGTTAGAAGACGGTTAAATGAAGCTGGATTAAACAGTAGGAGACCAGCCACTGCGCCCTTGCTTACTAGAGAGAACAGAGTTGCCAGGTTACGTTTTGCTGGAAATCACAAAAACTGGTCTGTGGATGATTGGAAACAAGTTTTCTTTACAGATGAAATAAGGGTTAGTCTAAAACATCCAGATGGTCGTGAGCGAGTATGGCGAAGACCAGGAGAGAGGTTTGCTCCTTGCAATATCTCTGCAAGGATTCCATTTGGCGGTGGCTCTGTTATGTTCTGGGGTGGCATCTGCTTTGTGCTCGCACAGAGTTAGTTCCTGTCCGTACGAGATCCATGAATGCTGACTACTATCTTCAGAATATTGTAATAGAACATGTGATGCCTTTCGGTCATTTTGTGGGGCCCAACTTCCTGTTTATGCAAGACAACACTCGATCTCACGTGGCTAGGGATGTACCCGATTATCTTAATCAAGTTGATATGCCGATTATGCAATGGCCACCAAAAGCCCGGATCTGAATCCGATAGAACATGTATGGGATCACGTTAAGAAAAATGTGAAACGTCATATACCTGCACCTAGAAACCTGAGGGAACTTGAAAATGCAGTTATCACAGAATGGGAGCAAATTCCTCAAGATTTTATCCAAAATTTAATTAGAAGCATGCCTAGGCGCATAAACGTTGTGTCATCCGAAGTAGACTACTAG
>CM032454.1:9882159-9939659 GCA_019049505.1 Pachyrhynchus sulphureomaculatus
TTCACACTTTTCTAGTAAACACTTAGAGAGCCCACTACGGCTTTTCGTTTTTTAAAAAAAAACTTGTGCTTTATTTAGCTCTCATGATTGTAGTTATGAGCCTTTACTGCAGCTCTGTCGAAGGAAGCCTACTTGGCGGCTCCGATAAAAATTAACCTGCTGCGGCTTGATGGTACTCAGCCTCGATTCCAGTCCTACCGGACCCTTAAATAAGCCGTGGGCCTTCTCTCGGTCATATCGCGACGCCGGAACCAAAAATCCGGATACACATTTTTAACCAATCCCGGCGTGCCGAGAGATTCGGTCAGAAACCCGCACAGCACACTAATATACCGAACGTCTTGGAATCTCTTGTTAATATACCGTTCGATATAAAAATGAAAATAAGTACAATTTTGAAGTGAAAAATCAGTAACATTACATGGTCTTAAAATCTAGGAAAAAAATGAATGTTACAATATATATATATGTATATTATATATATATATATATATATATATATATATATATATATATATTTATATAGATATGTGCCATAAACCTGTTGTATAAGAATGTTTTCCAAATTTATTACGTTTTTTGAAAACCAATAGCACTGTTTATTTTAATACTGAAATAGTACAATCTTGTTAAAAAATATTTAAACATTCTAATGTTGCTTGACATCAAAACAAAGGACAGGTAAAAACTATATATTTCACATAGTTATTAAATTTCAAATATTATTGAAATAATTTTTAACAAACTAGTAAATACTTAACTTTCATTTTATCAGTGACATTATACATATAGTTGCACCATTATTTTGAGGCAACTTTTAGACGCAAATTTGAAAAACCCAAACCCCCCCTACAACCAATACTAATTTCATTTTCTCTGTGTTCTACAGAATATCAGTTTCCACCAACCAAAACCTAATTGACTACTCTATATATACAATATTTTTGTTTTAACAATACTTAATCATTAAATGTTATTTTCTACTTACGCAAAACTTATTAAACTTAAAATATTAGCTTTCTCTCTAGGATTTTTCTTTCGGACTATTTTTCCGTAATGATCCATTGCTTTTAATTGTTAAGCGTAGAGTCAATAGGACCTTCTTAGTCAACTAAACTCTAATTCAATTACACACTAAAGTAAACTAAGACTTCCTCTACCAGTAAAGAATCATTTAAATATTTTAGCTCCTGTACTCGTTTCGGCCACCAAATTGAAAAAAATAAGCCAATCTTTTACTTAAGTCCAGCGCATACAGCACAACTAACTATAAAACACTATAGCCGAAGCATACACCGACATAGGTATATATATGTTTGATATTCTTGCTAAATTTAACTAAATTCATCAGTTATTTTATTAATCTGGAAAAGATTAAAATACTGACGATAGAAAGAAAAAAAGATTTAAACAAAATAGATTTTTATGGCCCTATTGTTTAAAAAGCTCCTTTTTAATACAATATTTCAATAAGTGATTTACTTTTGACTTTACTTCATTACTTAAGATTACTTATCTTTGAAAATTGAAGATGTCAGAATTTATATATTATTAATAATTATAGGTACACTGCCAAAAATAGTAAAATCATTTTTTAGGAATTCGTCTGGAAAATTATTATATTTTATATATGCCAATATTTATTTTTCACTTTTTGGTTTTACTACATAAAAAAAAATCTATACGATATATCCCGTAAGTAGTATTATTGTAGCACGACTCATGGTGAAGGCATGTCGGTTCATTAAAATTTTCTTTCCATATTCATCTATGATAAGCAGGTGTATTTTATCAATATATAGAATGCGTATCTAAATTTATCTTATCACCTATTTATCCCAATCTAAACAAACTTATGAGAAAGATATCCCTTATCAAGAACGGATGAAATGACTAAATCTAAATTTTGCTAGGAAAATATAACGAGATTTTAAATGGCTATTATTCGGTCTGTCCTGAGATGTTCGTTTTAAATTTAACAAACTAACTAGAAACCTGTACATTTCACAGCAACTGTTAATTCTGTACAAAGCTCAAATTCGACCAACGATGCCACCATCATTGAGCCTCTGCTCCCAAACATGCACCGCATGTACTGAACAGAAAATTTCGGATGGTTGTAGCTTCTACTGGATTGAAATTCATTATAAATATATAATAAAAGACCGTTTTTAGTCAATTTCCACTAGTTTATTTTGTGATGACGCGTTTTCGCTGGTCGATGCAGCTTCTTCAGATCTACGTGTTACCCTGTCAAGTTAGGTTTAATGTTTACAATTTTTATATAATTTCTTAATTATAATATTACACCTAATTAGATTACATTAATAGCATTGGAAAACCCACACAGACATGGAATTAGGAAAATAAATTCAATAATGGAAAATTGGTTAAATCTAGTTAGTTAGAGTTAAGTACCTGTAGTCCTTAATCGATTTATTTGCATTGTCTCTAAAAGGTTTAGTTTTAAACCTTTTTGTTGGGTATGTAAAATTTTGAAATTCTTATTAAACTTGTGATTCTCTGTTAAAAGATGATTAGCATGTGTTGAATTAGACTTTCTATGGATGAAACTTTTTTCATGTTCTGTAATTCTTTATATAAATGTACGTTCAGTTTGTCCTAGGTATGTTTTAGTACATGACCCACATCTTAATTGATATACTTCTGATTTATTATCTTTATTGATTTATGGTTTATAATTTTTGAAATACGAGGCATGTTTTTTAAGTAAGTACCGTTTTGCGATTCCGCCGCCGCAGCGATACGGTCGTCGTTCCGCGCATGCGCGCTGGTAACCTACATCTCATGTCTACGCACTGACGCCATTACAGTCTGATTCTTCATTGTATACGTTGTTTACTGAGTGTTTAAGATGCCTCCGACAATCGTGAGAGTCCCGCCGATTGTGAAGTACGATTTCTTAGTGCTAAAGGCGTAAAACCGATCGATATTCATCGTGAGATCTGTGAAGTTTACGGACAAAACATTATGAGTGATGGATGGTAAGGAAATGGGTGAGAGCATTTTAAAGATGGCCGCACAAATGTGCATGATGAAGAACGGAGTGGGCGTCCTTCGGTCGTTAATGAAGATTTGGTGCAGAAAGTGGACGAAAAGGTGAGAGAAAAAAGACAGACGCTTTACAATTTCATCATTGTGCGACTGCTTTCCTCAATATTCTCGTAGTGTTTTTGTATCGCATTGTGACCGAGAATTTGAATTGCCGGAAATTGTGTTCACGTTGGGTTCCAAAAATGTTGACGGATTTGCACAAAACCCAACGTTTAGGCAGTGCATTGACTTTCCTTGAGCGGTACCACAATGAAGGTGAACATTTTTTAGACCAAATTGTTACTGGTGACGAAACATGGGTGGCCTACGTCACACCAGAATCGAAACAACAATCCATGGAATGGCGACATTCATCATCACCCAAAAAAAGTGAAGTTTAAGCAAACAATTTCTGCCCGCAAAATCATGTGCACAGTTTTTTGGGACAGAAAAAGGAGTATTGCTAGTGGAGTTTCTGCCTCGTAATGAGACAATCAATGCAGCGTTTTATTGTGAGACATTGAACAATCTGCGTCGTGCAATCCAGAACAAAAAACGTGGCAAGTTGAGTAAGGGTATCGTTTTGCTGCATGACAATGCCCGTCCACATGTGGCTAATCGGACCAAAGATCTCATCAAATCTTTTAAATGGGAAACTCTAGATCATCCTCCATACAGCCCTGATCTGGCGCCCAGCGACTACCATTTGTTCCTGCACTTGAAGAAGCACCTGGGTGGTCAGCGTCTTCAAGACGATAACGAAGTCAAAACATTTGTGATACAGTGGTTAACAAGTCAGGCGGCAGAATTTTATGAGGAGGGTATTTCAAAAACTGGTGCCATGTTATGACAAGTGCCTCAATATTCACGGAAATTATGTAGAAAAGTAGATTAAGGTACAGGCTTTCATGTAAAAATAAAATTATAGCGATATCTTTGCACGTCTTTTTTTAATTCCAAAACGGTACTTTACTTAAAAACCGGTCAAGTGCAAGTTGAACTTGCACAATTAGTGTTCCGTACGTTGATTGATTTTAAAATAAAAATTTTTGTTAGGGTGGTATAAAATTATCAGTGACTTTACAAAGCAAACCCAAATGAGTTTTCAACAAAGTTTGTTTCCAATTCTTTAAACTGAAAACTGGTGACTTTGAAATTTTGTTTTTTTTATATATACCAAATAAATTATTAAAGGTAATGCACTCCTGATAATTTTCGTTCAATCTATACCCCGTGTAAAATATTTCAGAATTTTTTTAAAATTTTTTGATCAGTATTTTTCGAGATAAGGTAGGGGACAGCGATTTTTTTAAAAGTAATACGAAGAAAAGTGTGCGCAAGTATTACATTATATATATATTTTTTACTCGTGTTTTCACAAGCTTTCATTGACACCACACTCGATGACCTAGTAAAAAAAATTTTTTTTCACTTCCGATTTCACCCCTCAAAACGAACCCGTTAAATCAAAATTTATGTTACGGTGGTATAAAATAATTAGTGATTTCACAAAACACACCCCAAATGAGTTTTCAACAAAGTTTATTTCCAATCTTTACTGAAATCTGATGACCTTGAAATTTTTGTTTTTTTTTTATATACCATATAAATTATTAAGGGTAATGCACTCGTGATAATTTTCGTTCAATCTACACCCCGTGGAGAATATTCCAGAATTTTTTCGAAATTTTTTTGACAAGTACTTTTCGAGATAAGGCCCGGGACAGCGATTTTTCACGAATTTTTAAGAATAATACAAAGAAAAGTGCGCGCAAGTATAATATTAATATACATTTTTTACTCGTGTTTTCACAAGCTTTCATTTGACACCACACTCGATGACCTAGTAAAAAAATTTTTTTTTCACTTCCGACTTCACCCCCCAAAACTAACCCCTTAAGTCAAAATTTTATTCTCAAAACTACATGGCTCTGATGAGGCCATCAATTCCTATATTATTACCAAATTTCACCTTTCTATGTCAAATAGTTTCGGAGAAAATCGGGTGTGACAGACAGACAGACAGACAGACAGACAGACAGACAGACAGACACCGAAGTGATCTTATAAGTGTTCCGTACGGAACACTAAAAAACATGCCTCGTATTTCCCTATAGTATTTTTAGTCTTGTAAGCTATGTGGATATTTTTTTGATTTAACAATTTTCCCAGTTTTTTTGTTGGTTTACGAAATAGGTTAAGCATTTAAATGTGATTTTTCTGTCCTTAAAACATGGGTATATTTCTGAGTTAGCCTTGCTTTTAAGTTTCTTCCTAACTATGTTATCGATTAAAGTAACTGAATAACCGTTGTGTTATTTAATAGAATTGTCCTCTGATAAGGGTATATAACTTAGTCTATGTATAAAGCTATGATAAGCCGCGAGTTTATGATGGTTAGGGTGGTGAGAACTATTGTGAATTGTGGTATCTGTATGACAAGGTTTGTGATATATTGCAAATTCATGTTTTTTTCATGGTTTTACTGATTGTTAAATCTAGGAAGTTTATTTTCCCCTTCGACTTCTTCTTCCATTATAAAACTGATATTTCTATGTAAAAAATTAATGTACTGTAAAAAGTGAGTTAATTCTCTGTCCATACCTGTAAAACAAACAATTATATCGTCTACGTATCAATACCAGCATAGACAATTATTACTATTGTTATTATGGTTATTAAATATCATTGTTTCAATACTGTCCATGAAAATTTCGACAAGTAATGGGCTTAATGGATCAATATATCACAAACCTTGTCATACAGATACCACAATTCACAATAGTTCTCACCACCTTAACCATCATAAACTCGCGGCTTATCATAGCTTTATACACAGACTAACTAATATCTCCTTATCAGAGAACAATTGTACTAAAGAATTAAACTACATAAAACAAGTAGCAGTTAACAACGGTTATTCAGTTACTTTAATCCAGTGATTCCCAAAGTGGTTCAGGTGGACCCCTAGGGGTCCACGGGAGACTCTACGGGGGTCCACGAAAATTTGTCTGGTTTCGATAGTAAAAAACAAAAATGTTGGCTTGGCTTTACCTAACCTAACACCTTAAAATCGAAACAACTTTGTTCATGCCCGGAACAAATGCAAGGAAATTATCGACGAAACCAAGGAGGCACACAATCAACGAATTAGAAACAAACTTCTCGCTGGTCCCAACAATTCCAGGTCCTTTTGGGCAGTCGCTAGGGCAGTTAGTCAAAATTTTACCAAATCCACCATATCACCACTCACACGGCCAGATAATTCCATTGCAACCACACCTGTTGAGAGAGCGAACTTGTTGTCTGAACTCTTTGCTTCACATTCTACTGTCGATTTCCAAGGAAAAACACCACCTACTATTCCCATATTGCAGTCAAGGATGCCCGATGTTGTCTTCAGACAGCGCATCATAAAGCGTATTTTTAATGAAGCTAGACACCAAGAAGGCTTCTGGCGCTGACGGAAATACATGCCATAGTTCTCAAAAACTGTGCAAGGGAACTAACACCAGTTTTCTGTAGACTCTTTAACCTATCCTACAGAAAGGGAATATTTCCGTCCTGCTGGAAATGTGCCACGGTTCAGCCGATACCTAAAAAGGTTAAGAAGACCTTGCCAAATAACTACCGACCAGTTGCACTGCTTTCAATAATATCGAAAGTCATGGAAAAGGTTATCAATGAGCATCTTCTAAAATATCTTGAACGATTCAATATTATTAGCGATCACCAATATGGTTTTCGTAAACATAGATCAACAGGAGATCTTCTAACTTATGTAACACATGTTTGGAACAACGCAATTGAACACTTTGGAGAATCTCGAGCGGTTGCTCTTGACATATCCAAGGCATTCGACCGTGTTTGGCACGATGGACTGTTGGCTAAGTTGCGCTCTTATGGTATGTCTGAAAGGTTTCTGTTTGTGGCTCTCATGTTTCCTCAGAGAGCGTTCTTTACGAGTGGCGGTCGACGGGTGTCTTTCTAACACCCTCACTATCAACGCTGGTGTGCCCCAGGGCTCCATACTGTCTCCTACTCTCTTTCTCATTTACATTAACGATCTGCTCGAAAAGACCGGGAATCCAATCTATAGCTTTGCAGATGACAGTACGCTTGTCTCTTCATTCACCTTGAACGCTCGGACATCGGCTGCTCAGGCGAATATCCGCAGACAGCAGGAGGTCGTTCAACTTAACAAAGACCTGGAAGAAATTCTATCTTGGGGTGACAGTAACCAAGTGGAATTTAACGCTACAAAAACCCAAGCGGCAGTTTTTTTCTAAAAAAGTTAACGTTGCTGAACCCGACATAGTTATGTCGGGGCACTCCATTCCCTTAGCATCGTCGCTCAATTTGTTTGGGCGTTAGTTTGGGAGCAAATATGTCTTGGCATGAACATGTTGCAGGCATAGCAAGGAGAGCTTCTCAAAAAGTTGGGAATATTATTTAGAACCAGAAAGCTTTACACCCCACAGCAACTGTTAATTCTTTACAAAGCCCAAATTCGACCAAACTATGGAATACTGCTCCCACGTTTTGGGGCTCCGCTCCCAAACATACACGGCATTTGTTGGATTCGGTTCAGAGAAGAGCGGTCCGTCTGATTGGGGACCCGGAATTGACCAGCGGCCTTGATTCGCTGGAACATCGAAGAACGGTTGGCGACTTGAGTCTGTTCTACAAGTATTTTCATGGAAAGTGTTCGAAGGATGTAGCCCGCTTAATTCCTCCCAAAGCGGTGCATGTTAGAAATACACGTCGCGCTGGTGCTTCGCATCCATATGAGGTTCAGCTTGTTACTCCGCGTACGACGCTTTTCAAGCAATCTTTTATATGGAGAACGTCATCCCTTTGGAATAATTTGCCCAGCGCTGTGTTTCCCACCGAGTACAATTTACAGCGATTCAAGAACAACGTGAATCGCTTTTTCCGCACTCGTGCCGCTCCTGGAGCGCTTTAGGGACTTCCCTGCAGCACGTGTGCTAGACCAATAAAAAAAAAAAAAAAAAAAAAATATCAATGTAGGCAGATAATACACTACTCAAAAAAATTAAGGGAGCAAAAAAAAATTATTGGTGATTTTTGACAGGCTGTATTTCGGTGAAAAATGGTCGTATTGAGAGTTTAAAAAAAGCATTTTGAAGCTTTAAGATTCTAATTTTCAGATTTTTTGGCTAAAATTTTTTAGGAGCTACGGTTCTCATGCAATTCTAACAGATAGCGCGAAAAAATAATATTGCAAATATTTTGCTTTTTTTTAGTCCACGGGCTTGAAAAAATTTTTTCCAGTTTGGCCGGCATATGGATCAGATAGCCTGTTTATTTAGCATTAATTTCCTTGTTTTAAAACCTCCCTTAATTTTTTTGAGTAGTGTATTTTAAGAAGGTCAGCGACTGTTACTTGTAAAAACTTGCATATTCGATATCAGTACAACGCGCGTCGAGACTTGCAAAATACAACTTGTGCTGTGCTTGCAATCTTGCATGAACTTGTTTGATTCTTCACCAATATTAATACGAATGCCAAGGACAAACTTTACTCATTTGTTTCCGGAATTTTGAAAAAAAAAGTGTGAGTGAATCGATGTCAGTGTTTGCCAGTGCCGGAAAAAGTAAGTACCTGCCTATTTGTTATTCATACTTTTATTTTATATTGTAAATATTATATTTGTTATGTTTGCGTGTAGTAGGTACGTAATAAAAATTAAATACTGAACAGGGCCATTATTCGATACTTCTATAAAAGAACAGAAAGCCGAGAAAGATTGAACTTTTAGTACTTTTTATTATAAAATTATTTATTTACCCGACTGTGGTGATTCACTAAAGGAGAGATATATGATTGACCTGCATGTTTGTACATATTTCAGTGCCCTCGTAGTTGCTAAAAATGACTAAAAATATTTTCATAAATTGTACGTGTCTTTATGTACCACTCGTAACGTACATCAAAGTAATAAATAAATCATTAAAATCGCGGAGTTTTGATGTCAAAATATTCTTTAAAAGTATTTTCTCTCGAATTTACAGAAATGTATCAAAATATAATTAATCAAAAAATATTTTATATTACATTAAAATAGGTTCAGCCGTTTTGTGAAAACCTCTATATGGGTCTTAGCAGTTTATTGCTTTTAATAATTAAAATCAGTTTTGCCGCCGGCATTTTGGTTTTTTCATTGCAATATATAATTAATCCTATTTTATTCTGTTAAAATAGCCATATCCTCGCCTTATGATTACTAAAACAAACATTTTTTTCTTTACAGGTAGGTAACTGATACGAAACATGGCTGAATCCAAGAAGAAATGTCGACAGTACAGTGTTGATTATTTGAAATTTGGTTTTCTTCCATCAAAGGCAGACAAACGATTGCCCATATGCCTTTTATGCAACAAAGTTGTGAGCAATGACTCTATGAAATCATCGAAGCTCGAAGATCATCTAAGAAGGTGTCATCCTGATAAAATAGGTAAAGATTTAAAATATTTTCAAACATTGAAGGAAAAATATGAAAAGAGACCCACCGTGCACAGTATGTTCGCTTCAACGTCTCAAAGTAACGATGATGGCTTGCGGGCTTCTTACAATATCTCATTGCTTATAGCGAAATCTGGAAAACCGCACACCATCGGAGAACAGTTAATTTTACCCGCTGTTGAAGAGGTTTTAAAAAAACTGTTCTGCACAAACCTCCATTTGACGTACTCAAAAGAATTCCTTTGAGTAACAACACTGTACAAAGACGTATTGATGAAATGAGCTCTGATGTTGAAAGCTTCTTGTGTAATTATCTGCAAACAACTCATTTTTCTATTCAACTGAACGAGTCAACTTTACCTGGTAATGAAGCATTATTATTGGCATATGTTCGATTTGTTATGGACGAAGAAATCCATGAAGAGCTGCTATTCGCGAAAACTTTGGAGACGGACACTAAAGGCGAATCAATATTTAATGTCTTGAATGATTTTTTTAAGGAAAAATCGATTCCATTTACAAACATTATTTCGGTGGCAGCAGATGGAGCGCCTGCCATCTTCGGGCGATATCGTGGGTTTATAAGCCATCTTAAAAGAATTATACCAGGAGTAACTGCAATTCACTGTGTCATCCACCGACGACACCTAGTAAAAATTTGAGGGATAGATTGCACCAATCGCTTCAATTTGTGATTAAAGCATTTAACAAAATAAGAAGCAATGCGTTGAATACCCGTTTATTTGCACAATTGTGCGACGAAAATGATGAAGACTTCCAACGATTGCTCTTACATACTGAAGTACGCTGGTTGTCGAAAGGTGCATGTTTAATAAGATTTTACTCACTTTTTGAATCAGTTTTAGAGTTTCTGGAAAGTAAAGATCCAGATTTAAAAGAAAACCTAATTAAATTGAAAGCAGACATCGCGTATTTGACAGATTTGTTCAAAAAATTTAATGACATTAACTTGCAGTTACAAGGGGACCGCCTAAATTTAATAAAAACAAAGGGTGCAATTTCAGCTTTTCTTGGAAATTTGAAATTTATGAAGCAAAATATTAGTCGGCGCGAATTCTCCCAGTTTCCAAACTGGTCACAGGCAGAATGTTTTGATGAGGATATTCAGACATACGTTCAACATTTAAATGCCCTGCATGATGACTTCAAAAATGGATTTGAAGATATTCTGACGATGGAAATACCACCATGGATCATAAATCCATTTGATGAAACGGAAGTGGCGAATGTGGTATTACAAGAGGAGCTACTCGAGCTTAGCACCAATGAGGAGCTGAAGGTGAAATTTAAAAAAGGCTATCAAACATCCTGGGCTGTGGGAAATTGCCAGAAAACTTTTGATAGCGTTTCCCTCGTCATACCTTGTCAAAAAAAGTTTTAGTGTCGTTACAAACCTATTAACAAAAAACCGGTCAAGTGCAAGTTGAACTTGCACAATTAGTGTTCCGTACGTTGATTGCTTTTAAAATAAAAAATTTTGTTAGGGTGGTATAAAATGATCAGTGACTTCCCAAAAAGACACCCCAAATGAGTTTTCAACAAAGTTTGTTTCCAATCTTTACTGAAATCTGATGACCTTGAAATTTTTGTTTTTTTTATATACCATATAAATTATTAAAGGTAATGCACTCGTGATAATTTTCGTTCAATCTACACCCCGTGGAGAATATTCCAGAATTTTTTCGAAATTTTTTGATAAGTACTTTTCGAGATAAGGCCCGGGACAGCGATTTTTCGCGAATTTTTAAAAATAATACAAAGAAAAGTGCGCGCAAGTATAATATTATATATATATTTTTTACTCGTGTTTTCACAAGCTTTCATTTGACACCACACTCGATGACCTAGTAAAAAAATTTTTTTTTCCCTTCCGACTTCACCCCCCAAAACTAACCCCTTAAGTCAAAATTTAATTCTCAAAACTACATGGCTCTGATGAAGCCATCAATTCCTATATTATTACCAAATTTCACCTTTCTATGTCAAATAGTTTCGGAGAAAATCGGGTGTGACAGACAGACAGACAGACAGACAGACAGACAGACACCGAAGTGATCTGATAAGTGTTCCGTACGGAACACTAAAAAAAGGAGCAGACTGAACATCACAGAACGGGGAGATTTGCGGTTATTCCTTACAAAACTGAAGCCAAATATTGATAATTTGCTGTCAATCCATCAAGTACATCCCTCCCATTAAAATTATGACTATTTTTTTTAATTGTTGATTTGCATTGTTGAAGTTACGGTACGTTATTAATGTTTAATTTTAATTCTATTAAATCTGTAATCATATTATTTTAATAAATAGAACACAAGAAAATATATTATTTTTCTTTTTATTTTTACCACTCCGAATTTAGGGTTGGAACTCAGCCACGACGCAAATTTCCATCGTTAGATCTAATCTTCACATTTCTTGACGAGCTTTGGGAATATGGTAGAAATGTAACAGCAAGGGGTCCACCGAAACCAGTAAAATTTTGAAAGTGGTCTACGAGAAAAAAAAGTTTGGGAACCTCTGCTTTAATCGATAACATCGTTAGGAAAAAACTTAGAAACAAGGCTATCTCAGAAATATACCCATGTTTTAAGGGCAGAAAAATCACATTTAAATGCTTAACCTATTTCGGCAAACCAACAGAAAAACTGGGAAAATATTTAAATCAAAGAAATATCAACATAGCTAACAAGACTAACAATACTATAGGGAAATAGCTCAAAAACTACAAACCACAAATCAATAAAGATAATAAATCAGGGGTATATGAATTAATAACTGAACATACATTTATACGAAGAATTACAGAAGATGAAAAAAGTTTCATCCATAGAAAGTCTAATTCAACATATGCTAATCATCTTTTAACAGAGAATCACAGGTTTAATAAGAATTTCAAAATTTTACACACCCCAACAAAAAGGTTTAAAACTAAATCGTTTAGAGACAATGCAAATAAATCGATTAAGGACTACAGGTACTTTACTCAACGACCAGGTAATTTAAACAATTCACCATTATTGAATTTATTCTCCTAATTCCATGTCTGTGTGGGTTTTCCAATACTATCAATGTAATTTAATTAGGTGTAATATTATAATTAAGAAATTAAATAAAATTGTAAACATTAAACCTAACTTGACAGTGTAAAATGTAGATTTGAAGAAGCTGCATCGACAACGAAATGCGTCATCACAAAATAAACTAGTGGAAATTGACTAAAACCAGTCTTTTATTATCTATTTATTAAATTATATTCAGAAGGCAGCTGTTGGCCTGACTGGATATGCAGAACTCCTCCTCCCAGAGAGGTGCATTCTAGGGATACATGTAACGCTAATACATGACATCCATATGAGGTTCAGCTTGTCACTGTACAATCCTTTTCAAGCAGTCTTTTGTATGGACAATAGCAACCCTTTAAAATAATTTACCTACGACTGTGTTTCCCGCCGATAACAATTAACAGCGATTCAGGACCAAGGTTCAGCGCTTTTTTGGCACAAATTTCATCCATGCAAAGCTTTAGGAATTTCACATGTGTTATGCCCATAAAAAAATAAAAATGACTTTAATAAATATTTGTTAAATAAATCATCGATTTGCCTATTTCCTGAAACATTTATTACTGAGAGAATTCAAGACTCCATCTACTCTATCATCCGGAATTTTGCTTACTCGTCTGGCAAAATACATCTGACGTTAGTTTAAGAGCAATACATAAGTAAATAGGTGCCTAGGTAAATTACGAACATTTTTTCAAAAACGTACGCCAGTTTATTGAAATAAAATTTATGTTATAAATTGTGGAAACGATAAAGTGTGAAGGAAACCCCGTTCTGAAACAACTAAAACGAATTTATAATAATGCCTCATGGACTCCTGAATACCAAATGCCTGGTTAAAGGCCATAGTAGTCTTATTCATTAAGAAATGAAACAGATACAACTTAGAAAACTACAGACCTTTAAGTCTTCTCTCAGTAATGTACAAGCTACTTACACAAATAATAACACAGAAAATAACAAACAAACTGGATAGCTACCAGCCACGCGAACAAGCTAGATTTAGACGAGGTTACAACACGACAGATCATCTACAGACAATGCGAACACTAGTAGCAAAGATAAACGAATATAACATAAAACTAAGGGTAGCAGATTATGAAAAAGCATTCGACTCGATAGAGATATGGGCAGTTTTAAACGCTTTAACTAACTGCAGAATAGATGACAAGTACACAACCCTTATTAAATATATATATATATATATATATATATATATATATATATATATATATATATATATATATATATATATGTATATATATATATATATATATATATATATATATATATATATGACAACTCAATAATGCAAAAAACCACAGATATACAAACAAACAAATTCAAGACATTTCGTAGAGTACAACAAGGTGACTTAATCTCTCCTAAATTGTTCACATTAGCAATGGAAGTCATGTTTAGAACGCTGGACTGGAAAGAAAGAGCAGACGGCGAGAAACTTAATCATTTGAGGTTTACCGATGATGCAATATTGATAGCAAAAGACAAAATAAAACTCCAAGAAATGTTAGAAGAACTAAACGAAGTATCCAAACAGATAGAACCAAAAATAAGCAAGAACAAAACAAAGTATTTAACAAATAAAATAAAGGAACAAGAGGAGATCAGTCTAGAAGGAAAAATAATAGAAGAGGAAGATACCGTTTCCACTGGGACTGGCATCTCAGCAGCCAGTGGTGATCCGTAGTTTGCCTGTCTCGGTTTGCGCCACCTCAGCTCGCAGTAATCGGGTTGTTCGATAATAGTGACAGATCTTGCAGACCGGTAAAAAGGTGATAGAACTTCATATGTTTTTTTGGTGGTGCCTCTTAAGAACACACAAAGGGGTAATTGTGGTTATGTCGCTGTGATGTTATGATGAGTGGCACTGACTATTTAACTCAAGTACATGCGGTAGCCGGTTGGTCGACGCATGACAAGAAAGACATACCTACGACCACAAATCTTAAAAGTCGGGCATCGCATGCCAGAGGCAACTAGCGGCAAGTATAGTTTATCTCTATGTCTGGCCCTGGCCTGATCTAGTCGTAGTCGCTGAGGGTCCAACTGCTGGATAGATAGAAAGATTGACTTTTTAAGTTTTCGTCCCTATATCCTTTATCTCTTAAATTTCTGAGTGTGTTTTCTCTTTTTTTCTTAACATTACGGCTTTTAGATTTGATCATTGAAATCTCTGCTTGATGCAAGAGCTGGTGGTTTTTTCACCGAATTTGCCGGCGTACGTACAAAATAAGAGTTATGAAGATTAAAAAAAAAACTGTACCTTGCTACGGAATTTTACAAAGTTTCGTTCCAGATCCAGACGTAATTACAATTCGTATCTCCATTCCAAAAGGAATCAATCCGATGTAGAATAAGAAAATGAAAACTGTTGCACATAAAACTAGAAATAAAATTATAAAACTTTGTTTTAGTTGTAATAGATATTTATCAATTTCGGAACAGGATATTTCACAAGGTAGTAAGTAAGTTATTAGAGATCTCAAGGGGTAAAGAATTATGCCAAAAAAATTGTCACTATCTTCTGAACAATAATAGTAGTTATTTTCAGAAGAATCTAATTCTTCTTCCATGACATTTAGTAATTTATGATGATGAAAGCTTTTTTTAGAGAAATTTAAATAAAAATATACTCAAAATCAGTCAAAAGGTAGAAAACTATTTACTGAAGATAAAAAAAAATAGATAAAAGAATAGTGACTCAGTGTGGTATATAATAAATTCAACCAATCGTCAACTAAAAAACTACTTATAGACAAGGCGAAAATCGGCGCCATCGTTGGAAAAAATTTTCTAATTGAATTTTTTTTCATAACCTTCTCCAGGAGATGCCCCTGAAAGAGGATCAACATGTTGCCGGGCGGTAACCTGGTCCGAATTTGTTTAAACAAATTTTTTTTTAAACAAAGTCCAAAAATTGAAATTTTCGCCCCGGAACAAGTTTTTTTTTAGGTAAATTGGACCATTTTGAACAAAAAATGTTTCTTATAAATTTTCTCTAAAATGCGCCGTTTTCGAAATATCGGCGATTTTAGGTGCGAGAAAACGCGAAAATGGCCACTTTCACCCTCCCAATATCGGGGTCAAAAATTAAAATTTTCAATGTTGCCAAGTGTCCAAATTAAAGTTTGAGATCTCCTCTACAAATTACCGTAGGAAATATTGCAATATCTTCATTTTTAAATATTGTTTTTTAACAGTTAACAAATTGCGTTCGAGCGCCCGCGGCTGCATCGAAACTGTATACATAGATATATACGCAACGCCCGTACGTAGGCGCACGGAACTGTATACGCACTGCGATGCTCTATAAAGCTTTGTTTCTTGATTTCTTATTAAAATTAATATATTTGAAAAGTATGTAAAAAATATTTATTTATTAAAGAGTAATTGTTATATCAAATTTAATTATTATAACAAATGAATATAAATAAAAATTCAATATTCGATTAGGATGGTAGAAGAATTAAAACAATTTTATGAAATATAACTTATATATATTTAATAGAATTTTCGCAAATATTTAAATTACACCCACACATGAGTATACAACTTACGTTGTTGCTTTTGCAATTACATGCATTAGTTTTACAATTTTTTGTACATTTACATTGCCTAATTAACGAATCTGGTATCGAATTTTTTAACATGAATTTGGGTAACACATCACCTGTTTCTATAGTGTAACCAAATTCTGTTGCATCTAAATGTCGATACCGAGAATACAATGACATTTTCCATATGTACGTTTGTAGTGAAGCTCGTGAAATGTGCAATTTTAAAGCATCGGATGTACATGGAATTTTTCCAAAATTAATACCCATCCCACAAGAACGTTCTAAAATTATTTGTCTAGCATTATCTGCTGTTTCTCCAGCTTTATTCAAAATTTTCAAATACAATTTTTCTAATGCATTGAATTCCATGGCATTTAATTGTAAGCCAGTACCAAGTGGGGTTAATGCATTTTGAGTATCTAAATCAAAGACTAAATCTAAAGCTTTATTTTTAGTACCTACTTTACTAGTAGTATCACAGCCTGTAAACGCATGTAAAGCAGGCAAAACTTGACAAACTTGACTAGTTAAATATTCAGCAGCTACATTACAAAACAATAATCTTGGCTTCTGACCAACTACTTTAAAATACAATCCTGTACAACCAATTAATTTGAAAAAAGCTCCAATAATGAATTGCTAATATAAAAACGTCGGTATCAACGGAATGAATTATTATTTCAGAATTATAAGGTAACATATATCGAGCATGACAAAATATCCTTGTATCAGCCTCTAAGTGATTGTTTTCTAACTCAATAATTTCATGTATATTATTTCCCTGTATACAATAGCACTTTTCAATGTTATAGAATCCACCTGATATTATTAATTGTTGAGTGTGACTTAATGCAACGTAATTTACAGCATTATTAGATAAATATTGAACCAATTGAAACTTATTATTTGTATTCATCATTAAAGTTTTAATGTTTTTTGGAATTTTTGTATCACAGTTTTGAATAAATATATTCGCGCCTACGTACGGGCGTTGCGTATATATCTATGTATACAGTTTCGATGCGGCCGCGGGCGCTCGAACGCAATTTGTTAACTGTTAAAAAACAATGTTTAAAAATAAAGATATTGCAATATTTCCTACGGTAATTTGTAGAAGAGATCTCAAACTTTAATTTGGACACTTGGCAACATTGAAAATTTTAATTTTTGACCCCAATATTGGGAGGTGAAAGTGGCCATTTTCGCGTTTTCTCGCACCTAAAATCGCCGATATCTCGAAAACGGCGCATTTTAGAGAAAATTCACAAGAGACATTTTTTGTTCAAAATGGTCCAATTTACCTAAAAAAACTTGTTCCGGGGCGAAAATTTCAATTTTTGGCTTTGTTTAAAAAAAATTTGTTTAAACAAATTCGGACCAGGTTACCGCCCGGCAACATGTTGATCCTCTTACAGGGGCATCTCCTGGAGAAGGTTATGAAAAAAAATTCAATTAGAAAATTTTTTCCAACGATGGCGCCGATTTCGCCTTGTCTATTAGCTTTTGACTATTATCGAAAAGAACTTTTTTTGTTGATAAAATTTGCGAAATTTAAACAAAACGTATTATTATTCCTTTTCTAATTTTTACAGTGTATATTTATCTCAAAAAGAAAACTTATTTATATTTACTATTTAAAATAATATCGACGCAATATGTAAAATAAAAATATACCCAGCGTCGTAAAAACATTTATTCTATTTAGAATTCTGAACTAAAACTTTATGGTTTAGTTTTATGAATTAATATTTGATATTCAAATTTGTAAAGTTTGTGAATATTACCCCATAGCCAAAGCTAAATCATTAAGTAGCTATAATTTTCTTAATATTTACTTAAATTTAAGAGATGATCCAGACGTAATTACAATTAGAAATTTTCAATGCCAACCACTAGCTAGTAACTCCGTATTGTAACATTTTTTTTCATAACAACATAATTGGGAAATAAATAGATTCGGCTGGAATTTTTTAAAAAAAAATGAGACGTGATTGCATAAGAAAAAAAATATTTGTCAGTTATACATTAAAAACTCCGAACACAATATATATATATATGTATATATATATATATATATATATATATATATATATATATATATATATATATATATATATATATATATATATATATGTATATATATATATATATATATATATATATATATATATATATATATATATATATACATATATATATATATATATATATATATATATATATATATATATATATATATATATATATATATACCAGGTATACAAGTATGAAATGCGGATTTTTTTCTAAAAAAACATGTTAAATTCGGAAGAATGATAAAAAGTGCTTTATTCAAAGTATGCTCCATCACTTGTTATACATTTTTCCCATCTTTCGGGTAATTGTGAATACCACGACAGTAAAATTCACCTTTTGCTGCGAACATTCATCGAGCCATTTTTTCACATCTTCGTACGAACCAAAGCGCTGCTCCGCAAGTGCGTGACCCATCGATGCAAACAAGTGGTAATCGGAAGGAGCCAAGTCTGGTGAGCAAGCCGCATGGGGTAGAACTTCCCAGCTGAGTGCTTCCAACGTGTCGCGAACTGGTTTTGCCGTATGTGATGGAGCATTGTCATGAAGAAAAATGACTTTGTGTTGCCTCTTTCGGTATTCTGGCCTTTTTTCAAGCAGCGAACGGTTCAAATCGGTTAATTGTTGTTGGTAACGTTTAGTATTAATCGTTTCCCCAGGTTTTAATAGCTCATAATAGACCACGCCCCTCTGGTCCCACTAAACACAGAGCATCGTCTTTCTGCCAAAGCGATTCGGTCTTGCGGTCGATGTGGATGGTGCGCCTGGGTCTACCCATGATTTTTTGCGCTTAGGTTTCTCAAAGTAAATCCACTTTTTCATCCCCTGTAACTATACGATGCAAAAAACGACTTCCTTTTGTACCGAGCGAGCAAAATGTCACACGTGTTTTTGCGCTTTTCCATTTGCCTGTCGTTCATCTCATGTGGTACCCATCTACCGGTATTCTGAACATTTCCCATCTCTCTTAGCCGATTGGAAACAGCTTGTTGACTAACGCCCAATTGCTCGGCCAGTTGTTTTTGTGTTTGCAAATCATCTTCGTCCAACAATGCTTGCAATTCCACATCTTCGTATTTTTTTGGCGGTTTTCCACGTTTCTTGTCCATGTCCAACAACGAAGTCACCACTTTTGAAACGCCGAAACCATTGTTCACACGTATCTTGCGATG
Organism: Pachyrhynchus sulphureomaculatus; assembly: GCA_019049505.1. NCBI lineage: Eukaryota > Metazoa > Arthropoda > Insecta > Coleoptera > Curculionidae > Pachyrhynchus > Pachyrhynchus sulphureomaculatus. Next base: position 9,901,610 of record CM032454.1, read on the forward strand.
GAGCATGTTTACCATAAGCTTCTGAAAGTAATCGGTATGATTCAACAGCAGTTTTCTTCAAATGAAAACAAAAAATTAATGCAGTCCGCGAATGCCCTTTTTCGGTATAAATTTCGACATACTGAACACAACAACACAACACTATGCACACACTTTTCCAATTTATCACTCGTGCGCGTCTGACACTTGTTGATGACACAACAAAATAGCGCAGTGTCAAATCTTTATAGCACAAACTGCATTGGTGCATTATCTGTTGCCTGAAAACCGCATTTCATACTCGTACACCTGGTATATATATATATATATATATATATATATATATATATATATATATATATATATATATATATATATATATACGTATATTATATATTGGAGAGTCGGATAAGTTTCTTCTATACTTTAAAATTTATATTCTAATTGTGTTATAATTTTAATATTAATTAATTTATTGACATATTTGCTGTTATGAAGATATAACAATCGTAACAAGGCCATTTTGGGAACATTATAACAAAACATTACAATCTAGCAATTTAAATATTAAAAGATTGTGCAGCGTGCAACTGCATTCGTAATATTTTTAATCAGGCTTTTAGGAACTTCAATCCCGATTTATTTAAGGGAGAAGCTTTGCAGATGACAGTACGTTTATCTTTTCATTCACTTTGAACGGTCGGATATCGATCGGCTACTCAGACGAATATCCGCAGATGGCGGGAAATCGTTCAACTTAACAAAGACTAGAAGAAATTCTATCTTGGGGTGACAGTAACCAAGTGGAATTTAAAGCTACAAAAACGCAACGTCACTTTGTTCTAAAAAAGTTAACGTTGCTGAACCCGACATAGTCATGGCGGGGCACTCCATTCCTCTAACATCGTCACTCAATTTGTTGGGCGTTAATTTGGGAGCAAATATGTTCTGGCATGAACATGTCGCAGGCATAACAATATTATTTCGAACCAGAAAGCTTTACACTCCACAAGAACTATTAATTCTTTACAAAGCTCAAATTGAACCAACTATGGAATACTACTCCCATGTTTGGGGCTCCGCACTCAAACATACATTGCATTTGTTGGATTCTATTCTGTTCGTCTGATTGGAGACCCGGAACTAACCGGCGGCCTTGATTCGCTGGAACATCGAAAAACGATTGGCGATTATTCTACAAGTATTTTCATGGAAAGTGTTCGAAGGATGTAGCCCGCTTAATTCTTCCCAGAGCGGTGCATGTTTAGAAATACACGTCGCGCTAATACTTCACATCTGTATGATGTTCAGCTTGTTACTCCTCGTACAACACTTTTCAAGCAGTCTTTTATATGGAGAACATCATCCCTTTGGAATAATTTGCCCAGGACTGAGTTTCCCACCGAATACAGTTTACAGCGTTTCAAGAACAACGTGAATCGCTTGTTCCGCACACATGTCGCTCCTGTAGCGCTTTAGGGACTTCCCTGCAGCACATGTGCTAGACGCATAAAAAAAAAACGCGATGTGTGTGGGTAATATGTACTCTCATCACATTTATTCACATCTTAATAAAGACGATATTTATATATTTATATTTTAACCAAAGCATATTCTTGTTATTTAACAAAAACAAAATTATTTGAATAATAAAAAAACAGTCAAGTGCAAGTCGGACTTGCGCAATTAGTGTTCCGTACGGTGAGTGTTTTTAAGGGGTTACATACAGCCGGAATTTTCAAGAATTTGATTTTTTTTTTTACGGATTTTTATTTCCTAGAATTATTCAAAAAAAAATTTAAGAAAATTTCATATTATTAGAAAGTTATAACTTGCTATATCTGCTAATATAATATAAATGCTATGCTAAAGCATTAAATGTGACCTAGCATCGGATTGGGACCACTACCTGTCTCAATGCCATTTTTAATATGTTTTTTTTTTTTAAATGTTAATAATTACGTTTCCTACAAAATGTCTAGAGGCTTTTTTAAGTTTTCTAATAGATAATTTTTTTTAAATAATTAAACATAAATTTTTTGGTCTAAAATTAAATAGTAAAGTTTGAATCACCGTAAATTTTTTTATTAAAAAAAAACCTTTCGACAATTTTTAACTACGACATTATTTTACAAGATTATTTTTTATTTTTGCAGATTTGGATTATCTTTGGTGAAGTGATCCTACAGACAAGGAGGGACCATAGTTTTCATCAGTGCTACACTTAACTCAACAAAAAATAATATTAGCATATAAAACATATTTAAAAAAAAAAAATTCTTATAATTTAAAGTATAATGAAAATATATAATCGCTATTCTTTTGTATTATTCACTTAATAACCTTTAAAATATCTTTTTTAAATATACAAACATGTTGCAGCGGCAAAAGTTTTTTTCCTATCTTTACTGAAAACTGATGACCTTCAATTTTTTTTTATATACCAGTTAAATTATTAACGTGATAATTTCCGTTCAATCTACACCCTATGGAGACTACTCCAGAATTTTTTCAAAATTTTTTGATCAGTACTTTTCGAGATAAGCGATAAGCGATGGTTCGCAATTTTTTAAAAATAATACAAAGAAAAGTGTGCCCAAGTTTTACATTATATATAATATTGAACTCGTGTTTTTACAAGCTTTCATTTAACCTCCCAATCGATGAACTGGTAATTTTTTTTTCATTTCCGATTTTACCCCCAAAATTAACCCCTTAAGTGGAAATTTAACTTCTAAAACTACACGGCTCTGATGAGGCCTTCAATTCCTATATTAGTACCAAATTTCAACTTTCTATGTCAAATATTTTCGGGGAAAATCGGGTGTGACAGACGGACAGACAGGCGGACAGACAGACAGACAGACGGGCAAACACCGAAGTGATCTGTACGGAATACTATAAATAGATATAATATTTTTTCTATATTTTTTTATGAGGCACACAATCAACGAATTAGAAACAAACTTCTCGCTTGTCCGCACAATTCCAGGTCCTTTTGGGCAGTCGCTAAGGCAGTTAGTCAAAATTTTACCAAATCCACCATACCACCACTCACACGGCCAGATATTTCCATTGCAACCACACCTGTTGAGAGAGCGAACTTGTTGGCTGAACTCTTGCTTCACATTCTACTGTCAATTTCCAAGGAAAAACACCACCTACTATTCCCATATTGCAGTCAAGGATGGCCGATGTTGTCTTCAGACAGCGCATCATAAAGCGTATTTTAATGAAGCTAGACACCAAGAAGGCTTCTGGCGCTGACGGAATACCTCCCATAGTTCTCAAAAACTGTGCAAGGGAACTAACACCAGTTTTCTGTAGACTTTTTAACCTATCCTACAGAAAGGGAATATTTTCGTCCTGCTGGAAATGTGCCACGGCTCAGCTGATACCTAAAAAAGGTAAGAAGACCTTGTCAAATAACTACCGACCAGTTGCACTGCTTTCATTAATATCGAAAGTCATGGAAAAGGTTATTAATGAGCATCTTCTAAAATATCTTGAACGATTCGATATTATTAGCGATCACCAATATGATTTTCGTAAACATAGATCAACAGGAGATCTTCTGACTTATGTAACACATGTTTGAAACAACGCAATTGAACACTTTGGAGAATCTCGAGCGGTTGCTCTTGACATATCCAAGGCATTCGACCGTGTTTGGCACGATGGACTGTTGGCTAAGTTGCGCTCTTATGGTATGTCTGAAAGGTTCTGTTTGTGGCTCTCATGTTTCCTCAGAGAGCGTTCTTTACGAGTGGCGTTCGACGGATTTCTTTCTAACACCCTCACTATTAACGCCGGTGTGCCCCAGGGCTCCATACTCTCTCCTACTCTCTTTCTCATTTACATTAACGATCTGCTGGAAAAGACCGGGAATCCAATCTATAGCTTTGCAGATGACAGTACGCTTGTCTCTTCATTCACCTTGAACGCTCGGATATCGGCTGCTCAGGCGAATATCCGCAGACAGCAGGAGGTCGTTCAACTTGACAAAGACCTGGAAGAAATTCTATCTTGGAGTGACAGTAACCAAGTGGAATTTAACGCTACAAAAACCCAAGCGGCAGTTTTTTTTCTAAAAAAGTTAACGTTGCTGAACCCGACATAGTTATGTCGGGGCACTCCATTCCCCTAGCATCGTCGCTCAATTTGTTGGGCGTTTGGGAGCAAATATGTCTTGGCATGAACATGTTGCAGGCATAGCAAGGAGAGCTTCTCAAAAGTTGGGAATATTATTTAGAACCAGAAAGCTTTACACCCCACAACAACTGTTAATTCTTTACAAAGCCCAAATTCGACCAACTATGGAATACTGCTCCAACGTTTGGGGCTACGCTCCCAAACATACACTGCATTTGTTGGATTCTGTTCCGAGAAGAGCGGTCCGTCTGATTGGGGACCCGGAATTGACCGGCGGCCTTGATTCGCTGGAACATCGAAGAACGGTTGGCAACTTGAGTCTGTTCTACAAGTATTTTCATGGAAAGTGTTTGAAAGATGTAGCCCGCTTAATTCCTCCCAAAGCGGTGCATGTTAGAAATACACGTCGCACTGGTGCTTCGCATCCGTATGAGGTTCAGCTTGTTACTCCGCGTACAACGCTTTTCAAGCAATCTTTTATATGGAGAACGTCATCCCTTTGGAATAATTTGCCCAACGCTGTGTTTCCCACCGAGTACAATTTACAGCGATTCAAGAACAACGTGAATCGCTTTTTTTTTCCGCACTCGTACCGCTCCTGGAGCGCTTTAGGGACTTCCCTGCAGCACGTGTGCTAGACCAATAAAAAAAAAAAAAAAAAAGAATTTTGTTAAGAATATCTGGCAAACAAATCCAGGTCAGCAGTTAAAGCAAAATTTGTCGACAACTCATTCTTGGTTTTGTTGATTATTTTAGTCACTTATGCTAGTTATCTATCTGTTTCCTCTAAAATATAGCGTTATAATAGGTGTTTCGGTTAATAATGTCGATTTTGCTAAGAGATGGCGATACTAATACACTTGTTGGTATAGACTAGTGACATCTATGGCGTTTTGGAAGGTAAATATACGCTATCAAAAGCCAGTTCGTTATTAATTGTCACTATGCGAAAAACGTAGCTCTTCATAGCTTTGAATATGCCGTGTTTTCGTACCAGATAAAGACATTTTGCGGGAAAGTTTTAATAACCTGCTGAAAGTTATCGATTGTTGGTTGAAGCTTATGGTTAACATGCTCCAACCCAAAAAACTTGGGTAGACCCAGGCCAGCCTTCAACATCATAATCAGGGCGCAATATACAGAGAAAGAAAGCTTTGCTGTGTATTTGGTGGGATAGTAGAGGAGCTGTGTATTACAAACTGCTGAAACCTGGTGAAACGATTTCTGGCAATCGATACCGACAACAATTGATAAAGTTGAACCGAGCATTAAAGGAAAAAAGACAAGAATATGCCCAAAGACACGATGAAGTCATTCTCCAACATGACAATGCTCGGCCCCATGTTGAAAAATATGTTAAAAACTATTTGGAAAACATCAAATGGGACGTTCTACTCCACCCGCCGTATTCACCGGACTTAGCCCCTTCAAACTACCACTTATTTCGATCGATGCAGCACGGAGTTTCAGAACAACATTTACATTCTTACAAAGAAGTGAAAATTTGGCATGATGAATGGTTGGACTCAAAAGATGAAAGGTTCTTCTGGTTTGGAATCCATTCTTTGACAGAAAAATGGGAAAAGGTCATAGCTAACTATGGCTAATACTTTGATTATTAAGGTAATTCATTTTGTGACGAAAATAAACGCTTAAATGTTGCGAAAAAATCGACATTATTAACTAACTAAAATTTTGAAAAAAAAATCGATATCAGCCTTAACATGAAAGTTATGGAGATATGTATGGTGAAATCTTTGACCCACTGGGTATTTTGTTCTACTTCTTTTATATTGTAGAAAACAATTCCTGTCCTTTTTAACACTTACTTCAACATACTATGGTAATTAATTATAAAAATTGATAAAGTAACCAATACTTCCCTTCCATACCTGCAATTCTAAAGTACAAGTAGTGAATTTTGTTTTTCACACACACTATCTAACGTAATCCAAGCTAATACGAGTAAATATCTTAAATAATAGATACCTTATCGTAAGATATTAAGCAAAAAAACATGAACAGAAAAAATTCTACTGGGGACTAACCCTATATAGCATATATATATATATATATATATATATATATATATATATATATATATATATATATATATATATATATATAAAAAAAAAATATATATATATCCAAATTAATGTTCATAATTAAAATTTTGAAAAAAAAAATCAATATCAGCCTTAACATGAAAATTATGGACATATAAGTATGGTGAAATCTTTGACCCACTGGGTATTTTGTTCTACTTCTTTTATATTGTAGAAAACAATTCCTGTCATTTTTAACACTGACTTCAACATACTATGGCAATTAATTATAATAATATAATAAGCAACCAATACTTCCCTTCCATACTTGCAGTTCTAAAATAAAAGTAGTGAATTTTGTTTTCACACACTATCTAACGTAATTCAAGCCAATACGAGTAAATATCTTAAATAATAGATACCTTATCGTAAGATATTAAGCAAAAAAACATGAACAGAAAAAATTCTACTGGAAACCTGAACTAACCCTATAATATATATATATATATATATATATATATATATATATATATATATATATATATATATATATATATATATATACGAGTATATAATATATATATATATATATATATATATTATATATATATATATATATATATATATATATATATGGGTAATTCTCTGTCAACCGGACCCCCCCTCCTGCCCATTACAGGTTTTGAGATAAAATAGTCAGTAGGGGCTCAAAATTTTCGTTAAGATGTTTACTTTTTAATGCCGTATGCTACTTTTGAAAATTCAAGATGTCCGAAGCAATATGGCGGCTAAAAGGGGAAGAGCACCCAAAAAAAACGTAAAATTCCGATATTACTGACTTGTAAAAATGAGTTATAACCGCTTAAAAATGTTCTGTAGGGGCTCAAAATTTTCGTTAAGATGCCTACTTTTTAATGCCGTATGCTACTTTTGAAAATTCAAGATGTCCGAAGCAATATGGCGGCTACAAGGGGAAGAGCACTCAAAAAATACGAAAATTGCAATATTACTAACTTGTAAAAATGAGTTATAAGGGCGTAAAAGTGTACTATAAGTGCTCAAAATTTCCAATTAAACCTCTATTTAACAGTGGAATTTATTGAGGAAATTGTTATTTAAAAATGAAATATTGATTTCATCAATTTTTTAAATGTAATAATAACATAATCAAGGCGTGTAAAAGGCCAAGTTCTAACAAAGCCTAAAGCATCAAATTCCCAAATAATAAAAACTTTACATTGAACATAGCGATAAATATCAATACCAAACCTAACATTGCCTAATGCATCAAACCACAAACCTAACATAGCCTAATCCATCCAACACCAAACCTAACATAGCCATTTGATTTTTTTAACCATATAATTATTTAGTATAATATCAAAGTAAATCAATATAGAAGCTTTATGTTAGGAACAAAGTTTTATTCATAAAATTAATATTAGTTATAATATTATTTTATTTATTTAGTTATTTACTAACTATTTAATTTAAATAGTTATAATACTATTAGTATTTATATATACTATTATATAACTATATATAACACATGTTAAATTAAAGAAATCTTTTTTTTTCTTGAAAATTGTTGAAAGTTCATTTCGATAAAATTAAATAATGGAAAAAGCTATTTATAATGATTTATAATTATAATAAAAGAAGTAATATGAATACTTTAGTTAACTAGAAATTCCCATTTTTTTTTTTCGTAATTTTTACACCTTTACATTAATATTTTTAATATCTCATTCGAAAGATAATGCTTTTATCTACCTAATAATCATGCTTTGTTAGGTTTGGAGTTTGATACATTAGTCTATGTTAGGTTTGTGGTTTGATGAATTAGGTAATGTTAGGTTTAGCATTGATGTTTTTTGCTATGTTCGATGTAAAGTTTTTTCTTATTTGGGAATTTGATGCTTTAGGCTTTGTTTGGATTGGGCCTTTTACATGACTTTATTATGTTATTATTACATTTAAAAAATTGATGAAATCAATATTTCATTTTTAAATAACAATTTCCTCAATAAATTCCACTGTTAAATAGAGGTTTATTGGAAATTTTGAGCACTTATAGTACACTTTTACGCCCTTATAACTCATTTTTACAAGTTAGTAATATTGCAGTTTTCGTATTTTTTTGAGTGCTCTTCCCCTTGTAGCCGCCATATTGCTTCGGACATCTTGAATTTTCAAAAGTAGCATACGGCATTAAAAAGTAGACATCTCAACGAAAATTTTGAGCCCCTACTGACCATTTTATCTCAAAACCTGTAATGGGCAGGAGGGGGGGGGTCCGGTTGACAGAGAATTACCCATATATATATATATATATATATATATATATATATATATATATATATATATATATATATGTATGTGACGTTCCACGTCAACCACCCATGAGACCAAAATTTGACGCAAGGTAGGCAAATGAGCGGGGGCTGAAAAAACTCGTATTGATGTGTACTTTTGAAATCCGATGGGCCTTTTTAGAAATTCAATATGGCGGAAGCAAAATGGCGTCGATAAAACGTGTAAAAATTCCATTTGATCAAATTATATGGAGTATAATAATGAAAAAAGGTTACTAATTATGTAAAATTTATCAACAAATATGTTTTTTGGTTCGCTGATTATGAATTCGAAGTCTAACTAGGCAAATTATACCCGCGAAATCCAGTATGGCGCATGCATAATAGCTTGATAACAAAACGCAATTACACAGATTGACAAATACTAGGTAATTTAATACGTTTATTTTATTATTACATTTGTTATCATTCCACTACCAGAGGTTTTCTTTACAAGTTGACGCTATTTTTGATCCGCCATATTGGAAAGAATAATGACCACCATACACTTATGATCGGTTATTCGAAGGGTAAGATGCAATACATATGGACAAAAAAAGGTACTTTTTTAAATTTTACCAGAAATATTACTAAAAATTACTTAATTTTGCTCACTCAAGACGCCATATTGGATTTCGCGGGTATAATTTGTCTAGTTAGACTTCGAATTCATAATCAGCGAACCAACAAACATATTTGTTGGTAAATTTCACATAATTGGTAACCTTCTTTTCATTATTATACTCCATATAATTTGATCAACTGGAATTTTTACAGTTACCGATTTTGCATCCGCCATATTGAATTTCTCAAAAGGCCCATCGGATTTCAAAAGTACACATCAATACGAGTTTTTTAAGCCCCCGCTCATTTACCTACCTTGCGTCAAATTTTGGTCTCATGGGTGGCACGATTGATGTGGAACGTCACATTGATAATGGACATTCCTTTAACTTCAATGAACCCAAAATACTTCATTTTTCAAAAAATCTTTTCAAGAGAAAATTCCTCGAAATGTGTTACATCAATGAAAATCCCCACAATATCAACAAAAGAACTGATCTAGATGGCTTGAGTAATATACACAGTTTTCTCTTTTCTTGCAATATTTCAACGCCATGCGATAATTCCCTGTCGTCATTTGATTCATGATATTTTATCTCAAAAAAATAGTCCGTTATCTTAATAGGTTAATTTCTAATATTCTATCTCTCTCCTTCTTTTTCCTGCAGGTGCTTGGATCCTGGTTTCTTAGTTATGGTTCTCCTTGTTTGGCTCAATGGAACTTTCTAGGTTGGTTGTTGTTTTTTCTGTCATTGCCACTGGTTAGTGAGTTCCCCTTCCATCCCTCTTTGAATTCTCATGATTTAATACACCCTTTGGTGAACAAATTTCCCTTCTAATTATTTCAATAATTAAATCAACAAACAAATAAATTAATAATTTAATATAACATACTATCCTCCCTTCTCTTTTTCTCTTTTGCTTGCTCTCTCGCTTCCCACTCTTTTTACCTAAAATTCACGGTTGTTTTTGATCCGAATTTCCATATCGGTTTTAAGTATATTCAATTAGTAATTTCTTCTTTATTTTGACCATTTATACATTTTTCAGTGACCACTTCTCTTTCCGGTTTTTTACAATTTTCGGTTTTGGGTTTTTTCAAAAAAAATCCTTTTCTCTGTCAGGCAGTTGTCTTCTGTCAGCTGTATGTCATCATTTCGTGCATGGTGCCGGCCACAGGTGGTTGTTAAAAATGTTTTCAGCATCCAGGGTTTTCAAACACATCCCTGTTATAAATTCAATCTTTTTAGCTTTATGTATTAGTTTATAGTATTTACTTTAATGAATTATTAGTCCTTTCTATGTTATATAAACTAATTATGGCCATTCATGTTAACTCAACTGCTCACTATTCATGTGAGTGTTTTTTATTTTTTATTACATCTTCTATTATATTTTATTGTATTTTCTACATAATATTAATAATAATAATAATAATAATTGAATAACTTAAGTTTTTTGCCCAAGTTTTCTCAGTTAGTCAATTCTTCTTTTCAGTTTTTACCCTGAAGAAAGTCCCACCCAAGGACCGAAATATTGGCTAAATGCACATTGTGTGAACATCTATCACGCCCTTTGCCGAGTTCCCCAACTAATTATATATATATATATATATATATATATATATATATATATATATATATATATATATATATATATATGTATATATATATATATATATATATATATATATATATATATATATATATATATAAACAGTCGACACTGTTTATAGTGAAACTCTATATAGTGAAAAACTCTTTATAGTGCAATTTTTTCAAGACCTAGAATATTTTAATGAAATTTCATGTAAAAAGCCCTGCATATAGTGAATCTGTAAAATAGTAACACTCTATATAATAAAATTTTTACCGGAATTTTATGTATAAATTTTTATGCATTTATTGAGATCTTGGCCATTTCGGGTTTCCCATTTTTATCTAACATTAGCGCGCATTCCATTTTTATGACGCATTCTTTTGAAAAGGTTCTTAACGCGTTTATAAGGCCTAATGGTTGGCAATAAGTCAGGTAGATTTCTGTGAGAAACCCAGGGAATAACCCATTTTATAGAAACCCGGGGAAAAACCCATTTTATAGTTGAGGCCTAGTAATTCGCAAATTCAGGTTCAGTTTCTTTTTGTTTAAGAATCAAGCAAGATGTCCAAGCGAGTGTGTTTAAGTTTAGCTGAGAAAATTAAAGTTTTGGAGGAAGTTGATAAAGGCTGCAAAAAAATTGATGTTGCTGCAAAATTTGGTGTTTCTCTAAGTTGCGTCTCTCTGATAATAAAAAGTCGCGACAGTATCATCAAGAAACCTAGTGTTCCAAGCAGTCGAAAACGAGTAAGGGTGAGTACTTACGAAGATGTAAATGAAGCAGTTTTACGATGGTTTCAAGTGGCCCGTACGCATCAAAACATACCAATATCGGGAAATTTAATAAAGCCAAAGGCTCTACAATTTGCTAAAGAATTGAACTGCGTTAATTTTCAAGCTAGTGAAGGGTGGTCGAGTGCCTGGAAGACTCGCAATTCAATTGTTTTCAAGACGGTGTCTGGCGAGAGTGTAAGCGTTAGTCAGGAGGACTGTGACATTTGGACTGAAACTGTTTTAAAAAGTGCATTGAAAAAGTACGAGCCAAAAAACGTTTTCAATTGTGATGAAACCGGTTTGTTTTTTAAATGTTTGCCAAATAAAACTTTTGCGTTTTAAAAGTGATAAATGTTTTGGTGTTAAAAACAAGTAAAGAAAGGGTGACACTTATGGTTGGAGCAAACATGGATGGCCCAGAAAAAACTGAAATTACTGCTTATAGGTAAAAGCAAAAATCCCCGTTCTTTAAAAGGAGTTAAATCTCTGGAGTTAGATTACGCCAATAATAAAAAGGCATGGATGACTTCTGAGATTTTCGAAAGATGGATCAAAGAACTGGACACGAAAATGAAAAGCCAAAAGCGAAAGATTGTGATGTTTATAGACAATTGTCCTGCACATCCAGTTACTGTAAGTGAAAAATTAAGGAATATTGAATTGATCTTTTTTTCCACCAAACATGACCTCCAAATTGCAACCTATGGATCAGGGTATTATAAAAAATATAAAACATCATTACCGAAACAGAATTGTTCACAAAATTGTTAATGGGATTGATAACAACCTTCCAGTCCAAAAATTGATTACCCTTAAAGAGTGTATAACCGAAGTCGCTAAAGTATGGAGTGAAAATGTTTCTCAGAAAACTATCAAAAACTGTTTTTCTAAAGCAAGTTTTACTGAAAAATTTGACGAATGGGAAGAAGAAGACGAAATGGATCTCGCTACCTTAAAAAGGCAATGGGTATTCTACAAAAAACTGCTACCGTCCATCGACGCAGGTTTTTTACTTGAAGATTTCTTAGAAATCGACAATGATGTTGGCACGACAAATCTCCCAACTGACCAAGACATAATTGACGATATAAAAAGTATAGAAGATCATGAAGAAGAAACCGAAACCGGGGAATGTCCTGCTAAATTTAGTGAAAATGAAATAAGAAATGCCTTGACACTGTGCGAACTACTCTCAGGGGCCAGGAAAGTGTACCTGATCAAATCTTTATGCATTTGAATAAATGCGAGAATTTTGTTGAGCAACAATTATTTTTCAAAAGAAAATAACTGATTATTTTTCCTGGTACGTATATACGTATGTACATATGTATTAACAGATTTTGTATTATTCTTTTTATTTCGTATGTAGTACATACATACATAAAGTCCGTACGTTATATCTTTACACGTGCGTCATAGTTTTCAGGCAATATCCCAGACGACTATTATATTTTTTGTCTCTTTTTACCAATACTTACGATTTATTGGTGAAGAGAGACAAATAATATAATAGTCGTCTGTTATATGGCCTGAAAACTATGACGCACGGGTAAAGATATAACGTACGGACTTTATGTATGTATTTAGCCCTGTACATGCTATGTACTATTTAAACTTTCAAATGTTTAATAAAATCTTTTCTAATAATTCAATTTTGCAATTTTTGTTGCTTGTACCTTATAAAATACAAGTAAATGATTACCAATATAAAATACATACATAGCAATATATACGGATTTTTTCTTTATATAGTGAAAAACTTTCTATAGTGAAATATCGGTCAACATTTTGGTCTTTCACTATATAGAGTGTCGACTGTATATATATATAGATATATATATTTATATATATATATATATATATATATATATATATATATATATATATATATATATATATATATATATAGATATATATATATATATATATAGATATATATATATATATAATATATATATATATATATATATATATATATATAGATATATATATATATATATATATATATATATATATATATATATATATATATATATATATATATATACCATATATATACCATATATATAACACGTAAGCTGAAATGTTTTTGGTCTAGCTACTTAAAACACTTTTTTTGGCAAAATTCGATTCTATTCATCAACATAGTCTCGTCCAAGGGCGATACAATCAGTCCAACGCTTTTCCAACATTTCTACACTTTTCTTGTAGAAGGATTTGTCTTTGCCTTCCAAGTAGGCCTCAGTTTCGGCGATAGGTTCTTCATTGGAGCGAAATCTCTTTCCTGTGAGCATTTTTTTGAGGTTTGCGAATAGATAATAGTCGCCTAGCGCCAAATCTGGAGAATACGGTGGATGAGGAAGCAATTCGAATTCATACAATTTTGTCATCGTAACCACTGACTTGTGAGATTGTGCGTTGTCTTGATGAAAGAGCACTTTTTCTGTTCATTTGGGGCCGTTTCTTTGCGATTTCTGCCTTCAAACGCACCAATAACTTTATATAATATTCGCTATTGATGGTTTTTCCCTTCTCAGCATGGTTGATGAAAATTATTCCATGCGCATCCCAAAATACAGAGGCCAAAACCTTTCCAGCCGACTGTTGTGTCTTTGGTCGCTTCGTGCGGCTTTCACCGGCTGCTACTCACTCAATTGAATGCCGATTTGATTCCGGTGTGTAGTGGTAGATCCATGTTTCATCCATTGTCACATATTACATGTAATCCTTTTTATTGCGCTTAAACAGGTGCGAACAGCGTTTAGAATTATCAACATGTCGATATTTTTGGTCCACGGTGAGCAAACGTGGTACCCATTTCGAACAGAGCTTTCTCATGCCCAAATGTTTATGTAAAATATGAACAACACATTCTTTTAATATCTCTAGCGTGTCAGCTATCTCACGCAATTCGATTTTTTCCATTGTTTTGAAAATATCAAAATTAGCGTCACTAAAACCACTGTAATTTGTGAAGTAATCGTCGAAAGATCATGAAATTTTGACACGTATCGTCGGAAGGTTAGTACTTCCTAAAAATCATATGGATTTTTTGAAAAGGGCGGCATCTATGTGTCAGACCAAAAACTTTCAACCTACGTGTTATTATTTCTGTTAAAATTGAAAATAGTAAAAAAATAACCGGTTAAGTGCAAGTTGAACTTGCACAATTAGTGTTCCGTACGTTGATGGTTTTTAAAATAAAAAATTTTGTTAGGGTGGTATAAAATGATCAGTGACTTCACAAAACACACCCCAAATGAGTTTTCAACAAAGTTTGTTTCCAATCTTTACTGAAAACTGGTGACCTTGAAATTTTGTTTTTTTTTTCTATACCAGATAACTTATTAAAGGTAATGATAATTTTCGTTCAATCTATACCCCGTGGAGAATATTCCAGGATTTTTTTCAAAATTTTTTGGTCAGTACTTTTCGAGATAAGATAGGGGACAGCGATTTTTTTCACGATTTTTTAAAAGTAAATACGAAGAAAAGTGTGCGCAAGTATTACATTATATATATTTTTTACTCGTGTTTTCACAAGCTTTCATTTGACACCACACTCGATGACCTAGTAAAAAAATTTTTTTTTCACTTCCGATTTCACCCCTCAAAACGAATCCCTTATGTCAAAATTTATGTTACGGTAATATAAAATGATCAGTGACTTCACAAAACACACCCCAAATAAGTTTTCAACAAAGTTTATTTCCAATCTTTACTGAAAACTTGTCACCTTGAAATTTTGTTTTTTTTCTATACCAGATAAATTATTAAAGGTAATGATAATTTTCGTTCAATCTATACGCCGTGGAGAATATTCCAGAATTTTTTCAAAATTTTTTGATCAGTACTTTTCGAGATAAGGTAGGGGACAGCGATTTTTCACGATTTTTTAAAAGTAATACGAAGAAAAGTATGCGCAAGTATTACATTATATATATATTTTTTACTCGTGTTTTCACAAGCTTTCATTTGACACCATACTCGATGATCTAGTAAAAAAATTTTTTTTTCACTTCCGATTTCACCCCACAAAACGAATCCCTTAAGTCAAAATTTATGTTACGGTGATATAAAATGATCAGTGACTTCACAAAATACACCCCAAATAAGTTTCAACAAAGTTTATTTCCAATCTTTACTGAAAATTGATGACCTTGAAATTTCTGTTTTTTTCATATACCAGATAAATTGTTACAGGTAATGCACTCGTGATAATTTTCGTTCAATCTACACCCCGTGGAGAATATTCCAGAATTTTTTCAAAATTTTTTTGATAAGTACTTTCCGAGATAAGGCGGGTGGACAGCGATTTTTCGCGATTTTTTAAAAATAATACAAAGAAAAGTGCGCGTAAGTATTACATTATATATATATTTTTTACTCGTGTTTTCGCAAGCTTTCATTTGACACCACACTCGATTACCTAGTAAAAATTTTTTTTTTCACTTCCGATTTCACCCCCCAAAACTAACCCCTTAAGTCAAAATTTAACTTTCAAAACTACACGGCTCTGATGAGGCCATCAATTCCTATATTACTACCAAATTTCAACTTTCTAGGACAAATAGTTTCGGAGAAAATCGGGTGTGACAGACGGACAGACGGACAGACGCTCAGACAGACGGACAGACACCGAAGTGATCTTATAAGTGTTCCGTACGGAACACTAATAACACAACTTACAAATTTTTTAATTCATGTTATTTCGAAAATGATACGTGATTGTACGAAACAACACTTTTAAAATTTCATCCAATCGTTGTTTGTTTAACATGCATAAAATTTGTTCAAACCGAAAACTAAGAAAAATCCTCATGATGATATTGAAAATATACAAAATACTCTTCCCCTATATACACGTATTTTGCTCAAAAACTGATAATCAACTCTATTTAAAAATTATCGTTCTAACACATAAACAGTCCGAGAGACAGATAGATCGACATGCCTACAGCCATACTATTTCTATATTTTTCGTAATAGGGAAAACTAAACGTGAAGATATGCAGAAATCCTCAGTATATCGCCACTACACCAAATACTTTATTTTTGCCCTCGACGCGCGTTTCGCTAAGCATGCATGACTGACCATCTTGTAATCAATCATCGCTCTTGATGAAGCTACCATGGTTAGCGAAACGCACGTCCAGTGCAAAAATAAAGTGTTTGATGTAGTGGTTATATATACTGAGTAGTGTCATGGTACAATAATTCCACATTCCCAATAAACAAGTCCTAGAGCTTTTTATTACAAATATGATACTTCTTAGTATTCCGTACGGAACACTTATAAGATCACTTCGATGTCTGTCCGTCTGTCCGTCTGTCGCACCCGATTTTCTCCGAAACTATCTATCATAGAAAGTTGAAATTTGGTAATAATATAGAAATTGATGGCCTTATCAGAGCCGTGTAGTTTTGAAAGTTAAATTTTGACTTAAGGGGTTAGTTTCGGGGGGTGAAATCGGAAGTGAAAAAAAAAAAATTTTTACTAGGTCATCGAGTGTGGTGTCATTTAAAAGCTTGTGGAAACACGAGTAAAATATATTTACATATATATATATATATATATATATATATATATATATATATATATATATATATATATATATATATATATATATAATATAATACTTACGCACACTTTTCTTTGTATTATTTTTAAAAAAATCGCGAAAAATCGCTGTCCCCTCCCTTATCTCGAATAGTACTGATCAAAAAATTTTGAAAAAATTCTGGAATATTCTCCACGGGGTTTTTTTTTGTTTTAAAAGCAATACGGAACACTAATTGCGCAAGTTCAACTTACACTTGACCGGTTATTTAGTAAAATAACCGCCTGGATTTTTGTAGCGTTAAATTCTGCTTGGTTACTGTCACCCCAATATAGAGTTTCTCCAGGTATTTCTGAAGTTGAATGACTTCCCGCTGTTTGCAGATATTTGCATGAGTAGCCGATGTTCGAGCATTCAAAGTAAATGAAGAAATAAGGGTACTGTTGTCTGCAAAGGTGTATAATAGATACCTGGTCCTTTCCACCAGATCGTTAATGTAAATGAGAAAAAGAGTAGGAAACAGTATGGACCCGTGGAGCACACTTGCGTTGATAATGAAGGTAGAAAAAAATCCGTCGACTGCCACTCGAAAGAAAAACTCTCTGAGGAAACACGAGAGCCATCTACAAAACTTTTCAGACATAGCAGCTTAGGCAACAATCCTTCATGCCAAACACTGTCGAATCCCTTAGACATATCAAGTGTAACCGCTCGAGATTCTACAAAGCGCTCAATTGCGTTATTCTGAACATGTGTGATATAAGTTAGAAGATTCCCTGTTGATCTTTGTTTAGGAAAGCCACACTGATGTTCGCTAATAATATTTAATCCTTCAAGATATTTTAGAAGATGCTTATTGATAGCCTTTTCCGTAACTTTCTATATTATTGAAAGCAGTGCAGCAGTTGTTTGGCAAGATTTTCTTGCCTTTTTTGGGTTTGTACACTCTATTGCTCATCCGAACCTTAAAAGAAGAACGACCAAACGTTCCACAAATTTTAAAAGTAACTCGATAATTTTATAACATATAATTTAATTTATATATCAAAATTCAATGCTCCTAGGTACGCTCTGGAAAATTTCAATTTTCTCATTAAATATACCTAAATATACACTCATTCACACAACCTAAAAGAAAAGCGGAAGCTATGCATCAATTTTTAATGGGCGTATTTTAAAAAGCAGACATTTGCGTGACGAGTGGGTCCTCTGTCTCCCATAACACTAAAATACGTATGTAGAGTAACATTTTCGAGAACAGACACTATTACAAATACGCTAAGTATATTCCCAGTGGTACGTTAATAATTAATAAGCTTAATTAAGCTTAATATTTTAGTAAAATAACCGGTCAAGTGCAAGTTGAACTTGCGCAATTAGCGTTCCGTACGTTGATTGCTTTTAAAATGAAAAATTTTGTTACGGAGGTATAAAATGATCAGTGACTTCACAAAATACACCCCAAATGAGTTCTCAACAAAGTTTGTTTCCAATCTTTACTGAAAACTGATGATCTTGAAATTTTTATTTATTTTTTATATACCAGATAAATTATTAAAGGCAATACACTCGTGATAATCATCGTTCAATCTACACCCCGTGGAGAATATTCCAGAATTTTTCCAAAATTTTTTGATCAGTACTTTTCGAGATAAGGAGGGGCGATAACGATTTTTTTAAAAATAATACAAAGTGTGCGCAAGTAATATATATATATATATATATATATATATATATATATATATATATATATATATATATATATATAACTTATGTTTTCACAAGCTTTCATTTGAGACCACACTCGATATCCTAGTAAAAAATGTTTTTTTTTTCAGTTCCGATTCACCTCCCAAAACTAACCCCTTAAGTCAAAATTTAACTTTCAAAACTACACGGCTTTAATGAGGCCATATCAATTCCTGTATTATTACCAAATTTCAACTTTCTATGCCAAATAGATCGCACCAAAAACAATATTCTAGATTCTGTTAATTTTCTTGACCAGGTTCTCCCTGAGGTTTTGGCATTGTATGGACGTGTTATGGTTCTGGGTGATTTAAATATTAACATGATGCCGGATTATTTACCCAATCCTATGTCAGAAGTTTTTGACGCATCAATAAAGCCAACCAGAGTTAACTTCAACATTGTTGGATCCTATTTTTGTTACGGATGAGGAGTGTTTTGTCTCTGTGGGCACTTAAGACGCGGAAAATATAAGTGATCATAAATTAACATATTGTAAATTAAATATTTTCTCAAAATTATGCCGACAAAAATTCATAACTTACAGAGAGATTACAGAGCACTTTAATAAGGATAATTTTTATACTGACCTACAGCGCATATCGTGGAATGACATTTATTATATTGAGGATATTGAGGACAAGGTCAGATTTATTAATTTTCATTTATCAGGCGTGTTTAGGGACCGGTGTCCTCACAGAACGGTAAGAGTAAACAAGCCTCCAGCTCCCTGGCTAACACCTGCTTTAAAAGCGCTAATGATAGAAAGAGACCGAGCACTAGCTCAGTTTAAGAGAAATAAAACTCAGGAAAGTCATCAGTATTATAATGAAATGAAAAATCTCACACTTTACTGTCTGCGTCGCGAAAAATTGGGATATCTTGCATATTTAGAGACACAAAAAAATGCAAAATCATTATGGAGGGGACTTCAGCAATGCAATGTTCACACGGGTTCAAAAGATACCCCTGGCCTGCCTACACATTTGGCCAATGTGAATCATATAAATGAATACTTTTTGAGCGTTTTTCCGAAAGTCCGACAACTGTGCTGGTAAAACACTTTATTACAGCAACAATAAGAGGAATTTAGATCTGAACTTTAATTCCCTAATGGAAACTCCTGAGTCAATTGACAGGCGTGTTAATAGTATAAAGTCCAATGCTGCTGGAAATGATGGTTTGACGCTTTTTATGCTTAAATTTAGTCTACCTGTTATCTTATATCATCTAACCCATATAGTTAATTGTTGCCTGGAGACTGGGTATTTTCCGGAGAGCTTGAAAGAGTCTATTGTGTGCCCTGTTGCTAAAGTTAAAAATCCTTTAACCGTCAGAGATTTGCGTCCAATTAGTTTGTTACCAGTTATGTCAAAAGTCCTGGAAAGGGCAGTACATACACAGGTTTCAGAATATCTCCTGACTAATGGGTTGCTCCCCTTGCATCGATCTGGCTTTCGGAGGGGTCATAGCATATCAACGGCTTTTTTGAATGTAACTGATAGCATAATCAAAACTATTGCCAAAATATTTCTGTTATATCAGTCTCGCTGGATTATTCAAAAGCTTTTGATGTGCTGGATCATAACCTACTTTGTGCTAACCAGCACTATCTGAGCTTCGCTGATCACTCCGTACAATTTTTCTATAGCTGTTTGTCGGGTAGACGGCAAAGGGTGCGAATGAATGATGTTTGTTCAACTGCTGGTGAAATTATCTCGGGAGTGTCCCAGGGTTCAATACTGGGGCCTCTTCTGTTTCTTATATACACTTTTGATATATTCCAAACTGCTACATATTCATCGGTTCAGTCGTATGCTGATGACACACAGTTGCTTCATTTCTTTGAACCATCGAATCCTGAGTCTGCAGCAGAAAATTTAAATCAGGGTCTCATGGCTTTGTCAGTTTACTCGGATGAACATAATTTGAAGCTAAATCCAGACAAGATGCAAGTTTTATTGTTTTGCAAGGAAAATCGGCGACCAACCTTGAGCATGGCTTTGAAACTGAGGCTGGCTGATCAGGATTTGCTGTTTTCTGATTGTGCCAAGAATTTGGGTCTTTGCATTTATACACATCTCAGATTCAGGGAACATGTTAGGGTGCTCCTACAAAAAAGTTATGCGAAAATGAAGGTTTTATATGCAAATCGTTTTATTCTAAATTGTAAGATGAGTGTGAGTCTTTGATCTTGTCTTCATTTCATTATCGTAGTATTGTATACTATCCTTGCTTGGATGCGCTTTCAAGGAGACGATTGCAGTATGTACAGAAAGTCTGCTGTAGGTTTATATTCCATTTGAGAAAATATGATCATGTATCTTTAAAAATAAATTAGTTAAAATGGTTAAATTTTGCTAATACTGTGCAGCTGCACTTCGTAATATTCTTAATGAGGCTCTTAGGAACTCCAGTCCCGATTTATTTAAGGGAGAAGCTAGTGTCCCGAAATTCGGTGCATGATAGATATATTAGACGGCCTAATCGCTTGACTATGCCTCAGCATTGAACTGCCTCTTTTCAGCGCAGTTTTACATATAGTGCAGGAAATATATATACAAAACCATGAACCCAGAACTGAAAACGTACTCTATTGATCGACTTCGTCGATGATATAGCTAAGAGCTATTAAATAAGCAGAATTCTCAGGCGTAGTTTATTTGTATTTTGATGTCTCTTCTCGATTATTGATTTTACTACGTTAGAATGTAATCGCTACTTGATTTTGTTTGTAAGCGCGTTGTGTGTTGAAGAGGTTAGATGTAAGAGTAACCGATGGTTAAATCTCGCCTCTTCTACTATACTATGTGTGTAGGTAATATGTACTCACATCACATGTATTAACATCTTAATAAAGACGATATTTATTTATTCATTTATTTTTAAATAGTTTCGGAGAAAATTGGGTGTGACAGATCGACAAACAGACGGACAGACGACAGACAACCGAAGTGATCTTATAAGTGTTCGGTAAGGAACACTAAAAAGTAAAAAAAAAATAGAAAGCTTTGAATAAATGAGCAAATGCATCGCTTATTTATCATAGATAAGTTACCTTTTTTGAAAAAAGGCAATAATCATCCCCTTTAGTATTTATTAGTGTGCCTAGTGCAATGTGTGTATGTATTTAAAAATACTTAAATGAGTAAATTTGATCATTTAATCATCTTTTGTACTGGCAGCATCACTATTGCGTCAATAGTAACAAAATTATGTACATAACGTAAAGCTATTAACGTAAACAAACGACATACAGTTTAAGTTTATTATTGTATCGTAAATAGAGAGACTGTATACAGAAGTATTTATATTGTTAACTTTAAACGGATATGAGACATACAACATCAAATATTTGACCTTTCTTTAATTTTCGTATTTTTACGCAGTAAACAAGTTTAAATTATTAAATTAATTGTACAACCATTGTGATATTACATAAGAGTTATTACCACTACACAAAAACTTTTTTTTGCACTCGACGCGCATTTTGCTAACCACGTTAGCATCATCCGGAGCGATAAGCCATTATAATCAATAGAGACCAGATTATATGCATTTGCATATTTTCATATGCATTTGCATATTTAGACCATTCTTACCGATTATTGCATATTTTATTCAAAATCTAGTAATGATGCATATTTTCCCCATATTTACAATATTTCTCGGTATTACTAGGCAATTGAATTGCTCAGGGTATTGTTAATATCGCCGTCTGGAACCGATCTTATCGCCGGAACATTACCTGCAATAGTCTAAACATCGATTAGGTTATAGTGCCATGGGAATACCCAAAATTACGACGGTATTTTATTCCTTTGTTTTCTTGGTCGGGATATTAAGTGATAAGTAGTTAGTTTCTAAGAATATTTGTTTGAGCGCGGATCCAATAAACAATTTTCTCTAAGACGAATTTTTATTTTAAAACAAGATATCAGTTTTAACATTATTGTTGACACTCTTGCATCAGTGTAGTCTTTTTGAAATTTTTAACGTGTTGTGTTAAAGTTTAACGTGTACCATGCCACCCGAAAAAAAAGTGTCTCTTCGTGGGTAGCTGATTATCCTGGAACATTTACATACGACGGAAATGTTTCATTTTGTCGAGTTTGCGAGAAAAATGTTTCGTGCACCAAAAAGTTTCAAATTAACCAGCATATCAAGACAAGTCTTCATATCTCAAGATTGCAAAAAAAAGGCCCACGACAACAACTTATAACAGCAGCAAGTAGCAGTGATTCCACTTCTATAGGCAAACAAAAAAAACCACTTTAGCATGGATTTATGTGAATCATTGCTTGCAAGTAATATTCCTCTCCACAAACTTACAAATCCCACATTCAAAGATTTTCTGCGAAAATATTGCTTGAATCAAAAAATACCAGACGAATCAACACTGCGTAACAATTACATACCAATCATTTACCAACATGTTCTGGAAGAAATACGTAATGAAATTAAGGACGACATTATTTGGATTTCAGCTGATGAAACTACCGACAGTTGTGGTCGCTATATTACGAATTTAATTGTGGGTGCATTAAGATTAGAGCCTTCTTCTTCCTATTTGGTGGCCTGCAAAGAACTTTACAAGACAAATCATTCTACTATCGCCAGATTTGTGAATGAGGGTATTAAAAAAAAAATATTTCCTGAATCTTCTGCAGATGAAAGAGTGTTTATATTTCTCTCAGATGCTGCTTCCTATATGATCAAGGCAGCCAAAGTCTTCCAAGTATTTTATCCAAATCGTGACGTGCTTTGCTCACGGAGTCCATCGACTCGCTGAAGAAGTACGATCCACGTTTAGAAATGTAAATAAACTGATTTCATCAGCAAAGAAAATGTTTCTTAAGGCACCCGCTCGCAATAACGCCTATAAAGAAAAACTGCTAAATGTGCCTTTACCTCCCGAACCAGTGGTAATTCGATGAGGAACGTGAATTGAAGCTGTACTGTTTTACAATGAACATTTCGAGGCTATGGCAATTTGTCAATCCAAGGAAGCATTTAACGATTCTGATATTAAAAAAAAAAACATAGCTTTGATTAGCACTCACTTTTCCCACATACCTGCGGGCATTAAAAAGCCTGAAACTCGAGGTTTGGCGTTAACCGAATCAATTCAGTTAATGAATAAAATCCGTCAAATAAACTCCACATTGCCAGATGTATTACTGCGTAGAGCTAAAGAAAAGTTTGAAAACATTTTGTGCAATAACCCAGGCTTTGAACCTTTGTGTCAAATTGATAGTTTTATTAATGGGACGGGTGAACTTTTGCCAGAAACAGTAAGTGCTAACATAGCACCCAAATTCAAATACTACTCAGTTACCTCAGTGGATGTGAAACGGTCTTTTTCCACTTATAAAATATTTTAAATGATCGAAGACACAATCTTACTACCCAACATTTGGAACAATGCCTTATTGTTTACGTGTACGAGAATACAAATGTTAAATAATTTTTAAAAATGTTAAATAATTGTAAATTAAATTTAAACATCGTCGATAACTTGTTATTTTTATGTTGATTTTGAAATAAAAAACTAAAAATTACTTCTTTTTTAGTGTTCCGTACGGAACACTTATAAGATCACTTCGGTGTCTGTCTGTCTGTCTGTCTGTCTGTCTGTCTGTCTGTCTGTCTGTCTGTCTGTCTGTCACACCCGATTTTCTCGGAAACTATTTGACATAGAAAGGTGAAATTTGGTAATAATATAGGAATTGATGGCCTCATCAGAGCCATGTAGTTTTTTGAGAACTAAATTTTGACTTAAGGGGTTAGTTTTGGGGGGTGAAGTCGGAAGTGAAAAAAAAAATTTTTTTACTAGGTCATCGAGTGTGGTGTCAAATGAAAGCTTGTGAAAACACGAGTAAAAAATATATATATAATATTATACTTGCGCGCACTTTTCTTTGTATTATTTTTAAAAATTCGCGAAAAATCGCTGTCCCGGGCCTTATCTCGAAAAGTACTTATCAAAAAATTTTGAAAAAATTTTGGAATATTCTCCATGGGGTGTAGATTGAATGAAAATTATCACGAGTGCATTATCTTTACTAATTTATATGGTATACAAAAAAAACAAAAATTTCAAGGTCATCAGATTTCAGTAAAGATTGGAAACAAACTTTGTTGAAAACTCATTTGGGGTGTGTTTTATGAAGTCACTGATCATTTTATACCACCGTAACATAAATTTTGAGTTAAGAGGTTCGTTTTGAGGGGTGAAATCGGAAGTGAAAAAAAAATTTTTTTACTAGGTCATCCAGTGTGGTGTCAAATGAAAGCTTGTGAAAACACGAGTAAATATATATATATATATATATATATATATATATATATATATATATATATATATATATATATATATATATATATATATATATATATATATATATATGTAATATATATATAAATGTAATACTTGTAATAATTTATTTGGTATATAAAAAAAACAAAATTTCAAGGTCACCAGTTTTCAGTAAAGATTGGAAACAAACTTTGTTGAAAATTCATTTGGGGTGTGTTTTGTGAAGTCACTGATCATTTTATGCCACCCTAACAAAAATTTTTATTTTAAAAACAATCAACGTACGGAACACTAATTGTGCAAGTTCAACTTGCACTTGACCGGTTTTTTTTATTATTTAATATTGCATATTTTGACCCTTTTCATGCATATTTTAAGCATTTTTCATGCATATTTCAAGATTTTTATGTTGCATATAATCCGTCTCTAGTAATCAATTAGCGCTGCTAATGGTTAGTGTCATTGTGGCAAAGATTCCAAAGTCTCAACGTTATTTAAGTATTATAAAATTACTATAATTCAGTTTATCTGTGTGTTGTAAAGATAATGAAAAGATAAACTGACAAATTTAAATCCCTTATACATGGTATGTCTCAGAAGTAATGAGAATGATTTATTTTTAAGGTTTTTATTGTATATATCTACAATTTAACATTGTGCCCTTCAAAGTGTCCTCCTTGGAAATGTACACAGCGTCTCCAGCGATTTTGCCATTCCTGGGAACAATTCTAGAAGTCTTGTTCCGTTAAGCTGTTTAGAACCTGCATCGTGACTCTTTGGATGTTGTCTATTGTTCCGTAATGGTGACCTTTCAGCTTCCGCTTAAGCGTCGGAAAAAGGAAATAAACACTTAAAGCCATATCTGAACCTGAACTAACCACGTTAGTATGATCAGGAGCAATGATTAACTAAGACTCAGAATTAAAACTAGACTATTTATACTAAATTTGGAGTAACTCGGGCGGAAATCCAGTCAAGGATGCCCGATGTTGTCTTCAGACAGCGCATCATAAAGCGTATTTTTAATGAAGCTAGACACCAAGAAGGCTTCTGGCGCTGACGGAATACCTGCCATAGTTCTCAAAAACTGTGCAAGGGAACTAACACCAGTTTTCTGTAGACTTTTTAACCTATCTTACAGAAAGGGAATATTTCCGTCCTGCTGGAAATGTGCCACGGTTCAGCCGATACCTAAAAAAGGTAAGAAGACCTTGCCAAATAACTACCGACCAGTTGCACTGCTTTCAATAATATCGAAAGTCATGGAAAAGGTTATCAATGAGCATCTTCTAAAATATCTTGAACGATTCAATATTATTAGCGATCACCAATATGGTTTTCGTAAACATAGATCAACAGGAGATCTTCTGACTTATGTAACACATGTTTGGAACAACGCAATTGAACACTTTGGAGAATCTCGAGCGGTTGCTCTTGACATATCCAAGGCATTCGACCGTGTTTGGCACGATGGACTGTTGGCTAAGTTGCGCTCTTATGGTATGTCTGAAAGGTTCTGTTTGTGGCTCTCATGTTTCCTCAGAGAGCGTTCTTTACGAGTGGCGGTCGACGGATTTCTTTCTAACACCCTCACTATCAACGCCGGTGTGCCCCAGGGCTCCATACTGTCTCCTACTCTCTTTCTCATTTACATTAACGATCTGCTGGAAAAGACCGGTAATCCAATCTATAGCTTTGCAGATGACAGTACGCTTGTCTCTTCATTCACCTTGAACGCTCGGACATCGGCTGCTCAGGCGAATATCCGCAGACAGCAGGAGGTCGTTCAGCTTAACAAAGACCTGGAAGAAATTCTATCTTGGGGTGACAGTAACCAAGTGGAATTTAACGCTACAAAAACCCAAGCGGCAGTTTTTTTTCTAAAAAAGTTAACGTTGCTGAACCCGACATAGTTATGTCGGGGCACTCCATTCCCCTAGCATCGTCGCTCAATTTGTTGGGCGTTAGTTTGGGAGCAAATATGTCTTGGCATGAACATGTTGCAGGCATAGCAAGGAGAGCTTCTCAAAAGTTGGGAATATTATTTAGAACCAGAAAGCTTTACACCCCACAGCAACTGTTAATTCTTTACAAAGCCCAAATTCGACCAACTATGGAATACTGCTCCCACGTTTGGGGCTCCGCTCCCAAACATACACTGCATTTGTTGGATTCTGTTCAGAGAAGAGCGGTCCGTCTGATTGGGGACCCGGAATTGACGGGCGGCCTTGATTCGCTGGAACATCGAAGAACGGTTGGCGACTTGAGTCTGTTCTACAAGTATTTTCATGGAAAGTGTTCGAAGGATGTAGCCCGCTTAATTCCTCCCAAAGCGGTGCATGTTAGAAATACACGTCGCGCTGGTGCTTCGCATCCGTATGAGGTTCAGCTTGTTACTCCGCGTACGACGCTTTTCAAGCAATCTTTTATATGGAGAACGTCATCCCTTTGGAATAATTTGCCCAGCGCTGTGTTTCCCACCGAGTACAATTTACAGCGATTCAAGAACAACGTGAATCGCTTTTTTTTCCGCACTCGTACCGCTCCTGGAGCGCTTTAGGGACTTCCCTGCAGCACGTGTGCTAGACCAATAAAAAAAAAAAAAAAAAAAAAAAAAAATTACACCCGGAGCATTAGTTATTAGCTCCGGTCGAGAAATCGGTATTGAGAACTATGAGGAATAGGTCCTGCTTCCTTATTTAAACTATTTTTACATTTTATTACTTCAAAATTATATAAAAACAACACTATGTTTTAAATTTCCAATATATTTAAAATGACTTGACAATTGTTTTCAACATACAATGGCTTCTTCAGAAGTGAATTTAGAAAGAAAAATATTTGTAGTAATACTGGTTATACGAGGCTGGTTTGAAAAGTGCAAAGTCCGAGAGATGGTACCACCGGCGCGTATCGAGGTCGTGTTTAGTTAGTAGCATCTCTTGAATGAACGCACACCAAGTTTCAGCCATATTGGTCTATTTCTTTGTGTTTGGCATTCGTGTGAATCAAGGAAGTCGAATGATTTTCAAGAAATGGATGAAAAATAATTTCGTGTGGTGATTAAACATTACTTTATGAAAGGCAAAACACCTCAGGAGACTAAAGAGAAGCTTGATAAACATTATGGTGACTCTGCACCTTCGATTAGAACAGTTTATAAGTGGTTTCAAAATTTTTGGACTGGCGATATGGGCACAAGTGACGCTGAACGTTCTGGACGGCCTGTGAAGGTTACGACTCCAGAAATCATTGATCAAATCCCTGATATGATGATGGATGACAGAAGAGTTAAGGTGCGTGAGATCGCTAGTGCTGTGGGCATCTCGACTGAACGGGTACATAATATTTTGCATAAACATTTGGACATGAGAAAGCTATCCGCAAGATGGGTGCCGCGATTGCTCACGCTTGACCAAAAACGGAATCGTGTGAAGTGTTGCAAGGATGGTTTGCAGCTGTTCCAGAAGAATCTGGAGGACTTTAAGCGTCGTTTCGTCACTGTGGATCAAACATGGATACATTACTATACTCCTGAGACCAAACAACAATCTAAACAATGGGTTACCAAGGGAGAATCTGCACCAAAAAAAGCGAAGACCGTTCCTTCGGCCGGAAAGGTTATGGCGACTGTCTTTTGGGATTCGCAAGGGATAATCCTCATCGACTATCTGGAAAAGGGTAAAACTATTACAGGTGAATATTATTCATCGTTATTGGACCGTTTGAAAACCGAGCTGCAAAAAAAACGCCCGCGATTGGCCCACAAGAAAGCCCTTTTCCATCACGACAACGCACCAGCACACACCTCAGCAGTTGTGGTCGCAAAATTAACGGAATTAGGATTCCAACTCGTTTCACATCCCCCCTATTCTCCAGACTTGGCTCCCTCGGACTACTATTTGTTCCCCAATTTGAAGAAATGGCTGGCGGGACAAAGATTTTATTCAAACGAGGAGGTGATTGCAGACACTAATGGATATTTTGCAGACCTGGACAAATCCTATTATTCGGAAGGGATCAACAAACTAGAACATCGTTGGACGAAGTGTATAAGCCTAAAAGGAGACTATGTCGAAAAATAAAAAAGGTTTACCCCAAACACATAAGTAGTTTTTATTTTTGCACAGACTTTTCAAACCAGCCTCGTATAGTGCTTAAAACTACCCTAATTACATAATATTATGTTAATCATTTTATTATATTATTTACTGACAAAGTCATTTTAAAGATACCAATCTGTGGTATTATTTCAGAGAACTAATAAAGATTAAGTAAGGGTGAATGGTTTAAGTCTACCTGTTCGTTTAATATTAGATTGAAGTTTTTCCGTTTGTTAATGTCAAGACATTCAAGCATATTTAATTTTTTAGATTTATTTTCTACATGCAGGATTTTGAATGTATTATCAAAATTATGGGATTCGTTAATTATGTGGGTTGCGTAATGTGAATTATTCTTGTTTTTTAAATAACTATATTTATGTTCTTTAATACGAGTTTCGAAAGATCTACCAGTTTGTCCTACGTAGGTTTTAGTACACGATCGACAATTTAATAAATAAACTCCTGATTTTAGGGATTTATTAGATTTGGTTTTGTTATTCAAAATTATATTCACACATTTGAACACTAATTAATTGTTGTTAGTGCTATTTGCAATAAAAAAATTATCATTTCAATTTTACTGTATTTTCTTAGTGGTTTGTATTCTTAAGTAGAAAAAAAAAACAAGCCCTATCATAATAGCGATAACGATAACGAACTTCAAATGTTCCTAAATAAGGGAAATCGTTATCCTTAATAAAGGTTTCTCTTATTTTGTTTCAATACTGCGCAAGCTCAAAATGGTGGGCGCATGCTTCAGATAACAATAACAGCTGAGTCTTTATATTTAATTTCTTCCCTTTACTACTGCGCAAGCTCCAAACGGTAGGCGCATGCTTCAAATAAAGATAAAGACAGTGGCCTATGAAAATAGTCGTTGTAAAATCTCTTTAATTTTATAAAACAAAAGGTTTTATTGTATCCTAAACTCACTGTACACCGCGTAATAACATAAAAGTCATTAAAATAATTATTTATTTATTTATTACTAAAATCTAGGACATTATATTTCTTTACTGTGTCTTTATTTTTAGAGCTTAGATTATTTAAATTTGAAGCTTTAAATATTTTTACAATATTTCTAACAAATTTTAACAACACCTAACAATGCCTATATAGACTACATAGTGTCCCCCAATTTATTGGTAAAATATATAGTGGTTCTATTATTTTACATAATTGTAAAGAAAGTTTTAACATCAAAAGCTTAGAAACAATGCTTCATAATTAACATCAAATAAATGACTATTTTAAAATAGAATATCACATACTTATGGTATGTATATAAAATTACTTATTTTTCTACTTTATCTAACAACTGACGACTAAAGTTATTAATTAGTTTTTATAGATTTTAATATCTCTAAAATCGAAAACTTTTAGAAACCAATATTGCATACATATCACAGCATTTCTTCATGACATAATAAACCTCCATAGTTGTATTTTTTTAAACATATATATATATATATATATATATATATATGGAAAAATGGAAAATATATTAAATGATACTTATAAAAAAATAAATAGTGACCCAACAAATGTATATCAGAAGAAAAATAACGCTTTAATAAAGACATTACTGAATAAAAAAGAACTAGACGAAAGAAAAGCTAAAAATCTAATAATAAACAATGCTGTGACACCTAAAATTTATGGCTTACCCAAACTACACAAACAAGGTACCCCATTAAGACCCATTGTTTCATGTATACAATCGCCATTATACAATTTATCTAAATACTTAGCCAACTGTCTATCCAACATATCCGGTAAAAATGAACATTTTATTAAAGATTCTTTCGACTTTAAAACTTTCATCGACACAGTGAGAATCCCATCGAATTATAAACTTTTATCGTTTGATGTAACATCTTTATACACGAACATTCCAAATGAACTAGTTAAAACCGTTATTAATGAAAAATGGGATCTACTACAAGAACACACAACAATTTCAAAAAGAAATTTTCTGGACGCCATAGATCTCACATTGAACACCAACTATTTTCAATTTAAAAATAGATTTTATAAACAAATCGACGGTTGTGCCATGGGTTCCCCCATTTCATCAGTCATTGCTCAACTAGTAATGGAATACCTGGAAACAAGTCATTAAAAAAATAAAAGGTAACATATTGTTTTTCAAGAGATTCGTAGATGATTGTTTATTAGCAGCCCAAAATGATAAAATTACCGAAATTCTATACAAATTTAATAGCTTCCACAAAAAAAATACAATTTACATCAGAAATTGAAAAGGATGGTAAAATAAATTTTCTAGACCTGACTCTTATCAGAAAGCAAGATAAAATCCTTACAGAGTGGTACACAAAACCTTCTTGGTCAGGGAGATATTTGAATTTTCACTCTAGTCATGCAATGTCCCAGAAAATCAGCGTTATAGTGGGCCTAACAGACCGAGCAATAAAATTGACTTCCCCTGAACTAAGACCAGACGCGCTAAAAAAAGTAAAAACTGTCTTAATACAAAATAATTTTAAAGAGAATGACATCAATCGAACAATAAAAAAGAGAATATACAAGTTTTATAATAACTCAAAAAACAACACCAAAAATAGTAAACAAAACTGTGATAAATTTTTACCACTTCCTTATACAAAAGAACTTTCTGAGAAGCTGAAAATGGGTCTTGAAAAAATATAACATTATAGTTTGCCATAAAACTCAAAATAAACTAAGTTCATTATTTACAAACTTAAAAAAGCCATATCCCCACAATGAATGAATCTAATGTTGTGTGTATGCAATACCGTGTGCGAATTGTCCGAAGAAATATATTGGCATGACTTCTCAGTTACTAAAAAACAGACTGAATGGACACAAATATACTAGAAATGCTTCCACTGCCCTCAGTAAACATGAAGCAGAAGAAAAACATGACTTTAAATTCAATGAAACCAAGGTCCTCTGCAAAGAGCGGAATTATGCCAAACTACAAATCAAAGAGATGATTGAAATAAAAAAGATGAAAATACTGTGAATGATAGGACTGACATAAAAGGAATCAGTCATATCTACACAAATTTAATTAAAAAATAAACATGCTGGCATGCATATCCTCTTAATAATACAAAATGGTATATATACTTAACATCGATAATAGTTTTTTCGTTAAGACACCCATTATAGATAATAAAATTTTTAAAAAATCAGTAAAAAGTACGAGACACGATATGCTGAAAGAAATATAGAATTTGAAATTCACAAACACACAAAATAGTTGCCTTTCAGGGTATATACACGTTAGTAAATTGTTTTATATTTTTGTTATGGTGTAATATTTTAAATGTCCGAGTGTGCGTAAAAATGCTATATGTTTTTAAAAGTGTAATTTGACTTAAAAGATTTTAACCTTATGTTTTCTAATTTTAGAATGAATATTAAAAAATAAAGAATTTTTTGAAAATGCCTAAAAAAAATAAGGCGAAACGACAAATAAACTAGTTTGTGTTTTTCCAAAAAGAACCTAAGTACCCAAGAAAAACCAATCAAGTTTATGTAAACAAAAGGTTCAACAAAAAAATTATTATATATATATATATATATATATATATATATATATATATATATATATAATCCTAAGTTTAACTACTGGGAAACGCCCTTATAAGGAGAAGAGATGAGCAATCAAAGATCTAAAGGCTCTAGTATCTGCTTTTTATTTTTATTATCGAGCTTTCGCTGCCTAATGGTAGCTTCTTCTGGATTCTAAAAATGCAAAACCAGGTACAGAAAATAAACCAAAACGTTCGCTTTTTAAAATGTGATTAAATGAATTGTACGACTGTATGTGAAAATTACTTACAAAAATGTCAGCAGTTAGTTCATCTCTGGTGAAGACAATGAAATTTGCATTTTTGTTGGCCAGGTAGTATGAATGATTACACAAACATGATTAAAAGACATTTAGAGAGTTACACAAATATTAAAAATAAAACTTTGTCAATAAACATTAGTTAAAAACACTTTTTGAAGACCGAAATATAACTGCAAGAAACACCATGATGTTGAAACGGTACTCCATTTTAAAATTTTTGACGTCGAGTTTAGTAACTATTTAATGATATTTAAGTCCGAACCGGATATTGCTGGTAGTCTATGTCGTCATCAGGTCGACAAAAAACCATAAAAAGCATTGAAGTTAGGGATGTGGTAAATTTTTTAGGTGGATGCTAATTTTAGATAAATTATTAATTATTAATGATATCTATTTTTTAGTTTTTAATTTTATAAAAAAAGGGGGGACTTAAATTTGATGAATGTTACTCTTCGACGAGTTATTTATTATTAATTATATTAATTCTTTAATTTTATAATCAAGAGATTCATAGACCAATTTAAAAATTTGAAAGAGAAAATTAATACTGGACATTATTTATTATTTGTCATATTTAATTTTTTAATTATTTAATTTTAACAAGAAGACATAGAAAAGTAACTGAAAATAAATAGCAAAAATGACAGAAAGAGAAAAAAGAGAAAAACGTCAACTTTACTAGAAACTAATTTTTTCATAAAGATCGTTCTTTTTTATTGGTTTGGTATAGTTTTGTGTTAGTAAATAAGTATACATGGAGCTCAATCCTTCTGTGTCTTTTTTGTGATTGAGATTATTTTTACAGGTTTTTATGTAACACATTTCCAAGAAACTTCTTCTGAAATAATTAGTCTCAACATCCAGAATGAAGCTGTTGTTATATTGTACTCTGTGATCTGTATTATTTACGTGTAAGCTCAAGCTAGTTGCGTTAGGTTTGTGTTTACTATCACTTTTGTGTAGCGCTAATCTTTTAGAGAGCTTTTGTGAAGTTTGTCCAACGTAGACCAAACCACATTGACAGGGAATGCCATAGATTATATTAGATCTTTGTAAAGTATCGGTTTTATCTTTTAAATTGGTATAAAAACAATTCATTCTTTTTTATGTTGTAATTAGCAATTTTAATGTTTGTATTTTTTAAAAAGAGAAGACAAGGACTGGGAAAGGCCTTCAATGTATTGTAACTTTCCTACTTTAATATCGACATTAGTGGTGACAGTTGGATTAATTTGAAGGGGGGGGGGTTTT
This sequence comes from Pachyrhynchus sulphureomaculatus, assembly GCA_019049505.1. NCBI lineage: Eukaryota > Metazoa > Arthropoda > Insecta > Coleoptera > Curculionidae > Pachyrhynchus > Pachyrhynchus sulphureomaculatus. Next base: position 9,935,904 of record CM032454.1, read on the forward strand.
GAAAATTCTTTTTAATTAGAGCTTTAGGATAGTAATTGTCCAACAAAATGTTTTCCAACAGTTTTTTACATCTTTTTCTTTAAATGAGGGGTGGCAAATCTTATCTATTCTGTTCTTTAGTCCTCTGATGATGTTCAGTTTCTGTTTCATAGGGTGATAAGAATGGAATGGGATATATCTACCAGAACTTGATTTTTTCCTATACCAGTCCAGTTTGACTGTATTATTTTCTGAGCGTACAACCCTAGTATCCAGAAACGGAACAGCACCGTCAGTCTCCTCCTCAACAGTAAATACTAATTTATGATTGAAAGAATTGTAAATGTTAAGAGTGTCCTGTACACTTCCGGCCGGTAAAGCGACTAACAAGTCATCTACATATTGAAAAAGAAGGGGAAATTCAAATTCAACCCTTGAAATAACAAAATAAAGAAGTTTATTCATAACAATTTCGGCCAGGATTGGTGAAATAGCACTTCCCATTGGGACGCCAATTTTTTGTCTGTAGAATGTACTATTGAAGGAGAGAAAAATGTATTTTCATATAAAAAAGTAATGATTAGTAGAAACTGTTCTTTAGGAATATTACATATTTCTTCTATTAATGTGAAATGTTCATTTAATATTGATATAATAAGGTCTAGAGAAATGTTAGTAAACAGTGAAACTACATCGAAAGAAGCAAGTACAAAACCCTCTGGCAAAATAAAGCCATTAACCTTCTCGGCAAATTCGAAGGTATTTTTAATTCTGAATTTATTGAAAGTTTTAAAAATGGAGTACCGTTTCAACATCATGGTGTTTCTTGCAGTTATATTTCGGTCTTCAAAAAGTGTTTTTAACTAATGTTTATTGACTAAGTTTTATTTTTAATATTTGTGTAACTCTCTAAATGTCTTTTAATCATGTTTGTGTAATCATTCATACTACCTGGCCAACAAAAATGCAAATTTCATTGTCTTCACCAGAGATGAACTAACTGCTGACATTTTTGTAAGTAATTTTCACATACAGTCGTACAATTCATTTAATCACATTTTAAAAAGCGAACGTTTTGGTTTATTTTCTGTACCTGGTTTGCATTTTTTAGAATCCAGAAGAAGCTACCATTAGGCATTGAAAGCTCGATAATAAAAATAAAAAGCAGATACTAGAGCCTTTAGATCTTTGATTGCTCATCTCTTCTCCTTATAAGGGCGTTTCCCAGTAGTTAAACTTAGGATTGTTTGTTGCCAGTGCCCTGTTACTGTCCTTCCTCTTTCTATATATATATATATATACATATATATATATATATATATATATATATATATATATATATATAATATATATATATATATATATATATATATATATATATATATATATATATATATATATATATATATATATATTATATATATATATATATATATACGAGGCTGGTTTGAAAAGTCCGTGCAAAGTCCGAGAGATGGCACCACCGGCGCGTATCGAGGTCATGTTTAGTTAGTAGCATCTCTTGAATGAACGCACACCAAGTTTCAGCTATATTGGTCTATTTCTTTGTGTTTGGCATTCGTGTGAATCAAGGAAGTCGAGTGATTTTCAAGAAATGGACGAAAAAGAATTTCGTGTGGTGATTAAACATTACTTTATGAAAGGCAAAACGCCTCAGGAGACTAAAGAGAAGCTTGATAAACATTATGGTGACTCTGCACCTTCGATTAGAACAGTTTATAAGTGGTTTCAAAATTTTCGGACTGGCCATATGGGCACAAGTGACGCTGAACGTTCTGGACGGCCTGTGGAGGTTACGACTCCAGAAATCATTGATCAAATCCATGATATGGTGATGGATGACAGAAGAGTTAAGGTGCGTGAGATTGCCAGTGCTGTGGGCATCTCGACTGAACGGGTACATAATATTTTACATAAACATTTGGACATGAGAAAGCTATCCGCAAGATGGGTGCCGCGATTGCTCACGCTTGACCAAAAACGGAATCGTGTGAAGTGTTGCCAGGATGGTTTGCAGCTGTTCCAGAAGAATCCGGAGGACTTTAAGCTTCGTTTCGTCACTGTGGATGAAACGTGGATACATTACTATACTCCTGAGACCAAACAACAATCTATACAATGGGTTACCAAGGGGGAATCTGCACCAAAAAAGGCGAAGACCGTTCCTTCGGCCGGAAAGGTTATGGCGACTGTCTTTTGGGATTCGCAAGAGATAATCCTCATCGACTATCTGGAAAAGGGTAAAACTAATACAGGTGAATATTATTCATCGTTATTGGACCGTTTGAAAACCGAGCTGCAAGAAAAACGCCCGCGATTGGCCCACAAGAAAGTCCTTTTCCATCACGCCAACGCACCAGCACACACCTCAGCAGTTGTGGTCACAAAATTAATGGAAATAGGATTCCAACTCGTTTCACATCACCCCTATTCTCCAGACTTGGCTCCCTCGGACTACTATTTGTTCCCCAATTTAAAGAAATGGCTGGCGGGACAAAGATTTTATTCAAACAAGGAGGTGATTGCAGACACTAATGGATATTTTGCAGACTTGGACAAATCCTATTATTCGGAAGGGATCAACAAACTAGAACATCGTTGGACGAAGTGTATAAGCCTAAAAGGAGACTATGTCGAAAAATAAAAAAGGTTTACCCTAAACACATAAGTAGTTTTTATTTTTGTACGGACTTTTCAAACCAGCCTCGTATATATATATATATATATATATATATATATATATATATATATATATATATACTACTATTTTTCTGTTATTTTTAACTAATTAATTGGAACTATGAGAAAACATGTTTAAATTATTATTTGAAATTTAACCAACGAGGATTACTATTAAAAACAACTACGGAACATTTTATTTAGAAGTTACATCATCGTTATAAAAATGTAAACAAAATTAATGTCAAAAAGTCTCTATATACTCAAGAACTGCATTGAAAAAAATGCGTTATAATCAGACGCATTTTATCAAGCTATCTATTGCTCGCTAAACTGAAAACAAATGAATAATTTTCGACCATATTTTATAATCTGCCACTTGTTGGTAGTAATTTTACAGTGGGTTTCCAAATTAATTTCATAATAAAAATGAGCGAGAGAAATTATGAAATTCCATTTCAAATTCGAAAGATCATAACTGATTTGTGGGAAGATGGAAGATCGTACAGACATATAGGAAAAATTGTTAAAAAGTGGCATGCTACTGTTCAGTACATTGTTAACCAGTATAAATCAACGGGTTCCTATAAAATTCGACCACGCTCCGGTCGTCACAAGAAACTAACTCCACGTGAAGAGGCCACTATTGTTAGACAAATCATTATAGATCCCAAGAAAAGTGCACCAAAATTAAAAGAAGAAGTCGGGAACTATTTTCGAAAAATGTTTCTTCTTAAACAGTGAGAAATTGTTTACACAAAGCAGGCTATAGTGGGTGTGCAGCCAGGAAGAAGCCGTTAATTTCGGAAGCTAATCACTAGGGAATACCATATTAAACCTCCTGAATTTTGGAAACCCGTAATCTCTAGTGATGAAACTAAAATTAAACTTTTTGGGTTATATTTGGTCAACATCTTTCACACCCTTTCCCTAAACTAATATCGCTCAAAAACTGTAGGTTTTATTTCCATTCCAAATATTATATGTGTACCAAATTTGAAATCGATTACCAATTTTATCGGAAAATTAATTGAACATGCAGTCAAACAGAGAGATAGACCGAAGACCCACAGACTA
>CM032454.1:9944659-10054659 GCA_019049505.1 Pachyrhynchus sulphureomaculatus
AGAAGACAAATTATCGGCCACGACCCAAACTAAACTTTTTATCAAAACTAAAGACGAACACCCTGTGTACACAAAAAGCTTTAGGCATCGCCAGATAATGTAACAGGAAATTAAAAAGCAAATGAAAGCACTTCTAGCCCAAAAAAATATTCGTCCAGTCCAGTTTGGATAGACCCAAAGAAAATGGACGCTTCCGGATAAAAGAAGTTTCGGATGGTCATAGATTTCCACTGAAGAAGGAGAAACGGTTTGAAACACCTAAACAAACATGAGGTAGAGTGCTGGACCATAAAAATAAGCACGTTGAATCGACTAGAAGCATTTGCCATTCACCGCAGGATTCTTCGAATACCGTGGACTGATTTGCTGACGAATGAGGAAGTCTTAAGAAGAGCAAATCCGGCAAGATTATTGATCACCACTATAAAATGTCGCAAAATTTCTTACCTTGGCCATGTATTGCGTGGAGAAAAATACTACCTCCTCCAGATAATTATAGAAGGAAAGACTAAAGGAAGGTGTGGAATTGGTACAAAGCAGATGTCCTGGTTGAAGAATATCAGGAACAGGCCCTCCATAGTAATCGCCAACGTCTAGGTAACCGAATATGGCGCATAAAGAAAGAAAAAGCAAACAAGCGAATGAAGGGAGACATTAAATCATAAAACTTAGAAATAACGATATCCAAGAAATCGCACAATTCCAAGAGATAAAGGAAGCTGCAGAAAAATATTATCAAACCTTACATGACACGAAAAAATCAGGAAAGATATTCCCCAGATCAGGAAATCCCAAAGATAAGATTCCTAATTGTGAGAAACGTGGAATTTATGAAATTAATTGTAATGATTGCGACAAAAAGTACGTTGGGCAAACTAAAAGGTCAATTAAAACACGATTTTAAGAACATTTAGCACATTTAAAATACAGTAGAACAGAAAAGTCTAGCATTGCCGAACATGCCCTTGAACCTGATAATACTGTAACATTAGATAACACAGGTTTACAAATTTTTAATTTGGAAAAATACCAAGAACGCCACATGCCTAGATAAGTTAATTGGGACCTTCTGAACACGAAAAACGCTATAATTTTTTTTTTTTTTAAGTACCGTTTTTTAGATAACGGTACTTTTGTGTTTTTCGGTGTATGGTCCCACTCAAACCCTTATGGAGCCCAACCGAAAAGTCCGATCGAGATAAATGTCATACCGTTGGAAAGGCAACTAAATGCCTTTTCCGGCGGTATACTATAAATTTCTATGTGACAAGAAGTGGCTGAGTTATAACACCTCAAAGTTCAAAATTTGCCTATTTTTTACGTTTTTTTTCAAAATTTTTCATTTTTATTTGGTTTTTTTTTTTTCTACGTTATTGTAAAGATCTGGAATGTTTTATTTTTTTACCAAGTAGTTTATTTAATAACCAACATTTTAAACGTAATTTGAAAAAAAAAAAGATGAAAAATAAAGTTTTTATTAAGGATTTTGTGGAACGACAATATTTTCATTTTCATTGCTCACACGCTATATTCGGCGTCCATCAGAATTTGAATCACTGTATACGTTGGTAGCCCTGACACACGCTATATTCGGCGTCCATCAGAATTTGAATCTGATCACAGTAAACAGTTTGGCTTTGTACGTGCAAAAAATAAAATGTGTTCAATCGATCCCAACGAATTTTGTTATGTTTGTGGAGTTCTTGTGAAAAAGAAATCACAGCATTTGATGCGAAAAATGAATACGAAAAATTTATCCGAAGCGTATAAGAAGTATTTCGGCTTTCGACCTGCGTCTCTGGACAAACCGTGGACACCGAATAATGCATGTAACAACTGCCGAACAATATTAAATAAAATTGGTAAGGGTCAAGAGTGTTTCTTCACATTTGGAAAGCCAATGCAATGGAGAAACCCGATCAGTCATACAACAGATTATTATTTCTGTTTAACGGAAAAGGCTGTCGGACGTAGAATTGAACCAGTTTATCCAGTTGTTAGCTCGGTGACGCTGCCAGTGCCGCACTCAGTATCGTGCCCCAAACCGCAGCTGATTGTAGCAGAGCCCACAAAAATACGAAAAAAGAACAACAATAAGTGATTCATCAGATGAGTGCAGTGAATCAGAAATGCAATCAAATAAGAAACCCCATTTACTTACTCAGGCCGAGCTTAATGATTTGTGCCGAGATTTGTATTTGCCGAAATCGAAATCTGAATTACTTGCATCGCGATTGCAACAGTGGGGATATTGTGCTCCTGAGACACGTGTTACATATTACCGTGATCGTAGCAAACAACTTGCAGTTTTTTTCGCAAAAACGGGAAACTTTTGTTTTTGTGCCAACATACGTGGTCTTTTCAATGCTCTCCAACAAAGTTATGACCCAGTGGAATGGCGTCTTTTTCTGGGTGGAGGCAAGGATAGTTTGAAGGCAGTCTTGCTTCATAATGCAACATATGAAGCAATGAAAGAACTTCTCGCTCTCATACAATATGACCAACATCAATGGAAAGTTTGCTCTGATTTTAAATTAGTTGCCATACTATCTGGATTGCAAGGGGGCAATACGAAGTTTCCCTGTTTTCTATGTCTATGGGACAGCCGTGACCGTCAGAATCACTACATCCGAAAAGTTTGGCCCGAACGAAGTGGGCGTACGCACGGAGAGTACAATATTAAAAATGACCCACTCATTCCTCAGGAGAAGATAATACTTCCTCCACTACATATTAAGCTTGGGTTATTTACAAATATTGTGAAAACGTTGCCAAAAGACAGTCTTGCCATGAATTACCTTAAACAAAAATTTCCGAGAGCCACAGCGAGCAAAATTGAAGCTGGTATATTTGATGGACCTCAAATTCGGGCTCTGTACGGTGACCAAGCATTTAATGAGTGTTTAGGTCCAGCTCATTTGGAGGCATGGGAAGCATTCCAGGACATCGTTTACAACTTTTTGGGAAACTACAGAAGTCCTGATTACGCTGAGAAGATCGATACATTACTGCAAAAATTCAATGCCATTGGTAAGCGTTGAGTGAAAGCATGTATATCAAAAAGGCCGTTATCATTTGAAAATTATTTGAAATTTATTCTTTTTAACTTTTAGGTTCAAATATGACACCTAAACTACACTTTTTATTCAGTCATTTGGATATTTTCCCCATGAACTTGGGATCCGAAAGTGATGAGCAGGGTGAAAGATTTCACCAGGAAATGCAAGAAATCGAGAGACGTTACAAGGGCTGGTGGGATGAACAAATGATGGCAGACTATTGTTGGTTCCTCATTCGCGAAGATACATCCGAAAAAAAAACGGAAAAATTCAAGTCACTCGTCATTTTAATTTAAATTTTTTTAATTTACGCCGAATATAGCGCGTGAGCAATGAAAATGAAAATATTGTCGTTCCACAAAATCCTTAATAAAAACTTTATTTTTCATCCTTTTTTTTTCAAATTACGTTTAAAATGTTGGTTATTAAATAAACTACTTAGTAAAAAAATAAAACATTCCAGATCTTTACAATAACGTAGAAAAAAAAAACAAATAAAAATGAAAAATTTTGAAAAAAACGTAAAAAAAATAGGCAAATTTTGAACTTTGAGGTGTTATAACTCAGCCACTTCTTGTCACATAGAAATTTATAGTATACCGCCGGAAAAGGCATTTAGTTGCCTTTCCAACGGTATGACATTTATCTCGATCGGACTTTTCGGTTGGGCTCCATAAGGGTTTGAGTGGGACCATACACCGAAAAACACAAAAGTACCGTTATCTAAAAAACGGTACTTAAAAAAAAAAAAATTATAGCGTTTTTCGTGTTCAGGAGGTCCCAATTAACTTATCTAGGCATGTGGCGTTCTTGGTATTTTTTGGCTGTAAACCAGTGTAATCCATGATTAATTAAAAATGTATCTGATAGGAGATTGTTAAACGCATACGAAAGTGTGGAAATTATAAAATGTAAAAGTAGCTTAAATAAGACAAAGGACCTATTCCTTATAGTCCCCTCTACTGGTTACTCGACCGGAACTGATGACCTCGCCTATGTCATTACTTTCGCCTGAGTAATTCAGGTGTTAGGCTAAGTATAAATAGGGTAGATTTGGAGTTTAATTTTAGTCAATCATCTCTCCCGATGAAGCTAACGTGGTTAGCGAAACGCGCGTCGAGTGCAAAAATAAAATGCTTGGTGTAGTGGTGATATATACTCAGTAGTGATATTGTACCAAAGATTCCACATTCCTAACATAATTGCAAACTGTTGGAATTCGTTTATTCAGACCTAATTTAGGGCGCCGAATGCTTACGAATTTTATCAAAAGTTGGTGAATGAAATTTCTTCAAGAAGTTCGCTATATTTTACAATTTTTATTTCGATAAAAAGATATGTTAGCAAGGCAACAGCCAGAAGATTAGTTTTAATCGCTTCCGAAATTTCGATGTAAAAGATGCTCGCACTGAAAAAATTTTCTAATTGAATTTTTTTTCATTTCTTCAAAAGTTCGCTATATTTTACAATTTTATTTCGATAAAAAGATATGTTAGCAAGGCAACAGCCAGAAGATAGTTTAATCGCTTCCGGAAATTTCGATGTAAAAGATGCTCGCACTGGTTGATCAATGGCAGAAAAAGTTGATAGAATTTTATCAAAAGTTGGGCAAGGCAGACGTGTAATTAGCTATGATATCGCCAAGGAATTAAACATCCATTCTCTTCTTCTTATAGTGCCATTTCCATGCTGAAGTTGGGCTGTAATCACAGCGAATTCTTCCTTATCCTGGGCAATTCTTAATGAAGTATGGGTATCCAGATATGTCCAATTTCATATATTTTTCAACCAGGAACATTTTCAACTCCCCACACCTCTTTTTCCTTCAATTTTCCCTTCCATCAACAAATTCCGGAGCAACCAGGAACATTTTTCGACTGCAACACCGGAGCAGTGAGTAACGTGGATCCCTATAAATATGTCCCAAGTAACAAGTTTTTTGTCTTTTAATAAATGACATTAATTCTCTTTCTCTACCCATTCGACGAAGTACATCTTCATTAGTAACACGCTCTGTCCAAGAGATCTTCAATATTCTGCGCATGACCCATAATTTGAAAGACTCCAAACGATTCATTGATCGTACTCCCAAGGTCCAGGCCTCAACTCCATATAAAAGCACGAAACGATAACCAGTATCCAAAGAAAGGGTTGAGTCTGTGAGAAGGTGTCTCATTTTGAGAAAAGCCGCTCTAACCATTTCAATGCGAACTCGTACCTCAACTTCAGAATTCAAATCATTAGTTACCCAACACCAGAGGTATTTAAATTTATTTACTTGTTCTATCAATCGATCGCTAAAACATCGCCTTCCCTAGATATATTGTTCATAAGACGCTGAATTCCATCCGATATATCTGCTATAATATGTTGCTCAGAGTATAGATTAAACAGGAGCGGAGAAAGAACACATCCCTGACGAACACCTCTATTTATTCCTATTTCCTCAGTCTCTCTGCTATTTACTCGTATTGTCGCCACCTGATCCCAATATAGGTGAGTAATGAATCTGATGTCATTTTCATCAAGACCTATATTTTGAAGCATTTGTATTAATTCTGGATGCTTGGTTCGGTCAAACGCTTTTTCGTAGTCGATAAAACACAAGTAAACGTCCTTCCTTTGATCCCTACATTTCTGTAAAAATACACTCAGCCCGAAAAGTGCCTCTCGAGTTCCAAATCTTTGTCTAAATCCGAATTCCTCTTCGCTAACATCTTGTTCCCATTTATTGCGTATTCATTACGAAACAGTTTTAAACCATTTGGAGAAATCTGTTTACAAAAAAAAAGCTCGATGTTTGAGTGCGACATGATTTGATGTTGAAACATTTTCTCGGTCGAATTTCTATCTGCGAATCTTTACAGATACGTAATGAAATCGAGCCAATTCTAAAGCTGGGGATCACGGGCTATATAAAATCGACCACGTGCGATAATAATGTGTGAAAAATTCCGACACTATAAGTAGCCGTGATAAAGACAAATTAAAGTCGAGATTTTGGTAATTTTGTGGAGCAAGAAGTTTTATTTCGTTCTAAATCAACGATCGACTGCGTAGTAACATAAAAGTCATTAAAACAATTATTTACTTATTCATTATTAAAATCTTGGGAATTATATTTCTTTACTGTATCTTAATTTTAGAGCCTAGATTATTTTTATTCGAAGCTCTGATTATTTAAACAATATTTTTCACACATTTCAACAATGCTTATATATCGTATATAAAGAGTGTCCCAAACTTATTTATAAAAACAATATGTCAACGTTGGTAACACTGTAATGGTACATGAGAGTAAACAATAGTTCCATCATCAGAAGCTTTTCATTGGGAAAAATTCTTCATAATTATTTAATATACCGAGAAATCCTCGTTTTAGAAAAATGTACACAAGGTTTCAAAAAATCATGAAATAAATACTACTTTTAAAAAGAACGCCACGCACTTATTTATATCTTGTTTCTTTTTTCTACAAGTAAAATTATTACCAGGGTCCTTCAATAGGTAAAAAGATAATTGGTCTCAGCTTAAACCCATTCAACGAAACCGCTTCATACTTCTAGAAGTGCAAGTTTGCAACCTTGTGATGAGTTTTAATCAGCTGTTCAATCATGTAAGGTAAACATAACCTCAAAATAACCAGTTTACCATGACGAGTCCATTAGAAGACTGCACTTTAGAAGCGCAGCGTTCTGTCTTCCGATTTTTAGTAGCAGAAGGTGTTAAGCCAAGTGAAATACATTCTAGAACGCATCATAGACAAAGTTGCATGAATCTCGCGAACGTTTACAAGTGGATAGATCGGTTCAAAAGTGGCCGAACAAAAGTGTTGACGAGCAGCGAAGTGGACGTCCAATTGAAGTTTCCACTCCTTCGTTGGAATCGAAGATTTATTCGTGATAACAGAAGAATTACTGTTGAAATGGTAGCTCAGGAGGTTGGGGCAAGCGTTAGAACTGTTCACAATATTATTCAAAACCATTTACAATGCCCGCCCTCATATCCTTACCCAAGAAAAGTTTCGAGAACTGAGCTGGGAGATCTTGCCTCATCCCGCATACAGCCCAAACCTGGCTCCGTGTGATTTTTACCTGTTCGGACCTCTCAAATATACCCTATGTGAAAAGAGGTTCACTGACAATGAAGAAGTGAAGGAAAAAGTGCAAGAGGGGCTTCGTCGTTAACCGAAATAATTCTTTGCTACAGGAATTAAGAAGCTAGCAGAAAGGTGGGACAAATATATTAACGTTGGAAGGGATTATATTGAAAAGTAGGCTAAATTTTGTAGTAATCCAACAGACCATTTTTAAACTAGAGCTTATCTCGTTACTTATTGAATGACCCTCGCAGTTTTCAACATTTAAACTTATCTAGAACCGAGAAGAACTTCCATGAACCAAAGTTGTATATATATATATATATATATATATATATATATATATATATATATATATATATATATATATATCTTCCTACGGTTTTTTCAGTCGAGAAATTTTAAAATTGTGTTATTAGTATTCCGTACGGAACACTTATAAGATCACTTCGGTGTCTGTCCGTCTGTCACACCCGATTTTCTCCGAAACTGTTTGTCATAGAAAGTTGAAATTTGGTAATAATATAGGAATTGATGGCTTCATCAGAGCCATGTAGTTTCGAAAGTTAAATTTTGACTTAAGGGGTTAGTTTTGGGGGGTAAAATCTGAATTGAAAAAAAAAAAATTTTTACTAGGTAATCGAGTGTGGTTTCAAATGAAAGCTTGTGAAAACACGAGTAAAAAATATATATATATATAATGTAATACTTTTCTTTGTATTATTTTTAAAAAATCGCTGTTCACCCGCCTTATCTCGGAAAGTACTTATCAAAAAATTTTGAAAAAATTCTGGAATATTCTCCACGGGGTGTAGATTGAACGAAAATTATCACGAGTGCCTGTAATAATTTACCTGGTATATAAAAAAAAAACAGAAATTTCAAGGTCACCAGTTTTCAGTAAAGATTGGAAACATACTTTGTTGAAAACTCATTTGGGGTGTGTTTTGTGAAGTCACTGATCATTTTATACCACCCTAACAAAATTTTTTATTTTATAAACAATCAACGTACGGAACACTAATTGTGCAAGTTCAACTTGCACTTGACCGGTTATTTTTTAATAGTTTCAATTTTGCAGTTGTACTTTAGTTGTAGCAAAGTGCAAGTGAATAGACCCAACGTTCGGGAGACTTAAAGAAAGAGGAGAAGAAAAGTTAGCATTAAGACGAAGGTTAGAGCTGTCTTATCCTCTGCTAAAGAAAGAGCTCTACCATTGGAGCAACTCCTCAGGTAGAAATGGACTAGAAGAAAGAGGGGAGTAACCAGGATAACGCCGTCCGGCTAGTAACAAAAGAACCTGGAGTTTGCGGCGCCAAAGACGGTTTTAGAATACTAGGAAACCTAGTAAACAAGTCGCAAGACTTCCTCAAAATGTCGAATTCTCAATTTCCAGGAATAAGGGAACAGGGCACGAACAACGATAATGGAAGCAATAGCTTTGTTCAGCCAATTGTAGCACCGAGTATTCCCAAATAGCTATAGATACACTTATAAAATTGGTTATCTCCTGTGAGAACAACCTCGAAGGTCGCTTCAGTGGCGACAACCTGTTGGAGTTCGTGGATGTAGTGGCGAAGGAAATAGTCGAGAGGGTGTTTTCAGTCGAAAAATCCGAAAATTGTGTTGTTTTTTAATAGTTTTAATTTTAACAGAAATATTATGTAGAGAAAAATGTCAGACTGTTCTAAATTAATATGTAACTTTTATTGTTCTCAATTTCTTTGTTATTAATTTAAAGTTCCCATTATTTAAAATACTTGTAGTGTTTGAATTCAGTTATGTTTTAATGTGGGAAAGTCAAAGTACTTTTCTTAGAGCTACGTATTGCAAGAAAAGTACAAATCGCTAATTGTTTTTAGAAAAAAATCTGATTATTTTCACCAACCATTTTTTACTTTACTGCAAATGCAAGTTTGGTCTAATTATATAAAAAAAAAACCAGTCAAGTGCAAGTTGAACTTGCACAATTAGTGTTCCGTACGTTGATTGTTTTTAAAAATAAAAAATTTTGTTAGGGTGGTATAAAATGATCAGTGACTTCATAAAACACACCCCAAATGAGTTTTCAACAAAGTTTGTTTCCAATCTTTACTGAAAACTTGTGACCTTGAAATTTTGTTTTTTTTCTATACCAGATAAATTATTAAAGGTAATGATAATTTTCGTTTAATCTATACCCCGTGGAGAATATTCCAGAATTTTTTCAAAATTTTTTGATCAGTACTTTTCGAGATAAGGTAGGGGACAGCGATTTTTCACGATTTTTTAAAAGTAATACGAAGAAAAGTGTGCGCAAGTATTTTATTATATATATATTTTTTATTCGTGTTTTTCACAAGCTTTCATTTGACACCACACTCGATGACCTAGTAAAAAAATTTTTTTTTTCACTTCCGATTTTACCCCTCAAAACGAATCCCTTAAGTCAAAATTTATGTTACGGTGATATAAAATGATCAGTGACTTCACAAAATACACCCCAAATAAGTTTTCAACAAAGTTTATTTCCAATCTTTACTGAAAATTGATGACCTTGAAATTTCTGTTTTTTTTATATATCAGATAAATTATTACAGGTAATGCACTCGTGATAATTTTCGTTCAATCTACACCCCGTGGAGAATATTCCAGAATTTTTTCAAAATTTTTTGATAAGTACTTTCCGAGATAAGGCGGGTGGACAGCGATTTTTCGCGATTTTTTGAAAATAATACAAAGAAAAGTGCGCGCAAGTATTACATTATATATATATTTTTTACTCGTGTTTTCACAAGCTTTCATTTGACACCACACTCGATTACCTAGTAAAAAATTTTTTTTTTCACTTCCGATTTCACCCTCCAAAACTAACCCCATAAGTCAAAATTTAACTTCCAAAACTACATGGCTCTGATGAGGCCATCAATTCCTATATTACTACCAAATTTCAACTTTCTATGACAAATAGTTTCGGAAAAAATCGGGTGTGACAGACGGACAGACGGACAGACAGATGGACAGACACCGAAGTGATCTTATAAGTGTTCCGTACGGAACACTAAAAATTAGCTGCAAGGGAGAGTGCAAAAATTTGTTTTTAAACAATTATTTCCAAACTATTCATGGAAATTGCTACTGTAAATATTAATAAAAACACTATTGTTGCTTGTAAATGTTTTATTTCTGAGTACCTATAAATACATAAAAGTGTAGCTACTGCGTTTCTATTTCAAAAGCGTGAGATCCATTAATTTTCTCTTTAATTCCTATAGCTAGTTACTTAAATCGTTATTTCTTTTTTCAATAAAATGAAACCTCGTGTTATTTATAACTATATTTTATATATTTAATATTTTCGCCCAAAAAAGAAATAAAAATAAGTATATCCAATACTAACTGTTATGTGCGGAAGATATATGAATACTACATAAGCGAAGGAATTACGGGCTGGCCCAAAAATGCGTGACAAATCTCAAGTGTGTTTTCTAAATAAAACATCTTCTGTGCTTTTGATAACTTGGATTAAAGAACCAGTTTTAGATACATTGTTTATTACATAAATTAGATAGTCTGCAAATTAGCTTTGTCCGTACTTTAACAGCCTAAAACATCCAAAGAGTGGACTTAAGATCAAAATAGCTTTCGTGCTCATATCTCAGTTTATTTCTTCAAAATAGTCAAACTGAAGTTTGACTGGAGGTTAATATTTTTCAACTTGGCGAAATTGGAAACTAAAAATTGTTTGACCCGATTAGACTGGAAGTTGACATTGGAGGGATAACGGAAGAACACCTAGAATGGGAACATGAAAACCATTTACTAAAACACAAACACCATTTGGATGCTATATTCTATTAAAGTGTTAAATATTACTTTTTATATCATTGTCTTGAAAACTACATAGGATATGTCGCAATATATGTGTCTTATATTGTTCGTATCCCACAATATATATGGTTCCACATAAAAGTACAAATTTGCTCCTTTACGCAGTCTTTTCCATTGACTGATACAGAATATGTGCTGTTTCATTACTTGAAGGTGTTCATACTTTTTTTTTTTGGGTATACAGGGTATACTTCAAATAAAACTTTAATGCTGCAATGCTACAATGTCAGGGTCCTTTTTTTAAATCAGTATCATTATTTACTTCCTCATAATACTTGCATATGAGTAAGCTGCCTTCATTATCTAAAAAAACAGTAATTACAATCAAACATGAAATGTACAGATGAGTCAATGATAAAGTAAACTTCATTATCTCATTTGTTTCGGGAACGACGAAAAAAAATGGACATCGGCTGCTCAGGCGAATGTCCGCAGACAGCAGGAGGTCGTTCGACTCAACAACGGCCTGGAAGAAATTCTATCTTGGGGTGACAGTAACCAAGTGGAATTTAACGCTACAAAAACCCAAGCGGCAATTTTTTCTAAAAAAGTTAACGTTGCTGAACCCGACATAGTTATGTCGGGGCACTCCATTCCCCTAGCATCGTCGCTCAATTTGTTGGGCGTTAGTTTGGGAGCAAATATGTCTTGGCATGAACATGTTGCAGGCATAGCAAGGAGAGCTTCTCAAAAGTTGGGAATATTATTTAGAACCAGAAAGCTTTACACCCCACAACAACTGTTAATTCTTTACAAAGCCCAAATTCGACCAACTATGGAATACTGCTCCCACGTTTGGGGCTCCGCTCTCCAAACATACACTGCATTTGTTGGATTCTGTTCAGAGAAGAGCGGTCCGTCTGATTGGGGACCCGGAATTGACCGACGGCCTTGATTCGCTGGAACATCGAAGAACGGTTGGCGACTTGAGTCTGTTCTACAAGTATTTTCATGGAAAGTGTTCGAAGGATGTAGCCCGCTTAATTCCTCCCAAAGCGGTGCATGTTAGAAATACACGTCGCGCTGGTGCTTCGCATCCGTATGAGGTTCAGCTTGTTACTCCGCGTACAACGCTTTTCAAGAAATCTTTTATATGAAGAACGTCATCCCTTTGGAATAATTTGCCTAGCGCTGTGTTTCCCACCGAGTACAATTTACAGCGATTCAAGAACAACGTGAATCGCTTTTTCCGCACTCGTGCCGCTCCTGGAGCGCTTTAGGGACTTCCCTGCAGCACGTGTGCTAGACCAATAAAAAAAAAAAAAAAAAAAAAAAAAAAAACAGGGTGTTCAAAATAAATTTATGAATTTCGACTATTTTAAATTGAAAAATTTCAATTTTTTTAAATGGCACACTCTGTATATTATTATTTTTTCTGATAGATTTTACAAAACCCTCCAACTTTTATTAAGTATGTCATATACCTATTTCTAATAGTTTTCGATTTATTTTGAATGTTTCAATTTTTACCCTTATTTTTAATACACTTACGCTATAACATCATAGTTGCCAAGACAAAACAAAAGTGTAGAAAATGTCAAATTTTGACATGTCTATTAAGCAAGTAAAAATAGTTTAATTTGTTGTAGTAAGTGACGTATAAAGGTAATAGTTATGGATTTCCCTAAAAATGAATTTAATTGATATGGCCTATATACTGGGCGAGGAGGGAAAAAAATTATCTTTTGGCAGTAAGGCTTTACGGAGCGAAGTACCCTAATAAACGTATACCATCTAGAAAATCTTTTCAGTGCTTAATGGAACGGTTTAATGGTAGTGGTAGCGTTGAGTATACGAAACGGAAAGTAGTAAACCAGAATGGTACCAATGAGGAAAAAGAAATGGAGATTTTACTTCATGTCGAAAATAATCCCCAGGTCAGCAGCTGTCAACTAGCTGACTTATCTGACACATCCCAATCTACGGCTAATCGCACCACAAGAAAATACAAGTATCATCCCTTTCATATGGAACTACACACCAAGAATTTCGAGACCGTGATTTTGAACGACGAGTAAACTTTTGTACCACCATAAATAGAGCAATAGAGGCCGATCCAAATTTTTTATTCAAAATAATGTTTTCTGATGAAGCTACTTTTCGCAGTAGTGGAGTAATTAACAGCCATAACATACATTACGCATTATTCAACAGTTAATCCATTTTGAGTCCGGGAAGTTCAAAACCAAAACCATGGGTCGCTTAATGTATAGTGTGGAATATTAAATTTTCGAATTATTGGTTAATATTTTTTCCGTGAACCGCTTAACGGGCCTAGATATCTAAATTTTTTGCAAAACGAATTACCTCAGCTTCTTGAAGAGGTTGATAACTTTGAAAGGGAACAAATGTGGACTCAACAAGACGGAGCTCCTACTCATTACCACCGGGAAGTTCGGGATTTTTAAACGATCGTTACCCACAAAAATGAATCGGTAGGGATGGATTCATTCAGTGGCCCCCTCGATCATGTGACTTTAGACTTCTTTTTGTGGGGCTACATTAAAGATCGTGTTTCTGTGAATCCCCCTACAACACCAGTAGATATGGAAAATAGGATACGGGATGCGTGCAGAACAATAACGCCCTTTATGCTAAGGAAAGTGAAGGAAAATACAGTAAAACAACTAAACATGTGTATTCAAGTAGACAGGCATATTTTTGAACATTTATTACGTCATAATAATTAATCATTAGATAAGTTAAATTATATTAAAATTATTAATAACTATTTGTTTATGTCTTCACAACAGCGTAAGTGTATTAAAAACACGGATAAAAATTGAAAAATTCAAAATAAATCGAAAACTATTAGAAATAGGTATATGTTATACTTAATAAAAGTTGGAGGGTTTTGTAAAATCTATCAGAAAAAATAATAATATACGGGGTATGCCATTTAAAAAATTTAAGATTTTTCAATTTAAAATAGTCGAAATGTATAAATTTATTTTGAACACCCTGTAGCATCTAACTTAAATTTTTTTACATATATCTTTTTTTTCATCTCTATAGAACCCTCGTACCTATTATGAGTATTCCATCTTCAGAAACAATGGAGCTACTGGCAATTTTTTACAAAAATTAAAAGCAGTATTTTTAAAAAAAAAAATGAAATATTAGAAAAACTACTAGGTTTAGGTATATAACATTATTAATAAAAAAGTTATAAAATTTTACGCAAAATTTAAAAATAAATTAGAAAATAGGATGTTCCATTTAAAAAAACGTATGTTATGTCGGCCGCACTTTTTTGAAGCACCCTGTATACTCAAAAATAATTTTAAACTGTGCGCCTTAACATTCCCTAAAACTATTGTATTTAACATTTTTTTGTCATTCCCGAAACAAAAGAGATAATGAACTTTACTCTATCATTGACTCACCCTGTACTGACCTACTTCAAGAAATAGAAAAAATATGAGTCATTTTTTACTTATTTTATATTTATTTACATTATTTACTTTTCTGTCTACTGTAAATTTAACTACCCTACTCTGGAAGCATGTATTGAATGTAGGCTCTTCGAATACCGTTGTATAAAATCGTTTAAAATATTTTTTGTACAAAAGATCTTATACTAAACATCAACTTCAAAAAATTAAATTCTATAATAGACTAAAAAGACTTTAAAATCGGTAAATTCTTTAATAATATTTTTTATTGTCAGTTAAAATGTCTATTTAGACCAATATTAAGGTAAAGGCATTGAACCAGTACTTAAAACGTAGGCTGAAAAGTTTTTGATCTGACACATTGATGTCGTCCTTTTCAAAAAATCCATATGGAAGTACCAACTTTCAAACGATGCGTGTCAAAATTTCATGACATTTCGACGATTAGTTTACAAGTTACAGTGGCTTTAGTGACGCTACTTTTAATATTTTCAAAACAGTGGAAAAAATTGAATTTCGTGTGTTGATTAAACACTGTTTTTAATGGGAAAAAATATCGTTCAAACAAAGCAATGGCTTGATAAGTGTTACAGGGACTCTGCCCCTGGAAAATCACTCATCATTTACTGGTCTGCTGAATTTAAACGCAGTCGTACAGACACAAATTATGCTAAACGCTCTGGACGCCCAAATGAGGTGGTTATACTGAAAATCATAAAAAAATCCACAAAATTGTTTTGGATGACCATAAAGTGAAATTGCGTGAGATAGCTGACACCCTAAAAATATCAAATGAATATGTTGGTCATATTTTGTATGGACATTTGGGCATGAGAGAGCTCTGTTCGAAATGGGTACCGCGTTTGCTCACAGTGGACCGAAAATAACAACGTATCGATGATTCTGAACGCTGCGCTGTTTGGACCTGCTTAAGCACAATAAAAAGGATTTTTTCATGCGCTGTGTGAAAATGGATGAAACATGGACCACTATACACCGGAATCAAATCGGCAATTAGCTGAGTGGACAGCAGCCGGTGAAAGCCGCCCGAAGCGACCAAAGACACTTCAATCGGCTGGGAAGGTTTTGGTCTCTATATTTTGGGATGCGCATAGAATAATCTTCATCGACTATGCTGAGAAGGGAAAAACCATCAACAGCGAATATTATATAAAATTATTGGTGCGTTTGAAGTCAGAAATCGCAAAGAAACGGCCCCAAATTAATAAGAAAAAATGGTCTTTCATCAAGACCATGTACCTTGTCACAAGTCAAAGGTTACTATGGCAAAATTGCATGAATTGTAGTTCGAATTGTTTTATCATCCCCCGTATTCTCCGGATTTGGCTCCCAGCGACTATTATCTATTCACAGGCCTCAAGAAAATGCTCGCGGGAAACAGATTTAGCTCCAATAACAAAGTTACCGCAAAACTGAGGCCTATTTTGAAGGCAAAGACAAATCCTTCTTCAAGAAAGGTATAGAAATATTAGAAAAGCATTAGATTGATTGTATCGCTCTAACTAGACCAAAAAGCCTACATGTTAGATTAGAAAACTTTCTATTTAGCCTTATGCGATTCGCCATTTTAAATTTATAAAAATGAACCATATATTAGATATGGGAAACCCCCTCAAAAAATTTGTGAATAAAATTCTAAATATATTTATGTTCAGATATCATTTCTCAAATGACCAAAATTTCCGAAGTAGTCAAAAATCGGATTAGAAACTTTTAAATATCAGTCACACTAAAAGAGTTTAATTTAGAAAGCTAGCTATATGAGTATACATAATAACTATATTTCTGGTCAATAAAACCCTTCTAGCATTTATGATCTGATCCATGACTATACAAACGAGACCTATCATTTACATTATATTTACTGCCACAAGAATTTTTAATACAATGTCTATAAATTGAATATTACCAATAAAAATGACTCTGTTGTCATTGGACCAAACGGGCCAATAGTCATTACCAAAGGTCTCTGAGCTCGAATCATTAAAATCTGAGTTAACTGTAAACCATCTTTATTTAGTAGACGCCATTTGCTTTCAAACGCAGCTTCTGCAACTCGCCGACTCTAAAAAAAAATAAGACAAAAGTAGAGTGTGTGTGAAACCAGAGCCCTAATTATGAGAGTGGTATTCTTTGTTGAATTTACTCTATGTACAGCATCAAAACCTGTTATCGAGTATAAAGCTTCTGGTAGGCTTTCGGAGTTTTGCAATAACTTTTCTAACGTAAAATAATAATCAGAGCCTCTTAAAAACACGATCATACCAAACATATTTGATCTCACATTAATTCCTAACAAGTTAAATAACAATGCAAACGGAAGAGTGTGTCAAAGTTTCTACTGCGAATATTGAAGACTGGAATTTAGCATTTCTCAGATTAGGTAATTACTTTTTTGCATCTGTTTATGACGTTAGAGCTTTCGTACCACTGTCGGTAAGTAAGATCTTTGGAAGCAACAGTTTTTTTACATCTTCGATCAACCCAAAGTTTGACGTTAAATGGACATTTCTTCGAAAAAGAGATGCAAACTTCTACTCCTGCCAAAAAAACGACAGAAGTATCTTTAACCTAATCAGAGGAAGACCCAGGGAAAGTAAAAAGCTACTTGAGTTCTTTCCCTTTAATTACGATAAGAAAAATCTCAGAATGGGTGGTTAAATGATTGGGAAGACCAGTAAATACTCCACTGCTACCAAGAATTCATGTTCGTCCAGGTTATCACTAAGCGGGGTAATGCTAATTGCTCATTATCATGGCCCTAATCGTTGGTAGTATTTGAATAGTTAAGTTAGTGAGTGTTATGTGTGGGTCTTATAGCTTGGTAATTTCGTCCCTTGGATGACAAAAGTGCTATTAGCAATGGAGAGAGTACTATCACTTGGTAGCTGATAAGGTAAAAAGTGAAAAGTAATATTACTTGGTTGTTCAAGGCAGGAAAAGCACCTTGTGATTCGTTGATTTGTTATTTCACTCAATGTAAAAGTCGCGCATTTCATCTCATTGTTAAATGAGATCAGGTCTGCCTAAATGACAGATTAAAAAATTATGTCTGAGTCAGGAATACAATTTCGCAAGGAACGATATGATTGCTGACTGATTACTGGTGTCGAAATACTGAGTTGATATTCGAGTTTAAAACCTGTTGTGTTGTAAAAATTTACTTAATTACAATCTTAACTCACAACAACTCCATTTCCCATCTAACACATGGGCTGAAAAGTCCCGGGCCTAACACATAGATGGCGCTAGTTTTATTGCAGTCACCTTTTTTTCAGTTAATACTAACCTTCAAAAGACAGCTGTTAAAATTGCATGATATTCTATTCATTAGTTTGTGAGTTATTGTGCTAAAAGTGACGCTACTTTTGTTATTTTCAAAACAATGGATCAAAAACAATTTCGTGTTTTAATTTTACACTGCTTCTTGATGGGAAAAAATACCGTTCAAGCGAAGCAATGGCTTGAAAAGTGTTATGGGGACTCCGCTCCATCAGAAACAACAATAAAACGTTGGTTTGCTGACTTCAAACGTGGTCGTAGAGACACCGATGATGCAGAACGCAGTGGACGTCCAAATGAGGCGGTAACACCAGAAAACATAAAAAAAATCCATAAAATCGTTTTGAATGATCGAAAAGTGAAGTTGCGTGAGTTAGCTGACATCGTAAAGATATCAAAAGAACGTGTTGGCTTTATATTGCATGAGCATTTGACTATGAGAAAGCTCTGTTCAAAGTGGGTGCCGCGTTTGCTCACTGTTGATCAAAAACAAGAACGCGTTGATGATTCTGAGCAGTGTTTGGCCATGTTTAAAACGTAACAAACCGGAATTTTTGCGTCGATATGTGACAATGGATGAAACATGGATCCATCACTTCACTCCGGAATCAAAACGATCATCATCTGAGTGGACAGCAACTGGTGAACCTCGTCCAAAGCGCCCGAAAGCACAACAATCGGCTGGAAAGGTTATGGCCTCGGTATTTTGGGATGTGCGTGGTGTAATATTCATCGACTATCTTGAGAAAGGAAATACTATCAACAGTGAATATTATATAGCGTTATTGGAGCGTTTGAAGGCCGAAATTGCAAAGAAACGACCGCATATGGCAAAGAAAAAAATTTTGTTTCATCAAGACAACGCACCGTGTCACAAGTCAATCAAAACAATGGCAAAACTACATGAATTGAACTTCGAATTGCTCCCACATCCACCGTATTCGCCAGATTTGGCTCCCAGCGACTACTGGCTGTTCGCAGACCTGAAAAAAATGCTCGCCGGTAAGAAATTTCGCACGAATGAAGAGGTTATCGCTGAAACTGAGGCCTATTTTGAGGCAAAAGATAAATCGTTCTACAAAAGTGGTATTGAAATGTTAGAGCGGCGCTGGAATGATTGCGTTGCTGTTGATGGAGATTACGTTGATGAATAAAGCTAATTTTGAACCAAAAAAACCGTATTTTCTTTGTTAGGCCCGGGACTTTTCAGCCCATGTGTTACCTCCACCAACTAACATTTTTCAGTAATCGCGAATGAGACCTATATATCTATCCTTTGATCTACTTATTTTGTCACCTTCTACGATAGGTACCTCCAAGGTCTAAAATGGTTCCTGTGAGCACCACAAAAAATGTGTATTAAAGTCCATAGTAAAAATTAAATAAGAACACAGTAAATACTGTCAAACTCGGTTGTGATACCGTATTATGAAAAATTGTTAAAATAATGATATATCTTAGTGTAGGTATTACCGGAAACTTTATTGCAAAATGACAAATAAAATTTCGCAATTTCATTTTTACGATATTTTTTAGTTTCACAGATAAATATATACTCGGGATATGTTACTTTAAATTACTATTTCTTTTTTTAATGTACAAATTTCTAAAGTTAAGACAAAACAAAACAGTATTACTTTTTCTTTGTTGATGTTCTTTACAGATATTTTATTGAAAATTTTACAAGTTGCGGTATTAATTTTTACTAATTTCATCCAAAAATATTTAAATATTAATATTATGTCACCAGTCCTGTCGCTTCGACCCACACAGGCTACCACGTTGTATGGCCAGATACCAATGGTTATGTCCCACATCCTTCCGCTTATTTATCATTGCCGAAACTCAGCTAATTAAGCAATCTGAGAGAATATTTAGATGTTTTAAGAAGTTGTTAATAATTCTTTCTAAATCTGTTTTCACTAGGACCGCCATTGTGACTGAATGAAGCAGAATCAGTGCGGGAAGTCCATATGGCACATTTTGTACTTAAAACCATTTTTTTCTCTTTGAATAACTATACTGTAATAAGTATCGGAAACTCAATTAAAAAAGTATTTATTGTTAGGCTTGCAGTGATTCTATATCTGCCGGACGATACGATCATCTTAACAAACAAGTAGTAATCTCTCGGTCTCCAACTTAAGATCGTTTTCCCGCTGAGCTTTCTACCGCCCTAAATAGAAAAGCCCCCATACTTCTCGGTTCATGACTGCAGTGTACAGGGGCTCAAGAATTCTCTTCCACCTTGGTGAAGTGACAGTTATATTCAGCTAATCCTTGTGGAAAGTGAGAGTGAATAGACCCGACGTTAGCGGGACCGAAAGAAAGGGGAGAAGAAGAAGAGAGGAAGTATAAAAAGGTAGGTGTAAGCTATCCTCCCCTAGCACAGATGTCCTCTGCAGAAGAAATTGTTCTACCATTGGAGCAACTCCTAAGGTAGAAATGGACCAGATGAAAGATGTAAGTGACAAGGATAACGCTGTTCCCATAATAACACAAGGATCTGAAGTTCGCGATTCCAAAGACGGTATTAGAATACTAAGAAGCCTAGTACATAAGTCACAAGACCTGCTCACAATAAGGGAACAGAACAGGGAGCAGCATAATAGAAGCAATAGCTTGGTTCCGCAGCAGCTGGACCAGAGGAAAGATATGAACGACAAGCATAAAGCTGTCTGCCTAATAAGAAAAGAACCTAACGTTCGCTGCTCCAAAAACGGCACTAGAATACTAGGAAGAGCAAGAAGCGCTCAAAATGTCGACTCCCAAGGTTCCAGCATTAGAAGAAGAGGACAGAGGGCAGCGACAACGAAGGCAATACATACATATATATATATATATATATATATATATATATATATATATATATATATATATATATATATATATATATATATGGTTCAATGTAAAATTACCAAAATTCACATTTCAGCAGTCTACCGACTGTTCTCTCATTTTTCAATCCATCTCGAGATTTCTACACGCGTTTTGACGTATCATGGCTTTTCAGTCAAGCTAGAATCGACAAACGAGAGAACAAAACATGTTTTTCAGTTTTTAGGTATAATTTATTGTATTTTACCACGATGTTAAGTTAATGCGGCTAGTACTCAAACTTGTGTTCTCTCGTTTGTTAACCTTGGCTCGACTGATGAGCCGTGATATAGCGAAACGCATCTTGAGATGGATTGCTAAATAAGAGTACAATGGGTAGACTACTTAAATGTGGACTTCATTTTCAGTGGTTTTGCAATGAAGCATATATGCATGGGATAACCCTTGTTATTGAATTGCCCTGGCTAAGGTGAATAAAATTTTCTGACCATTTTTCTGTCGGTTTTTGACCGTAGACGGCCTCCGATTGAGGGCAAGTATGCTGTCCACTTTTAGGTACAATTTATTGTATCTTACCACGATATATATATATATATATATATATATATATATATATATATATATATATATATGTTTATACTGTTGTTATGATATATACTAGATGTATTTGCATTACCTCAATATGTAATTCATTGCAACTCCAGCACAAGCAGAATATTTGTATAATTAGTAAAATTAAAAACTGCATGAACCAGAGCATTTCTGTAAATTCCATCTACAAAAAAAAAATATTTCAATACCAGGAAATGACTGCTGCTAGGGTAAGATCGAATAGAATTACCTAGTACATTGCCTAACTACACATGTATTATTACGTAATAAGTCTACAACTACTAGGAAAATGGTTCAACAGAATTAATTGTCCTGGAAATTTTCATCGGATAATGTGTCCCATAATATGTAAACTTAGGAAGTACTTTGGATTTTATCTCACGGTATAAGACTTGTATACCAACATCCATGTTATATCTCTCTGGCAGAAAAAGATATAAAGATTGTCCACTTTTTTTATTTATTCTAAAAAAGCTTTATTTACTCCAAGAGACATACACAAAAAAAATATATACTAGGAGTCAGCTTATACTATTATAGAAAGACACAAAATAAAAAAAAGAGAAAAAAAAACTAAAATAATCATCAAATTAAAATACAAACATCCAAACAGAAATTCAATTTAAAAATTATTAATTTAATTTTTTTTTCTCTCTTTTCCCTTTCTTAAGAATTAACAATTTTAAACTTATAGGTTCTGGCGCGGTCAACATAACGGTACAAATAATATATGTAATATAAAGAAAAAGAAGGAAAGCGAGACAATCAAAAGCACAACACAAGTCAAGAAATCCTATACAATGGCACTACCATACTTAAGATACAATCATAATACAAAAAAAAAAGAAAAATACATATATAATAAGCAATAGAACTCACAATCGACTGTCAATTAACTATTTTAATTTAACCTAAAACTGTTTTCCATTTTTACTTTGTTTTAGGACCTCAGGTAAATTATTGTATAATTTACAACCTTGATGAAAAATTGATTTATGGCCCATATTTGTCTTTATTTGAGGTAGATATATATTGTTCTGTTGACGCGTTGAATGGCTATGTATATTTCTAACATGAACAAAATTTATATTTGATCTCTTTTCTTTACCATTTATATAATGTACATACAACAATATCTTAAACCGCTAGATGAATACAATTGATTAATATACCTCAGGGCAAGGCAGTTAGTCAGAATTTCACCAAATCCACCATACCACCACTCACACGGCCAGATAATTCTATTGCAACGACACCTGTTGAAAAAGCGAACTTGTTGGCTGAACTCCTTGCTTCACATTCTACTGTCGATTTCCAAGGAAAAACACCACCTACTATTCCCATAGTGCAGTCAAGGATGCCCGATGTTGTCTTCAGACAGCGTATCATAAAGCGTATTCTGATGAAGCTAGACACCAAAAAGGCTTCTGGCGCTGACGGAATACCTGCCATAGTTCTTAGGAACTGTGCGAAGGAACTAACACCAGTTTTCTGTAGACTTTTCAACCTATCATACAGAAAGGGAATATTTCCTTCCTGCTGGAAATGTGTTACAGTTCAGCCGATACCTAAAAAAGGCAAGAAGACCTTGCCAAATAACTACCGACCAGTCGCACTGCTTTCAATAATATCGAAAGTCATGGAAAAGGCTATCAATCAGCATCTTCTAAAACATCTTGAAGGATTCAACATTATTAGCGATCACCAATCTATTTTTACGATCTTTCGTAAAAATAGATCAACAGGAGATCTTCTGACTTATGTAACACATGTTTGGAACAAGCAATGCGAGCGGTTGCTCTTGACATATCCAAGGCATTCGACCGTGTTTGGCACGATGGGTTGTTGGCTAAGCTACGTTCTTATGGTATGTCGGAAAAGTTCTGTTTGTGGCTCTCATGTTTCCTCAGAGAGCGTTTTTTACGAGTGGCAGTCGACGGATTTCTTTCTAACACCTTCACTATCAACGCCGGTGTACCCCAAGGCTCCATACTGTCTCCCACTCTCTTTCTCATTTACATTAACGATCTGCTGGAAAAGACCGAGAATCCAATTTACAGCTTTGCAGATGACAGTACACTTATCTCTTCATTCACTTTGAACGCTCGGACATCGGCTATTCAGACGAATATCCGCAGACAGCAGGAAGTCATTCAACTTAACAAAGACCTGGAAGAAATTCTATCCTGGGGTGACAGTAACCAAGTGGAATTTAACGCTACAAAAACCCAGGCGGCAGTTTTTTCTAAAAAAGTTAACGTTGCTGAACCCGACATAGTTATGTCGGGGCACTCTATTCCTCTAACATCGTCACTCAATTTGTTGGGCGTTAATTTGGGAGCAAATATGTCCTGGCATGAACATGTTGCAGGCATAGCAAGGAGAGCTTCTCAAAAGTTGGGAATATTATTTCGAACCAGAAAGCTTTACACCCCACAACAACTGTTAATTCTTTACAAAGCCCAAATTCGACCAACTCTGGAATACTGCTCCCACGTTTGGGGCTCCGCTCCCAAACATACACTGCATTTGTTGGATTCTGTTCAGAGAAGAGCGGTTCGTCTGATTGGGGACCCGGAATTGACCGGCGGTCTTGATTCGCTGGCACATCGAAGAACGGTTGGCGACTTGAATCTGTTCTACAAGTATTTTCATGGAAAGTGTTCGAAGGATGTAGCCCGCTTAATTCCTCCCAAAGCGGTGGATGTTAGAAATACACGTCGCGTTGGTGCTTCACATCCGTATGAGGTTCAACTTGTTACTCCGCGTACAACGCTTTTCAAGCAATCTTTTTATATGGAGAACGTCATCCCTTTGGAATAATTTGCCCAGCGCTGTGTTTCCCACCGAGTACAATTTACAGCGGTTCAAGAACAACGTGAATCGCTTTCTCCGCACACGTGTCGCTCCTGTAGCGCTTTAGGGACTTCCTTGTAGCACGTGTGCTAGACCCATAAAAAAAAAAAAAAAAAAAAAAAAAAAAAAGTGGCAACTTGCAAATATTTTTTAGAGCCCTATTCTGAAGAGTTTTTAATGATTTTAGCAATGAGGTGCTAGCAGTCCCCCAAATAGATATTAAGTAATGGAAGTGACTATAAATATGTATATAGTAAAGCTGCTTACGCAATCCATGTTTTAACAAGTAACCAACTTTGTACAACACTCCCACAAATGGTGCAATTTTTTTTCTTACATGTTCTATATGTTGAGTCCATAATAACTGACTGTCTATATAAAGACCTAAATATTTAATTACAGATAGATTTTGTAACAATCTGTGGATTGTTTTTATTAAGATTTCTATAGCTTAAAAACATATATGAAGATTTGCCAATATTCGCACTCAGTTTGGAAGATTGCAACCATAAGCTTACAATTTGTAAGTCACTGCCAATATCAGAATTTATTATATCAACAATTTTGTTAGAGTAGACTAATGTTGTGTCATCAGCTATAGTTTCACTGTTCCTTTAAGGGGTAGTTTACTAATGGAATTCACATAGATCAGGAACATCAAAGGCCCCAGGATGGACCCTTGAGGAACTCCACATTTTATTGTCTGTAAAGAGCCATCCCATTATTAATAAAAACATATTGTTGCCTATTTGTCAGATAACTTCAGAACCGCTGTAAGGGAATACCTCTTATGCTTATACGCTCGAGTTTCAAAAGAAGTGTATTATGG
The DNA here is from genome assembly GCA_019049505.1 of Pachyrhynchus sulphureomaculatus. NCBI lineage: Eukaryota > Metazoa > Arthropoda > Insecta > Coleoptera > Curculionidae > Pachyrhynchus > Pachyrhynchus sulphureomaculatus. The sequence continues at coordinate 9,969,521 of CM032454.1, forward strand.
TCTACTGTGCCTTCTGCAAGTCCAGCGACACAAGGGCACAAGTAGAACCACTATCTATCTTAGATTGTATATCAGAAATTAAGTCAATTGTGGCAACCTCTGTGTCACTATTCTTGCAAAAACCATATTGACCCATGCACAAGAAGTTAATTCTGTCTGTGTTTAGCCCATATATCTTAGAGAACACCGGCAGTATAGATATTGGCCTGTAATTTGTGGCTACTTCATAGTCACCACCTTTAAACAAGGATTTAACTTTAGCTATTTTAAGTTTATCCAGCACTATTCCAGTTTCGAAAGAAGTTTATTATTTTGGCTAACACAATGGAAGATTCACTGCCTAGTTTTTGCACACTGTGAACACTGATTCCATCAGTCCCACTGGCTTTGTGCTTATCCATTTTCTGAATAATTTCTGCGATTTCATCACAGGTGATAAGAAAAGTGAGTTCCCCGGTGGTTCTTCTGTGTCTCGGTAAGGGATATTCTGAATATTTGCACTTAGTTGGCTTCCAATATTTATAAAAAAGTCATTTATTCCATTTGCTATATCAAGTTAAAGTGTCACCATTATACTTCAATGCAGGTATAGAGGGTTGGTCATTGCTTCTGTTGTAAAGTATTTTGTTGACTACCATTCAGGTTTTCTTCTCATTCCCAAGACTCCTCTCAAATTGAATGTTTTACATCCTCTTTTTTCCCCACTTAATCTGCTTTACTACTTTATTATTATATTCTCTATATTTGCTATTATAATAACACTGGTCAACCAAAAAAAGAAAATTGCTTGTTTCCTGTGATTTTTTTGCGTTTCTATCTCAAATTGAAGCGTATTTTTTAAATATGGCAACATTTTTTCTCTAACAGCTTTTGTTTTTGAGTTATAGCTAACTACCCTCATTTACTCTTTTTACTTAGATTTTCGTTTTTTTTATTGGACACTAAAATATATTTTGATGTTGTTTTAGATATGGCTTCGTCAAGAAGATGTTGTGTGTTTAATCCCGATTGTTTTTGCTATATTTGTGGTGAATATATATTGGCAAAATATCGAAAACCTATATCGAACTTTGTGAAAACTGCGTATCATCAATACTTTAAAATAAAATTGTGTAATCAGGACAAGCCATGGGTTCCTCATATTGTATGCCAGAAATGTGTGGTATGTCTACGGTTATGGTCCAGTGGAAAAAGAGATGCAATAATGTTCGTAACACCCATGATTTGGCGAGAACCTCGAAACCATCATGACGATTGCTACTTCTGCGTTGTGAAAATAAACGGAATTAACCCTGGAAATAGAAGTAAGTGGTCATATCCTAACTTATCTTCTGCTCAACGACCTCAATTAAAATCACAAGAGGTACAACCCAGCACATCTAAATCTTCTGATGATCCAAATCTCTGTGAACCCGAACGAAATACATCAAGTGAAGACTTTGATTCAGACTACAAATGTAGCCTTTCAGAACCTCAACCATTTAATCAGAAAGAACTAAATGACTTAGTAAAAGATCTGAACTTACCAAAAGAAGCTTCTGAAATTTTAGCATCCCGTTTAAAAGAAAAAAATTTGCTTACTCCGGAAACCAACATTACGTGTTACCATATTTTTCTCAAGAGAAGGATTTAGTTTTTTGTAACGATGTTGGTGGTATTTTGCAGCAGATGAGATTAAAACAGTACCAACCTAGTGATTGGCGTCTTTTCATAGACAGTAGCAAAAGAAGTTTAAAGTGTGTTTTGCTTCATAACGGCAACAAGTACGGATCTATACCTATTGCACATTCGACGACTTTAAAAGAAGAATACGTAAATGTTTCTAAGGTTATGGAAAAAATTAAGTATCAAGATCACAAATAGGTCATTTGTGTTGATCTGAAAATGGTTAACTTTCTTTTAGGTCAACAAGGGGGGTACACAAAGTTCTCTACTTTCATGTGTCTCTGGGATAGTCGTGACAAACAACACCATTGGTCACAAAAAGTTTGGCCAGTGCGGGAAGAGCTAAAAGTTGGTACAAAAAATGTTATAAACGTGCCTTTAGTTAGCCGAGACCGCATCATACTTCCACCACTTCATATTAAACTCGGCATAATGAAACAGTTTGTGAAGGCGCTTGACAAAAGTAGCGAATGTTTTAATTTTCTTTCACGCAAGTTTCCAGGATTAAGTTCAGAAAAATTGAAAGCTGGTATTTTTGATGGGCCACAGATTAGGCAGCTCGTGAAAGATCCTAATTTTGTTAAATCAATGACTGAAGTCGAATCCAAAGCTTGAAATTTAGTTGTTTTGATTATGAGTAGCTTCCTAGGCAAAAAGAAATCTGACGACCATGTCGAGCTTGTTGAGTGCATGCTATCGAACTTGCAAGAGCTAGGGTGCAACATGAGCATAAAAATCCACTTCCTGCACTCGCATTTAGACCGATTTCCACAAAATCTGGGTGATTTTAGTGAGGAGCAGGGTGAAAGATTTCATCAGGATCTTCGGACAATGGAAGAGCGTTATCAGGGGCGGTGGGACTCACATATGATGGCAGACTACTGCTGGAGTTTGCAACGAGATCTACCTAAAGTCGTTCATTCAAGGAAATCTTATAAAAGATCATTTGCTAGTGCTCAATAGAAATTTTGTTAACATAATGTATTATTTTTTGTATTTTTTTGGCAAAATGATAAAACTGTATATTTCAAAAGGTAAAGCTGTTAGCAATCTCCCAGTATTTTTTTCATAGTCAGGGCCATAGAAATACCCAATAACAGAAAAAAAATAAAGGAAATAAGACTTGTGTTGACCAGTGTAATCATTGCCTACATTTAGCTTTTTCTTCTTGTAGAAATATTACCTTTTTTTAATTAAACTAAGAACCTTATTTGTAATATTGTCTTTGCCATCGATCTTGCACAGTTGATTTACTTTAACAGTAATATTTGTTTTGAAGATGGATACGAGGTCATCATAAAGTATTATGAGATCAATCTAGTCCTCCAGACTGCGGATTAAACTTTGCTAATATGGTGCACATGTACGATGCTTCCTATTTTTAAATGTTTAATTCCTTACTGTTAGTCACAAATAAACTCAAGTATATCCTAACAACATAAATGCTGAACTAGTTTAAGAATTATTGAGTGCTGACGTGTAATCGTTAAACGAAAAATTATTAACCATTTCCGTTTTTTTATAAAAACTTTGTCGTGCTTTTTTCGATGTTCGGAAGAGGAATGGAGTTGACTGCAGATGTATAAATCTACAGGGTAAGATAGAGGGTTATAATTTTTTGTTTGTTTTCAATTAATGTACGAAGAATATAGAAATACTGTTTAAAACTTTCCATTCTGTGCAGAATACGTTCGTGCGATATTACTTTTCTTACAGATGTTTAACTGAAGAATGAATTAATGATTATAACTCACCTAATTGAAATTTTGCTATCACAGGTTTATTTCAAGTGAGAATTAAATAAGGTTTATTTGTATAATGAGACAATTTTTTTTAAATTAATTCTTTTTCAAAATACTTTTACCATGAAAAAAAATAAAGCAGTAATATTAGATACTTTATATGCAAAAAATTTATTCAGGAGTCGCATTAAAAATAATAGTAAATAATAATTTTTTATTATTACGAACCATCCTGCAAATATTATTTCTGGTCAGCATGCAGCAATTTATACGATTCTCGGTACATTTCTATATATTTATATGTATATATATATATATATATATATATATATATATATATATATATATATATATATATATATATATATATTACGGCAAAAAAAAAATAGTACAGCTCTTACAAATCATGAAATGAATAAAATGCCTACCTTTGATTTCAAAAATATCAAAATTAACAAAACCGATATAAATACCAAAAAAAGAGAAGTACTGGAATCCATTCACATACAAAAAACTCCTACTGCAATCAACGAAAAAACAGACGTAAACAACCAAAACCGTATCTACTTATCAGTCATATAAAGCCCTTCATGTTAAATGTTTTGTTTGTAGAATGTAAAAATGTGTTTTTGACAGTATTTTAAAATGAATACCCTAATACAATCAACTACTTTCTAAGGTAAGGCCTTTAATAATTTATACAATTAAGTATTTTAAATTCAAAACTGCAAAAAGCTACAAATGTATTAACCCTAAAATGCGCGACAAACAGATTAATTATTTATCTAAATTTAATTCTTCTCATTTTGTCTTTTAGAGTAAATTTTGAAGAATGCCTCTTCTAAAGGTCGAAACGTTAATAAATATATAACAAATCCAAGACTAGTTTTAATGATTTAATTCCAAGAACACGTAAAATGAATATATATATATATATATATATATATATATATATATATATATATATATATATATATATATATATATATATATATATATATATATATATATATATATATATATATATATATATATATATATATATATATATATATATATATATATATATATATATATATATATATATATTTATATATATATATATATATATATAACATATATATATATATATATATATATATATATATATATATATATATATATATATACGAGGCATGTTTTTTAAGTAAGTACCGTTTTGGAATTAAAAAAAGACGTGCAAAGATATCGCTATAATTTTATTTTTACATGAAAGCCTGTACCTTAATCTACTTTTCTACATAATTTCCGTGAATATTGAGGCACTTGTCATAACGTGGCACCAGTTTTTGAATACCCTCCTCATAAAATTCTGCCGCCTGACTTGTTAACCACTGTATCACAAATGTTTTGAGTTCGTTATCGTCTTGAAGACGCTGACCACCCAGGTGCTTCTTCAAGTGCAGGAACAAATGGTAGTCGCTGGGCGCCAGATCAGGGCTGTATGGAGGATGATCTAGAGTTTCCCATTTAAAAGATTTGATGAGATCTTTGGTCCGATTAGCCACATGTGGACGGGCATTGTCATGCAGCAAAACGATACCCTTACTCAACTTGCCACGTCTTTTGTTCTGGATTGCACGACGCAGATTGTTCAATGTCTCACAATAAGACGCTGCATTGATTGTCTCATTACGAGGCAGAAACTCCACTAGCAATACTACTTTTCTGTCCCAAAAAACTGTGCACATGATTTTGCGGGCAGAAATTGTTTGCTTAAACTTCACTTTTTTGGGTGATGATGAATGTCGCCATTCCATGGATTGTTGTTTCGATTCTGGTGTGACGTAGGCCACCCATGTTTCGTCACCAGTAACAATTTGGTCTAAAAAATGTTCACCTTCATTGTGGTACCGCTCAAGGAAAGTCAATGCACTGCCTAAACGTTGGGTTTTGTGAAAATCCGTCAACATTTTTGGAACCCAACGTGAATACAATTTCCGGTAATTCAAGTTCTCGGTCACAATGCGATACAAAACACTACGATAATATTGAGGAAAGCAGTCGCACAATGATGAAATTGTAAAGCGTCTGTTTTCTCTCACCTTTTCGTCCACTTTCTGCACCAAATCTTCATTAACGACCGAAGGACGCCCACTCCGTTCTTCATCATGCACATTTGTGCGGCCATCTTTAAATGCTCTCACCCATTTCCTTACCATTCCATCACTCATAATGTTTTGTCCGTAAACTTCACAGATCTCACGATGAATATCGATCGGTTTTACGCCTTTAGCACTAAGAAATCGTATAACAGCCCGTACTTCACAATCGGCGGGACTCACGATTGTCGGAGGCATCTTAAACACTCAGTAAACAACGTATACAATGAAGAATCAGACTGTAATGGCGTCAGTGCGTAGACATGAGATGTAGGTTACCAGCGCGCATGCGCGGAACGCCGACCGTATCGCTGCGGCGGCGGAATCGCAAAACGGTACTTACTTAAAAAACATGCCTCGTATATATATATATATATATATATATATATATATATATATATATATATATATATATATATAGAATAAAGAAGGAAAGCAAAATGTTGCCGTATCTACCAAAATTATTAAAAATACAATCTTAATTGGGGAACTCGGCAAATTTAGGCGTGATAGGAGATCACACAATTTTCATTAAGCCGCCAATATTTCGGTCCTGGATTGGGACCTTCTTCAGGGCAGGAATGAGAGTGCGAAGAATTTCGTTAGCCTGAATGGCCGTAGGTTATACATAAAAAATTGTTACATACAAAAGTTGGTCAATCCATAAAATATACAAAATACACATTAAAACACTGTAGGTAAAATTCTAAAAAACAAATTTAACACATGGATGTAATTGGGAACCTTGGATGTTGAAAACATCGTTAATTAATTCACTTGTGACCACCACATATGGCCACCGCCATTTAGGAACAGCTACCGAAACCGAAATATTGGCGGCTTAATGAAAATTGTGTGATCTCCTATCACGCCCAAATTTGCCGAGTTCCCCAATTAAGATTGTATTTTATATATGTATATATATATATATATATATATATATATATATATATATATATATATATATATATATATATACACTCCTGGACAAAATTAACGCAACAATATATTAAATCATACAAATCTCTATAATGAATTAATTTTAATAATTTTTTATGAACATTGGTTACACTAAAAGTTAGAAAAAGCTTATTCGGATACTTTAAAAGTGAATTAGCTACCAAATTTCTCTATAAGATTCGAATTAAAATTATTCTTAAGACCTAATAACAAAATCGTTGAAATTATGTAATAATGAAAAAAATAAACTGGGACACTAGTAGCAAAATTAATGGTGTAACTGGGACACTAGTAGCGTGTGTTGCCTCCTCTACTTCGGATGACAGCGTTTATGCGCCTAGGCATGCTTCTAATTAAATTTTGGATAGAATCTTGAGGAATTTGCTCCCATTCTGTGATAACTGCATTTTCAAGTTCCCTCAGGTTTCTAGGTGCAGGTATATGACGTTTCACATTTTTTTTTAAGGTGATCCCATACTTGTTCTATCGGATTCAGATCTGGGCTTTTTGGTGGCCATTGCATAATCGGTATATCAACTTGATTAAGATAATCGAGTACCTCCCTAGCCACGTGAGGTCGAGCGTTGTCTTGCATAAACAGGAAATTGGGCCCCACAAAATGACCGAAAGGCATCACATGTTCTATTACAATATTCTCAAGATAGTGGTCAGCATTCATGGATCTCGTACGGACAGGAACTACCTCTGTGCGAGCATCAAAGCAGATGCCACCCCAGAACATAACAGAGCCACCGCCGAATGGAATCCTTGCAGAGAAATTGCAAGGAGCAAACCTCTCTCCTGGCCTTCGCCGTACTCGCTCACGACCATCTGGATGTTTTAGACTAACCCTAGTTTCATCTGTGAAGAAAACTTGTTTCCAGTCATCCACAGACCAGTTTTCGTGATTTCGAGCAAAACGTAACCTGGCAACTCTGTACTCTCTAGCAAGCCAGGGCACAGTGGCTGGTCTCCTACTGTTTAATCCAGCTTCATTTAACCGTCTTCTAACTGTTTTAGAAGAAATTGTGACATTGCCCACAGCTTCGAGTTATTTTCTTATTATAGAACTAGTGACAGTCCTGTTTCTTAAAGCATATTGTCTTATAAAACGTTCATCTAGGTCGCTAGTGCATCGTTTTCGCCTTTGCCCTAGCCTTCTAAAATAAGTTCCTACTTCATTCAAGCGTCTTACCATACGACTTATTGTGGAACGATGTTTGCCTAACAAATTGGCAACATAACTCTGACAATATCCCTCATCCAATAAAACGGAGGCTAGCACTACCTCGTGTTCAGTTAAATTCCTTGTTCGATTCATTTTTCTAATTCTTCGGGGTCAAAAATAAAACAGTCTACCACAAAAACGTATTACTTTGAAAAAGGGAACAATTTATAAGCTTACTTTTAAAGAAAATCTATCGCATTATTACAGAAAATTGTTTATCTTATAAAAAACTCTTTAAAACTGTAAATCTAAACTAATTGTTTCTGTCATGAACAACGAAACAAAATATGCATAGCCTACTATTCAAATACTCGATAAACTTTAAAACTGACATAAGAAAAAGATAAATTAATTTTCAGATTGTTGCGTTAATTTTGTCCAGAAGTTTATATAAATGGGCATTTCTTGTCTACTTTATAGTCACTTTATAATTACCCTTATTATATTAATTGTTACAGAGGCTGCATCAAAAGAACTGAGGACGAACTCCATCAAGATAATGTTCTTGCAACGGTCATTAACACGTTCAACAAATCTGGAAATATAAGGAGAAAAAACTTAATGTATATTCAAAATTACAGTCTAATTTAATAGTAACCTCTTTTAATTATTCCGTATTTATGCGTGCTCTTAGATACTTTTCTACAGGGTGTATTTTTTCATTAGGTTTAATCTCAATAGAATATTAATGTTTCTAATTATTGAAAAAAAATTATGTTGAATTACTATGCATCTAGACCAGCGTTTCTCAGGAACAGGAATGATAGGAAAATGCAGTTGCATGTATTTTTATAGGGATGAATAGCGCGCAGCTACATTGCCGATTAAGCAAAAACGGTTCTATTAAGTAAAACCGTTTTAATCAGTAAAATTTTTTGGAAATCTAAACATTTTTGGTGTTATTGGAAAGAGCAGAAAATCAACATTTTAATGATATCAAAAATAATACCACTGTTTGAAAATTAAATTCAAGGATTGGTGTTAAATTAAGCAAAATCGTTTGAGTCGATTTTTTTGCTCATCAGATTGATATTATTACTCTCACGCTTAAAAAAGTTTTGATTGAAGCCTTATGTAAAAATAATAAATAATCCTCCATCATAATATAATTTAGCAAAAACAATTGACAGTCATAGAAATATAGCTACTAGTATTATAACACATAAAAAATTGTACACTATTGAACTTTAGTTTTCCATCTTTTTCATTCTTATGTATATACGAGTATAGTCCGATCAATGATTCTTTGCATGCACGTCATAAAACTCTGAATATAGTGTAAACATTCGTCTATATTATTCTTTTTGTCATCATGTTAACTATATTTAAAAACTTAAAAAGTAGGTCTTCTATCATCTGAAGTTATTTACGACATTCGGTCTATTATCTGTCTCGGTTATTTGTACATATACAAGACAGCGAACTTCCTGGAATTTGGGTATAGTTTAGACCAGAGGTTCCCAAACTTTTTTTTCTCGTAGACCACTTTCAAAATTTTACTGGTTTCGGTGGACCCCCTGCTGCTACATTTCTAACATATTCCCAAAACTCGTCAAAAAATGTGAAGATTAGATCTAACGATGGAAATTTCCGTCGTGACTGAGTTCCAACCCTAAATTCGGAGTGGTAAAAATAAAAAGAAAAATAATATATTTTCTTGTGTTCTATTTATTAAAATAATATGATTACAGACTTAATAGAATTAAAATTAAACATTAATAACGTACCGTAACTTCAACAATGCAAATCAACAATTAAAAAAAATAGTCATAATTTAATGGGAGGGATGTACTTGATGGATTGACAGCAAATTATCAATATTTGGCTTCAGTTTTGTAAGGAATAAACGCAAATCTCACCGTTCTGTGATGTTCAATCTGCTCCTTTTTTTTGTTAATAGGTTTGTAACGACACTAAAACTTTTTTCGACAAGGTATGACGAGGGAAACGCTATCAAAAGTTTTCTCGCAATTTCCCACAGCCCAGGATATTTTTCGGGTATTTCTGCCTGCAGCCAAAATGTTTGATAGCCTTTTTTAAATTTCACCTTCAGCTTCTCATTGGTGCTAAGCTCGAGTAGCTCCTCTTGTAATACCACATTCGCCATTTCCGTTTCATCAAATGGATTTATGATCCATGGTGGTATTTCCATCGTCAGAATATCTTCAAATCTATTTTTGAAATCATCATGCAGGGCATTTAAATGTTGAACGTATGTCTGAATATCCTCATCAAGACATTCTGCCTGTGACAAGTTTGGAAACTGGGAGAATTCGCGCCGACTAATATTTTGCTTCATAATTTTCAATTTTCCAAGAAAAGCCGAAATTACACCCTTTGTTTTTATTAAATTTAGGCTGTCCCCTTGTAACTGCAAGTTAATGTCATTAATTTTTTGAACAAATCTGTCAAATACGCGATGTCTGCTGTCAATTTGATCAGGCTGTTGAGTAAAATCTTGTTAAACATGCACCTTTCGACAACCAGCGTACTTCAGTATGTAAGAGCAATCGCTGGAAGTCTTCATCATTTTTGTCGCACAATTGTGCAAATAAACGGGTATTTAACGCATTGCTTCTTATTTTGTTAACTGCTTTAATCACAAACTGAAGCGATTAGTGCAATCTATTACTCAAATTTTTCGCTACCAGGTGTTGTCGGTGGATGACACAGTGAATTGCAGTTACTCCTGGTATAATTCTTTTAAGATGGCTTATAAACCCACGATATCGCCCGAAGATGGCAGGAACTCCATCTGCTGCCACCGAAATAATGTTTGTAAATGGAATCGATTTTTCCTTAAAAAAATCACTCAGGACATTAAATATTGATTCGCCTATAGTGTCCGTCTTCAAAGTTTTCGCGAATAGCAGCTCTTCATGGATTTCTTCGTCCATAACAAATCGAACATATGCCAATAATAATGCTTCATTACCAGGTAAAGTTGACTCGTCCAGTTGAATAGAAAAATGAGTTGTTTGCAGATAATTACACAAGAAGCTTTCAATATCAGAGCTCATTTCATCAATACGTCTTTGTACAGTGTTGTTACTCAAAGGAATTCTTTTGTGTACGTCAAATGGACATTTGTGCAGAACAGTTTTTAAAACTTCTTCAACAGCGGGTAAAATTAACTGTTCTCCGATGGTGTGCGGTTTTCCAGATTTCGCTATAAGCAATGAGATATTGTAAGATGCCCGCAAGCCATCATCGTTACTTTGAGACGTTGAAGCGAACATACTGTGCACGGTGGGTCTCTTTTCATATTTTTCCTTCAATATTTGAAAATATTTCAAATCTTTACCTATTTTATCAGGATGACACCTTCTTAGATGATCTTCGGGCTTCGATAATTTCATAGAGTCAATGCTCAAAACTTTGTTGCATAAAAGGCATATGGGCAATCGTTTGTCTGCCTGTGATGGAAGAAAACCAAATTTCAAATAATCAACACTGTACTGTCGACATTTCTTCTTAGATTCAGCCATGTTTCGTATCAGTTACCTACCTGTAAAGAAAAAAATGTTTGTTTTAGTAATCATAAGGTGACTTTAACAGGATATGGAATAAAATAGGATTAATTAATTATTGCAATGAAAAAACCAAAACGACGGTGGCAAAACTGATTTTAATTATTAAAAGCAATAAACTGCTAAGACCCATATAGAGGTTTTCACAAAACAACTGAACCTATTTTAATGTAATATAAAATATGTTTTGATTAATTATATTTTGATACATTTCTGTAAATTCGAGAGAAAATACTATTAAAGAATATTTTGACATCAAAACTCCGCGATTTTAATGATTTATTTATTACTTTGATGTACGTTACGAGTGGTACATAAAGACACGTACAATTTATGAAAATATTTTTAGTAATTTAGCATTAGCAACTACGAAGGCACTGAAACATGCAGGTCAATCATATATCTCTCCTTTAGTGAATCACCACAGTCGGGTAAATAAATAATTTTATAATAAAAAGTACTAAAAGTTCAATCTTTCTTGGCTTTCTGTTCTTTTATAGAAGTATCGAATAATGACCCTGTTCAGTATTTAATTTTTATTACCTACCTACTACACGCAAACATAACAAATATAATATTATTACAATATAAAATAAAAGTATGAATAACAAATAGGCAGATACTTACTTTTTCCGGCAGTGGCAAACACTGACATCGATTCACTCACACTTTTCTTTTCAAAATTCCGGAAACAAATGAGTAAGGTTTGTCCTTAGCATTCGTATTTATATTGGTGAAGAATCAAACAAGTTCATGCAAGATTGCAAGCACAGCACAAGTCGTATTTCGTCCCTTTGCACGTCTGAACGGGTTGCGTTGCGGGCGGGCGGGCGGCGCTTTGCAAGTCTCGACGCGCGTTGTACTGAATATCGAATATGCAAGTTTTTACAAGTAACAATCGCTGACCTTCTTAAAATACACTACTCAAAAAAATTAAGGGGGGTTTTAAAACAAGGAAATTAATGCTAAATAAACAGGCTATCTGATCCATATGCCGGCCTAACTGAAAAATTTTTTTTCAAGCCCGTGGACCAAAAAAAAGCAAAATATTTGCAATATTATTTTTTCGCGCTATCTGTTAGGATTGCATGAGAACCGCAGCTCCTAAAAAATTTTAGCCAAAAAATCTGAAAATTAGAATTTTAAAGCTTCTAAATGCTTTATTTTAAAGTCTCAATACGACCATTTTTCACCGAAATACAGCCTGTCAAAAATCACCGAAAAATTTGGAATTTTTTTTTGCTCCCTTAATTTTTTTGAGTAGTGTATTATCTGCCTACATTGATAGGTAAAGCCAAGCCAACATTTTTGTTCTTTACTATCGAAACCAGAAAAATTTTCGTGGACCCCCACTTACAACTTGTGAACCCCCATTTTTTTTTCACGTCAACGTAGACCCCCGTCGAGTCTCCCGTGGACCCCTGGGGGTCCACCTGAACCACTTTGGGAATCACTGGTTTAGACGGTAGAGTTTATAGGCAATAAAAATAATCGATAATTCTTTGACAGATCGAGGTTACGTCATCTTTATGTTTAATTTTTGTAAGTGTCTAATGCACGGTTCATTGGACGTCGACATAATAAAATCTGCTACACCGTCCACGTTTTGTATGGGAAATTTGTGGTATCCAGGGAAAGTGTTTGTAACAACGTTTTTTAAATAAATAAAACGGCGTTACGAAAATTTTACCATAAAATGAAACATTATCAGAAATTCCCACAAAAAATGTGAACAGTGCAGCAATTTTATTCAACGTATATTGGACCATGCAGTAGGCACTTCCTTAATTTTTACGGCAAACGGTCACTATCGTTTCTATCCCATTACTGAATTTTGGAATATACTTGCCAACTAATAAATAGTTCTGTTCAGAGCTCTTATATTTGTGGAATATTGACCAAATACTGTTCATATGAAGCCACCAAAATGCCTGAAAAACATTTGAATAGTCAAGCAAGAGATTTTGTGGCGAAATTAATAGTGTATTTTACATCGGAAAGGGATAACAAGGGTCCTCTTATATCTCTTAATGCTGTACAAGAGGTATATCTTTTTAATGTGTTTACAATGTTCTGGTTCCAGAGAGTCGCTGCTACTTTACAGTTTAGTACGAGAACTGTAGCGAGCATCAAAATTCGTAGTGATAAAAATGAATTGCTTTCAACACCTGAAAAATTACGACTAAGGAAACAAGCTAAGACTCATGATCTGAGTGAAAGTTCTAGAATGGACGTTCGTAATACATTATATCATATGTATGCACAAAATAAATAGCTATTAATATCTATCGGTTTAAGTGAAATCGAAAGTAAATCATATTGTACTTTTAGAAAAACATGTTACTATTAACAGCTTACGTAAAGAACTGCGAGAAAAAAAGATAATTAATGTCAGTTATGGAACTTTTCGAACATTACTTCTAGATTTGGGTTTCAAATTTAAGAAGGATGACAACAGACGAGCGTTAACGGAGACACCAAGAATTTGTTCAATAAGGGCAGCTTTTCTTAGAAAGTATATGGAAAACAAAAATGCTCACATTGCCCGTCAGCTTGTTTTCATAGATGAAACATGGATTTTTTCAAAAGGCATTCAAAAGAAATCATGGCAGGATGACCACATTAAAAGTTTTCGTAAGACTGGGGGATTTGATGGTAAAAAGTTTAAGGTTTTACATGCTAGACACAGTGGGGGTTTTGTGGAAAATGCCAATTTACTATATGCTAGCAAGTCAAAGTCACTTGATTATCATGTAGAAATGAATAGTGAAATGTTTAAGAAATGGGTCAGAAACCAGTTCATTCCTAATTTAGAAGAACCATCTTTAATTATAATGAATAATGTTTCATACCATGCAGTTGAAGAAGAAAAACAGCCATCTTCAGCATAGAAAAAAGAAGAATTTCTGGAGTGGTTACAGAAGAATAGTTTATCTTATAACAAACAGATGTTTAAGACAGAATTGTTAGATATTGCAAAAGCTCATAAAAATCAAAGGAAATCAAATCAATCAAAAATATTTCAAGAGTATGGGCATGAAGTGTTGAGATTACCTCCTTATCACTGTCAATTTAATTCAATCGAGCTGATTTGGGCAAATACAAAAACATTTTACAACAAGCAGATTGGTGAAGAGGAAGTGAATATGGAGATAACTAAGTACTTCAGATGTGGAATAGAGCCTTAGAAAAATGTACACCAGAGGTATGGCATGACAGCGTACAACATACAGAAAACCTGATTCAACAGTGGTATGATCGTGAGATAATAATCGAAGAGATTCCAGAAATCATTACTCGTGTTGGGAATGATGAAAGCGAGAGTGAAGAATCTCATTCTAGCGATTAGTGTCATTACTCAATTAATAATTTAAATATTACTTATTGACACGTTCCAAGCCCCTTGGGCAACATTCATTGTAAATTTTGCAGGACAAATATAGACTTATCTATCTATCTGTTAGTTTGATTTGATAAATCATATTAAAATCTGATTATGCTGTTTATATCTCCTATTCATACTCTATACCCTTGTTTTGAAATATCTTTCTGTTTTTAAAAATATTATATTACAGTTCTCTATTTTAAAATTTTATTTAATGAGTTCAACTTTTTACAGTTTTTATAATGCCTTATATGTAAATTTGGTAAAGCTGTGTTCAGTGTGCATTGTAATTTCATTACAAACATTATACAAACTTCAAATAACTAACAGATAACAATTGTAAACTTTTCATAAAGTAAATTTACTCACGAAATAATCTAATAGCAACCTGAAAAATAAAAATAGGTGATATTAGACGTTGGATTTATGCAGAGAGGTAAATGTCCTTTACAAGTAAGAACTAGGGTGTTTTACACATCATACACGTTTAATATATTCGTAGTTTTCGTTAATTACCAAACCAGATGAAAAATTTTAAATTCTATTTTAACTTTTGAAATTATCATTTAAAACTCAGGCCGCCGACACTGAATTGACAGCCGATTGAATCGTATGAATATCCTTGACGTCGCGTTGATCACATAACTGCAAAGATCCACTGATCAGACTTTACTCATATTGTAATACATAAAAAATTCTATATTATAGCACTTTAGTTTTCCATCCTTTTTATTCTTATATATATATATATATATATATATATATATATATATATATATATATATATATATATATATATATATATACATATATATAAAATATATATATATATATATATATATATATATATATATATATATATATATATATATATATATATATTATATATATATATATATATATATATATATATATATATATATATATATATATATATATATATATATATATATATATATATACATATATATATATATATATATATATATATATATATATATATATATATATATATATATATATATATACATATATATATATATATATATATATATAAATATATAAATATATATATATATATATATATATATATATATATATATATATATAAATATAAATATATATATGAGGCATTATTTGTCAAGCGGGACACCCTTCTCTCCATTACAGATTTTACGATGGGAGGATCTGTAGGGGCTCAAAATTTTCGTTAAGACGTGTACTTTAAAATTCCGTTTGGCGATTTTTGAAATTCAATATGGCGTCGCAACATGGCAGCCATAATCAACCAAAAGGTGACTTTTAACAAAAAAAAAGTTGCTTAAATTTATGATAAACATTTAGTTTAAAGTGTAAAATGAAAAAACCAGTTGTTTTTTCATATTTTGGGTGTGCCGATTATAAATTCAATTACAAAAATGCAATTTGACATCTGTCAACTGCCAAACCCACTGTCAAAACACCCAAAATAACATCAAACCCGAGTTTTACGTTAAATACGGAGTTTACCGAGAATTATTATATTTTCAGGTTACTGATTACAAATATGATCTGAGAATTACAAAATTGACAGCTACCAACTGCCAAATCCACTGTCAAAACTGACATAATAACTTGAAAACCGGGTTTTACGTTTAATACCGATTTTATTAACAATTATCATGTTTTTGAGGTCATTTATTATAAATTGATTGTAATTTGACAAAATTTGACAGCTACTTACTGCCAAGTCAACTTGGCAGTAGGTAGCTGTCACTTTTTTATTTTTGACATCAAAGTGTCAAAATGTATAAAATGTGTCAAATTACAATCAATTTGTAATAATTGACCTAAAAAAAAACAAAAAAAAAACAGAAAAAAATTTAAAAACAAAATAAACAAAAAAAAATTTAAGAACAAAAAAAAATTAAAAACAAAAAAAAGATTTTCCAGAACACAACCTCCACGTGGTGAAAATCGGGCAACAGTGTAAGTATTAAAAACTCACTGGCAGATGGTGTTCAACTGATCATTTCCAATTCATCTTGAATCTTATATGTCCGATTTCCCAAATCTGATTTCAGATTCGTAATCAGCGATCTTAAAAACCCCTCAGACCAAATTTTAGCGCGAAATCACGCTATTTTCATGTTTCCGTCCGCCATCTTGAATCCGCCATTTTGAATTTTTCAGATCTGATCTCAGATTCCTGTTCAGCGTCCTCGAAAACCCTATGCACCAAATTTTTGCGTCATATCACGTTTTTTTCACTTTTTCGTCCAATTCTTGAATCCGCCATTTTGAATTTGAGGGATCTAACATCAAATTTTGTATTGGAGTCACTCATGAATGTTTAACACTTTATTCAACAATTCGCTCCAATAAGCAAGAGAAAACCTTCACAGTCCGTTTTTTCAGTGATACGCATAATCTTACACTTTTCCAGCCGCCATTTTGAAAATACTGATGAAAATTGATTATTCCAAAAAACAGGGATTTAAAGTACATATAAAAATTGCACGGCTTCTGTTGAAAACAGGTCGATTTGAGTAGTATGAAGATTTGAAAAAATTACTTTTTCCAAAAAACTACCCTTTTTGGGAAAATCAATTTTTCATCCTCTCGAAGTGACCAAATCTGAAAGAGCATCCTCGAAAATAGTCGGGTACAAATTTTTGTAAGGTTTCCATTTCCCTAGCATTATTGGCAATCGATCAAATATGACCATGTGAATACCCTTTGGGCGTTAATGGGTTAAACGTAAAACCCGGTTTTTAAGTTATTATTTCAGTTTTGACAGTTGATTTGGCAGTTGGTACCTGTCAATTTTTTTATTTTGTCAAATTACAATTAATTTATAATAAATGGTCTCAAAAACATGATAATTGTGAATAAAATCGGTATTAAACGTAAAACACGATTTTCAAGTTATTATATCAGTTTTGACAGTGGATTTGGCAGTTGGTAACTGTCAATTTTGTAATTCTCAGATCATATTCGTAATCAGTAATCCGAAAATATAATAATATCGGTAGACTCCGTACTTAACGTAAAACACGAGTTTGATGTTATTTTGGGTGTTTTGACAGTGGGTTTGGCAGTTGACAGATGTCAAATTGATTTTTTGTAATTGAATTTATAATCGGCGCACCCAAAATATGAAAAAAACAACTAATTTTTCTATTTTACACTTTAAACTAAATGTTTATCATAAATTTAAGCAACTTTTTTTGTTAAAAGTCACCTTTTGGTTGATTATGGCCGAAATGTTGCGACGCCATATTGAATTTCAAAAATCGCCAAACGGAATTCTAAAGTACACGTCTTGACGAAAATTGTGAGCCCCTACAGATTCTCCCATCTTAAAATCTGTAATTGAGAGAAGGGTGTCCTGCTTGACAAATAATGCCTCATATAACATATATATATATATATATATATATATATATATATATATATATATATATATATATATATATATATATATATATATATGAGTATTGATATAGTTTTACATTACATTTTTTTGGGTATAAAGTCTTACTTGATAAGATATTGATGTTCAGATATCAAGCGTTTTAACTTCACAATAATTTCGTCCATTTGGTCTTCTTTTAGATCCTCTGGAATATAATTTCTTAAACGATGTTGTAATATCGATAAATTCATAGCTACGTAAACTAAGAGAGTGACCAAAGCCATATGAGTCACTATATTGTAAACTAGTGCTGATAAGGAAAAAATAATATCAAAAAAGTACAGCCACTTTAAATGATTCAATTTATCCGGGAACCATATTTGATAGTTATAGTGGGATTCCAAAGACGTGTTATGTTCTTCGTTGTATTTTATTAATTGGAGATTGCCATATAAACCTAAAATTAGAATATGCAAATTAAGAATAAAAGGTGCATTCTGGCCATGACAAAAAACCATTTATTTGGCTACGAGTCAGTCCAGTCAATTGGAAATTCACCTTGCATTTTAGGTAGAATGCGATTATATTTTTTTATCAAGTGGGAGAAGGGTCCATCGTAAGGTTAAATTTCAGTTTTCGGGGTCAAGGGTGTACCTATTTGGCCACCATATTGAGAATAGAGGTGTAAATGGTTTTTTTCATATATCTCGGTAACCGTAAGTCTGACAAAAATTTTGTAAAGATCTTTTTTATTAGATTACACAATAGTCTACAACTTTTTATTAACTCCAATAATTAAGGAGTTTTAAGCAAAAATTAATGAAAATTAAGGGACTCAAAAACTATTTTTTTTCTATTCACAAAAAAAATCATCATCAATCAATAAAATTAGAGTATTTTATAACAAAAAAATATGACACTTCATGATTTTGATTATTTTTATGGGTTTTTAGCGCTGCAAAAGGAGGGAGGTCAAAGGTAGGTGGAGTATATAGGTAGAAAAAAAAATTGTTTCTTTATTTTTACATATATATACATATATATATATATATATATATATATATATATATATATATATATATATATATATATATATATATATACTAGGCTGGTTTGAAAAGTCCGTGCAAAGTCCGAGAGATGGCACCACCGGCGCGTATCGAGGTCATGTTTAGTTAGTAGCATCTCTTGAATGAACGCACACCAAGTTTCAGCCATATTGGTCTATTTCTTTGTGTTTGGCATTCGTGTGAATCAAGGAAGTCGAGTGTTTTCAGGAAATGGACGAAAAAGAATTTCGTGTGGTGATTAAACATTACTTTATGAAAGGCAAAACGCCTCAGGAGACTAAAGAGAAGCTTGATAAACATTATGGTGACTCTGCACCTTCGATTAGAACAGTTTATAAGTGGTTTCAAAATTTTCGGACTGGCCATATGGGCACAAGTGACGCTGAACGTTCTGGACAGCCTGTGGAGGTTACGACTCCAGAAATCATTGATCAAATCCATGATATGGTGATGGATGACAGAAGAGTTAAGGTGCGTGAGATTGCTAGTGCTGTGGGCATCTCGACTGAACGGGTACATAATATTTTGCATAAACATTTGGACATGAGAAAGCTATCCGCAAGATGGGTGCCGCGATTGCTCACGCTTGACCAAAAACGGAATCGTGTGAAGTGTTGCAAGGATGGTTTGCAGCTGTTCCAGAAGAATCCGGAGGACTTTAAGCGTCGTTTCGTCACTGTGGATGAAACATGGATACATTACTATACTCCTGAGACCAAACAACAATCTAAACAATGGGTTACCAAGGGGGAATCTGCTCCAAAAAAGGCGAAGACCGTTCCTTCGGCCGGAAAGGTTATGGCGACTGTCTTTTGGGATTCGCAAGGGATAATCCTCATCGACTATCTGGAAAAGGGTAAAACTATTACAGGTGAATATTATTCATCGTTATTGGACCGTTCGAAAGCCGAGCTGCAAGAAAAACGCCCGCGATTGGCCCACAAGAAAGTCCTTTTCCATCACGACAACGCACCAGCAGTTGTGGTCGCAAAATTAATGGAAATAGGATTCCAGCTCGTTTCACATCCCCCCTATTCTCCAGACTTGGCTCCCTCGAACTACTATTTGTTCCCCAATTTGAAGAAATGGCTGGCGGGACAAAGATTTTATTCAAACGAGGAGGTGATTGCAGACACTAATGGATATTTTGCAGACTTGGACAAATCCTATTATTCGGAAGGGATCAACAAACTAGAACATCGTTGGACGAAGTGTATAAGCCTAAAAGGAGACTATGTCGAAAAATAAAAAAGGTTTACCCCAAACACATAAGTAGTTTTTATTTTTGCACGGACTTTTCAAACCAGCCTCATATATATATATATATATATATATATATATATATATATATATATATATATATATATATATATATATATATATATATATATATATATACACAGTCGACACTGTATATAGTGAAAGACCAAGATGTTGGCCGAAATTTCACTATAGAAAGTTTTTCACTATATAAAGAAAAAATCCGTATATATTGCTATGTAACATATGTATTTTATATTGGTAATCATTTATTTGTATTTTATAAGGTACAAGCAAAAAAAAAAATTGCAAAATTGAATTATTAGAAAAGATTTTATTAAACATTTGAAAGTTTAAATAGTACATACCATGTACAGGGCTAAATACATACATAAAGTCCGTACGTTATATCTTTACCCGTGCGTCATAGTTTTCAGGCCATATAACAGACAACTATTATATTATTTGTCTCTTTTCACCAATAAATCGTAGGTATTGGTAAAAAGAGACAAAATATATAATAGTCGTCTGGGATATTGCCTGAAAACTATGACGCACGTGTAAAGATATAACGTACGGACTTTATGTATGTACTACATACGAATTAAAAAGAATAATACAAAATCTTTTAATACATACGAGGCTGGTTTGAAAAGTCCGTGCAAAAATAAAAGCTACTTATGTGTTTGGGGTAAACCTTTTTTATTTTTCAACATAGTCTCCTTTTAGGCTTATACACTTCGTCCAACGATGTTCTAGTTTGTTGATCCCTTCCGAATAATAGGATTTGTCCAAGTCTGCAAAATATCCATTAGTGTCTGCAATCACCTCCTCGTTTGAATAAAATCTTTGTCCCGCCAGCCATTTCTTCAAATTGGGGAACAAATAGTAGTCCGAGGGAGCCAAGTCTGGAGAACAGGGGGATGTGAAACGAGTTGGAATCCTATTTCCATTAATTTTGCGACCACAACTGCTGAGGTGTGTGCTGGTGCGTTGTCGTGATGGAAAAGGACTTTCTTGTGGGCCAATCGCGGGCGTTTTTCTTGCAGCTCGGTTTTCAAACGGTCCAATAACAATGAATAATATTCACCTGTAATAGTTTTACCGTTTTCCAGATAGTCGATGAGGATTATCCCTTGCGAATCCCAAAAGACAGTCGTCATAACCTTTCCGGCCGAAGGAACGGTCTTCGCCTTTTTTGGTGCAGATTCTCCCTTGGTAACCCATTGTTTAGATTGTTGTTTGGTCTCAGGAGTATAGTAATGTATCCATGTTTCATCCACAGTGACGAAACGACGCTTAAAGTCCTCCGGATTCTTCTGGAACAGCTGCAAACCATCCTTGCAACACTTCACACGATTCCGTTTTTGGTCAAGCGTGAGCAATCGCGGCACCCATCTTGCGGATAGCTTTCTCATGTCCAAATGTTTATGCAAAATATTATGTACCCGTTTAGTCGAGATGCCCACAGCACTAGCAATCTCACGTACCTTAACTCTTCTGTCATCCATCACCATACCATGGATTTGATCAATGATTTCTGGAGTCGTAACCTTCACAGGCCGTCCAGAACGTTCAGCGTCACTTGTGCCCACATGGCCAGTCCGAAAATTTTGAAACCACTTATAAACTGTTCTAATCGAAGGTGCAGAGTCACCATAATGTTTATCAAGCTTCTCTTTAGTCTCCTGAGGCGTTTTGCCTTTCATAAAGTAATGTTTAATCACCACACGAAATTCTTTTTCGTCCATTTCTTGAAAATCACTCGACTTCCTTGATTCACACGAATGCCAAACACAAAGAAATAGACCAATATGGCTGAAACTTGGTGTGCGTTCATTCAAGAGATGCTACTAACTAAACATGACCTCGATACGCGCCGGTGGTGCCATCTCTCGGACTTTTCAAACCAGCCTCGTATGTACATACTACGTACATACGTACTAGGAAAAATAATCAGTTATTTTCTTTTGAACATTACTTTTCAAAAATAATTGTTGCTCAACAAAATTCTCGCATTTATTCAAATGCATAAAGATTTGATCAGGTACACTTTCCTGACCCCTGAGAGTAGTTCGCACAATGTCAAATGCATTTCTTATTTCATTTTCACTAAATTTAGCAGGACATTCCCCGGTTTCAGTTTCTTCTTCATGGTCTTCTATACTTTTTATATCGTCAATTATGTCTTGGTCAGTTGGGAGATCTATCGTGCCAACATCATTGTCGATTAGCAGTTTTTTGTAGAATACCCCATTGCCTTTTTAAGGTAGCGAGATCCACAGTGAATACGCTTTGTTCTTCTTTTCAGTTCTGCCCTGAAGAAGGACCCAATCCAGGACCGAAATATTCGCTTAATGAAAATTGTGTGATCTCTTATCACGCCCCCTTTTTTGCCGAGTTCCCCAACTAAAATTGTATTTTTAAGAATTTTGGTAGATACGGCAATCTTTTGCTTTCTTTCTTTATTCTATATATATATATATATATATATATATATATATATATATATATATATATATATATATATATATATATATACATATATATACATATATATATATACATATATATATATATATATATATATATATATATATATATATATATATATATATATATATATATATATATATGTATATATATATATATATATATATATATATATATATATGTATATATATATATATATATATATATATATATATATATATATATATATATATATATATATATATATATATTTATATATATATATATATATGGATGGAGAAATGTGTGTAGTAAATTTGTACTATCGTTCTAATTTATGTTATCTATAATATATATAAAATGCAACGTCTCTCTGTCTGTCTGTCTGTCTGTCCGTTAGTGCGCCTATCACTGAAGAACCACTTATCCGATTTACGTACTTTTTTTTTAAAACATACATATGTTCTCTGGCCAGGTTATAGGCTATATTTTATTACGATCGGTAGCATAAGGAATGAGCAGTGACGTAAAATAGTGAATGATGTCGGAAATAAGTTTGCCGCTGGCGCATGCCTTTGCAAAACACAGCCTAAACCATTAAATATGGAACAATATTATGTAGCAAAGAATATCTGTAATGTATAATCTATAATATATATAAAATGCAATGTCTCTCTGTCTGTCTGTCTGTCCATTAGTGCGTTTATCACACGGGAACCACTTATCCGATTTACCTGTCTTTTTTTAAATTCATACATATATTCTTTGGCCAGGTTATATAATAATAATAATAATAATAATCTATATCTATAATATATATAAAATGCAATGTTTGTCTGTCTGTCTGTCTGTCTGTCTGTCTGTCTGTCTGTCCGTTAATGCGCTTATCCCTCGAGAACCACTTATCCGATTTACGTGATTTTTTAAATTCATACATATGTTCTCTGACCAGGTTATAGTTATATATTTTATTACATCTATAATATATATAAAATGCAACGTATCTCTGTCTGTCTGTCTGTCCGTTAGTGCGCTTATCACTGGAGAACCACTTATCCGATTTTCGTACTTTTTTTTTTAAAACATACATATGTTCTCCGGCCAGGTTATAGACTATATTTTATTACGATAGGTAGCATAAGGAATAAGCAGTGACAATAATATTAAATGAAGTCGGACAAAATTTGCCGCTAGCGCGTTCTCTTGCAATACACAGTCCAAACCATTAAATATGGAACAATATTATGTAGCAGAGAATATCTATAATATATATATAAAATGCAATGTCTCTCTGTCCGTCTGTCTGTCTGTCCGTCCGTTAGTGTGCTTATCACTGGAGAACCACTTATCCGATTTACGTGCTTTTTTTTTAAACATACGTATGTTCTCTGGCCAGGTTATAGGATATATTTTATTAGGTGACATAAGGAATAAGCAGTGACAATAATAGTGAATCAAGTCGGAGAAAAGTTTGCCGCTAGCGCGTTCTCTTGCAATATACTCCCTAAAGCATTAAATATGGAACAATATCATGTAGCAAAGAATACAATATATATAAAATGCAACGTCTCTGTGTCTGTCTGTCTGTCCGTTAGTGCGCTTATCACTCGAGAACCACTTATCCGATTTACGTGTTTTTATAAATTTATACATATGTTCTATATAATTCGATATAAGCCTAGATAATGGGAGATAAGGTGAGATAATGGAAGATAAGGAGAAATAATGGGAGATAAGTCGAGATAAGCCTCGATAATGGGAGATAAGGTGTGATAATGGAGATAAGTATAAATAATGGGAGATAAGGAGAGATAATGGGAGATAAGCAGAGATAAGTCTAGATAATGGGAGTTATGGTGAGATAATGGGAGATAAGGAGAAATAATGGGAGATAAGGAGAAATAATGGGAGATAAGTCGAGATAAGCCTAGATAATGGGAAATAAGGTGAGATAATGGTAGATAAGGAGAAATAATGGGAGATGAGCAGTGATAAGCCTAGATAATGGAAATTATGTAAAGATAATGGGAAATAAGGAGAAATAATGGGAGATATTTTATTACGTTGGGTTACATAAGGAATAAGCAGTGACGATAGTAGTGAATCAAGTCCACGCGAGCGGAGCCGCGGGCCCGGCTAGTTGCTTATAAAATAACGCACTCGTTTCATATTTCCAGTAACCAAAAAAACGATATCTAGTTTCATGTTACCTAAACATGTATAAAATGTTTAAATTGATAATAAAATATCAGAAAAAAAGTTTGTATATTATAAAAACAGCCTCACAAAGTCCAGTAATATATAAAAAATTAAATTTTATTGGATTACAGAATCAATCCAATATAGGTTGAATAGGCTTATTGATTAAACCTAAATTACTCAAATTAGTCTGAAAATCTACATCAAATTCTCATAAACCAATGCTTGAAGATTAAGTCAAGTGGAGTATACTCGTAGATATGCTTTATATCAGGTCTGTCAAGGTCATGCACAGTTCGAGGCAATTTCGGAGGTAACGCCTCCCGCTACCCCCACCACTGCTAGACGTTAAGCGGCCGAGACGCCGATCGCGGCTCGGCCTCTTACCAAACATAATGCGCTCCTCCTATGTCTCTCATAGCCGCTCCTGAGACTGCGTGATCGGCGGCAGCAGCAGTGGTGGGGGCAGCGGGAGGCGTTACCTCCGAAATTGGCTCGAACTGTGCATGACCTTGACAGCCCTGCTTTATATTAAATACTAGGACTTACCTGCGGAATTCAACCCAGCTATAACCACAAAAGTAGAAGCAGCTAGTAATGTTCGAAACAATTTACCAAGTTTAACTTTTTTAAGATATATTTCAATTACTTCAGGCTCGGGTTTGATCCATATTTCCTTTTCTCTCTCGATAATATCATCAAATAGTTCTGGAACGTTATTTTTTACGTATATTATTACTTTCGTCACAATCTTTGTTGCATTGACAACAACAGAAAAGCTAGCAAGTATAATTTGTAGCGAATATCTGTTTACTGTTAATCTTAGTAATTCTAGAACAAGCGTTAGATAAAATGTAACATAGTTTGCTCTTGCTATAATGGAATAAATAGAATATATTTTATTTAAACGTTGATTTTTACTTATGCTTTTTGGCCATAATCCGGTAATTATCATTGGCGTTTTTACAAGATTTATTAGTTCATCTTTATATTCTGCCATTATTCAGTATACATAAGTACGACCTGGAGATTATTAAATGTTCTACATTAAACTCAAAAGCAAACTTTCGTTTATATTTAAAAAGAGAATTACGTTTTATACCTATTTTTAATATTAAATATTTACGTTTCACTTCTTTTTAATTTTTCTAGTTTTGATTTGTTTGGCTGAATATAGAAAACTGATAAATATTTAACGATATAAATTGTACAGAGTATTCCTATTTCTAAGGAAGAACACAAATATATAAATGAGAAATCGTGATTCTTGGGTTAGTTAAATTGAAGTGACTTTCCGACGTCTAGAGGAGGATTAAGTCGTACGCCACTGGTAAGATCGAGAAACCATTAAGAACCTTAATTAGCGCCCTCTAGTTTAACTTCTAAAGAAAATTAACCGGTCAAGTGCAAGTTGAACTTGCGCAATTAGTGTTCCGTACGTTGATTGCTTTTAAAATAAAAAATATTGTAACGGAAGTATAAAATGAACGCGATTTTTTAAAAATAATACAAAGAAAAGTGCACGCAAGTATTACATTATATATATATATATATATATATATATATATATATATATATATATATATATATATATATATATACAGTCCCTGGCCAAATTATTAGACGCACTGCAAGATTTCATGTAAAATATTAATTACCGAATGATATTGTACCGTTTTATTATTTTAAATTGATTTGTTTTTTATTTTTATATTATCCAATCAATTACCTATTTATCTGACATAAATAAAACAGTATTAAGTTTTAAACAAAAAGTGAAATTAATGTTAGTAAAAGTCAATATTTAGTTGAGCCACCTTTAGCCGCTATCAAAGCTTTAATTCTGCGCGGCATGCTATCAATGCAAGTTTGTACTGTCTCCTGCATTTGAGGATGATGATTCCACACATGAATAATCTTTTCTAAGAGCTGGGTTTTGTTGGTAATCACATCTTTAGCCACTTCTCTTTTCATCAGCTCCCACACATTTTCAATGGGGTTCATATCAGGGCCAATCCAACAGAGGGATATTTTTTTCTGCCAAAAAAGCTTTAACAGACCGAGCAGTGTGGCAGGGAGCTCCATCTTGCATGAAAGTGAATGGTTCCCCATTTGGAAACCATTCTCTGAGCTGCGGAATCAACCGATTTTGTAATACTTCTTTGTACTAATCTTGCCTCATTATTCCTTTCACGACGTACAGACGTCCAGTGCCCTTGCCGCTGATGACTGACCAAATCATCCCTTTGGTGGGATGTTTAACCGTCGGGACGACACAATCAGGATGAAACTTTTCTCCATGACGACGACGCACATACTGAGCTTTATTCTGCAAAATTTCGAATGTGCTTTCGTCACTGAAGCAGACCTGTCAAAAATAGGAAAAATATATAAACTTCCATGTTTATTTGCTTTATTTAACTGAAAATGATAATAATGTATCAATTATTCATTAAATTGCTGTATCTTACCGATCTCCAGAAGTCCACATCTTTGTCTTGCCATTGTTTGGCCCACTTCAGGCGCTTTGCTTTCATTGCAGCTGTTAACTTGGGCTTCCTGGCGGGGCGACAGGCCTTAAAATCTAATTCTTTCAATTTTCTTCGAACAGTGCGCTCAGAAGCATTTACGCTAGCATCCTGGAGTTGTGATTTTATTACCTTTGTAGTAGCAAATCTGTTTTCTACACAAATTTTCTTCAAACATCTCTCTGACCGTGGAGCAAAAATTGGTTTTCTACCGCAACTTTTCTTTCTTTTCGGGCTTAATTCCTTCCCTGACTCAATTTTCTTTTTTATGCGTCGTACACTAGCTTCAGAAACCTCCAATCTTCGTGATATTTCTCGGTTTGTAAATGTTTTCGCAATCACAAGGGCCTTCACTTCAGCTTTTTTACGTGGTGAAAGATCGCCTTTTCTACCCATAATGAAAATAGTCCATTACTTTTTTAAAAACACTGCATACAAAATAAACTAATAACTGAGTAGTATAAAACTGTTAAACAAACAATCACAGTCCATAAAGCCACAGAAACACGTCCGTACCTGACTCGATTCCGATCGCGACTGATACAGGTTTGTACTTGTTTACGTTCATGTATCACTTTGTCAACACAGTGTTGCCATATGTTAAAAATAAATACAAATATGTAGTCTACAACAATTCTTTTAAATAAAAATCAATAATATTGTAGTTTAAATATACCATTATTGCATAAAAACTCTTAAGAAACATAAAATTACTAAAAAAAATACAGTGCGTCTAATAATTTGGCCAGGGACTGTATATATATATATATATATATATATATATATATATATATATATATATATATATATATATATATATATATATATATATATATATATATATATATATATATATATATATATATATATATATATATATATATATATGTATATATATATATATATATATATATATATATATATATATATATATATATATATATATATATATATATATATATATATATATATATATATATATATATATATATATATATATATATATATATATATATATGTATATATATATACATATATATATATATATATATATATATATATATATATATATATATATATATACAGTCGACACTGTTTATAGTCAAACTCTATATAGTGAAAAACCCTTTATAGTGCAATTTTTTCAAGACCTAGAATATTTTAATGAAATTTCATGTAAAAAGCCCTGCATATAGTGAATCTGTAAAATAGTAACACTCTATATAATAAAATTTTTACCGGAATTTTATGTATAAATTTTTATGCATTTATTGAGATCTTGACCATTTCGGGTTTCCCATTTTTATCTAACATTAGCACGAATTCCATTTTTATGACGCATTCTTTTGAAAAGGTCCTTAACGCGTTTATTACGCCTAATGGTTGGCAATAAATCAGGTAGATTTCTGTGAGAAACCCGGGGAATAACCCATTTTATAGAAATACGGGGAAAAACCCATTTTATAGTCGAGGCCTAGTAATTCGCAAATTCAGGTTCAGTTTCTTTTTGTTTGAGAATCAAGTAAGATGTCCAAGCGAGTGTGTTTAAGTTTAGCTGAGAAAATTAAAGTTTTGGAGGAAGTTGATAAAGGCTGCAAAAAAATTGATGTTGATGCAAAATTTGGTGTTTCTCCAAGTTGCGTCTCTCTGATAATAAAAAGTCGCAACAGTATCATCAAGAAACCTAGTGTTCCAAGCAGTCGAAAACGAGTACGGGTGTACTGTATATATATATATATATATATATATATATATATATATATATATATATATATATATATATATATATATATATATATATATATATATTTTACTCGTGTTTTCACAAGCTTTCATTAGACACCACACTCGATTACCTAGTAAGAAATTTTTTTTTCACTTCCGATTTCACCTCCCACCACTAACCCCTTAAGTCAAAATTTAACTTTTAAAACTACATGGCTCTGATGAGGCCATCAGTTCCTATATTATTACCAAATTTCAACTTTCTATGACAAATAGTTTCGGAGAAAATCGGGTGTGACAGACGGACAAACACCGAAGTGATCTTATAAGTATTCCGTATGGAACACTAAAAACCGGTCAAGTGTAACTTGAACTTGCACAATTAGTGTTCCGGACGTTAATTGCTTTTAAAATAAAAAAATTTGTTACGGTGCACATTGGGACCAAATACCGAAAAGGTGGCCATAAGTCCCTAAAATGAAAGTTCGATTGAGAGACTTTTCAGGCTCTAGGTATGTGGGTTGGTACCTGCGCTATTCGAAACGACCGGTTATAATAATCAAGTGTGCACCCGTCGCTCTTGACACCTATTGTTGTTAGAGCGTCGAGCAGGCCAGATTCTGAGATTGTTCTGTTTGAGTTAGACAGGCAGATTCAATTGCGCTCAAATGTTTGGTATTTGAAGTTAATTTAATTTCGTGAAATGGATTCTCCGAATAAAAGCGAGTACATTTAAACGATATAAATTGAGTACAATAAAATTTGATTATCATTTAATTATTGTAACGTTTAAAATATCACTTTTTTAGAACTTTTAGTTTCAAACATCAAAATTAAAATATATATAAGTTAAAAGTCCCACGACATACCACGGTCAAACCAATTTTATCGCGTTTTCTAACTATTTTTTAATAATATAGAAGCAAAATCAGCTGCCCGCACTTTCATATTTTTTTAGAATAAATTTTATGTAAAAAAGTATGAATAATGTTATATCTATCTTCATAATACATAATACTCAAATCCGTGTTAATTTTCATTTAACATTAGTTAACTGAAACATTTTGTTTTTCACTTTTTTAATTTCAGATCCTTATCAGCGACATCGAAAAGCCCTATAGTCGAAATTTCATGAAAATATCACAAAAATTATCATTTTTGTCCGCATATCAGATCCGCCATTTTGTTTTTCACATTTTTAATTTCAGATTCTACATCAGCAACCTCGAAGAGCCCTATAGTCGAAATTTCATGAATACATTTTTTATGTCAGATTCTAAATCAGCGACCTCAAAAAACCAGATATGCAAATTTTCATATAATTCGAATAACACCTTCATATTTTGGCCACCTTTTTGGGTTTTGGTCCCAATGTGCGGTGGTATAAAATGATCAATGACTTCACAAAACACACCCC
Source organism: Pachyrhynchus sulphureomaculatus (assembly GCA_019049505.1). Taxonomy (NCBI): domain Eukaryota; kingdom Metazoa; phylum Arthropoda; class Insecta; order Coleoptera; family Curculionidae; genus Pachyrhynchus; species Pachyrhynchus sulphureomaculatus. The sequence goes on from CM032454.1 coordinate 10,000,240, forward strand.
AATTGAGTTTTCAACAAAGTCTGTTTCCAATCTTTACTGAAAACTGATGACCTTGAAATTTTTGTTTTTTTTTTTTATACCAGATAAATTATTAAAGGTAATACACTCGTGATAATTTTCTTTCAATCTATACCCCGTGGAGAATATTCCAGAATTTTTTCAAAATTTTTTGATCAGTACTTTTCGAGATAAGATAGGGGGACAGCGATTTTTCGCGATTTTTTAAAAATAATACGAAGAAAAGTGTGCGCAAGTATGACATTTTATATATATATATATATATATATATATATATATATATATATATATATATATATTTTACTCATGTCTTCACAAGCTTTCATTTGACACCACACTCGATGACCTAGTAAAAAAAAATTTTTTTCACTTCCGATTTCACCCCTCAAAACTAACCCCTTAAGTCAAAATTTAACTTTCAAAACTACACGGCTCTGATGAGGCCATTAAATCCTATATTAGTACCAAATTTCAACTTTCTGTGTCAAATAGTTTCGGAAAAAATCGGGTGTGACAGACCGACAGACAGACAGACCCCGAAGTGATCTTATAAGTGTTCCATACGGAACACTAAAAATAGACATATGAAAATGTCACCAAAAATGCATTGCATAATATTACTTTTTATTAATAACACTAGTCTACAGCCATTTTACGACTGAGCGGATAATGGTGTTTTTCCATTAATTGATGAATACATAACATGAACATATCAGAAATTTCATATCACGTAAAATCTTAGAGATTTCCAAACTTGCGTTTTTTAAGCAATTTTGCTTTTGTTATTAAAAACTCTTCAATTTATTGGTAATCTTTTGCCTTAGTGGTGGGTAGTTGTAACAAATTACACTTTCCTAATCTGTATTATCGTTCTTTTTTGTTATTCTACCAATTTTGAACTAGTGAGTAGTTATAAATTCACTGTCTCAACTGCAAAAAGTGTTTATAGAAAGTTAAAAATTGAGTTATTTGAAGTCAAACACGGGAACGTGGTTGTATTAATTCAGCGGACTCATTTTGTTGTGCCATGTGTGTGGCCAGTATACACCTAAGTCACAAGCCAGAATAATAACTAAAGCAACTGAATTTGCTTATCTTAAGTATTTTGGACGTTTTATTATGAATCAAGATCGGAACTGGGCTCCTCATATTTGTTGTCAGACTTGCATTTTTTATATATTATAGATATGAATATATATATATATATATATATATATATATATATATATATATATATATATATATATACTAGCCGGGCCCGCGGCTCCTCACGCGTTGACTTGATTCACTACTATCGTCACTGCTTATTCCTTATGTTACTCAACATAATAAAATAACTTCCATTATTTCCCCTTATCTCCCAATATTTCTCCTTATCTCCCATTATCTCTACATAATTTCCATTATCTAGGCTTATCTCTGCTCATCTCCCATTATTTCTCCTTATCTACCATTATTTCTCCTCAGCTCCCATTATCTCACCTTATTTCCCATTATCTAGGCTTATCTCGACTTATCTCGCAATATTTCTCCTTATCTCCCATTATTTCTCCTTATCTCCCATTATCTCACCATAACTCCCATTATCTAGACTTATCTCCCACTATTTCTCCTTATCTCCCATTATTTATACTTATCTCCCATTATCTCACCTTATCTCCCATTATCGAGGCTTATCTCGACTTATCTCCGATTATTTCTCCTTATCTCCCATTATCTTACCTTATCTCCCATTATCTAGGCTTATATCGAATTATATAGAACATATGTATAAATTTATAAAAACACGTAAATCGGGTAAGTGACTCTCGAGTGATAAGCGCACTAACGGACAAACAGGCAGACAGAGAGACGTTGCATTTTATATATATTATATTTTTTGCTACATGATATTGTTCCATATTTAATGCTTTAGGCAGTGTATTGCAAGAGAACACGCTAGCGGCAAACTTTTCTCCGACTTGATTCACTATTATCGTCACTGCTTATTCCTTATGTCACCTAACGTAATAAAATATATCCTATAACCTGGCTAGAGAACATACGTATGTTTAAAAAAAAAGAACGTAAATCGGATAAGTGGTTCTCCAGTGATAAGCGCACTAACGAACAGACAGACAGACAGACAAAGAGACGTTGCATTTTATATATATTATAGATATTTTTTGCTCCATGATATCGTTCTATATTTAATGGTTTAGCATGTTTAAAAAAAAAGCACGTAAATCGGATAAGTGGTTTTCCAGTGATAAGTGCACAAACGGACAAACAGACAGAGAGACGTTGCATTTTATATATATTATAGATTATAGATATTCTCTGCTACATAATATTGTTCCATATTTAATGGTTTAGACTGTGTATTGCAAGAGAACGCGCTAGCGGCAAACTTTTTTCCGACTTCATTCACTATTATCGTCACTGCTCATTCCTTATGCTACCCATCGTAATAAAATATAGCCTATAACCTGGCCGGAGAACATATGTATGTTTTAAAAAAAAAAAGTACGAAAATCGGATAAGTGGTTCTCCAGTGATAAGCGCACTAACGGACAGACAGACAGAGATACGTTGCATTTTATATATATTATAGATGTAATAAAATATATATCTATAATCTTGTCAGAGAACATATGTATAAATTGAAAAAATCACGTAAATCGGGTAAGTAGTTCTCGAAGGATAAGCGCACTAACGGACAGACAGACAGACAGAAAGACATTTTATATATTATAGATATAGATTATTATTATTATATAACCTGGCCAATGAATATATGTATGAATTTAAAAAAAGACAGGTAAATCGGATAAGTGGTTCTCGCGTGTTAAACGCACTAATGGACAGATAGACAGACAGAGAGACATTGCATTTTATATATATTATAGATTATAGATATTCTTTGCTACATAATATTGTTCCATATTTAATAGTTTAGGCTGTGTATTGCAAAGGAACGCGCTAGCGGCAAACTTTTTTCCGACTTCGTTCACTATTTTACGTCACTGCTCATTCCTTATGCTACCTATCGTAATAAAATATAGCCTATAACCTGGCCAGAGAACATATGTATGTTTTAAAAAAAAAAGTACGTAAATCGGATAAGTGGTTCTCCAGTGATAAGCGCACTAATGGACAGACAGACAGACAGAGAGACGTTGCATTTTATATATATTATAGATGAAGTATGTATGCATGATTATTTAGTGAAAGAGGATGCTTATCATCCTGGCGTACAATATGTTTTTCTTAGGAGTCCCCAGAGAATTATAAAAAAGCAGACTATAGGCCTATTAATCGGTCTTTGTCGGTGCTTGAGTGGGAACTTATAATCCGAAACAAGAACTTAATTAATTGTTAATGTGTTATATATAAAGTAAACGGAAAATATCCAATCTATTTTAAGTCTAGTACTATTAAATCAATTGTTAAAAAAAAAGTTCATAAAAAATTTAATGGGGATATTACATATAATCGAGTTTTCTTGTTTGAAAACTCTACAAAGATGTTTATTAAAAGAGATTTTGCCGAATAGGTGAAGAGTATAGAGACTGAGTTGACTGAAAATAATAGAAATTTTTTGAATATTGATAATTGCAAGAGGAAAAGTCTGACGACTGTATCTCATGCTCTCCACTATGAAGGCAGAACAGCTAGAAATAGATCTGGGCTTTGTGATCTTTTCGCTGATTTTTTTCAGAATATTTTTGTGCATAATAACACCAATCTGACAAACTCATGTTTTGATGGGGATAATTATCAAATTCAAGTTGATCATAATGCAATTATCAAGTTAATTGACTATTTTACCCTAAAAAGAGTGGGCCTGATGGTTTACCTCCATGTTTTATAAAAAACTATATATTTAATTTAGTCTGACCACTGTATTTTATTTTCTACTTATCTCTGAGAGTATACTTCCAGAAAAGTGGAATTTTACCTATGATTCATATTTGTCCAAGGGAACAGAAAGATAGTGTAAGTAATTATAGACCTATAGTAAAATCTATATTTTTGCTAAAATTCTTAAGAGAATTGTATATGATGATATACTATTTACTGTCAGAAATATAATTATTGAACAACAGCATTCTTTCCAAGAGAGAGACAAACTTTATGTGCTACTCCCAAGTGATATGTAACGGTATGGATTCGGAAAAGCAAGTGCGTATGTACTTCAATAGGGGCTTTAATAACATCGATTACAAAATACTGATCAGGAGGTTTTCTGGGGTTGGTGTTTGCAATAGTGTGTAGAAATATATATATACACTCCTGGACAAAATTAACGCAACAATATATTAAATCATACAAATCTCTATAATGAATTAATTTTAATAACTTTTTATGAACATTGGTTACACTAAAAGTTAGAAAAAACTTATTCGGATACTTAGCTACCAAATTTCTCTATAAGATTCGAATTAAAATTATTCTTAAGACCTAATAACAAAATCGTTGAAATTATGTAATAATGAAAAAAATAAACTGGGACACTAGTAGCAAAATTAACGGTGTAACTGGGACACTAGTAGAGTGTGTTGCCTCCTCTACTTCGGATGACAGCGTTTATGCGCCTAGGCATGTTTCTAATTAAATTTTGGATAAAATCTTGAGGAACTTGCTCCCATTCTGTGATAACTGCATTTTCAAGTTCCCTGAGGTTTCTAGGTGCAGGTATATGACGTTTCACATTTTTCTTAAGATGATCCCATACATGTTCTATCGGATTCAGACCCGGGTTTTTTGGTGGCCATTGCATAATCGGTATATCAACTTGATTAAGATAATCGAGTACCTCCCTAGCCACGTGAGGTCGAGCGTTGTCTTGCATAAACAGGAAATTGGGCCCCACAAAATGACCGAAAGGCATCACATGTTCTATTACAATATTCTCAAGATAGTAGTCAGCATTCATGGATCTCGTACGGACAGGAACTAACTCTGTGCGAGCATCAAAGCAGATGCCACCCCAGAACATAACAGAGCCACCGCCGAATGGAATCCTTGCAGAGATATTGCAAGGAGCAAACCTCTCTCCTGGTCTTCGTCATACTCGCTCACGACCATCTGGATGTTTTAGACTAACCCTAGTTTCATCTGTGAAGACAACTTGTTTCCAATCATCCACAGACCAGTTTTCGTGATTTCGAGCAAAACGTAACCTGGCAACTCTGTTCTCTCTAGTAAGCAAGGGCGCAGTGGCTGGTCTCCTACTGTTTAATTCAGCTTCATTTAACCGTCTTCTAACTGTTTTAGAAGAAATTGTGACATTGCGAACAGCTTCGAGGTCGTTTCTTATTATAGAACTAGTGACAGTCCTGTTTCTTAAAGCATATTGTCTTATAAAACGTTCATCTAGGTCGCTAGTGCATCATTTTCGCCCTTGCCCTAGCCTTCTAGAATAAGTTCCTTCTTCATTCAAGCGTCTTACCATACGACTTATTGTGGAACGATGTTTGCCTAACAAATTGGCAACATAACTCTGACAATATCCCTCGTGTTCAGTTAAATTCCTTGTTCGATTCATTTATCTAATTCTTCGGGGTCAAAAATAAAACAGTCTACCACAAAAAGGTATTACTTTGAAAAAGGGAACAATTTATAAGCTTACTTTTAAAGAAAATCTATCGCATTATTACAGAAAATTGTTTATCTTCTAAAAAATTCTTTAAAACGGTAAATCTAAACGAATTGTTTTGATTTCTGTCATGAACAACGAAACAAAATATGTATAGCCTACTATTCAAATACTTGATAAACTTTAAAACTGACATAAGAAAAAGATAAATTAATTTTCAGATTGTTGCGTTAATTTTGTCCAGGAGTTTATATATACATATATATATATATATATATATATATATATATATATATATATATATATATATATATATATATATATATATATATATATATATATACAGTACAATCCCGATTATCCGAATCGCGATTATCGGAAATCCGGATTATCCGAAACAATCTGTTAAAAAACAAATTGTATTCCCATTAAACGAAAAAATCCTCAACATTCGAAACAAACGATGAGTGGTTTCCTTAACGCGTCGGGAACTCCCCGAGGTCTAGAATTTCACCTCTGTCTGTGTTTTGGTTAGTCGACGAGTGTTATAAGTTACTCATTACGTTTATTATTATTGCAGAGGTAATAGTTTCGTTTTAATAGATATTTTACAAAATGGAGCGTCAAAAAAATAAGAGTAAACGTGTTTTTATTACCTTAAAAGAGAAACTTGAAGCAATTCAACGTTTAGATAATGGTGAACTTCTTAAAAATATAGCGAAGGATTTAGGTGTATCCGTGAGTACTGTTTCATAGTGGAAAAACAATCGCGAAAAACTTGAAAAATGGTGTAGTGTTTTGTCATCGCCCACACAGGCATGAAAAAATATGAAAAGCTGTGAATACCAAACAGTAGTTGATTCTTTATTTTTATGGTTTACACAGAATCGAGGACGTTGAATACCAATTTCAGGAACAATTTTAAAACATAAGGCAGCGAGTTTAAGCGAAGAGTTGCAGGTTATTGAAGCGCCTGTAAATTTTTCTGCAAGTGATGGATGGCTAGACAGGTGGAAAAAAAGACATGGTGTACGTCAACTGAAAGTTTTTGTCGCTTCACGGGCGATGATCTGTTAAAGTTCGTAGATGCAGTGGCGGAGGAAATAGTCGATATTGTATTTTCAGTCGAGAAATCTGAAAATGGTACAATTTTTTTTTTTTAATTGTTGTGGCTGTTACTTGATAGAAATTCATAACGAATGTAATGAAAGACTAATATTGTCAAATTTCCACTTTATTTAGTTTCACTGAAACTGTATGACGCGTTTCGCTATACTATAGCTTCTTCTGATACAAAATGATATTTGAGTATTAGTGTTGTTACATTTATATAAATACCCTAAGGCAGATAGGTAATAAAATTAATACTATATGCTAATGAATATAGCTGGGAAATCCATTCTGAATATTAATTGTATAAATTGAGTAAAGGGGAGTTACCATGGGCCAGACAGGTATCTTTTTGTTCGTTTAAGATGATGTCTGAATTTTTAATTCTATTTATTTCTAAATTTTCTAATAGGTTTAATTTTACGCCTTTGTTTTGTATGTGTAAAATTTTAAATTTATCGCCAAAAAGATGATTTGATTCGGTTAAATGATTACTGTACGCTGAGTCAGTTTTGTTTTTTAAATAGCTTCTTTTATATTCTAAAATCCGAGTTTCGAATGAGCGACCTGTCTGACCTATGTAACTTTTACACTCCAGATTTTTTTGATCTATTTTGTTTTCCCTTTGCGTTTTTAATGAATTTTCCTACCGAGTTATTTGTTCTAAAAGCTATGTTGATATTATATTTGTTTAAATGGTTTTTAATTTTCTCTGACGTGTTACCAAAATATGTTAAAACATTAAATTTTTTCCCTGTGTTTTCTTTCTTGGGGTATACTAAAGAAATAGCTTTATTTTTTAATTTTTTGTTTAGAATTGAATCTATGGTGTCAGGAGAATATCTGTTGTTAATAGCAATTTGTTTTATTAGATTGAATTCTTTATTAAAATCATCTACAGATAAGGGGACACTTACAAGTCTATGCAACATACTGTGGTAAGCTGCCAATTTGTGTTGTAGGGGGTGAGCTGGTTTTATGTTTATTGTAGTATCTGTATGTGTGGGTTTGTGAAAAATAGAGAATTTGTGTTTGTTGTAATGTCTGGTTATCGTTAAGTCAAGAAAATTAATTTCGACTTCTAGTTCCATAGTGAATTTAATATTTTTATGTATTGAGTTTATATAATTAAAAACATTGTCAAGTTGACGCTCTGTACCATTAAACCAAGCAAAGATGTCGTCTACATATCGATACCAATACAAAAATGATTTGCTAAATTCTTGTCGATGTATTTGTTTTTCTAGGTTATCCATAAATATTTCTGTTAAAAGCGGGCTAAGTGGACTACCCATTATGATACCCTCAGAATTATTATAAGACGTATTATTAAAGTAAAAATAATTTTGATTGAGGCTCGTGTTTAATAAATTTAGTATGTCTTGTTGTATAACGATATTAACTTTATTTTTGATTAGAAATGTTTTTATGATTTTTACTGTTTCATCTGGGGGTATGCTAGGGAAAAGGTTTTGGACGTCAAATGATACTAGTTTTGAATTATCTGGTAGAAAGACGTTGGAAATTTTTTTCCGTTAATTCTAACTCAATTTGTACAATTAATATTCAGAATGGATTTCCCAGCTATATTCATTAGCATATAGTATTAATTTTATTATCTATCTACCTTAGGGTATTTATATAAATGTAACAACACTAATACTCAAATATCATTTTGTATCAGAAGAAGCTATAGTATAGCGAAACGCGTCATACAGTTTCAGTGAAACTAAATAAAGTGGAAATTTGACAATATTAGTCTTTCATTACATTCGTACAATTTTTTAATAGTTTTAACTTTAATAGGAATCTTATATAGACAGGAATGTCAGACTTCAGTTGTAAATATAACACAAACTTTTCCTGTTCTCAACTTCTTTATGATTAGTGTAAAATTACCATTATTTAAAATATCAACTTGTAGGATTTGGATTTAGTTATATTTTTAGGTAGGAAAATTTAGGTAGTCAAATTAAGAATTTTTTAGAACTAGATGTTTCAGGGCAAGTACTAGGTAAATCGATTTACTGATTTATTTAGAGAAAAAGCTATTATTTTTACGAACAGTTTTTTAGTAAAATCTTTGCTACAAGTAGATGAGTGTGTAACAATTTGTTTTAAGACAGGAATCCATGGAAATTCCTACTATAAATATTAATAGAAACAATATTGCTGCTTGTAAATACTTTATTTCTTAGTACATACAAATACATAAAAGTGTAGCTAATGTATTTGTATCTGAAGGAAAAGTGATCCATTAAGTTTGTTTTTAATCCTTGTATACACTTACTTAAGTTTAGTTATTTCTTTTTCTAATATAATAATAATGCAGTAAGAAAAACATTTGAAATTGCACAGTTTAGATGCAGCATGATTTTATTCTCTTTGGGTTATCACCAGGAGTATTGTCCTAAGTTTTGGACCTCAAAAAACTTGTGCTGTTTTGGTTATAAACAATTGAAGTTTTCAAAACACATTTTTAGTGTTCCGTACGGAACACTTATAAGATCACTTCGGTGTCTGTCTGTCTGTCTGTCTGTCACACCCGATTTTCTCCGAAACTATTTGTCAAAGAAACTTGAAATTTGGTAATAATATAGGAATTGATGGCCTCATCAGAGCCATGTAGTTTTGAAAGTTAAATTTTGACTTAAGGGGTTAATTTGGGGGGGTGAAATCGAAAGTGAAAAAAAAATTTTTTTACTAGGTCATCGAGTGTGGTGTCAAATGAAAGTTTGTGAAAACACGAGTAAAAAATATATATATATATATATATATATATATAATGTAATACTTGCGCGCACTTTTCTTTGTATTATTTTTAAAAAATCGCGAAAAATCGCTATTCCGCGCCTTATCTCGAAAAGTACTTATCAAAAAATTTTGAAAAAATCCTGGAATATTCTCCACGGGGGGTAGATTGAACGAAAATTATCACGAGTGCATTACCTTTAATAATTTATCTGGTATATAAAAAAAACAAAAATTTCAAGGTCATCAGATTTCAGTAAAGATTGGAAACCAACTTTGTTGAAAACTCATTTGGGGTGTGTTTTGTGAAGTCACTGATCATTTTATACCACCGTAACATAAATTTTGACTTAAGGGGTTCATTTTGAGGGGTGAAATCGGAAGTGAAAAAAAAAATTTTTTACTAGGTCATCGAGTGTGGTGTCAAATGAAAGCTTGTGAAAACACGAATAAAATATATATATATATATATATATATATATATATATATATATATATATATATATATATATATATATATATATATATATATATAATGTAATACTTGCGCACACTTTTCTTCGCATTACTTTTAAAAAATAGCGAAAAATCGCTTTCCCCTACCTTATCTCGAAAAGTACTGACCGAAAAATTTTGAAAGAATTCTGGAATATTCTCCACGGGGTATAGATTGAACGAAAATTATCACGAGTGCATTACCTTTAATAATTTATTTGGTATATAAAGAAAAAAAAAAATTTCAAGGTCACCAGTTTTCAGTAAAGATTGGAAACAAACTTTGTTGAAAACTCATTTGGGGTGTGTTTTGTGAAGTCACTGATCATTTTATACCAACGTAACATAAATTTTGACTTAAGGGGTTCGTTTTGAGGGGTGAAATCGGAAGTGAAAAAAAAATTTTTTTACTAGGTCATCAAGTGTGGTGTCAAATAAAAGCTTCTGAAAACACGAGTAAAAAATATATATATATATGTAATACTTGCGCACACTTTTCTTCGTATTACTTTTAAAAAAATCGCGAAAAATCGCTGTCCCCTACCTTATCTCGAAAAGTACTGATCAAAAAATTTTGAAAGAATTCTGGAATATTCTCCACGGGGTATAGATTGAACGAAAATTATCACGAGTGCATATAAAAAAAAAACAAAATTTCAAGGTCACCAGTTTTCAGTAAAGATTGGAAACAAACTTTGTTAAAAACTCATTTGGGGTGTGTTCTGTGAAGTCACTGATCACTTTATACCACCCTAACAAAAATTTTTATTTTAAAAACAATCAACGTACGGAACACTAATTGTGCAAGTTCAACTTGCACTTGACCGGTTTTTTGAGCTTAAGATGCGAATAATTCCGGTTATATATATCGGATCGAGACAAAAAAAAAAACACAATCTCTTCGTAATGAAATTTCCAATAAATACTCATTAGTTTTAAGTCGCTTAAATGTGTACATAACCTAAGAAATTTGAAAAAACCAACAAAAACTGTTTTTTTTTTCATTTTATGATACAGGCAGCATAAGTGCACCGATCGGCTTAAAACTTTCAGAAAATATGTCTATTATTATAGCAAAAATACCTCGAAATTTTCATTCAAAATATTGATCCTAGTGCATAATTTGAATTGCCCGCCATTTTATGCCATTTGATTCAAAATTTCCGATGCCATTAAAAAAAAAATTATGGAATCATTTTAACTGTTTTTTTTAAAAAAAATTTTATTAATCAAATAAAAATAAATGCGTTTTTTTCAGTTATTTAAAAAAAAAATTAAAAAAGTTTATCACATCTGGTAGAGAATCGCGAGACCTTTATTTAAAAAAAAAATCATTTTCGTGAACAATTTCTTTTTCAAAATATCAATTGTTGTTATTTGATTAATAAATAAATGTAAAAAAAAACGATTAAAATGACTCTAAAAAAAATTTTTAATGGCATCAGAAAACCGACGTCGAGGCCTACATTTTTTCTAAAAAAAAAATCCAATTTGGACAAAATGGCACAAGATGGCTGGTATTCAAATTTTAAATAACAAATTCAATTGTGCCCACTGGATTCAATATTTTCGTGCCAAAATTTCAGAATATTTTTGATGTAATAAAAGGCATATTTTCTGAAAGTTACTTAGTCAACCTGTACAATAAAATTTAAAAAAAAAAAAAACAGTTTTTGCCTATTTTTTCAAAATTGTAAGTTAAGTACGTACTTGAGCAACTTAGATACCAATAACGATTTGTCGGAAATTTCATTACGAAGGGAATAAGAGAATATTATTTCAAACCAGAAAGATTTACACTCCACAACAACTGTTACTTCTTTACAAAGCTCAAATTCGACCAACTATGGAATACTGCTCCCATGTTTAGGGCTCCGCTCCCAAACATACACTGCATTTGTTGGATTCTGTTCAGAGAAGAGCTGTTTGTCTGATTGGAGACCCGGAACTCACCGGCGGCCTTAATTCGCTGGAACATCGAAGAACGGTTGGCGACTTGAGTCTGTTCTACAAGGATTTTCATGGAAAGTGTTCGAAGGATGTAGCCGACTTAATTCCTCCCAAAGCGGTGCATGTTAGAAAAACACGAAGCACTGGTGCTTCACATCCGTATGAGGTTCAGCCTGTTACTCCTCGTACAACGCTTTTCAAGCAGTCTTTTATATGGAGAACATCATCCCTTTGGAATAATTTGCCCAGCGCTGTGTTTCCCACCGAGGGCAATTTACAGCGATTCGAGAACAACGTGAATCGCTTTTTCCGCACACATGCCGCTTCTGGAGCGCTTTAGGAACTTCCCTGCAGCACGTGTGCTAGACCCATAAAAAAAAGAAGAGTTTAGTTTTTTGTTTGTCTCGATCCGACTGATATAACCGGAGTTATTCATAAAGGGTCTTCCATTTGGGACTTTTCACTGTGAACGCACCCTTAAGCCAATCACCGAACTGTCAACGTCAAAACATTCGGTAAAGTCAACATTTTCATCATGATGAAGTACACGAACGAACAACGTTTACAAATAATTAAAATTTACTACCAAAATTTGGAGTCGGTGACTGCAACTTTAAGAGCGTTAACGCCAATTTTTGGTCGTAATTCTCGTCCCAGTAGACAAGCAATTCATAGTCTAGTGAAAAAATTTGAGTTAACATATTCGCTGCTGGATGTTCCCGTGCCAGTGAGACAACGGGTTGATCGAAGTGGCCAGAATATTGCTGCCGTTCAAGCGTCCATCTCAAACGAACCAAAACAGTCGATATCACAGCGTTCTCAAGAATTGGGCATCGCTCAGACCACACTATGGCGAATTTTACGAAAGGATTTTGGCCTGCACCCTTATAAGTTAAAGTTAACTCAAGAACTAAAGCCACTCGATCATATGAAGCGACGTACGTTCTCGAATTGGGCTCTAGAAATGTTGGAAGAAGATGACCAATTTCATCGCAAAATCATCTTTAGTGATGAAGCACATTTTTGGATAAACGGCTTCGTCAACAAACAGAACATGCGTTATTGGTCAGGTGAAAACCCTCATATGCTTGAAGAAACATCACTTCATCCACAAAAAATTACTGTTTGGTGCGGTTTTCATGCCGGTGGTGTCATTGGGCCGTTCTTTTTCGTTGATGAAAATAACCGTCACGTTACAGTCAATGGAGATCGCTACAGAGGCATGTTGCAACGTTATTTCTTTGATCAATTGCATGAGCTAGACATTAATGATATGTGGTTTCAACAAGACGGCGCCACAAGCCACACAGCGGGTGTAACAATCGACTTACTGCAATCTAAATTCGGTGAACGTGTTATATCGAGAAATGGTCCCGTCGAATGGCCGCCTAGATCGTGTGATTTAACACCTCTAGACTTCTTTTTATGGGGGTACGTTAAATCATTGGTCTATGCTAACAAGCCTGCGTCGTTAGAGGAGCTCAGAGCCAATATTGAAAGAGAGATAGCGGCCGTTTCCGTCGAAATGTGTGGCCGAGTCATCGAAAATTGGGTTCAACGAATCGACCGCTGCAAACGTGCCCGTGGTGGACATATGAATGAAGTCGAATTCCATACATAAATGTTTTGATTGTACTTCAAGCGAATAGTAAAATTTTCGAAATATCTCAAATGGGTTGCGTTTTATTTTAAAAAAGAGTTGTCAAGTCCTTAATGGAAGACCCGATATTTTAAGCTTAAAAAACGCGTTCTGAAAACTTCAATTGTTTATAAACAAAAGAGCACAAGTTTTTCAAGGTCCAAAAACACAGGACAATACTCCTGGTGATACCTCAGAGAGGATAAAATCATAATAATGTTGTATCTAAACTATACCCATCTCATCATTATTTTGACCTAAGCTATAACTAACCAATTTATATATTTAATATTTTCACCCTAAAAGGATGACTAGAAATAAAATTTGAACGGAATTAAAATGAATAAACCCTTAATTTTATGTAAAATCTGAACTCAAAACAACTGTACCCAATAATCTTCCGTGCTGAAGATATTTGAATCTATAATATATATAAAATGCAACGTCTCTCTATCTGTCTGTCTGTCTATCCGTTAGTGCGCTTATCACTGAAGAACTACTTATCCGATTTACGTGCTTTTTTTTTAAACATACATATGTTCTCTGGCCAGGTTATGGGCTATATTTTATTACGTTAGGTAACATAAGAAATGAGCAGTGACGATAATACTGAATCAAGTAGGAAAAAAGTTTGCCGCTAGCGCGTTGTCTTGCAATACACTCCCTAAACCTTTAAATATGGAACAAAATCATGTAGCAAAGCATATATCGGTTGTTTAATTCTTCAAAATAGTCAAACTTAGGTTTAACTGAAGGTTAAAATTTTTTAACATGGCGAGACCAGGAATTAAAAATTATTTCGTCCGAGTAGACTGGACAGAATGAAAAATTGCTATAATTACCAACATTTGGATGAAGTACCCTTAAAATGTTAAAAATATCATTCTTTATTTATGAATGTCTTGACCACTACAAAGTTTATAGGATATATCGCAAAATCCGTATCTTGGATTGTCTGTCAAGTAAAAACGTGTCCGCAAAAGATGCGATTCTAGCGATTTAACAAAAATCGGTAGAGGGAACCTTTGTCAGAGACATATTTTAGTAAAAGTATTAATCGATTCCGAACTTTCGTCGAAATCACGTAAAATCCCAAAATGAATCACTTGTTTGCGCGTCGGTTCGAGGCAGTCTTTCTTTGTTCCCATCCAAAGGGGCCTAAAATGATATATTCCACGGCCGCTAAATATATTAAAAAGTCGATGTCATTTGTGAAGAAGTGGGTAAATCATTTTAACGAGACGAAAAATGTCAACAACTTGCCTAAAACGTGGCTCGGTAGGCAAAGTCATTCCGAAAATCGAAAAACGAATCGTGTCTTTGTTTTCATGGAACCCGAAATTGACGCTGCATCATGGAGTGGCAAAATTAAGAAAATCGGGTTTGAATGTGTCCCGTGAGACCACTCGACAACATCTTCGTGCCCATAATGTCAAATTCCGTTGATGAAACCTTTGATAAGATACTAGAGTGGCCCTCACAATCGCCGGACGCCAACTCTATTGAAAACGGTTGGTCCCTTATAAAAAGAAAGCTCAGAGAAAAGACTCTGAGGACTTCGACTCAGTTATTTCTCGAGATTAGAAAAATATGGAGATTATTGATGTAGGGGGCGATTGGACAACTTACTAAGGTAATTGCGCCCTTTTTAGCACACCAACAAATACATTGATGACAAAAATACGTCACGTTCTTACTTGACCGACTATATATAGGGTTCCACTAAAAAAATGCAAATTTGTTCCATTACGCAGTCTTGGTCTGTATAAACATTATTATCTATCTAACACAGAATACGTGCTATGAAGGTGTTGATATATTTTTAATAAAACTTTAATGGTGCAATGCTGCAAACGATGTCAAAGTCTTTTTTCTTTTAAATCAGTATCATTATTTACTTCCTCATAATACTGGCATATGAGTAAGCTGCCTTCATTACCTAAAAAAAGATTATTATTTATATTTAAAACTAAAATGCCTACTTCCAAAAATACTTTGAAAAGTATTTTTTACTTACTTTACTGCAAATTTAACTACCCTACTCTAGAGACATACACTCAATCCAAAAAGTCTCCATACACCACCTGCTTTCTACACTATTTTTTCTGTTATAACTAATTAATTGGAACTATAAGAAAACATGTTTAAATTAATATTTGAAACTTAACCAACGAGGATGAGTATTAAAAACAACTACGCAACATTTTATTTAGAAGTGACATCATTATTATAAAAATGTAAACAAAATTAATGTCAAAAAAGTCTCCATACACTCAAGAACTACATTGAAAACACACTTGTTCAAGTTCGAAAGATTATAATTGATTTGTGGAAAGATGGAAAATCGTACAGAAATATAGGAAAAATTGTTAAAAAATCGCATTCTACTGTTCCGTACATTGTAAACCAGTATAAATCAACGGGTTCCTAGAAAATTCGACCACGCTCGACCCAAGAAACTGACTCCACGTGAATAATTATAGATCCCAAGAAAAGTGCACCAAAATTAAAAGAAGTACGGGAACTATTTTCGAAAAATGTTTGTTTACAAACAGTAAGAAATTATTTACACAGGACAGGCTATAAGGGGTGCACAGCCAGGAAGAAATCGTCAATTTCGGAAGCCAATCGCAAAAAGCGATTAGCTTTTGCTGGGGAATACGTTACTAAACCTCCTAAATTTGAGGGATCCGTAATCTTTAGTGATGAAACTCAAAATAAACCTTTTTGGGTCTGATGGTAAAACTAGTTTGGAGAAAGAAAAATACCGCATTCGATATTAAAAACATTTGTTCCACGATGTAGCAAGGGAATGACAGTATTCTGCTTTGGGGATACATGTCCACTGTAGGGGGTGGACATTTACATTTTATTAATGGTACCATGGATCAGCATGTTTATCTGAACATTTTGAGAGGCAATTTAAGAGAAAGTGTCCAAAAATTGGCACTCGAAAAAAGATACATTTTCCAATAGGACAATGATCCGAAACATACCGCAAACTTGGTGCGAGAATGGATGATCCATAAGGTGCGACAGCAGCTTTATACACCTCCGCAATCACCCGTTATTAACCCCATCGAGCATTTATGCGAGAAACTTAAACGGCGTTCGCAAACACATATGTTTTAAATAGAGAAGAATTAAAAAAAAGAATATTGAGCGAATGGGACAATAGAGCAAAAGTTACTAGAAAGCTGAGCTTAAGCACAACTTAAAGGTTACAGGAGATTATCAAGGCCAACGGCGGTCCCACTTGCTCAAATAATTAGTTTAAACGAAGTTGTTATTTTCCGTTAAATTCCGTCAAAGTATTATTGATATATAATTATTAAGTGTATGGAGACTTTTTTGACATTAATTTTGTTTACATATTTATAACAATGATGTAACTTCTAAATAAAATGTTCCGTAGTTTTTTTTAATACTAATCCTCGTTGGTTAAGTTTCAAATATTAATTTAAACATGTTTTCTCATAGTTCCAATTAATCAGTTAAACATAACAGAAAAATAATATAGAAACCAGGTGATATATGGAGACTTTTTGGACTATCTGTTGAAGGTACGCTCTACGAGTACCATTGTATGAAATCATTTAAAATATTTTTTGTGAAAAAGCTTTTACACCGAACATCATCTTCAAAAAATTAAATTCTATATCATAACGTAATTTTTAGAGTATTGCTTAAAGTTGATAGATTTTTTAGAAATATTTCTTATTGTTTGTTAAAAGTCTATTTCGGCGTTAGTAAATTTCACACCAAGACTACCTGCGCCCTTAATACAACAGGTAAATTCCACACTAACCTTATAAGGGTGCTTAAATCTTACAGGTAATTTTCACACCAAGCAAATATAATTATGCTTTATTCATCTAAATAAAATTGGACGGATTTCTTTTAAATCAGTTTTTATTGAAAATTTTAGATATTTGCAAAAATATCTGTTTTTATTTCATAGTAGAATAATATTGATAAAACATGAAATTTTTGCTAAATACATAAAATACAATTGGAAAAATTTCCTTACATATACTAGATAATGCTACAAACCTATACATATCTATTTATATATATATTTACAAAACAAGTTGAGAAAAATAGGAGACACATTTTAAAAAATGGACACGATTAATATTTCCTACTTGTCTTTGTTCATAAAGATTTTTTAAATGTTTTAATTTTTGATTATTATGATTATTACTTATTTTAGACTCGTCGACACTTTGTATTTATATATATACGTTAATCTGAAATTCTTTCAGCCTATCGATAAAAGTATACAGAGACGGATGTGTAGAATAAAAAGAATTATTTAGATAGGAATGGAAGGACTCTCAACAGTTAGTCGTTCGTTCGAGTTAAAGATGGGCTCGATTCTGCCCATATTTCAACTGGAAAATCGGCTCCTTCCTCTATATACGTTTCTAGTAGGTAATCACAAATTTTATTTAAACGTTCATCCTCAGGTTTTATAGAATATAAATCGTATGCAAAACTGTCACCTAATTCTTCGGGTGCTAAATAGGACAAGCCGAAACAATACTTTAACCAACGACCAATTTCAGAATTTTTGTCGCAATATTCTTTAGCTAGACCTAGATTTTGTATCTTGCGAAACCAAGATTGGTGTAAATGAAATCTACATCCTAACACTTTAGCATTTGGCCAAACTTCAGATACTGCCTTATGAATAGATTTTTCGAAGTCAATAGTAATTTTCTCTGGATTGAAATACAGTGTATCTGTTGAATAAATCTTATATTTTAATAATGTGAAGAGGTTTTTGTATGTTTCAGCTCTCTTATCACGCAATAAGCAAAATAATAATGGAATGTAATGACCGTTTGCAAAACCATGCACTGTAAATAACTGTGTAAAATATTTAGTGCAGTATGAAAAGATGCCGTCCATATATATATATATATATATATATATATATATATATATATATATATATATATATATATATATATATATATTGGATATTTTACACAACATATTGACATTTGTAGTACAAGAAAAAAACAATAATGTAACTTTCGAGTTCATTGATACATAAAAAATTCTCACCCTTGCTAGTTTTGATTTCAAATGTCTCTAAAACACTATGCACCTCCTCAGCACTTCTTGGATTGAGTCCTGGCAAAAATTTTCGTCTATGGTTATAACTGTTTTTTCTAATATATTCGACATCTTTTTCTGTTACTGTTTCAGGCAGCGTGTTTTGTAGTTCTTGTAGGATAATTTTAGATGGCCTTTCACTCATATGCTCTCCGGCTTTTCTTTTGCAGGAATTACTAATTATTTGCCGATTCAGCTTCTTCGTATCGGCTTCGTGTGTATGGAGTCCTTCACTTCTGGTAACTAAATTCTCGGGCCCAACGGTGAAAACTTTTGATTTGCAATCTTTTTTTGAACATCTCCAAAATGTTTCTCCACATTTTAGCACCTTTTGTCGAAAGTAAGTGTAGTAATTCACACATAACATGTCCTTTCCTCGATTACTTTTTATTAACTTTGCTTCCAACACTTTAAAAAATATACGCACAACCAAGTAATATTCACAAATTAATAATATGTACTAAACTGATATGTAGAAGGGTTTAATAATGATTTAATTGAACAGGCCGGTGCGTACCACCACCCATTTATCAATCCTTATCCTCTACCTGAAAGTACTCGGTGTGGAATTTACTTCTACAATTACAATCCCTTAAATATGTCTAGGTCATAAACGGATTAGTGGTGTGGAAATTACCTGCGCCCGTCTATTTACACCAATATTACGGTAAGGGCGTTAGACCAATAAATATTTAAATTAGAAAACTTTCTATCAGCATTATATGATCCGCCATTTTAAATTTATATAAAAATGAATTATATATTAGACTGAAAACCCCCTCAAGAAATTTGTGAAATTAAAAAAAATATATATTTTTTATATACAAAACTTAGCTCTCAAATGACTAAAATTTCTAAAATAGTCTAAAATTCGAACTGAAAACTTTTAAATATCTGCCACATTAAAAGAATTATATAAAAACAACATTTTAATTTCCAATATATTTAAAATGACTTGAATATTGTTTCACCATACCACGGCTTCTTCAGAAATAAATTAGAAAGAAAAATGTTTGGTAATAATACTGGTTATATAGTGCTTAAAACTATCCTTAATTACATAAGATTATGTTAATCGTTTTATTATATTATTTACCGACAAAGTTATTTTAAAGATGCAAATCTGTGGTACTATTTCAGAGAACTAATAAAGATTAAGTAAGGGTGAATGGTTTAATATTAGATTGGACTTTTTCCGATTGTTAATTACAAGACATTCAAGCATATTTAATTTTTCAGATTTATTTTCTACATGCAGGATTTTGAATGTATTATCAAAATTATGGGATTCGTTTATTATGTGGGTTGCATAATGTGAATTGTTCTTGTTTTTTTTAAATAACTATGTTTATGTTCTTTAATTCGAGTTTCAAAAGATCTACCAGTTTGTCCTACGTAGGTTTTAGTACAAGATCCACAATTTAATAAATAAACTCCTGATTTTATGGATTTATTAGATTTGGTTTTGTTATTCAAAATTATATTCCCTAAGGTCTTACTGGTTTTAAATGCTATTTTATTGTTCTTTTTTGTTAAATGTTTTGAAATTGTTTTAATTATTTTCCCTGTATACGTAAGTGGGCTAAATTTTCTTTTTTTGCCATTAATGGTGGGATAAATTAGATAGATAGCTTATACGATTTTGTATTCAATTTATATTTACTTACGACGTGCTTGAATCAAAACTATTTTGAATTCAACGATAACTTTTATACATCTAAGGAAGGTCTAATAATCTAAAATCCTTTAAGCAATTTAATAGCGGAAATTTTCATGGATCATTTACAAATAAAAATTCATCAAAACGCGTTAAGCAAAAATATTGTTTAATGGCATAGATATGTTGATGATATCATTTCCTGTTTCCGGGAACAGATAGACAACTAACAATATTCCTTAACTTCCTAAATAATTTGCATCCTAACATTAAATTCACCTTAGAATTAAAAATCAATAACTCTTAAAAATTTCTTAGACATATCTATATCAAAAGTGAACAATAAACAAGGTTTCTCGATTTTTCATAAGCCTTCACCTACTGACACAGTTATACACAAGAGTTCACCACCCTTATACTTACACAATGGCAGCTTTTAACTGTTTCATACATAGACTGTTACATATTCCTATGACTAAAACTAATTTTAACAAAAAATTCAACAAAATCAAAAAAATAGCAATTAATAATGGATATGGCCCTAGCAAAATTGATAATATCTTAATTAAAAAATCGTTTAAACACGCAATCGCTCTAATTTATCCCACCATTAATGACAAAAAGGGAAAATTTAGCACACTTACGTACACAGGGAAAATAACTAGAACAATTTCAAAACATTTAACAAAAAAGAACAATAAAATAGCCTTTAAAACCTTAGGGAATATAATTTGGAATAACAAAACCAAATCTAATAAATCCATAAAATCAGGATTTTATTTATTAAATTGTGGATCTTGTACTAAAACCTACGTAGGACAAACTGGTAGATCTTCTGAAATTCACATTAAAGAACATAAACATAGTTAGTTAAAAAACAAGAACAATTCACATTACGCAACCCATATAATAAACGAATCCCATCATTTTGATGATACATTCAAAATCCTGCATGTAGAAAATAAATCTAAAAAAATTAAATATGCTTGAATTCACCCTTACTTAATCTTTATTAATTCTGTGAAATAGTACTATAGATTTGCATCTTTAAAATTACTTTGTCAGTAAATAACATAATAAAACGATTAACATAATCTCACGTAATTAAGGATAGTTTTAAGCACTATATAACCAGTATTATCACCAAACATTTCTCTTTCTAATTCACTTCTGAAGAAGGCGTTGTACGGTGAAACAATTGTCAAGTAATTTTAAATACATTGGAAATTAAAACATAGTGTTGCGTTTATATAATTTTATGATGAATTTCCAACAAGTATCGGCTACCACAATCAAAGACACATTAAAAGAGTTGAATTTAGAATTCAACCATGTGAGTACACATATTGACTATTTTTCTGTTCAATAATACTCTCCAGTTCTCTCCTAGCAATTATGATCTGATCCATGACTACAAAAACGTAACCCATAATTTTCAGTATTTTTAATTCCACAAGAATTTTTAAAATAGTTTCTATTAATTGAATATTACCAATAAAAATGACTCTGTTGTCATTGGGCCAAATGGACCAATAGTCATTACTAAAGGTCTCTGAGCTCTTATCATTAGAATTTGTGTTAACTGTAAACCATCTTTATTTAGTAGACGCCATTTGCTTTCAAAAGCAGCGTCTGCAACTCGCCGACTCTAAAAAAAAATAAGTTATTTGATACCAGTGCTACCACAAATCGATTTTTCAAGCTTATAAATATTTAACCTAAAACCCGTAACATCTATGAGTATTGGGAAACTAGTGCAATTTAAGTTCTTAACATTTCAACTTATTATCTAGCCGGGATTATTTTAATTTCGGTGTAGTTCCTGGCCTGTTAGCTAAATATGTTTTTTCCGCTATTACTACTCATGTCTCTAGGACACTTGTATAAATTGAGTGTAATTTACTTATAGTTTATGTTTTGAAAACTTATACTAAGGCGCAAAATTTCTTAAAAAGGTTAAGTGGAGAAGTTGTTAATCTAACCGCGGGAAGTTGTACTCTGTGGAAAACACGACAAAAGTGGAGTATGTATGAAACCAAAGCCCCAATGATGGGAATAGTACTCTTTCTTGCATTTATGTATAGCA
This sequence comes from Pachyrhynchus sulphureomaculatus, assembly GCA_019049505.1. Taxonomy (NCBI): domain Eukaryota; kingdom Metazoa; phylum Arthropoda; class Insecta; order Coleoptera; family Curculionidae; genus Pachyrhynchus; species Pachyrhynchus sulphureomaculatus. The sequence goes on from CM032454.1 coordinate 10,022,651, forward strand.
TCAAGAAGATAACAGAAATGGGTCTAAAAATAAACTTCACAAAAACCAAATATTTGAACAACGAAACTGAAGATAACAGCCAGGAACTATTAACAGAAGGTGAAAGAATAGGAAAGGTACAAACAATCACATACAGTCAGTCCAAAAAGTCTCCATACACCGCCTGTTTTCTATTCTATTTTTCTTTTATGTTTCACTTATTAATTGGAATTATGAGAAAACATGTTTAAATTAATATTTAAAACTTAACCAACGAGGATTAGTAATAAAAACAACTACGGAAGATTTTATTTAAAAGTTAAACCATTGTTAAAAAAATGTAAACAAAATTAATGTCATAAAAGCCTCCCTACACTCAACAACTGCATTGAAAAAAACACGTTATAATCAAGCTGCATTTTATCAAGCTATCTATTGCTCGCTAAATTGAAAACAAATGAATAATCTTAAGTATTAACATTACCTCAATATGTAATTCATTGCAACTCCAGGACAAGCAAAAGATTTGTATAATTAGTAAAATGAAAAATTGCATGAACGAAAGCATTTCTGTAAATTCCATCTACAAAAAAAAAAAAAATTTAATACTAGGAAATGTCTGCTACTGAGATAAGATCAAATAAAATTACCCCGTACATTACCTAACTACACATGTATTATTACATAATAAGTCTAGAGGTACTAGGAAAATTGTTCGAGAAAACTAATTACCCTGGAAAGATTCAGTGGATAATGTGTACCATAATATTCAAAGCTAGGAAGTACTTTGTATTTAATCCGCCGATATAAGGCTTATATACCATTATACACGCTATATCTCTTTTTCTTTTTATAGGCAGTTCATATATGATTATGGTATGGTACGGTACTTTACCTAGTCTCTTATTGGCATTGTATAGAATTCCTAGACAATGTATATATTACGTAGATAAAGCAATAGGTAGTGGCAGAAAAAAATTATACTTTTCCGTTAGTCTAACAATGAATTTGCACGACGTATCGCCAAAATCTCATTGGACATTTTCAAGTGCTCTTGCTACTGCTGCTGCTACTCGATACTATGATCTTGCTGCTGCTGCCGCTTGAAGTTAAGCGGCTTCGAGCGGCAGCAGCTGCAAGATCACGGTATCGAGTTGCAGCAGCAGCAAGAGTACTTAAAAATGCCAAATGAGATTTTGACCAAATGTCGTGCAAATTGTTAGACGAACGAATTGAAACCCAGAATTTTAATGTATTACATTCCGTGAAAACCTATATATATATAGATATATATAGATAGATATATATATATATATATATATATATATATATATATATATATATATATAAACGGTCCCTGGCCAAATTATTAGACGCACTGCAAGATTTCATGTAAAATATTAATTACCGAGTGATATTGTACCGTTTTATTATTTTAAATTGATTTGTTTTTTATTTTTATATTATCCAATCAATTACCTATTTATTTGACATAAATAAAACAGCATTAATTTAGAAAAGCTTTGAGGATGATGATTCCACACATGAATAATCTTTTCTAGGAGCTGGGTTTTGTTGGTAATCACATCTTTAGCCACTTCTCTTTTCATCAGCTCCCACACATTTTCAATGGGGTTCATATCAGGGCTATTACCCGGCCAATCCAACAGAGGGATATTTTTTTCTGCCAAAAAAGCTTTAACAGACCGAGCAGTGTGGCAGGGAGCTCCATCTTGCATGAAAGTGAATGGTTCCCCATTTGGAAACCATTCTCTGAGCTGCGGAATCAACTGATTTTGTAATACTTCTTTGTACTGATCTTGCCTCATTATTCCTTTGACGACGTACAGACGTCCAGTGCCCTTGCCGCTGATGACTGACCAAATCATCACTTTGGTGGGATGTCACAATCAGGATGAAACTTTTCTCCATGACGACGACGCACATACTGAGCTTTATTCTGCAAAATTTCGAATGTGCTTTCGTCACTGAAGCAGACCTGTCAAAAAATAGGAAAAATATATAAAACTTCCATGTTTATTTGCTTTATTTAACTGAAAATGATAATAATGTATCAATTATTGATTAAAATTGCTGTATCTTACCGATCTCCAGAAGTCCACATCTTTGTCTTGCCATTGTTTGGCCCACTTAAGGCGCTTTGCTTTCATTGCAGCTGTTAACTTGGGCTTCCTGGCGGGGCGACAGGCCTTAAAATCTAATTCTTTCAATTTTCTTCGAACAGTGCGCTCAGAAGCATTTACGCTAGCATCCTGGAGTTGTGATTTTATTACCTTTGTGGTAGCAAATCTGTTTTCTACACAAATTTTCTTCAAACATCTCTCTGACCGTGGAGTGAAAATTGGTTTTCTACCGCATCTTTTCTTTCTTTCGGGCTTAATTCCTTCCCTGACTCAATTTTCTTTTTTACGCGTCGTACACTAGCTTCAGAAACCTCCAATCTTCGTGATATTTCTCGGTTTGTAAATGTTTTCGCAATCACAAGGGCCTTCACTTCAGCTTTTTTACGTGGTGAAAGATCGCCTTTTCTACCCATAATGAAAATAGTCCAATTACTTTTTTAAAACATTGCATACAAAATAAACTAATAACTAAGTAGTATAAAAACTGTTAAACAAACAATTACAGTCCATAAAGCCACAGAAACACGTCCATACCTGACTCGATTTCGATCGCGACTGATACAGGTTTGTACTTCTTTACGTTCATGTATCACTTTGTCAACACAGTGTTGCCATATGTTAAAAATAAATACAAATATGTAGTCTACAACAATTCTTTTAAATAAAAATCAATAATATTGTAGTTTAAATATACCATTATTGCATAAAAACTCTTTAAGAAACATAAAATTACTAAAAAAATACAGTGCGTCTAATAATTTGGCCAGGGACTGTATACATATATATATATATATATATATATATATATATATATATATATATATATATATATATATATATATATATATATACAGGGCCCCATAGGTAAGGAATAATGATTCCACAGCATTTATTAATCGGTGTATCAAAAAAATGTTTAAATAAAACTTATAGGGTGTTATACGGCGCATATGCTGACATTGACAATAAAAGGCATTGAACTGTTTCGAAGAAATTACACCATCTTAAATTTTTTTAAATGGATATTATTTTATTTTTGAGTCCTCCTAAAAATTCTAGATATATTTGACATATATACTATATGTCTAAATTGAACTGTTTTGAAATTATTGATATTTGAAATTAAGGAGATCAAATTAAAAAAAAATTAGGCTGGCTTGTGTCAAACATTTACTGTCAGGTAACATCTTAACGCGTCAAAAAATGATTTATTGACGAAAACGTTTATCACTGCATTTTGTCAAACTGCAATTTGAGCGTAATAAAGGCAGAGATTTGTAGACGTCATATCACTGGTAATGGATGGTAATCTTACAGGACAGCGGTATTTACAGTTACTCCAAGAGCAAGTTATTCCAACTTGTGCAGGTCTTTTTCCCGATGAAAATAATTTGAATACTCCTAACAGGAATTTGTGTATCAACAGGACGGAGCACCTCCTCACTATAAAATCAGGGCTCGTAGATATTTGGATGCGATTTTTTTTTAATCGATGCCGATGGATAGGCAAAAGAGGTGCTGTAGAATGGCCTGCAAGGAGTCCCGCCCTTACACCACTCGCTGTTAGCGGTAGCCATTTTGAGCAATTGTTACTTTAAAAATAAACCTAGAGTATTTATTAATGTTTTTTTTTTTTTTTTAATTTTAAATTTCAAATAACGATATTTCCAAAACAGTTCAATTTAAACATATGATATGTTAGAAAAGTAATATTTAGAATTTTTAATAGGATTCAAAAATAAAATAATAAACAGGGTTTTCCATTTAAAAAAAATCAAAATCGCGTAATTAATTCGAACTCTCTTTTCAAAACATTTTATTGTCAACGTCAGTATGTGCGCCGTATAACACCCTATAACTTTTATTTAAACATTTTTTTTGATACACTGATTAATAAATGCTGTCGAATCATTATTCCATACATATGGGGCACCCTATATATATATATATATATATATATATATATATATATATATATATATATATATATATATATATATATAAATAAATAAATAAAATATATATATATATATATATATATAATATATATATATATATATATATATATATATATATATATACATATACATATATGTACATGGATATAAAAATGGGCATTTCTTATCTGCCCTATACTTAGTCTATAATTACCTTTATTATACTAATTGTTACAGAGGCTACATCAAAAGAACTTAGGATAAACTCCATCATGATAATATTCTTGCACCGATCATTAACATTTTCAGCAAATCTAAAAATATAGTCTTATCAGAAAATAATGAACATCGTTACTACTATGTCTGGTTGTTCCCTACTTATGCCCGCTCTTAGATATTTTTCTGCAAGGCGTATCTTTTCATTGGGTTCTATCTCAATAGAATATCAATATTTCTAGTTATTAACAAAAAACAAACGAAATTGAATTACCAATTAGCAAATGGGTTTGCTGAAAAATAAGAATGACGTAAGGATTATAACTTTTATACCATAAAAATTATATATTTAGCAGCCTTCGACAGCAACAATGTCATCAATTAAAACCTTTGAGTATATAACGATTCGAAACTCGATTTAAGAACGTTTCACTTTCAGCTACTTTTTGAGTTTGTAACGCATATACCTGATGCAAAATTAAGCATTTACTAGAAAAGTTTGAGTTGGTAGCGTTTTGAGTAACTAAATTTAAGAAACGGAAATTCAGTGACGATATTACGAAAATTCTATTAAACAGCAAGTATTTGTACCTTACAATAAATATATTATTATATATTAACAGTATTTGCCCTTTAATATTTACCTGCTGTTTTGTTGAAATAATAAAATGATTTTGAAAATCAAAACTAATTGTCATACATTTACTACTACATTATTTCCATATGAAACGTTAAAACAAATTCAATGAAAATTCACAAAACCCATTGTCTACAGTTAATATGATTAGAATTATATAATACTTAATTTAATAAGATTAGCTCAGCTCTGTAATATTATGCCTCAATTTGTAAAATTTAGATTTAATCTTTTTTTTTTTTAATTTAAACTTTTATACTACATCAACTGATAATCTTTTCACAAAAAAAAAACGGGGATAGATAATAAATGTGGAATAAGGTTTTTAATTAGAATTAAGACCTTTAGATGAGTAAAAAATCAGGCGGTTTTAAAGCATTTTTTAAAGTAAGAAGTAACATAAGGTATCAGAATTCTCTTCCATGTAGGTAGTTGGAAAGGTAATGATAATGTAAGTGAGTAAATGGGTTTTTAGTTTAAAAAAAAAACCATAGCTCATTAAAACTACTATAAACAAATTTGACCGTTTGTTATAAATATTCATATCATTTTCTCCATTAGCAATAGCGGAACACATGGTGGTTATCTTTCAAACTGCATTGGGTTTTTTCATTCACTTTAAAAAATGGTCTAGAATTGAGTAGATTTTCAAGATCTAAAATTAAATATATATTTTCTTCTATAACTCTTTCTCTATTATTATATATCCTCGTGTAATGGTGCAATGGTAAAGTTATCATCATCATCGTCATCGTAAGCCTGTATCAGCCGAGAGTCGGATAGGCCTTCCCCAACTAGAACCATCTGTTTCTGCATTCTGCGTCTCTCACACCAAAGGAGATCCACGATGATATGAAAACAACACTAGGGGAATCTGCTCCATCATATACCACTGTGAAAAATGGGTTGCAGAATTTAAACATGGACGAGAGAGCATCGAAGATGACCCTCGCTCCGGCCGGCCCACGACCTCTACGACTCAAGAAAATATCGGCAAAGTGAGTGATCTCATATTGAAAGACCATAGATTAACAATCAGGGAGATTGCAGGCACTGTGGGCATCTCGTATGAACGAACACAAAACATCATTGCCAACGAACTCGGATTTTCTAAGGTTTCCGCCAGGTGGGTCCCCAAATCGAACAAAAATGAATTCGACTTACGATTTCTGGTGACTGTTTGAAGATGTTTGAGGCTGATCCGCACGATTTTGTTAACAGATTTGTGACAATGAACGAAACCGGGGTTCACCACTACACCCCAGAGTCAAAACAACAATCCAAACAGTGGAAAAAATCTGGTGAACCGACCCCAACGAAAGCGAAGGCAATTCTGTCGACTGGAAAAGTGATGGCGTCAGTTTTTTGGGATGCTAAAGGTATTATTATGGTGGACTACCTTCCGAAAGGCGAAACAATAAACTCGACTTACTATTGCATCCTTTTGCGACGTTTACGTCAAGAAATTAAAGAGAAACGCCCAGGATTAATGAGGAAGAAAGTTTTGTTCCATCAGGAAAACGCTCATGTGCGCACGTCTGTTGAGTCTATGGTTCAAATTCGTGATTGTGGTTTCGAATTGCTGCCCCACAAAGCTTATTCTCCTTATTTGGCACCTTCGGACTTTCATCTGTTTCCAAACGTAAAAAAAAACACTTCAGTGGCCAGAAATTTTTATCAGATGAAGAAGTCGAAGCTGCAGTTAACCAGTATTTTGAAGACCTCGAGGAATCTTTTTTTCCAACAGGTGTGGAAGCTTTGGAACGCAGGTGGAAGACGTGCATAGAGCTAGGTGGAAAGATTACGTCGAAAAATAAAAATATTTTGGTACGTATTTTATTTTGTTTTCTTGACTAGGCCGCGAACTTTTCAATCCATCCTCGTATTTCAACAAACTCTAACGAAAGAAATGGATAGCGTGACTATAACAAGTCCTTGTAATTAAATCGAGAATTAAACCCCATTATGGCGAAGTAATATTACCAATCTCGAGAAAAACATAAGAGAAATGCATTGTGCAGTATCCTCTAGTAAAAATAGAATTTTTGACATATCCTAAACAAATAGAATTAATGGTTGAAATTATTAGTCTCAAGTTTGAAGAAGTTTCGATTGTGTACGAATAATTAATCGTTCCCCATGATAATATAATTTAGCCAAAATGATTGACGGCAATAGAAATCTAGCTACTCGTATTATAACATAATAACCGGTCAAGTGCAAGTTGAACTTGTTTCCGTAAGTTATTTGCTTTTAAAAAAGAATGTTTGTTACGGAGGTATAAGATGATCAGTGACTTCACAAAACACACCCCAAATGAGTTTTCAACAAAGTTTGTTTCCGATCTTTACTAAAAACTGATGACCTTGAAATTTTAATTTTTTTTATATACCAGTAATGCACTCGTGATAATTTTCGTTCAATCTACGACCTGTGAAGAATATTCTAGAAATTTTTCAAAATTTTTTGACGAGTACTTTTCGAGATCAAGTGATTTTTTCGCGATTTTTTAAAAATAATACAAAGAAAAGTGTGCACAAGTATTACATTATACAGTAGAACCCCGGTTAACCCAGTCGCCATTATCCGAGCTCCGGATTAACCGAGCCAATCTAAGAACTTGATTATCTGAGGTACGCGAGTCTATGCTGCGTATTAACCGAGCTTCTAAAATATGTATGTACATATCTCCATTTAAAATCGTCGGGGCCTTCGGGAAATCCCCCTGGCCCGTGTGAAGGGTTCCCCTATTTATGTTTTTGGGCTCTTTCAGCATGTGAATTTGCTTGAATGCAGTGCGTTATAGCCTTTACTACGGAGAACTACGAGTATACTCACATAATTTATTTGGTTGGAGTTCTGGTAGTTAAGTGTAATTAATACGAACTGCTTTGTTTGAATTTTTGTTTGTCGTATTATAATGGAGCAAAACAAGCGTAAAAGAATCGTTGTTCCTATTGAAGAAAAATTAAAAGCCATCAGAAGAATTGAAGCAGGAGAGACAATTAAAGTTGTTGCACGAGATTATGGAGTAGGTGAGGTAACAGTTGGAGATTGGAAAAGAAACCGCACAAAAATAGAAGAGTGGTGTATAAATCAAGACTCCTCGTCCTCAGGAAGAAAATCAATGAAAACCGGCGACTATGAAAAGGTTAATGAAGCTTTATTCATGTGGTTTAACCAACAGAGATCAAAAGGTATGCCTCTGTCAGGTCCAATTTTACAACAGAACGCAATAATGATTAGTAGGCAATTCGCAGAGAGAGATCAGTTTACCGCCAGTTCTGGATGGCTTGACCGCTGGACGGTATGGTGTACGACAAAAAATCAGATGACGATGACGATGACGAAGCGGCGGTGGATGAAGAGTCTTCCACTAAGATCTCTCATCAAGAAGGTTTTGCTTCTTTGGAAAAAGCTTTGAGGTATATCGAACAACAACCAGAGGCAACCCAAGCGGATTTGCTTCTTCTTAATAGATGGAGAAACATTGCAGCGAGAAAAAGAAGATATAATATGAAACAGAAGCGCATAGATACCTATTTCACTGTTTTATAATGTATGTACCTATTTATATGTTAAAAACGTTAATACATCGGTTTAAAGTATTGGTGTTTATTTTTTGAATGAATAAAAAACAAATCCGGATTATCCGAGTTTTCAGTTATCCGAGGAGGGTGCTCCCCCACGTTACCTCGGATAACCGGGGTTCTACTGTATATATTTTTGAACCCCCGTTTTTACAAACTTTAATTTGACACCCCATTCGATGACCTAGTATTTTTTTTTGACTTGCGATTTCACTTCCTTAAGTCAAAATTTACCTTTTAAAACTACGCAGCTCTGATGAGGCCATCGATTCCTCTATTAGTACCAAATTTCAACTTTCTACGTCAAATAATTTCGGAGAAAATCATATGTGACAGACAAACGGATGGACAGGCGGACGGACGGACAGACACCGAAGTGATCTTATAAGTGGTCCGCAAGGAACATTAAAAATTTGCATGCTATAGCACTCTAATTTTCAATCTCCTTCATTCTTATGTACAGTGGCGAACAAAAATATGGAAACATTTAAATTCCCATCTCTAGTCTTAACATTTAAACGGTTTACAATTACAATATTTATTTATTAATCATGTATATGCTAACAACCATTTTGAAGACTAAAACAGTTATTGTTTATTAGAAATGTGCTTAGTTTTTAACGTAACAAAATTATGCACAAACAAAAGTATGGAAACATTTTTGTTATAAAATAAAAATTCCACTAAGACAACTAAGATGTCGAAAATATTTAATATTTAGTGGGATATCCTTTTGCTTCAATCACTGCTTGACATCTTCTGCCCATAGAGTCAATAAGCCTAGCACAAAAATCGGGTGGTATTTTTTCCCATTCTTGTTTTAATGCGATCCAAAGTTCGTCCTGGTTTTTTTTATATTTCTTTTCCTAATTTGTTTATCCAGATAGTGCTAAAGATTCTCTATCGGGTTCAAATCAGGTGATTGTGAAGGCCATCGCATCACGCAATTCTTGGCCAAGCGAGATGTGTGTTTTCGGTTGGAAAATCTATGACATGGCATGGCAAATCTTTTTCATAAGGAATCAAATTATTTTCCAATATCTCAAGATACATTTGAGAATCCATTCTGCCATTTATCTTCACCAATGGCCCCGTACCAGACCGTCGAAAACAACCCCATAGAATGATATTTCCACCGCCATGTTTGACGGTAGGTAAAAGGTACTTTGGGTCATATCTTAGACCAACTGGTCTTCTCACGTAACCAGTAGAATCACTTTCAAATAGATTGAATCTACTTTCGTCACTAAAGATTACTAGGGACCACTGAGTTTGAGTCCAGTCTTTATGTTCCTTAGCAAATTTCAATCTCTCTTTTCTGTGACGCTTTTTTAGGAGTGGCTTTTTAACAGCATCCCTACCATGAAGATTTTCAGAGAACAGACGACGCCTAATAGTCATGCCTAACACCAATGCACCGTGATATTCCTGCCTTAGCTCCTCATTAATATCAACAGCAGTTTTCTTGGGATCATTTTTCGCTTTTCGAATTATAATTTTGTCTACTCTCTTACTTGTTTTTTGATGTCTACCACTTTTAAATGCCGGATCAACAATGCCCCTTCTCGAGAGCTTCTTAACAATTTTGCTGACAGTGCCCTCTATGCATGTTTAAAGATTTAGCTATTTCAATTTGCATCTTTCCACTTTGATACAGAGAAATAATTTTATGTTTCAGGTCTGAACTGTAATATTTGCACTTTGGCATTTTGGCAAAAACCGCGCCCGTAAACAATGATACTAAATTACTTCGTATCAACAATAACGTACTCTTAAAGCAGAATGATACAATAATTTCAATGCTTTCGATAAGGACAAAACTCGTTTCTTAAAAACCTTATCTATCAGAAAAGATAGACAAAGTTTTTATAGTCAATAATAAAATTCTATAAAGAAATTGTCAACAAAACAAGACTAGTTTTTTTATTCCTAAAGGATAGTATTTTATATTTTTGATTAAGATAATGTTACCATACTTTTGTTCGCTACTGTATATACGAGTATCAGTACAGTGTTACATTATGTTACATTATTTTGAGTCTTACTTGATAAGGTATTGATGTTCACATATCAAGGATTTTAATTTCATAATCGTTTCATCTATTTGGTCTTCGTTTAAATCCTCTGGAATATAATTTCTTAAACGATGTTGTAATATTGATAAATTCATAGCTACGTAAACTAACAGAGTAACCAAAGCCATATGAGTCACTATATTATAAACGAGTCCTGATAATGAAAAAATAATATCAAAAAAGTATAGCCACTTTAAATGATTCAGTTTATCCGGGAACCATATTTGATAGTTGTAGTGAGATTCTAAGGATGTATTATGTTCTTCATTATATTTTTTTAATTGGAGATTGCCATATAAACCTAAAATTAGAATATATAAATTAAGATTAAAACGGGTTGATTGATTGGTCCTTTACTCTGTGATAGTACAGTTTTAACAATAAACCTAATTACTTAATTACTCTGTTAACTGACACCGAATATATTTTTGTGAAGATTTACAAATGCGTTATCGCGATTTTGTAGTACAACTACAGTTTCAAAAGGTTAACTAAGACTAAAGCAGATTTTTTGTATTTATTTTTATATAATAAAAAGATGTGGGTATATTAGATGCTATAAAAGTTGGTAAAGGACGGCATTTCCAACGTCTACTTAAATATTTAGTAAATTTATATAATGATTCTTTGAATGTTTGTAAATTTCTATAGATTCTAAGAAAGTTTTGACCCTGTAGGTGCCGTATGGAGTATTGATAAACAATTAATATTGGGAAATGGGTGGCCTGTGTCTAGAAAATGCTTGTGATTTTTCATTTTTTGACGTATAAGATGCATTATGTTCTGCGAATCTGGTTTTGAAATTCCGTCCTGTTTAGCCTACGTAACAGTTATTGCACTCTTGACAATTAAGTTCATAAACCCCTGATTTATTATGTTTATTAGTTTTATCTCTGGCGTTAAAAAATATATTGGATTGGGTTTTAAAGCTATTCTTGTTTTTTCGGCTGTGAGAACTTGCGATACAGTGACGTCTGCTCATAACGAATCCGTTTATAGCGAAATTTCGGTTAAAATGAACTATTTTATAATGCGAGAAAAAACTTCCGTAAGACCAATGCAAATTTTTATCGGTTATAACGAACCCGGTTATAACGAACTTCCGAACAAAGCGAACCAAATTTGGATGTTCTGTGTCCGTTTATAACGAACTTGCCGCTCCCTGTGCTCGATGTCGCGCGACTTGATCTAGGGAATTTACCGAAACTCGCTGGGAACTTCTATTCTACTTGTTTCCACCGCGTTCGAGCAGTATTATTTTCAATTCACTTGTTGTGTTCTGCGGTTCTAATGCATATTTGATCAAAGTAGCAAAGTGAATGTTTAAGTTTTTATTTTAAAATGAGTACACAAAAACGTAAAGCGTTTACTTTAAAAGACAAACACGATATTATAAGGAAAGTAGAAATTGGAGTTAAACAAAGTAATGTTTGTAAACAGTTGAATTTAACTAAATGTATAGTTTCTACCATATGGAAGAAGAGGCAAGAAATCTTATCAATCTATGAAAAAAGAAACTTTAGTTGTAAAAAAGTAAGAAAATATACACATGACCAAGTCGATAAAGGACTTCTTAAATGGTTTAGTCAAAAACGACATGGACATGTTCCTATTACCGGCTAGACTTCACAGGAAAGCTAGTAAATTAAAAAGGAAAACGAAGTGGAACGATTTACAAAGCGACATACTATTAGTAGGAGTAAGATAGTAAGAGAAACTGCAGAAGTGGATATGACTGTTGTTGATCAGTGGTTAGCCAATGTATAGCCGGAAATTCGAGAAAGTTATGAATATATGGACATTTTTAATGCGGATGAAACGAGTTTGTTTTACAAGATGACGCCTGATAAGACATTAAAGTTTGTAGGAAAGAATTGTGTTGGTGGAAAATTATAAAAGTAAGGATTACTGTGTTGGTAACTGCAAATACGTCTGGAACAGAGAAAAGAAAATTGTTGGTGATAGGAAAGTCGGCCAATCTCAGGTGTTTTAAAAACAAACATTTACCAGTAAAGTACAAATCAAACAGTAAAGCCTGGATGACATCAGAAATTTTTAAAAACGAAGTGATCGAATGGGACAAAGAATTAAAATTCACAAACAGAAAAATATTACTTTTGATTGACAACTGTCCAGCGCATCCTGAAGTTGATCTACAGCAAATAAAATTGTTTTTTTTTGCCTCCAAATACAAGTGCAAAGCTCCAGCCTTTGGATCAAGGTGTGATACATTCTTTAAAATGTCATTATAGAAAGATTTTACTTACGAAAATGTTAGAGACGATCGATAAAGGTAATATTTTTTCTGTAACTGTCTTGGAAGCTATAAACTTTATCGATATGGCTTGGCAAAGAGTCAGTAGAGAAACCATTGCAAACTATTTTAAGCATGACGGATTTTTAAGGAAGGAATGTAGATATGACTCAGATGATGAGCTACCGTTGACTCAGTGGATTGAAAAACATCGAGAAGATCCTACTGATTGTCTAGAATTTGTTTACGATGCTGACATTCAACGAAGTACAATGGAAATGAAGATTAAAAAGATGTTTAATCACTTTAATTTTGAAGAATATGTATGTGCTGATAATGAACTAATGACGAGAGAAATATTAACTGATGATCAAATTGTGACATCAGTGACTTCCTGCAAGATTTTAAGCGATAATGACGACGAAGACGAACTTGGAGAAGGAGATAATATTTATATTCCATCCATTTCAGAAATGACTTAAACTCGCAATTTTTTGGAATCTCGTGAAGTTGCCGAAGTATGGAGTAGTTTTTGTGACCTTGAAAATTATATAAACACCATTTCTTTTTCAAATGAAATTGTACAAATGAAAATTACTGATTTTATTGTATAAACTACTTATTTTAATGTTTTCGTTTATACTCGTATATGTACCAACACACATAATAATAACTTTAGTGTGACTTGTTTTATTTTCCTTTGAACATTTTCTTTTAATTTAATAATTATTATTCTTCATTTTTCTAAGCATGAAAATGATATTAGATTTTGTTTACTGTTTGTAACGAACTTCGGATATAGCGAACCCTTTTTAGTGACTTTTTGGAGTTCGTTAAAAACGAACTTCACTGTATTTTATCCGAGATGGTACCAAAATATGTCGGAGATATGAATATTTTTCTTTCTTGGTATTCTCTTATAGGGTAAACTAAGCTGAAGGTGATTCGCTTTTGTTTACGGCCTATTAGAGTATTAATTATTTTAGGTTGGATGCCGTTATTGGATGCTATATTTTTGATTGTGTCCAGTTCGTTTTTAAAATTATTTTTACTAAGAGGAATATTGCAGGCTCCATGGATCATAGATCTATAAGCTGCTAGTTTATGGGAGTTAGAGTGTATTGAATCAGCTGGGATGGTGACATCTGAAAAGATTGGTTTACGGAAAATATCGAATTCTAATCTATTTCCCTTCTTTGTAATTTAACATCTAAATAATTTATTTTATTATCTGTTTTCTTTTCCACTGTGAATTTTATGTTGGGGTGTATATTATTTAGATAATTTAATGTAGAATTTAATTCAATATCATTTCCATGAAAACATACTAAGATGTCGTCCACATATCTAAACCAAAAGAGAATATTTTTTGCGTGTTGAGTTTTTAGAAAATTATTTTCTAGGTCTGACATAAAAATTTCTACTAGCAAAAGACTAAGAGAAAAACCCATGGCAAAACCGTCTCTGTTTGAAATATTGATTATTGAACTGGAAACAGATTCCGGTTATGCAAGTTTCAATATATCTTGTTGTATTGTTATATTGATGTTATTTTCTTGTAGCAGAGTTTTAATAATTTAACAATAAAACAATATGTATTTGAGATATTAGAGAACATTTTTGTTACATCGAATGAAACCAGGAGGGCATTATTTGGGGTGGAGATATTTTTAAGTTTAACTTCTAAAATTACGATAACGCATTTGTAAATCTTTACAAAAATATATTTAGTGTCGGTTAACAAAGTAATTAAGTAATTTTATTGTTAAGATTAAAACGTTTATGTGTTAAAACGTGTAGTTAAATATTTTGTTGTTAAAATTTACATCTATTCTTGATTATCTGTGGCTATGATTTGTCTTGAACTATACTTGAATATTAGGTCAAGTTACTCAAAACCACATTGTAACTGGATAGCGAATATTGTACCAATCAGATCGAGACATTGATAAAAAATAAGTGAACTAATATTCGGGGTTACTAGCCCAAATTTTTATTTCTTCCATTCCAGGCCAATTTTATTTTATAGATAAATTTACACACAGTAATTGCATATAACTTTCCGAAATAGACAAAAAGTTCTTAAGCTCATTTATAATTCAAGAAAATAGATCGCTTTCTCGAAAAAAAAGACAATGGTGTATTTTTAAATGTAGGTAGTAGCATTACCATCTATAACCACAACCTAATTTTCAGTGCAAGTTTTTTGTTATTTTGTAGATATTTCTAAAATGCTATTAAGTTTGATATCCTTGACATAATTTTTAAACCAGAACGCTGATTTTGCTCGTCTATGAATCAAAGTATATATACACTGAATAACGTTCTAATTCAGTAAGCCCACTGTTTTTAGTGTTCCGTACGGAACACATATAAGATCACTGCTGATTTCTAAATAGAATGTTCTAAAATTGGGTAAAAATAATTATCTAGATATAAAATATGTTACATTAGTCTAATTTATGAGAGAAGCTGTCTAAAACTTTATAAAATGTGTGTATTTTCACTTGAAATTTTCTAGAAATACGAAGAATGTATTCAGTTTGCCTCATAGGATCTCAGTATTTTGTTTGACTCACAAATAATTTTTTAGAACATTGTAGAAATAGCATTTTTGACTGATTTTCATACAGAATATTCTATAAATGATTCTAGAACTTGGAAAAATATATTGATCTCATGTGATTTGGGAGTGAATGAGCAAGGAATTCATAAAAATTTTGTATTTCAACTGATTTTAAAACTCTTTTAAGTTTGTCAAATATATTATTGTTGAATATTCCAGACTTTTATAAAATATTTTATTTTGAAAACACAAACTGTCTTCAAACATCAAAAAATTAATTAGCATTGGCTCAACCAACATTACACAGATCTTACAGTCAAATAACTCAACAAAATTTTCAAAAACCATATACCTCAAATCCGCTTGTATTATTAATTTTTTTGGAAATATCACGCTCCATATTGCCAACAGAAAATTGAACAAAATCAATATATTTTTTTTATGGGTCTTGCACACGTGCTGCAGGGAAGTCCCTTAAGCGCTCCAGGAATGGCACGTGTGCGGAAAAAGTGATTCACTTAGGAACATAACAGCTATTGACGATACTACATGAAAAATCTCAGAAATTGACATAAACCTAATCGATCTTGAACTCTTAGGTAACAATAATCTAATTTGGCTTCCAGGTAATTAAGAATTGTGCAATTTGTGTGCATTGATTTATTACTTTTTTTTATTGAATTTAGAAAATATATGTATATTTGTTAAGGCAAAACATAGCTATATTGGCTTCTTCGTAACATGGTATAGCTCTCTCTCTCTCTCTCTCTCTCTATATATATATATATATATATATATATATATATATATATATATATATATATATATATATATATATATATATATGTATGATACATTAAAATTCCGGGTTTCAATCCATTCGTCTAACAATAAATTTGCACGACGTTTCGCCAAAATCTCATTTGGCATTTTCAAGTACTCTTGCTGCTAACTCCAGTTAGCTTTGAGCGGCAGCAGCAATAAGATAACAGTATCGAGCAGCAGCAAGAGCACTTAAAAATACCAAATGAGATTTTGGCGAAACGTCGTGCAAATTCATTGTTAGATGAACGGATTGAAACCCGGAATTTTAATGTATTACATTCCACCATCCGTGAAAACATCTATTGTAACATTATATATATATATATATATATATATATATATATATATATATATATATATATATATATATATATATACATATGAATGAAGAAATGTGTGTAGTAAATTTGTACTGTCGTATAAATTTATGGTATTTCATATAAAATGAGGCACTTGTTTCTCATTTCCAGTAATCAAAAAAATTATATCTATTTTCGTGTTACCTAAAAATGTATAAAATACTTTAATTTGTAAATTCGTAATAAAATTTCACAAAAAAAGCGTCTCGAAGTGTTTTATGACAGTCTCGTAAAGTGCAATAGTACACACAATATTAAATTTTACATTTAAGTTGTATTCGCTCATTGGTTAGACCTTAAATTAAACCACTCAAATATATATCTAAGAATATACATCAAATTCCCAAAGACCACTGCTTGAAAAGTCAAGTGGAGTATAGATATACTTTATATTGAATACTAGGACTTACCGGCGAAATTCAACCCAGCTATAACCACAAAAGTAGAAACAGCCAGTAATGTTCGAAAGAGTTTACCAACTTTAACTTTTTTAAGATATATTTCAATAACTTCAGGCTCTGATTTGATCCATATTTCCTTTTCTCTCTCGATAACATCATCGAATAGTTCTAGAACATTATTTTTTAAGTATATCAATATTTTCATCATAGCCTTTGTTGCATTGACGACTACAGAAAAGCTGGCAAGTATAATTGGTAGTGAATTGCCGTTTACTGTTAATCTTAGTAGTTCTAGAACAAGCAATATATAAAATGCAATATAGTTTGCTCTTGCTATAATGGAATAAATAGAATATATTTTATTTAAACGTTGATTTTTACTTATGCTTCTTAACCATAATCCAGTAATTATCATTGGCGTTTTTATAAGATGTATTAGTTCACCTCTATATTCTTCAGCCATTATTCAGTATAAATACGACTTGCAGAATATTAAGTATTCTACATTAAATTTCCAAAGCAAATTTTCGTTTATATTTAAAAACACATTTACGTTTTTTTTTATTATTAAATATTTACATTTTACTTTTTTTTAATTTCTCTAGTTTTGATTTGTTTGGCTCAATATACAAAACCAATAAATATTTAATAATATAAATGGTACAGAGTGTTCCTCTTTCTAAAGAAGAATACAAAAATTTAAATGAGAAATCGTGGTTCTTGAGATTGGAGACCATTTCAAATTGGAGTGAGGTTCTGACGTTTCGTGTACGATTGTCCGATGCATCTTCGGGGATCTCTACTCTTCAAGATTATAGTAGTAAATAACCTCAAGGAAGCAAATCAGATATTTATACCTGACCTGGAGTCACGGACCCTTTACCCAGTCTAATGATCGTTTTCCTTGTAATTCAGACCGTAAGTCTCTATTATCGTTGTTATGATGCTTATGAATAGAGACCGGATTATATGCAACATAAAAATCTTGAAATATGCATGCAAATATGTATGAAAAATGCTTCAAATATGCATGAAAAGGGTCAAAATATGCAATATTAAATAATAATAAAAGTACTACTCAGTATATATCACCACTACACCAAACACTTTATTTTTGCACTCGACGCGCGTTTCGCTAACCATGTTAGCTTCATCACTCCTGATGAAGCTAACATGGTTAGCGAAACGCGCGTCGAGTGCAAAAATAAAGTGTTTGGTGTAGTGGTGATATATACTGAGTAGTATCATTGTGCCAAAGATTCCACATTCCCAACTTAATAATAAAAGTAGTAATTTTTATTTTTTTATTTCAAAATCAGCATAAAATTAACAAGTTATCGACGATATTTAAATTTAATTAACAATTATTTAACATTTTTTAAAAATTATTTAACATTTGTATTCTTGTACACGTAAACAATAAGGTATTGTTCCAAATGTTGGGTAGTAAGATTGTGTCTTCGATCTCTTAAAATATTTTTATGGTGGAAAAAGAGCGTTCCACATCCACTGAGGTAACTGGGCAGTATTTGAATTTGGGTGCTATGTTAGCACTTATTGTTTCTGGCAAAAGTTCACCCGTCCCATTAATAAAACTATCAATTTGACACAAGCAAAGGTTCAAAGCCTGGGTTATTGCACAAAATGTTTTCAAACTTTTCTTTAACTCTACGCGGGAATACATCTGATAATGTGGAGTTTATTTGACGGATTTTATTCATTAACTGAATTGATTCGGTCAACGCCAAACCTCGAGTTTTAAGCTTTTTAATACCCGCAGGTATGTGGGAAAAGTGAGTGCTAATCAAAGCTATGTTTTTTTTAATATCAGAATCGTGGATTGACGAACTGCCATAGCCTCTGCACTATCGAAGTCATTTACTACACCTTTGATGGCCTCGAAATGTTCATTGTAAAATAGTACAGCTTCAATCCATGTTCCCCCTCGAGTTACCACTGGTTCGGAAGGTAAAGGCACATTTGGCAGTTTTTCTTTATAGGCGTTATTGCGAACAGGTGCCTTAAAACACACTTTCTTTGCTGATGAAATCAGTTTATTTACATTTCCAAACGTGGATCGTACTTCTTCAGCGAGTCGATGGACTCCGTGAGCAAAGCACGTCACAGGAATTAAATTTGGATAAAATACTTGGAGGACTTTGGCTGCCTTGATCATATAGGGAGCAGCATCTGAGAGAAATATAAACACTCCTTCATCTACAGAAGATTCAGGAAACATTTTTTTAATACCCTCATTCACAAATCTGGCGATTGTAGAATGATTTGCCTTGTCAAGTTTTTTGCAGGCCACCAAATAGGAAGAAGAAGGCTCTAATCTTAATGCAACCACAATTAAATTCGCAATATAGCGACCACAACTGTCGGTAGTTTCATCAGCTGAAATCCAAATAATGTCATCCTTAAGTTCATTACGTATTTCTTCCAGAACATGTTGGTAAATTGTTGATATGTAATTTTTACGCAGGTATTTTTTGATTCAAGTAATATTTTCGCAGAAAATCTTTGAATGTAGGATTTGTAAGTTTGTGGAGAGGAATATTACTTGCAAGCAATGCTTCACATAAATCCATGCTAAAGTGGTTTTTTTTTGTTTGCCTATAGAAGTGGAATCACTGCTACTTGCTGCTGTTATAAGTTGTTGTCGTGGGCCTTTTTTTGCAATCCTGCGATATGAAGACTTGTCTTGACATGCTGGTTAATTTGAAACTTTTTTGTGCACGAAACATTTTTCTCTCAAACTCGCCAATATAAAACATTTCCGTCGTATGTAAATGTTCCAGAAGAGACACTTTTTTGCGGGTGGCATGGTACACGTTAAACTTTAACATAACACGTTAAAAATTTCAAAAAGACTACACTAATGCAAGCGCGTCAACAATAATGTTAAAACTGATATCTTGTTTTAAAATAAAAATTCGTCTTCGAGAAAATTGTTTATTTGATCTACGCTCAAACAAATATTCTTAGAAACTAACTACTTATCACTTAATATCCCGACCAAGAAACAAAGGAATAAAATACCGTCGTAATTTTGGGTATTCCCTTGGCACTATAACCTAATCGATGTTTAGACTATTGCAGGTAATGTCCCGACGATAAGATCGGTTCCAGACGGCGACATTAACAATACCCTGAGCAATTCAATTGCCTAGTAATACCGTGAAATATTGTAAATATAGGGGGGTAAAATATGCAATAATCGGTGAGAATGGTCTAAATATGCAAATGCATATGAAAATATGCAAATGCATATAATCCGGCCTCTACTTATGAATTTCGATCGATTCCCTAAACTTCGTTTATGAAAATTATAAACAGAAGCAAGAACTTTGGTTGTTAATAAGTTCTTCAATGAATCAATACTAGTTATTTCAGCTGACAAAGAAACATGACAGTAGTAATTAACAAGAACAAGTATGTGGAGAAACTCAACGAACGACTTAATGATAACACTTCCATTAGGATTAAGTCATTCATACTCCAATGGTAATATCGAATACACGATTTAGAACCTCAAATAACGCCTTCAATTTAACTTCTAAACAAAAAAATCCCTTAACTCGGGCAGCTCAAAGATTCCCATATTTTATGGACTCCTAAACATTCGTAAGGCCAATATACCACCCCGCGTAATTGTCAGTGCAATAGATTATCCAGTTTATAAATTAGATAAACATCTTGCAGACCTACTAAGTCTTTTCTTAGGCAAAACTAGTTAATTTTATTTAGAGGTTGAAAACTGTATAGTTGAACTCGAGATATATTTTGAGGTTGAATCATTATATACAAGGGTTAGTAGATTATTTGTGAAAATACCTCCTCCTCTCAACACACAATTATAGTGTCTCCTCCTCTCAACACACTGATTTAGATATCATATTATTAAATTTTGGTTTATTCGATATATCGACCGATCGATATATCGATAGTATTATTTTTGTAAAAAGACACACAAAAAATGATACCAAATATGATTTGGAGATCCAGGTTTTTTTATGGAAGTTTTATACCTGAACTTTCCTAACTTTATTTATTACATATGAAAATGGCACCAGAATTACGTTGCACAGTGGTTCGGTAAAATACAAAGTCATTTTTATTAACAATTATTTCTAATTTTTGTTATGACTAAGGAACCTAGATTATCTTTGATTGTGTTAGCGGATACTTGTTGGAAATTCATAATAAAATTATATAAAAAAAAACAACACTATGTTTTAATTTCCAATATATTTAAAGTCATTTGATAATTGTTTCACCATACAATGGCTTCTTCAGAACTAAATAAATAAGTAAATATTTACTTCTGAAGAAGCCATTGTATGGTGAAACAATTGTCAAATGACTTTAAATATATTGGAAATTAAAACGTAGTGTTGTTTTTTTTATAGAACCTAGATTAATTAAACTAACTAAAAATTGTAAATAATATTTATTTAAAAAAGAAAAAATTTAAATATAATTAATTTTACATCATCATCATCCGAGATTTCGTAAGGTTGGGATTTGTAAGGTGACCAAGTTGGTATATAAAGTCATCTGGTACTGGTGACGGAATAGTTCAACTCTCATGCCAGTTATATTGAAGGGATCCATTCAACTCATCGCTGTCACTCTTGTCCTTTTCTGTTGGTTTCATACTATTTAAAACAACATCCTCTTTCGACGAGGGTGGTGTTCTGGTAGCGGTGTCAGACGAAAAAACGTCCGAATCTTGAATCAGATGCTAAAGATTTGTGGATATGTATAGAGACGAGTACTGGTAAAAATATGTATTTTTGCTGCGTGTACCTTCCATTAGGGTGACTATGTTTTTTAAATATTTTATTGTTATTTAAGTCTAAAACACAACCTGTGTTTACTGTAAAAATTGGGAGTTAAATGATGCAGTGCTGTATACAAACCGAAAGCGTATAGAATTATGGAATTATTTGCAGATCTACCATCATGATTAAATAATGCTTTTGAGATATAGAAGTGGTTTGTTATACATAGTTTGTATTTCTTTCGAACAGCGGGCGTTAATTTCAATACTTTAACGACGTTAAGATATGCAACATAATATACGGATCTGCACCCTACAATTTGTAATTGCAGTTTACAAGTGACATTTTTAGATATTTTGTGCTGTATTGTTTAATTTAATCGATCTAGTAAGTAACACCCAAAAGATATCGAAACCATAATACTCATTATATATAAATTTTGTAATTGTACTTAGGTACAGAAATGTTAGAAGAGTGTTGGAATGATTGTATCGCTCTTGAAAGAGACTATAATGATGAATAAAGTCGAATTTTGCAAAAAAAAATGTTTTTAAGTAGCCAGACCAAAAATTTTTCCGCTTACTTATTATATATATATATATATATATATATATATATATATATATATATATATATATATATATATATATATATATATATATATGTATGTATATATATATATATATATATATATATATATATATATATATATATATATATGTATGTATATATATATATATATAAATATATATATATATATATATATATATATATATATATATATATATATACATGTTACTATAGAGGTTTTCACGGATGGTATACATGAGCCACTTTCTCTCGACTTTCTCATTATTTGATAAAGTTTTTTGGAACCAATCAGCCGCAGTCTTTTCCTTGCTCTGGTCTACGTTCAATGAGACAATACATAAACTTGTCGTCGTTCTTGGGCCATGAGTTAGGGTCATTATAGTTTATGCATTTAGGCGTATCTAAATCAGTACCTTCAGAATCCAATATAGGTGCAACGTCTGAAAGAAACAGCGATCATTAAACTACTAACTGTTAATTTTATTGAAATCGGTTCAGTAGATTTGACGTGAAAGATTAACAAACAGACAGAGAGGTAGATAGACACACAGATAACACACTTACGAATTTATAATATTAGTATTGATGAAGGTGATTTTACACGACAATATATTGTATATCACCGATGTACGTCAGAAAATAAATACCTACACACAACACAAAAATTTCTGTTCTGCGCATATCTAGCATCATTTTCTTTTACAGTTTAAGTACTAGCTGCTTCGTCGTCAATGTCAACAATATCTTCAATAGTAGAAACTGTGTCGGTCTGTGATTGTGACGTACTGGTCGCTCTATCTTGAGGATTCGTTAATATCCATTTATTTATTGTACTAACTAAATCTTTTTGTTTTTCTTTTCGTTCGTCTAACAAATAATTTGCACGACGTTTCGCCAAAATCTGGCTGGTTAACTAGCTTTTAGTTTTAACAGGAGTTCGAGCTATATATATATATATATATATATATATATATATATATATATATATATATATATATATATATATATATATATCGCTTCATTCGACGGAAATTTCCCCTCAAGCCAATTTTTTTGGTTAAAGAAAAAAAGCAACTTGGGTCAAATCGGGGGAATAAGGTGGATACAGAACTATTTCAAAGCTCAGCACGTGCACTTTTGCCATTGCATCAACCGCTTTGTGAGCAGGTGGAGTGTCCTGGTGAGGGAGCATTTCTTGCACGCCAATCTCGATTGCTTCTGCTTCAACCCACTAAAGATCCAGCAATATTGCGTATTAAGAGCCTCTCCCATTTTACCCTTTTCCAAATAGTCAATTATAATGTTACCTTGTGATTCCCAAAAAAGGTTGACATCATTTTTACCGCCAATATAACTGTTTCGCTTTTTCTGGTGCACTTTTGCCTTAACCCACCCACTGCTTTGAATGCCGTTTTGTCTTCGGGGTGTAATGGTGGCTCCACATTTCGTCACGGTCACAAAACGCTGACAGAAGTCCTTTGTATTACGCTGTAACTTTTCCAAACACAATTTGAAAATGTCATTTTTCGTGTGCTTTTGTTCTGGACGTGGTACCCATCGCGCGCTCAGCTTTTTCATTTTTAGGAGTGATTTTTCATCACTATATCATGCATCTTATCGACCATTTCTACCGAAAAAAACCTCAATTGGGCGTTCTGAATGTGCAGCCTCTGCAGTGCTCGTACTGCCACTTTTAAATTCATTTGTCCAGTAATAAATGGTGCAGATTCCTTGTATACTTCCGTGTATTTAGTTTCTATCTGGGTGTCACATTCGACTTCAGCCATTTCTACGAACCACATAACACCGATCATTTACGATAGCTGCCAACAAACAAATGCGCGTTACATCGGTTTGAAACTTTGAACACAACCATTTCAAGAATCACACTTACCAAAACCGCTCAACAAAATTTCCCTCCATTTTGTAAAAATTTACCAAACTTGTCAATCCATCAAGATAAGCCAATTAAAAGTTTGTGTTGTGGATAAAAATCTGTTATATTTCTGAATTCTTCTTTCTGTGCGTAATATATATATATATATATATATATATATATATATATATATATATATATATATATATATATATATATATATATATATATATATATATCACTGTGTTGCAAAATATTAGGTTTAAGTTTATTTCTTCATTTATTCATGAACAAGGAGTTAAAAAAGTGTAGGAGGAGGTCGGAAGAGTCTCTTCATATGTATCTTGTTTTGTTGTGTTGGGATATTTTAATAGTTTAAATTATTTATAATAATACATATAAGGGTTTAATAAGATACAAAGAAGTTTAGCAGGGGGATTTCGTATATATTTTGTTATAAGTCCTTACCCAAGTTTTTAAAGTCAAGGAATCTGAAAATTGTATTATTTTTTCTTTATTTTTATTTAGTTGAACATGTAATGCGTTAACAAGGTAGAAAGGGTAAGGGAGGTTGATTCGAATATAGTGCGTCATTCGTCCATTTCAGGTTACTTGGAATTGACGAATTCGAAAATTGTATTATTTCTTCAATATTTTCAATTGGTTAAACACGTAAGGAAGGGGAGGATGCTAAAGATATTGTTTGGTATATATTACCTCAGACGTCTTTTTCAAAGTTTTTGAAGGGAAGGAATCTGAAAAGTGTTAATTTTTTTTATTATTTTCAATCGATCAAATGTGTGGATATAGGAGAAAGTTATACGAGTTTCATTGTACATATCGTCTTAGAGTAGTTCAGCAGAGGAATCTAAAAATTGTGTTATTGAGAAGATATTGTCGGATTTTAGTTGTAAATATATCTTAAACTTTTCCTGCTCTTAACTCCTTTTTTATGATTAATACGAAATTCCTAGTATTTAAAATAACGGCTTGTAATGTTTGGATTAAGTTATGTTTTAGTGTGTTTAGAAC
This sequence comes from Pachyrhynchus sulphureomaculatus, assembly GCA_019049505.1. Taxonomy (NCBI): domain Eukaryota; kingdom Metazoa; phylum Arthropoda; class Insecta; order Coleoptera; family Curculionidae; genus Pachyrhynchus; species Pachyrhynchus sulphureomaculatus. The sequence continues at coordinate 10,047,920 of CM032454.1, forward strand.
TATGATTATAAATCCTGGCTAAATCGCTTTCTTGAATTTTTTAGAAGAAATAATGTTTTTTTCAAGAACCGTTTTTTAGTTAAATCTCCACCACAAATGCACATTTGATCTAATTATACAAAAAACTAGCTCTAGATAAGTATACGATATATTGAAACATTATTTTTAAACTATTCATGGAGATTGTTATTTAAATAATAATAAAAACATGCAAATGCTTGCAGATGCTTTATTTTAGTGCATATAAATAAATACATATGAAGTTCGTGCATTTTCGATTCAACATTAATACCAAAATAAAGTGGGTACCCTTTTCCGTTGCCTTTTTTTTTAATCTCTATAACTAGTCATTTTAATACTTATTCCTAATATAACAAAACTTCATGTTAATTATATTTGTTTTATATTATTTTTTTCCTCCGAAAAGGATAAAAAATAAATTTGGAATTAAATAGGATATTCAAAATCTTAATTACGCAACGTAGTTTTAGGTTACTCTGTATATACAAAAATGTTAAACTTTTTTTTGTAAAGAGATGATCCATTTACTAACACCGAATCCTGTACATATGTTGTATTGTTACTACTTTAAAGTGCTAATAATTTTACTTTAATGCTGAAATGCAGGAAACGATATCAATGTCTTTTTTAAAATCAGTACCATTATTTACTTCCTCATAATACTTGCATATGAGTAAGCTGCCTTCATGATCTAAAAACAATTAATAAATTTAAAAATAAAATATACCTGCTTCAAGAAATGCTCTGATAATTATAAGTTACTTTTTTTGCTTATTTTTATTATTTACTTAATATTTATTTTGATTACTTGCTTTTCTGTCTACTGTAAATTTAACTCTCTCCTAGCAACATATGTCTAATATAAATAATGAATATTGTTATGTAATTTAAAATGTAAAAACTTATATACTAAACTCCAACTTTTTTGTGCAAAAACTTTTATACCAAACACCAACTTCTAAACTAACTAAAAACAATTTATAGTAGATTAAAAAAATATCATAACGTATATTTTCGGGTATCTTTAAAGTCGATAAATTTTTGAAAAATATTTCTTATTGTAAGTTAAAATACTTATTTACACCAATATTAACGTATAGACGTTATATCAATAAGTAGTTAGATAAGAAAATTTTCTATCAACCTTATATAATCTACCATTTTATATATATATATATATATATATATATATATATATATATATATATATATATATAAAAATGAATCATATATTAGAGCCTATAAACCACTCTAAATTCTACTCAGTATATATCATCACTACACCAAACACTTTATTTTTGCACTCGACGCGCGTTTCGCTAACCATAGTAGCTTCATCAGGAGCAATGATTGACTAAAGCTAAACTACAAATCTACCCTATTTATACTTAGCCTAACCCTTGAATTACTCAGGCGGAACTAATGGCATAGGCAAAGCCATCAGTTCCGGTCAAGTAACCAGTAGAGGGGACTATAAGAAATAGGCCCTCTGTCTTTATTTAAACTACTTTTACATTTTATAATTTCCATACTTTCGTATGCGTTCAACAATCTCCTATCAGATACATCTTTAATTAATCTTAGATTATCTAATGTTACAATATGATCAGCTTCAAGGACATGTTCGGCAATGCTAGACTTTTCTGTTCTACTGTATTTTAAGTGTGCTAATCGTTATGACGTTGACTTAGTAAATAAGCTAATAAATAGCAAGGGACTCAATAAGGTATTTAATAAGGTAGGCCTCACCTTAGTCTATAAGTCATCAGACAATCTGAGGAATATCTTAGGAAATCCCAAAGATAAGATTCCTAATTGTGAGAAAAGTAGAATTTATAAAAATAGTTGTAATGATCGTGACAAAAAGTATGGTGGGCAAATTAAAAGGTCAATTAAAACACGATTTAAAGAACATTTAGCACACTTAAGATACAGTAGAACAGAAAAGTCTAACATTGCCAAACATGCCCTTGAAGCTGATCATATTGTAACATTAGATAATCTAAGATTAATAAAAAACTTATCTGATAGGAGATTGTTGAACGCATACGAAAGTATGGAAATTATAAAATGTAAAAGTAGTTTAAATAAAGCCTATTTCTTATAATCCCCTCTACTGGTTACTTAACCGGAACTGAGGGCCTTGCCTATGCCATTAGTCCCCCCTGAGTAATTCAAGGGTTAGACTAAGTATAAATAGGGTAGATTTGTAGCTTAGCTTTAGTCAATCATCGCTCCTGATGAAGCTAACATCGTTAGCGAAACGCGCGTCAAGTGCAAAAATAAACATTTTTATGTACGATACCATATCTCAAATGTCCAAAATTTCTGTAATAGTGTTAGAAGAAGATAAGTAATTAGTAGCTCGAATTCGAAACTTTTTAATATCTGCCACATTAAAAGAGTTAAATTTAGAAAGCTAAGTATTCATATATATTATTTTGCTAAGTTGGGAATGTGGAATCTTTGGCACAATGACACTACTCAGTATATATCACCACTACACTAAACACTTTATTTTTGCACTCGACGCGTGTTTCGCTAACCATGTTAGCTTCAGCAGGAGCGATGATTGAATAAAGCTAAATTACAAATCTACCCTATTTATACTTAGCCTAACCCCTGAATGACTGAGGCGGAACTAATGGCATAGGCGAGACTATCAGTTCCGGTCATGTAACCAGTAGAGGGGACATTAAGAAATAGGCCCTCTGTCTTTACTTAAACTACTTTTAAATTTTATGATTACCATAATTTCGTATGCATTTAACAATCTTCTATCAGATAGATTTTTGATTAATCTTGGATTATCTAATGTTACAGTATGATCAGCTTCAAGGGCATGTTCGGCAATGCTAGCCTTTTCTGTTTTACTGTATTTTAAGTGTGACCTTTTAGTTTGCCCAACATACTTTCTGTCGCAATCATTACAACTAATTTCGTATATTCCACTTTTCTCACAATTAGGAAATCCCAAAAATAAGATTACTAATTGTGAGAAAAGTGCCTTCCTTATAGTCCCCTCTACTGGTTACTTAACCAATAGTTCCGCCTGAGTAATTCAAGAGTTAGGCTAAGTATAAATAGGGTAGATTTGTAGTTTAGCTTTAGTCAATCATCGCTCCTGATGAAGCTAACATGGTTAGCGAAACGCGCGTCGAGCGCAAAAATAAAGTGAAGAATTTTTTGATACAATTTTTATAAATTAAATATTACCAATAAAAATGACTCTGTTGTCATTGGGCCAAATGGACCAATAGTCATTACTAAAGGTCTCTGGGCTCGGATCATTAAAATCTGTGTTAACTGTAAACCATCTTTATTTAGTAGGTGCCATTTGCTTTCAAATGCAGCTTCTGCAACAAGCCGACTCTAAAAAAAATAAGTTGTTTGCTACACACTACTTTTATAAACCGATCCATTCAGTTTATTAGCTTGCAAATATTAAAACATTTTTCTATTCTAAAACCGAACTACCTGTTTTGGTATTCGCATCGCCAAAGATTAAAACATTTCTGCCCCGACTGCCGTGTTTTCTTTTTAGTGAATGTTTACCAATTACGGGGGTAAGGTGCCAAAAGGGTTAATGTTTTTAGTGTTCCGTACCGAACACTTATAAGATCACTTCGGTGTCTGTATGTCTGTCTGTCACACCCGATTTTCTCCGAAACTATTTGTCATCGAAAGTTGAAATTGGGTACTAATATAAGAATTGATGGCCTCATCAGAGCCGTGTAGTTGTGAAAGTTAAATTTTGACTTAAGGGGTTCGTTTTGAGGGGTGAAATCGGAAGTGAGAAAAAATTTTTTTACTAGTTCATCGAGTGTAGTGTCAAATGAAAGCTTGTGAAAACACGAATAAAAAATATACATATAATGTAATACTTGCGCGCACTTTTCTTTGTTTTATTTTTAAAAAATGGCGAAAAATCGCTCTCCCCTCGCCTTATCTCGAAAAGTACTTATCAAAAAATTTTGAAAAAATTCTGGAATATTCTCCACGGGGTGTAGATTGAACGAAATTTATCACTAGTGCATTACCTTTAATAATTTATCTGGTATATAAAAAAAACAAAAAATTTCACGTTCATAAGTTTTCGTTAAAGATTGGAAACAAACTTTGTTGAAAACCCATTTGGGGTGTGTTTTGTGAAGTCACTGATCATTTTATACCTCCGTAACAATTTTTTTTATTTTTAAGAGCAATCAACGTACGGAACACTAATTGCGCAAGTTCAACTTGCACTTGACCGGTTTTTTTTCTATTCTAAAACGGAACCGGCTCTTTTAGTATTCGCATCGCCAAAGATTAAAGCATTTCTGCCACGACTGCCGTGTTTTCTTTTCAGTAGATGTTTACCAATTACGGGGGTAAGGTGCCGGAAGGGTTAATGTTTTTTTTTTTAAGAGTGATCACATAGTGATTAAGAAATTTACAGAACATATAGATTATAACAGCAAGTAAGATAGATTGTATCATTGGTACAGTTGATTAAGTTTTAAATTTATCATAGATATTTTATATGGAGATGCATTGCAAATTGAAGGTACATTTATTTATTTCGTATGGAGGTACATTGCATCAATTGAAGTTAAATAAAATTACCCAAATGAACCAAATCATGACCGAGAAATAAGTTGCTGAAGACGATAGAAGACTATTACAAAGAACTATACGCATCGAAGAAACAAGAGGAACGAGTGAAAGTTATAATCAACGTGGACTCAGAAGAGATACCACAAATATCGGAAAACAAGGTCTTCGCAGCGCTGACAGAGATGAAAAATGGACGTGCGCCTGGTGAAGAAAATATCAACTGAAATGCTGAAATATGGAGAAAAATGCACTATAAAACTAACATAAAGTTGTTGCTAAACCAATGTATGGAAGAGAACAGAATACCGGCGGTATTGGAAAACGCGGAGGTCATTCTATTACACAAGAAGGGAGACCGAGCAGATATTGGAAACTATAGACCAATAAGTTTGTTATCCCACCTATATAAACTTCTAACGAAAATAATTACTAGGAGAGTGACTGCCAAATTGGACTTTTATCAGCCGTTAGAACAAGTGGGTTTTAAAAGAGGTTACAGCACAATTGATCACCTCCAAATAATGAAAATGCTCATCGAAAAGTGCGAGGAATATAATCAGCCGCTCCATTTGTGTTTTGTGGACTTTCAAAAAGCTTTTGACACGGTGGAGCTGTGGGGAATATTGAAGGCGCTACGAGAAGCTAGAATCGACTCACGCTATACAAAATTAGTGGAAAATATATAGCTTAATGCCATAATCCACGTGAGACTAGACGAAGAAAGAAAAACCAACAAAATCCCGATAAAACAAGGAATGAGAGAGGGAGATACTATATCCCCTAAATTGTTCACACTGGTCCTGGAAAATATCTTTAAAGAATTGGATTGGAACGAGAAAGGGGTAAACATAGATGGAAAATTTTTAAATCACTTTCGTTTTGCTGACTATATTGTCTTGATAAGCCCAGATAAAAATCAACCAGAAAGTTTGTTAACAGAACTAGACTTAACAGCAAGAAAGGTAGATCTGAACATGAATCTAAGAAAAACTAAAATCAACCTGGTGCCAGCAAACCAGGGACAGAGGATCATGGAAAGAGCTAGGGGGGGGGGTACGTCCAGCAGGGGACAAATGAAGGCTGAAGAAGAAAAAGAAGACCCAAATGAATTATACAAAAATATAACCAACCAACCACATACACAAAGTTCAGAGAAAAATCTATTTGAAATTCTGTTTTTATTGCCCCTAAACAGCTGTTAAATAAAAACTAGCGGATCTCAATAAAAATCGACCCTAAACCAATTTAATAAAAAAAAGTAATATATAAAAATTGTTCTATTTTAAAATAATTACTTCTTACTTACACAGTATTATAAAGTAAACATTTTGACAGGTAATTCACCAAAATTTTAGTTGCTTCCTTGTACACGTAAAAAAGATAATAAAATAAACGTTGAAATGGATTGTTCCCCTTTATTATTTTAATCTAGAAACAATTTTTTTGTCAGACGTCAACGTTACTTTAAAATCGTCGCTGCCTGGGAGGCTCTTGTATATTATATATTACATATTTTTGTAAGGACTTGATGTAATTTCCACAGTTTTTTGTACAGTCGAGTGGCTGAAGCCGGTGCGTAGTAAGGCCTAGCAGTTGTAACCTGAACTAACCTTTGCTACGTTCAACGGTTCCAGGTTCTTCGAATGCGTTGTATGTCCACCAAGCAGATGTAACACTTTTTTTTTCACGGTTTATTTTTACGACGCTTATAAAATGTTTTATCCATTTTACAAACTTTATATTTTACAGTTTGAGTTAATATAGCCTGGAATGATGACAACACTCTCAGAAGGTGTGCAATTCCTCAATTCAAGATTTTGTCACATTCTTTTAAATATTTAAACTTAAAACTTTCTGCGCTTTTTTCTGAATGGTGGAAACTCCACTTTCAACACCGTTAAATATTATATAGTTATGCGTTATTAAAAGATGAAAATTTCTTTTTATCTGCGACTTTTTTAAAGTGAGGGTCAATTTTGCCCTACTCTCCCTACTCGAAAACAACTGTTAACGGGAAGTAATATATTTGTTCTCGCGCCTTACGAAGGCCAAGGTCGGTCTTTCATGGGCGGGGTGATTTTATAAATATTTCGTAAAAAGTAACTTTGCCTCTTTTTTGTTTG
>CM032454.1:10057159-10209722 GCA_019049505.1 Pachyrhynchus sulphureomaculatus
GCTATTATGAGATATAGCGGAAGTAGTTACATTACCTCAATATGTAATTCATTGCAACTCCAAGACAAGCAGAATATTTGTATAATTAGTAAAATGAAAAATTGCATGAACCAAAGCATTTCTGTAAATTCCATCTACAAAAAAAACATTTCAAAGATAAAATCAAATAAAAGGATCTCATTCATTACTTAACTACACATGATGATTGTTATATGATTATATAATAAGTCTACAGCTACAAGAAAAAGGGTACGATAGAATCAATTATCCCGAAAATCTTCAATGGATAATATTCACCATAATATTTCAACCTAGGAGGTAGTTCGGATTTAATTTTACGGCATAAGGTTTGCACACAAATATTCATGCTCTCGACTAAGAGAGGATATAAGAAGTATCTCTTAAATTTGTAAACAGTATACCACTTGAGAGGTATGTTTCTGATATATATATAAATGACGAAGAACATACCTCAATTATAAAGAATAAAATTAAAAATAAAAAATCTGCTGGCAGTGTTAACATCTCAACCCGCTGCAGGGATTTTTAACTCATTTAATAGACTTTTCATTTAAATACGGGGTTTTCTCCTCAGTTCTAAAAATTAAAAAACTTATTTATTTCTATATTCGAAAAAGGGATGATATGCAATTGAGATCTACAGGGCCTGTAGTACTCAATAATCTATATTTTCTAAATTTTTTAGATACTATTTTCCGGACAGACTGCGACAATTTTTCTCAAAATTAAATATTATCTCTTCTTGTCGATTTAGCTTCAGAGTAAATTAATTGTTATACGTATACTTTTTACTAGTTTAACATAATGTGGAATTCAAATATCATGGTAGCTCTTGTACACCTCAAATAACACAGCTGCACTTAAAGTGCATATAGATCATTATTATTATTATATAACCTGTCCAGAGAACATATGTATGAATTAAAAAAAAAAACACGTAAATCGGATAAATGGTTCTTGAGTGATAAGAGAAGATTATAGATAACCTTGCCAGAGAACAAATGTATGAATTAAAAAAAAAAAAAAACATGTAAATCGGATAAGTGGTTCTCAAGTCATAAGCGCATTAACGGACAGACAGACAAACAGAGAGACGTTGCATATATTATGTTCTTTACTTCATAATATTGTTCCATATTTAATGGTTTAGGCAGTGTATTGCAAGAGAACGCGCTAGCGGCAAACTTTTTTCCGACTTGAATCACTATTATTTATATTATAAAATATATCCTATAACCTGGCCAGAGAACATACGAGGCTGGTTTGAAAAGTCCGTGCAAAGTCCGAGAGATGGCACCACCGGCGCGTATCGAGGTCATGTTTAGTTAGTAGCATCTCTTGAATGAACGCACACCAAGTTTCAGCCATATTGGTCTATTTCTTTGTGTTTGGCATTCGTGTGAATCAAGGAAGTCGAGTGATTTTCAAGAAATGGACGAAAAAGAATTTCGTGTGGTGATTAAACATTACTTTATGAAAGGCAAAACGCCTCAGGAGACTAAAGAGAAGCTTGATAAACATTATGGTGACTCCGCACCTTCGATTAGAACAGTTTATAAGTGGTTTCAATATTTTCGGACTGGCCATATGGGCACAAGTGACGCTGAACGTTCTGGACGGCCTGTGGAGGTTACGACTCCAGAAATCATTGATCAAATCCATGATATGGTGATGGATGACAGAAGAGTTAAGGTGCGTGAGATTGCTAGTGCTGTGGGCATCTCGACTGAACGGGTACATAATATTTTGCATAAACATTTGGACATGAGAAAGCTATCCGCAAGATGGGTGCTGCGATTGCTCACGCTTGACCAAAAACGGAATCGTGTGAAGTGTTGCAAGGATGGTTTGCAGCTGTTCCAGAAGAATCCGGAGGACTTTAAGCGTCGTTTCCTCACTGTGGATGAAACATGGATACATTCAACAATCTAAACAATGGATTACCAAGGGGGAATCTGCACCAAAAAAGGCGAAGACCGTTCCTTCGGCCGGAAAGGTTATGGCGACCGTCTTTTGGGATTCGCAAGGGATAATCCTCATCGACTATCTGGAAAAGGGTAAAACTATTACAGGTGAATATTACTCATCGTTATTGGACCGTTTGAAAACCGAGCTGCAAGAAAAACGCCCGCGATTGGCCCACAAGAAAGTACTTTTCCATCACAACAACGCACCAGCACACACCTCAGCAGTTGTGGTCGCAAAATTAATGGAAATAGGATTCCAACTCGTTTCACATCCCCCCGATTCTCCAGACTTGGCTCCCTCGGACTACTATTTGTTCCCCAATTTGAAGAAATGGCTGGCGGGACAAAGATTTTATTCAAACGAGGAGGTGATTGCAGACACTAATGGATATTTTGCAGACTTGGACAAATCCTATTATTCGGAAGGGATCAACAAACTAGCACATCGTTGGACGAAGTGTATAAGCCTAAAAGGAGACTATGTCGAAAAATAAAAAAGGTTTACCCCAAACACATGAGTAGTTTTTATTTTTGCACGGACTTTTCAAACCAGCCTCGTATGTAGGTTTTAAAAAAACACTTAAGTCGAATAAGTGGTTCTCGAGTGATCAGTGCACTAACGGACACACAGACGGACATACAGAGAAACGTTGCATTTTATATATATTATAGATAGAAGAATATAGAGAACCTGGCCAGAGAACAGATGTATGAACTAAAAAAAACACGGAAATCAGATAAGTGTTTCTCCAGTGATAAGCGCACTAACGAACAGACAGACAGACAGAGAGACGTTGCATTTTATATATAATACAGATATTCTTTGCTACATGATATTGTTCCATATTTAATAGTGTAGGCAGTGTATTGCAAGATAACGCGCTAGCGGCAAACTTTTTTTAGACTTGATTCACTATTATCGTTACTGCTTATTCCCTATGTTACCTAACGTAATAAAATATAGCCTATAACCTGGCCAGAGAACATATGTATGTTTAAAAAAAAAACACGTGAATCGGATAAATGATTCTCCAGTGATAAGCGCAATAACGGACCGACAGACAGACAGAGAGACGTTGCATTTTATATATAATACAGATATTCTTTGCTACATGATTTTGTCCCATATTTAATAGTTTAGGCATTAGCATTTTATATATATTATAGATGATCTATATAATATATATCGAACGCAACGTCTCTCTGTCTGTCCGTTAGTGCGCTTAGCACTCAAGAACCACTTATCCGATTTACGTGTTTTTTATATAAAATACATATGTTCTCTGGCCAGGTTAGAGAAGTCAAGTCCATGCGAGCGGAGCCGCTGGCACGACTAGTATTTATACAGATTGTAAATTTTCTTGCAACGTTTCCTAATGTAATGGACCTAACATCTTTTCAGAGGACTTGAGGATTAGTTAAATTCCCGTACCCAGATCGAATGGGTAAATATTTTATTCAATATGATAATAGTGACCTTTTGGGTACTACAAGGTTTCATACATTGAATATACGTACTTACTTACTTAATCCTTTCTACCCCTTTCTACCCCTTTTTTATGAGTGTAAGGCCAGTAGAGTTGAGTTATTCTACATTTGTCTTTTCCATATTCCCTTCTATATCTTTCTAGTCTGTTTAAATTGCCGACTGCCTCTTTTGTTTCTTCTGTATTAGTTTCTTTTGTTTGTTTGAGTTATGTATCTTGTTCCGGTATTATGTCTCTATGTTAATTTTTGTATGTTCTGTTGTTCCCATCTGATAGTTCTTTATAGTATTCCCTCCATCTTCCCATAATTTTGTCTTCTTCTTTTATGACATTTCCTTCTAATTTTTTGCATCCATTTCCTTTCCTTTCTGTTTCTGTGATTCCTGCATAGTACATTTGTTGTTCTTCTGTCAGTTTATCCTCTTTTCCGTTTATGCCCCTAATATTTCGTGCTCCCAATCTAATAACTCGATAATTCTTTCCCATTTCTTTCTTCCTATCTATTTCTTTGATTATCTTCTTATTTGTATTCCTTTCATTAGTCCTCCCTTCCGTATCCTTTATCTTTGCCAGGGTCGTCGTCGATCTACCTATCTCTCTCCTTTTTCTCAGTTTTTTGACTTGATGGTCGTAGTGTTCTTTGTTTGTTCTTTCTTCCTCAATGTCCCAGTTATATTCTCTTCTTTCGATTATGATTTTTTTGATATCCTATATGCTTCAATTTCTTTTGAATTTCCCGTTCATATTTTGTTAAATCGTTGTTTGTGTAAACTCTCTCTCTTAGATTTCTCAGTTTGTTTTTATTTTTCATCACAACTTCTTTATCTACCGTGTTTCCAAGTTCTATCTTGTTTGTAGTCGCTCCTATTTTTATCACATCTTTAATCTGTAGTTTTGTGTCCATACTCCTCTCCATAAAATGTTCTACACCCATTTTCAGATCTGGGTGGTTATTCGCTTCAAATCTCATTCCCGATATTGCAATATTATTCCTTACATAATCTTTTTCCAGGCTACTCATCTTCAAATCCATACTTCTCATGTTTTCTCTAATTATCTTATTTTCCTCTTTCAATACTTCATTCTCCTCCCTTAGTTCCTTCAACTCTTGTTGGTATCTCTCCTGATATTGTTTTATTTCCTTTATATCTGACATTAGTTCTCTGATTATTTCTATTAAATTATCTATCTTATCAACTATTTTGTTTTTCTCTTTCTGTGGTCTTCTTATCAGCTTCTTACTCTTCTTGAATATTCCCATTGGCTCTTCTTTTTCTTCGACTCTTTCTCTTTTCAAGTCTTCTGATGTATATGCATCGCTATCCACTGTTCTTTCTGTTATAAAAACTTTACGTGTGCTCCTCGTATATTCCACTTTCAAACACGGAAGAAAAAGAAAAAAAAAACTGTTGTTTTTATTTATCATCGTTCTCCGGTGGTTCGCTCACCTTATACGCAGTAAAACGATCAAGGTCGTCGCTTATCGTTTCGTTAGCTTCATACAATTTCACAGAATTATTCTTATTAACCTCAACATTTTTTACTTATTGTCTTAATTCTAACCCTACACTCTGGTTTATTTCTAGTCCCTCTCGTTTGCAATCGACAAAAAATAATTAAATAGATCGAAACACTACAGCAATAATGCTCGTTGAACGAGTTGACATTGCCGGGCGTTCGATTCACATGCACACACTTCGCGATCCGAAACTCAACTCTTGAATATATGGACTTAAAAATAGGCCTTTCTTGTCTACTCGGTTATTACCTTTATTATACTAAGTGTTACTGAGGCTGCATCAAAAGAACTTAGAACAAACTCCATCATGATAATATACTTGCACCGATCATTAACACGTTGAATAAATCTGCAAATATAGTCTTATAAAGAAAAACTTAATAAACATGGTAGTATCGTTTATTAATTCCTACTTTTTCTAGAGCTCATATCTTTTTATTAGGTTTTATCTAAATAAAATATCAACGTTTTTAATCATTGAATTTCATAAATAAAAATTAAAAAATTATTGATATTCGATAACTAACTAGCAAAAGTATAATATATACAGTCAGTCGAAAAATTCTCCATACACCACCTGCTTTCTGTACTATTTTTCTGTTATATTTAACTAATTAATTGGAACTATGAGAAATTAAAAGATACCATAAGCAAAATCCAAGTAACGCAGAGTATAATGGAAAGAGCAATGCTTGGTCTATCCCAACCAGACAGGGTGACAAATGTAGCCTTGCGTAGAATAATGGGACTGTCGGATGCGGTAGAAAGAATAGCCTGCTTGAAATGGAATTGGGCGGGCCATGTGGCCAGAAGAACAGATAACCGCTGGACTAAAACAATTATTGAGTGGAGACCCAGACAGGATGCATTTAGAAGCCGAGGACGCCCCCCGGCACGATGGTCCGATGACATTAAGAGGATAGTTCCAGGCTGGATGACTGTTGCTAGGGATCTTATACAATGGCAAAAATTAAGGGAGGCCTATGTCCAGCAGTGGACACAACTGGCTGTTTGATGATGATGATGATGAGAAAAACATGTTTAAATTGATATTTGAAAGTTAACTAACGAGAATTAGTATTAGAAACAACTACGAAACATTTTATTTAGAAGTTACATCATTGGTATAAAAATGTAAGCAAAATTAATGTCAAAAAAGTTTCCATACGCTCAAGAACTGCACTGAAAAAAACACGTTATAATCAGCCCCATTTTATCAAGCTATCTATTGCTTTTGCTATTTGCTTTTCGGCCGTAATTTATAAACTGTCACTTGTTGCTAGTAATTTTGCAGTGGGTTTTCAAAGTAGAATTAAAAATGAAAGATCACAATTGATTTGTGGAAAGATGGAAAATCGTACAGAAATATTGGAAAAATTGTTAAAAAGTCGCATGCTACTGTTCAGTACATTGTAAACCAGTATAAATCAACGGGTTCCTATAAAATTCGACCACGCTCCGGTCGTCCCAAGAAACTGACTCCACGTGAAGAGGTCACTATTGTTAGACAAATAATTATAGATTCCAAGAAAAGTGCACCAAAATTAAAAGAACTATGGGAACTATTTTCGAAAAATGTTTGTTCACAAACAGTGAGAAATTGTTACTAAAATTCGTAATCTTTAATGATGAAACTAAAATTAACCTTTTTGGGTCTAATAGCAGAACTAAAGTTTGGAGAAAGAAGAATACCACATTCGATATCAAAAATATTTGTTCCACGATGAGGGGGTGGCAGTGTTCTGCTTTGGGGATGCATGTCCTCTGGAGGGGTTGGAAATTTACATTTTATTAATAGTACCATGTATCAGCATGTTTATCTGAATATTTTGAGATACAATTTAAGAGAAATTGTCCAAAAATTAGCACTCGAAACAAGATACATTTTTCAACAGGACAATGATCCGAAATATACCGCAAACTTGGTACGAGAATGCGACAATGTGCAACAGCAACTGCATACACCTTCGCAATTATCCGATGTTAACCCCATCGAGCATTTATGGGAAGAACTTAAATGGCGCGTTCGCAAACATAATGTTTCAAATAGAGAAGAATTAAAAAAACAGAACATTGAACGAATGGGAGAACATACCAGCAGAAGTTACTAGAAAGCTGGTTGCAAGCATGACAAAAAGGTTGCAGGAGATTATCAAGGCCAACGGCGCACATTGGGGCGACGGCATAAAAAATCGGATATTGAATGAAAAAAAATAAAGATGTATTTTTCGATTATTGACGATTTTTTCCTTTAATATATATCATAAACCAAACGTAAATATGTTTATAAACTAATTTATTCCTTCTGCCTTCCTTAAAATTATCCATTGAAGTGTGACATTTTCGTCAATGTTGGAATTTCTGTAATTCGAGAAATTACATTCTAAATTCTCTGTGGACAACATAACTACGAATATGAGTTAAACGCTTACTAGAACTTGTTTATTAGGTTTCAAACAACAAATTAATCTTAGTGTAACGTCATTAGAGTGCTACAATATATTAATAAACATTTGACATATTCGACACAAAAAATTATTCTTACTTCAATAGTCGCAATAGTCAAAGATGTATAAAGTTTTTGGAATGAGGTGGAATGAGATGGCGCTTTCACCATCTGATAGGGCGAAGGCTCTAGTTTCCGGAGATATCCTATTTTTATCCCCCTTCGCCCCCCTTTGGTAAAAAAATGAACATTAAAGTTCCCCCGACTCGATCTAACGTTCTCCACTCAGCCATTCTCTCGGGTAATATTCTAATGAAATGAAAAAATGACGATATATTCCTCGTTTCTTATGAAGTATACACTTCTAAAAAAAGAGCAATTAAACTCTTGTTGCCTCTTTTCGGTAACGCGGCTTGACTACTTTGAAATTTCGATCTCAATGCGAGTGTTTGCTTACATCGCGCGCCATAGTGAGACAAATGCGACATTTTTCGGTCATTTGCTCATAACTTCGACATTTGTCAATGGAATGACTTCAATTTAATATAAATAATGTACGATTTATATATTTTCAGAAATATGAAATCAAAATCATACAATTTATTATCACGAGCACGATAAAGCGTAAAGATAATTCATGTAAAGATAATTATTCACAGAATCAAAACTATTCAGCAGATTATAAACGATGCATCGGATGTTCGCAACCAAAAGCGATTGTGACGTTCGAGAGAAAACCATTCGCAAAGAATGTCTCGAATATATAATAATGAAGATATTTTTAATAATTTGATGATTGATTCAGATCCGATAATATCTAATTCGCGAAAATTGATGGAACGTAAGAAGAAAGAATTGTCCGAAGATGTAAAACATCTATTACATTTCAGTGATGATGATACAGATTACGATGATTAAAACAAGAAGTACAAATGTGAGAGGCAAGGGGACTCACAAAAATCAAGCACCCCGAGGGATCAAATATCTGTCACGTCCACGTCGTTGATCCTGGGTAACGCTAAGAGCAAATAATTGATATTCGAAATATTATTCGCTTCATGAGTGTATTTTGATGGGTTAATGTTCCGTTACATATCGCATGCGTAGGGCAATCGTAACACGGGACAATGATATTAATGCTGCGTAAGCGCAACCAGTGTTTCTAGTTTTAGCTATACCTCGAAAATAAAAAAAATGTAGCAAAACGAAACAAAAGGCATTTTAAAGCTAAATGTTGATACTTACGCGTAGTATTAACGAAATTTAAGAGAAAAATATTTGTGCCTGTCTAATGTCATGAAAATCCTTGAAACCGTCGTTTTTTGCAAATTTCCGTCATTTTTCTCAAAATTACGACGCGATAGCCAAATTTGGACAACGGATTCGTGTTCAGCAGGCAAAAATACATTGAAAATGACTATTCGCACTCATGTAATCGAAAAATTTTTCAATTTGTTGTCTAGTATTTTGAAATAATCATCTTTACGCTTTATCGCGCAAGCGATAACAGTATATAGTATGATTTTTATTTCATATACTGAACATATATTAATCGTACATTATATGTATTAAGTCATTCCAATAACAAATGTGGAAGTTATAAGCAAATGACCGAAAAATAATGCGCCCCATTGTACGGCGGTCCCACTAAATATTAGTATAAACGAAGTTGTTATTAGTGTTCCGTACGGAACACTTATAAGATCACTTCTGTGTATGTCTGTCTGTCTGTCTCTCAGTCTGTCTGTCTGTCTGTCTGTCACACCCCGATTTTCTCCGAAACTATTTGACATAGAAAGGTGAAATTTGGTAATAATATAGGAATTGATGGCCTCATCAGAGCCATGTAGTTTTGAGAATTAAATTTTGACTTAAAGGATTAGTTTTGGGGGGTGAAGTCGGAAGTGAAAAAAAATTTTTTTTACCAGGTCATCGAGTGTGGTGTCAAATGAAAGCTTGTGAAAACACGAGTAAAAAATATATATATAATATTATACTTACGCGCACTTTTCTTTGTATTATTTTTAAAAATTCGTGAAAAATCGCTGTCCCGGGCCTTATCTCGAAAAGTACTTATCAAAAAATTTCGAAAAAATTCTGGAATATTCTCCACGGGGTGTAGATTGAACGAAAATTATCACGAGTGCATTACCTTTAATAATTTATATGGTATATAAAAAAAACAAAAATTTCAAGGTCATCAGATTTCAGTAAAGATTGGAAACAAACTTTGTTGAAAACTCATTTGGGGTGTATTTTGTGAAGTCACTGATCATTTTATACCACCGTAACATAAATTTTGACTTAAGCGGTTCGTTTTGAGGGGTGAAATCGGAAGTGAAAAAAAATTTTTTTTTACTAGGTCATCGAGTCTGGTGTCAAATGTAAGCTTGTGAAAACACGAGTAAAAATATATATATAATCGTATTACTTTCAAAAAATCGCTGGCCCCTACCTTATCTCGAAAAGTACTGATCAAAAAATTTTGAAAAAATTCTGGAATATTCTCCACGGGGTATAGATTGAATAAAAATTATCACGAGTGCATTACCTTTAATAATTTATTTGGTATATAAAAAAAAACAAAATTTCAAGGTCACCAGTTTTCAGTAAAGATTGGAAACAAACTTTGTTGAAAACTCATTTGGGGTGTGTTTTGTGAAGTCACTGATCATTTTATAACATCCTAACAAAATTTTTTATTTTAAAAACAATCAACGTACCGAACACTAATTGTGCAAGTTCAACTTGCACTTGACCGGTTTTTTTTCGTTAAACTCCGTCAAACCATTATTGGTAATTGTTAAGTGTATGGAGACTTTTTTGACATTAACTTTGTTTACATTTTTATAACGATGATGTAACTTCTAAATAAATGTTCCTAAGTTGTTTTTAATACTAATCCTAACTGGTTAAGTTTTAAATATTAATTTAAACATGTTTTCTCATAGTTCCAATTAATTAGTTAAACATAACAGAAAGCAGGTGATGTATGGAAATTTTTTGGACTGACTGTATATACGAGTTTACATACATTATTTTAAATATAAAATCTTACTTGATAAGGTATTGATGTTCAGATATAAAGCCCTTTAATTTCACAATCATTTCATCTATTTGGTCCTCTTTTAGATCCTCTGGAATATAATTCCTTAAACGATATTGCAATATTGATAATTTCGTAGCTACGTAAACTAAGAGAGTCACCAACGCCATATGAGTTGCTATATTATAAAAAAGTGCTGATAATGAAAAAATAATATCAAAAAAGTATAGCCACTTTAAATGATTCAGTTTATCCGGGAACCATATTTGATAGTTGTAGTGGGATTCTAAGGATGTATTATGTTCTTCATTGTATTTTTTTAATTGGAGATTGCCATATAAACCTAAAATTAGAATATGTAAACTAAGATTAAAACATGATGGCTTGTATACAGGCCGTTGCCTAGAAACCATTTATTTTGCTTTCGTTAAATAACACACCTTAATATAAAATCGGTATTAAAATATTCTTTGTACTTAATGTTAATTAGTTAATGTGTACAGTTACCTGTTACCTTTAATTAATTACTAAATTACTATTACTAAAATGATTAACTTAGTAATTAAATTTTGAGTGTTCCATACAGAACACTTATGGGATCACTTCGGTATCTTGATGTCTGTCCATCCATCCGTTTGTCCATCTGTCACACTCGATTTTCTCCGAAACTATTTGACATAGAAATGAAATTTGGAACAAATATAGGAACTGATGGCCCATTCAGAGACATGTAGTTTTGAAAGTTAAATTTTGACCTATTAGTTTTGAGGGGTGAAATCGGAAGTCAAAAGAAATTTTACCAAGCCATTGAGTGCGATATCAAATCAGAACTTGTGAAAATATATTTGAAGTAATACTCGCACACAGTTTTGTTTTGTTATTACAGTGAAGTCCGTTTATAACGAACTCAAAAAAATCACTAAAAATGGTTCGCTATATCCGAAGTTTGTTACAAACAGTAAACAAAATGTAATATCATTTTTCACAACTTTTTTATTTAGATTAGGAACTAATGCTTAGAAAAATAAATAATAATAATTACTAAATTAAAAGAAAACGCTCTAAGGAAAATAAAACACACAAGTTATTATTATGTATGTTGTATATACGAGTACAAACGAAACATTAAAATAGGTAGTTTATACAATAAAATCAGTAATTTTCATTTGTGAAATTTTTCTTGAAAAAGAAATGGTGTTTATGTAATTGTTAAGGTCATAAAAACTACTCCATATATGTTCAGGAACTTCACGAGATTCCAAAAAATTGCGAGTTGCGAAATTTACATTTTATTAATGGTACCATAGATCAGCATTTTTATCTGAAAATTTTGAGAGACATTTTAAGAGAAAGTGTCAAAAATTAGCACTCGAAAAAAGATACATTTTCCAACATGACAATGATCCGAAACATACCGCAAACTTGGTGCGAGAATGGATGATCCATAATGTGCGACAGCAGCTTCATACAGTTCCGCAATTACCCAATGTTAACCTCATCGAGCAATTATGGGAGAAATTTAAACGGCGCGTTCGCAAACAAATTGTTTCAAATAGAGAAGAATGAAAAAACAGAATATTGAACGAATGGGAGTTTCAATCATTTTCTTAGTCATTTCTGAAATGGACGGAACATAAATATTATCTCCTTCTCCAAGGTTATCTTCTTCGTCATTATCGCTTAAAGTCTTTCCAGAAGTGACTGATGTCATAATTTGATGATCAGTTAATATTTCTCTCGTCATTAAATCATTATCAGCACATACATATTCTTCAAAATTAAAGTGATTAAATATCTTTTTAAATTCGATTTCCAGTGTGCTTTGTTGAATGTCAGCATCGTAAACAAATTCTAGGATCTTCTCGATGTGTTTCAATCAACTGAGTAAACGGTAGCTCATCATCTGAGTCATATCTACATTCCTTCCTTAAAAATCCACCATACTTAAAACAGCTTGCAATGGTTTCTCTACTGACACTTTGCCAAGCCATGGATAACGTTTATAGCGTCCAAGAGAGTTATAGAAAAAAATGTTACCTTTATCGATCGTCTCTAAAATTTTCATAAGTAAAATCTTTCTGTAATGACATTTTAAAAAATGTATCACACCTTGATCCATAGCACAGTGATTCGGCAAGAACATGCTAGCGGGACAATATTCATGACGTAATTTCCAGGAACCACTGATAACGACTTGTAAACAACCCCCCCCCCCGTTTAACGAATTTCAAGAATTAATTTGTTTATCACCTCATAAAGGTATCTTATCAGGGGGTCAAAGTAACCCTTGTAAGAGAGGTCATTTTCATTTGCAAATCAGTTGCATTTTATGCACACTTGTGATAACATATTTTAAAATTGGTAGCAAAGTGAAACGAGTTTTTTGTGATGGAATATTCTGTTGAAGGTATGTACTCTATTATGACCTATATTTTTTATAAAAAATATGTATACTTTTGGTGTAATATCAATTTGTAAATGTATAGATAAATCCAGCAAATTTTACATTAATTGTAAACTTTAAAAGTAGCAACTTTTTTTATCCACATATATCCACCTAGATTTTTCTATATGTAATACCTACAACATTCAGGCACAGATTCATATATATTATAGACCCCGAAAAGGCCCGAAAGTAAAATTATTTTATTTTTTTCAGAACGAGTCGCGACTATGACGAAAATGGAGTTTTTTGAAGAATGGCTAAAACATGACAAAACTGAACGAAACAGTGGCATTTTTTATTATATAAGTGAAAAATTCAATATGTCTGATGTTTCTGACGATTCTCTAAAACGACTCAAAATGAAAATATCAAGCCTTTCAGCAAAATTCAATCAAAAGTGGACTTCTTTAAAGTGTAACAAAGAAATGTTTCTAATCAAACATAAAGATTGGTTAGAGGGATCCGGAATCGAAATAAAGATGTGTGTTAACCAGCCGTGCACTTCAACATCATCAGCGGCTCTTTCCGTAGGGCAACCCAGAAAATCATTTGAAGACTTATCAACGAAAACGAGGAGACGGAGAGTAGAAGATCTTTTGGAATCGCGAAGTGCAAGTGAGCTTATTACAGCAGCTGAGTTAGCTACTCGAAAAGAAGGGCATCGAAGTGTTGCTAAACAGATCCATAACGTAGCGGTCAGTGAAACTAGAGAAAATAATAAGTGTTCTGAACAAAGTCGGCAGTTAACACCAGACGAAGCTTTAGCTTATTATGTGGACTCGAAATCGACTTCTCACTCATATAAACAAACAAGAAAATGGTCAATGAAAGCGGGACGTCAAGTGTATCCATCGTTTTATAGTTTAGGTAAGTCCAAAGCTTCTTGTTGTCCTTCTGACGAATATACTTCTGTGACTGAATCTCGAGCTGAAATTAAACTTCAGGCGATTTTGGATAAAACGGCTGAACGATTAGTTAAAGCTCAGACGGAAGTCATTAGAAGTGTGTTACCTCGTTCAGACAAAAGAGTTTACGAAAGAAGAAACTTCTAAAATTTTAGATGAAGTAAGTCAGCTTCTTCCAACATTATGTAACGTTGCTGGATCTCAAATCTCTGTTAAACACGATTTGTTGTTGACAATGACTGATGGCAAAGTGTGCAATGCCTTAACAGACACAAGTTCAACACAAAAGTGTTATATTTGCGGTGCCACCCCGTCTACTATGAACGAGGAGTCAAAGAAATATCCCAGCAACGAAGAACGCCTTGCATTTGGTTTATCTACTTTACATGCATGGATCCGCACGTTTGAATGTTTGCTTCACATCAGCTATCGTTTAGAAATAAAAAAGTGGCAAGTCAGGGGAGATAATGACAAAGCTATTGTGAAGCAACGCTCACAAGAGATACAAAAAGTGTTTAAAGATTGTATGGGTCTCATTGTAAATAAACCAAAACCTGGGTATGGTAACACAAACGATGGAAACACAGCACGTAGATTTTTTTTCAAAGCTGAATTGAGCAGCGAAATTACAGGATTAGACGTAAACCTTATTCGTAGATTTCATGTAATTTAAAGAACTTTGTCATCGGGATATGACATAAATTATATAGAATTCGAAAAGTTTTGTGTTGATACTAGAAAATTATACCTTGATCTGTATTCGTGGTATTCCATGCCCGTTACTGTGCATAAAATTCTTGTACACAGCTCGGAAGTTATAAAGTCTTTTCTTCTTCCCATTGGACAACTCTCCGAAGAAGCCCAGGAGGCAAGAAATAAAGACTGTCGTAGATTCCGTGAACGGCACACCAGGAAGCGGTCACGTATTGCCACAAATACAGATCTTTTGAGAATGCTTTTAATTACGTCTGATCCTGTTATCAACTCGTATAGAGAATTACCGCAAAGAAAATTTACTTCTTTGCCATCGGAGGTTCTGCAGTTGATTATCCCACCTTCATTGCCATCCGAAACACCATCAGTAAGTCATCATCACGAATTAAATGAGGAGGATTATTTACTCTCTGAATATTCTACTGAACGGGAGATCGGTGATGACGACTCATCTGATGGTGATTAGTAGGTTTAAGTATTTTTTTATTGTAATTATTATTCTTATTTTATTGTGTGTTGTAGTTGCTTATAATTCATGCCTTAGTATATAAGTTATTTAATATTAGATTTCTTTTACTTATACACCTTGTTATTGTAAATAATTGATATATAGATACTGTTATTGTACTAATTTATTTTAAAAGAAATAATATTTTATAAATTAATAAATGTGGGTACTATCATTATGATTTTTATTTTTTTTCCTAGAAATTTCTTTGTAAACAAACATGATTGTGCTTTTCACACATAATGAGTAGGTAGACGTATGTAGCTAATTAAAGAACAATTAGCGACAATAGTGAACAAATGAGACACATTAGTAAACCACTTCCGTCTTGCAGCTACATATTTCGATTAATACACATAGAGTACACATTTTTCAACTTTTGTTTTCTTAAAATAGCTTAAGATACCTGGAATATACATAAACAATTGAAATAAGTGAAGAAATAATATTGTCCCGCTAGCTTGTACTAGTCGAGACACTGTGCATAGGCTGGAGCATTGCACTTGTGTTTGGAGGCATAAAAATCAATTTTATTTGCTGTAGATCAACTTCAAGGTGCGCTGGGCAATTGTCAATTAAAAGTAATATTTTTCTGTTTGTGAATTTTAATTCTTTGTCCCATTCGATCAGTTCGTTTTTAAAAATTTCTGGTGTCATCCAGGCTTTACTGTTTGATTTGTACTTGACTGGTAAATGTTTATTTTTAAAATACCTCTAGGATTGGTGAACTTTCCTATCACCAACAATTTTCTTTTTTCTGTTCCAGACATATTAACAGTTACCAACACAGTAATTCTTACTTTCGATAATTTTCCACCAGCACAATTCTCTCCGACAAACTTTAATGTCTTATCAGGCGTCATTTTGTAAAACAAACCCGTTTCATCCGCATTAAAAAATGTTCACATATTCATAACTTTCACAAATTTCCGGTCATACATGGGCCAACCACTGATCAACAACAGTCATATCCACTCCTGCAGTTTCTCGTACTATCTTACCCCCACTAATATTATATCGCTTTTTAAATCGTTCAATCCAGGTAAACTCGGTGTTCTCTATTTTCCTTCCCAATTCACTAGCTTTCTCTTGTAAAGTATAGCCGGAAACAGGAACATGTTTATGTCGTTTTTGACCAAACCATTTAAGGAGTCCTTTATCGACTTGGTTATGAGTAAATTGCTTACTTTTTTACAACTAAAGTTTCTTTTACCATAGATTGATAAGATTTCTTGTCTCTTCTTCCATATGGTAGAAACTGTAGATTTACTTAAATTCAACCATTTGAAAACATCATTTTGTTTAACTCCATTTTCTATTTTCCTTATAATATCATATTTGTCTTTTAAATTAAACGCTTTACGTTTTTGTGTACTCATTTTAAAATAAAAACTTAAACATTCACTTTGCTACTTTGATCAAATATGCATTAGAACCGCCTAACACAAGTGAACTGAAAATAATACTGCTCGAACTAGCGACGCGGCGGAAACAAGTAGAACATGGGTTCCCAGCGAGTTTCGGTGAATTCCCTAGATCAAGTCGCGGGATATCGAGCACAGGGAATGGCAAGTTCGTTATAAACGGACTCAAAACATCCAAATTTGGTTCGGTTTATCCGGAAGTTCGTTATAACCGGATTCGTTATAACCGATAAAAATTTACATTTACGGAAGTTTTTTCGTGCATTATAAAATAGTTCATTTTAATCGGAAATTCGCCATAAACGGGTTCGTTATAAGCAGATTTCACTGTATATGATATTATAATACTCGCGCACACTTTTCTTTGTTATTATCTTAAATAAATGGCTAAAAATCGTCCACCCCACCCTATTTCAGAAATTTGAAAAAATTCTGGAATAGTCCAAATAAAGTATAGATTGAACCAAAATTAGCACGAGTGCATTACGTTTGCTAATCCTTCTAGTACAAAAAAACATGAAAACTTTGTTCCTTGTTCCTCGACACAATAGTGGAGTTTTAGTTAATAAACTTTTAAGTACATTATCGTTCGCTTGTATCAAGACTAAAGAATTTCATTTTAATTGTTTATAATTAAGCAAATATTTAGGTGGTAAATATTTGTTTTACACTTTTACTACTAGATTCAAAATTAGGCTAGATTGATTTATTTGCTACTAGCCGTGCCCGCGGCTCCGCTCGCGTGGATTTGGTTCACTACTGTCGCCACTGCTTATTCCTTGTGTTACCTAACGTAATAAAATATCTGCCTTTATTTCCCATTATCTTCTATTATTTTTCCTTTCCGTATCTCCCATTATCTCTACATAATTTCCATTATCTAGGCTTATCTCTGCTCATCTCCCATTATTTCTCCTTATCTCCCATTATTTTTCCTTATCTCCCATTATCTCACCTTATCTCCCATTATCTAGGCTTATCTCGACTTATCTCGCAATATTTCTCCTTATCTCCCATTATTTCTCCTTATCTCCCATTATCTCACCATAACTCCCATTATCTAGATTTATCTCTGCTTAACTCCCATTAATTCTTCTTATCTCCCATTATTTATACTTATCTCCCATTATCTCACCTTATCTCCCATTATCTAGGCTTGTATCGAATTATATCGAATTATATAGAACATATGTATAAATTTATAAAAACACGTAAATCGGATAAGTGGTTCTCAAGTAATAAGCGCACTAACGGACAGACAAACAGACGTTGCATTTTATAGATATTATATTCTTTACAACATGATATTGTTCCATATTTAATGGTTTAGGCAGTGTAGTGCAAGAGAACGCACTAACGGTAACCTTTTTTCCGACTTGATTCACTATTATCGTCACTGCTTATTCTCTATGTTACCTAACGCAATAAAATATATCCTATAACTTGGCCAGAGCGTAATATTTCTCCTTATCTCCCATTATTTCTCCTTATCTCCCATTATCTCACCATAACTCCCATTATCTAGACTTATCTCTGCTTATCTCCCATTAATTCTCCTTATCTCCCATTATTTATACTTATCTCCCATTATCTAGGCTTGTATCGAATTATATCGAATTATATAGAACATATGTATAAATTTATAAAAATACGTAAATCGGATAAGTGGTTCTCAAGTGATAAGCGCACTAACGGATAGACAGACAGAGATATGTTGCATTTTATATATATTATAGATGTAATAAAATATATATCTATAACCTGGTCAGAGAACATATGCATGAATGAATAACGGACAGACAGACAGGCAAAGAGACGTTGTATTTTATATACATTATATTCTTTGCAATATGATATTGTTCCATATTTAATGGTTTAGGCAGTGTATTGCAACAGAACGCGCTAACGGTAACCTTTTTTCCGACTTGATTCACTATTATTGTCACTGCTTATTATTTATGTTACCTAGCGCAATAAAATATATCCTATAACTTGGCCAGAGAACATATGTATGTTTTAGAAAAAAGCACGTAACGCACTAATGGACAGACAGAGAGACGTTGCATTTTATATATATTATAGATAGATAACCTGGCCAGAGAATATATGTATGTTTTAAAAAAAAGTACGTAAATCGGATAAGTGGTTCTCTAGTGATAAGCGCACTAACGGATAGACAGACAGAGATATGTTGCATTTTATATATATTACAGATGTAATAAAATATATATCTATAACCTGGTCAGAGAACATATGCATGAATTTAAAAAATCCCGTAAATCGGATAAGTAGTTCTCGAGGGATAAGAGGGCTTACAGACAGACAACGAGACGCTGCATTTTTTTATATATTATAGATATAGATTATTATTATTATTATATAAACCTGGCCGAAGAATATATGTATGAATTTAAAAAAAGATACGTAAATCGGATAAGTGGTTCCCGTATGATAAACGCATTAATGGAGAGACAGACAGACAGAGAGCCATTGCATTTTATATATATTATAGATTATAGATATTCTCTGCTACATAATATTGTTCCATATTTAATGGTTTAGGCTGAGTATTGCAATTGAACGCGCTAGCGGCAAACTTTTTTCCGACTTCATTCACTATTATCGTCACTGCTCATTCCTTATGCTACGTATCGTAATAAAATATAGCCTATAACCTGACCAGAGAACATATGTATGTTTAAAAAAAAAAAGTACGTAAATCGGATAAGTGGTTCTCCAGTGATAAGCGCACTAACGGACAGACAGACAGACAGACAGACAGAGATACGTTGCATTTTATAGATTAAGCAGCTAAGATGCTATAACTATTATACATTATTTACTAAGAAAAAACGTGACCATACATATCGGATCTTAAGACGAAGCCTGTTAGGGACATAATTAACTTAGCCTAGATAAGGATTTCATTTTATTTTAAAAGCAATCACGGTACGGAACGCTAATTGCGCGCAAGTCCAACTTGCACTTGACCGGTTTTTTGTTGTTAAAATTTAAATCTATACTTCAATTTCTATTGCTACAATTTGTCTTGAACTATACTGGAATGTTAAGTCAAGTTGCTTAAAACTACATGGTAATTCGAAAGCAAATATTGTACGAAGCAGATTGTCACATTATCGAAAAATTACAACTAATGTTAGAGGTTATTAGACTGTATTTTTATTTCTTCTATTGCAGATCAATTTTACTTTACACAAAATTGTTTGCATTTAACTTTCCGTGCCAAAGTAAAAGTTCTTAAGTTAATATATAATTTAAGAATAGGAGACAATTGTGCAATTATATTTTTAAATATAGGTTAGGAAAATTTAATTAGTATTGTGTCATCTATTTGAAACTACAATGCTGCCATGGGTTACGCTATGATCTAGCACTAGCTTAAGCATATTTTTAGATATTTTTAAAAGCTAGGAAATTACTGTCTATGAACACAACCTAATTTTCCGTGAAATTTTTTTGTTAATTGATATCTTTGTCACAATTAGTGTTCTGTACGGAACACTTATGGGATCACTTCGGTGTTTGTCTGTATGTGTGTCCGCCCGTCTGTCACACTTTGACATAGAAAGTTAATTTATCACAAATATAGGAATTACTGGCCCATTTAGACCCATGTAGTTTTAAAAGTTAAATTTTGACTTACGGGGTTAGTTTTGTGAAAATTTGCTCCTGTTATTACTTGTTTTGCAAAAACACGCACAACATTGTACAAATTGAACAAAAGAAGCCTTTTTCCATTAATTGGTGCACCTAAGTTTCCTTACCAAGAAATATAATGGCTGTAAACGATACTACACAAAAAGTATCAAAAATTGGTATCCATATAATCGGTCCTGGAGTCTTAGGTAACAGGAACCTAATTCAGCTTCTAGATCAGTGATTCCCAAAGTGTTTCAGGTGAACCCCCAGGGGTCCAAGGGAGACTCGACGGGAGTCTACGTTGGCGTGAAAAAAAAATGGGGGTTCACAAGTTGTAAGTGGGGGTCCACGAAAATTTATCTGGTTTTGATAGTAAAGAACAAAAATGTTGGCTTGGCTTTACCTATCAATGTAAGCAGATAATACACTACTCAAAAAAATTAAGGGAGCAAAAAAAATTCCAAATTTTTCGGTGATTTTTGACAGGCTGTATTTCGGTGAAAAATGGTCGTATTGAGACTTTAAAAAAAAGCATTTTGAAGCTTTAAGACTCTAATTTTCAGATTTTTTGGCTAAAATTTTTTAAGAGCTACGGTTCTCATGCAATCCTAACAGATATCGCGAAAAAATAATATTGCAAATATTTTGCTTTTTTTTTTGGTCCACGAGCTTGAAAAAAATTTTTTCAGTTAGGCCGGCATATGG
The DNA here is from genome assembly GCA_019049505.1 of Pachyrhynchus sulphureomaculatus. Classification (NCBI taxonomy): domain Eukaryota; kingdom Metazoa; phylum Arthropoda; class Insecta; order Coleoptera; family Curculionidae; genus Pachyrhynchus; species Pachyrhynchus sulphureomaculatus. Next base: position 10,078,008 of record CM032454.1, read on the forward strand.
ATCAGATAGCCTGTTTATTTAGCATTAATTTCCTTGTTTTAAAACCTCCCTTAATTTTTTTGAGTAGTGTAGGTCAGCGACTGTTACTTGTAAAAACTTGCATATTCGATATTCAGTACAACGCGCGTCGAGACTTGCAAAGCGCCGCCCGCCAGCCCGCAACGCAACCCGTCAGACAAAATACGACTTGTGCTGTGCTTGCAATCTTGCATGAACTTGTTTAATTCTTCACCAATATAAATACGAATGCAAAGGACAAACGTTACTAATTTGTTTCCGGAATTTTGAAAAGAAAAGCGTGAGTGAATCGATGTCAGTGTTTGCCAGTGCCGGAAAAAGTAAGTACCTACCTATTTGTTATTCATACTTTTATTTTATATTATAATAATATATATATTTGTTATGTTTGCGTGTAGTAGGTACGTAATATTATATACATTATTCGATACTTCTATAAAAGAACAGAAAGCCGAGAAAGATTGAACTTTTAGTACTTTTTATTATAAAATTATTTATTTTCCCGACTGTGGTGATTCACTAAAGGAGAGATATATGATTGACCTGCATGTTTGTATATATTTCAGTGCCCTCATAGTTGCTAATGCTAAGTGACTAAAAATATTTTCATAAACTGTACGTGTCTTTATGTACCACTCGTAACGTACATCAAAGTAATAAATAAATCATTAAAATCGCGGAGTTTTGATGTCAAAATATTCTTTAATAGTATTTTCTCTCGAATTTACAGAAATGTATCAAAATATAATTAATTAAAAAATATTTTATATTACATTAAAATAGGTTCAGCCGTTTTGTGAAAACCTCTATATGGGTTATAGCAATTTATTGCTTTTAATAATTAAAATCAGTTTTGCCGCCGGCATTTTGGTTTTTTCATTGCAATAATTAATTAATCCTATTTTATTCTGTTAAAATAGCCATATCATCTTAAAGTCGCCTTATGATTACTAAAACAAACATTTTTTTCTTTACAGGTAGGTAACTGATACGAAACATGGCTGAATCTAAGAAGAAATGTCGACAGTACAGTGCTGATTATTTGAAATTTGGTTTTCTTCCATCAAAGGCAGACAAACGATCGCCCATATGCCTTTTATGCAACAAAGTTTTGAGCAATGACTCTATGAAACCATCGAAGCTCGAAGATCATCTAAGAAGGTGTCATCCTATAAAATAGGTAAAGATTTAAAATATTTTCAAACATTGAAGGAAAAATATGAAAAGAGACCCACCGTGCACAGTACGTTCGCTTCAACGTCTCAAAGTAACGTTGAGGGCTTGCGAGCATCTTACAATATCTCATTGCTTATAGCGAAATTTGGAAAACCTCACACCATCGGAGAACAGTTAATTTTACCCGCTGTTGAAGAGGTTTTAAAAACTGTTCTGCACAAACCTCCATTTGACGTATTCAAAAGAATTCCTTTGAGTAACAACACTGTACAAAGACGTATTGATGAAATGAGCTCTGATATTGAAAGCTTCTTGTGTAATTATCTGCAAACAACTCATTTTTCTATTCAACTGGACGAGTCAACTTTACCTGGTAATGAATCATTATTATTGGCATACGTTCGATTTGTTATGGACGAAGAAATCCATGAAGAGCTGCTATTCGCGAAAACTTTGGAGACGGTCACTAAAGGCGAATCAATATTTAATGTCCTGAGTGATTTTTTTTAAGATAAAATCGATTCCATTTACAAACATTATTTCGGTGGCAGCAGATGGAGCTCCTGCCATCTTCTAGCGATATCGTGGGTTTATAAGCCATCTTAAAAGAAATATACCAGGAGTAACTGCAATTCACTGTGTCATCCGCCAACAACACCTGGTAGCGAAAAATTTGAGTGATAGATTGCACCAATTACTTCAATTTGTTATTAAAGCAGTTAACAAAATAAGAAGCAATGCGTTGAATACCCGTTTATTTGCACAATTGTGCGACCAAAATGATGAAGGCTTCCAACGATTGCTCTTACATACTGAAGTATGCTGGTTGTCGAAAGGTGCATGTTTAACAAGATTTTACTCACTTTTTGAATCAGTTTTAGAGTTTCTGGAAAGTAAAGATCCAGATTTAAAAGAAAACCTGATCAAATTGAAAGCAGTATTTGACAGATTTGTTCAAAAAATTTATTGACATTAACTTGCAGTTACAAGGGGACAGCCTAAATTTAATAAAAACAAAGGGTGTAATTTCGGCTTTTCTTGGAAAATTGAAATTTATGAAGCAAAATATTAGTCGGCGCGAATTTTCCAAACTTGTCACAGGCAGAATGTCTTGATGAGAATATTCAGACATACGTTCAACATTTAAATGCCCTGCATGATGACTTCAAAAATAGATTTGAAGATATTCTGACGATGGAAATACCACCATGGATCATAAATCCATTTGATGAAACGAAAGTGGGGAATGTGGTATTACAAGAGGAGCTACTCGAGCTTAGCACCAATGAGGAGCTGAAGGTGAAATTTAAAAAAGGCTATCAAACATTTTGGTTGCAGGCAGAAATACCCGAAAAATATCCTGGGCTGTGGGAAATTGCGAGAAAACTTTTGATAGCGTTTCCGTCGTCATACCTTGTCGAAAAAAGTTTTAGTGTCGTTACAAACTTATTAACAAAAAAAAAGGAGCAGATTGAACATCACAAAACGGGGAGATTTGCGGTTATTCCTTACAAAACTGAAGCCAAATATTGATAATTTGCTATCAATCCATCAAGTACATCCCTCCCATTAAAATTATGACTATTTTTTTTAATTGTTGATTTGCATTGTTGAAGTTACGGTACGTTATTAATGTTTAATTTTAATTCTATTAAGTCTGTAATCATATTATTTTAATAAATAGAACACAAGAAAATATATTATTTTTCTTTTTATTTTTACCACTCCGAATTTAGTGTTGGAACTCAGCCACGACGCAAATTTCCATCGTTAGATCTAATCTTCACATTTTTTGACGAGTTTTGGGAATATGGTAGAAATGTAGCAGCAGGGGGTCCACCGAAACCAGTAAAATTTTGAAAGTGGTCTACGAGAAAAAAAGTTTGGGAACCTCTGTTCTAGATAATTTAGAATTATGAAATTAGATGGTAGAATACAACGATGGTAGAATACAACGAACATTAAGTACGCATCCTCCATGGAAAGCTAACACAGCAGCTTTCAAACCAGCCGAGTGGTTGACACAGTCAACACTTACGAGTAGGTAGCGCGTTTTGAGAGATCATCCTCAGGTATATATAGTTAATGTAAAACAACTGAAAACGGACAAAGTCCATATTTCCACATTTTACCGCCTGTTCACGGCTCGTCAGTCAGGCTAGGATTGACAAACAAGAGAACAGAATTTACTGGTACTTATCCCAGAAGTTACAGAATATGATGGTAGTATACAACGAATTGTACTAAGTACGCATACCTATTACGCCATCGAAAACTGACATCGTCATACGACGACACGCGTCTCATGATGGATTTGACAAATAAGAACACAGCAGTTAAACTGCTGGAATATAGACTTCGTCCGTTTTCAGTTTAACCATATATGCCTGAGAAGGATCCCTCAAAAAGCGCTACCTGCTTTTAAGCGTTGACTGTGTCAACCACTCTGTCGGCTCGAAAGCTGCTGTGTCAGCTTTCGATGAATTAAGAGGTATGCGTACTTAGTACAATTTGTTGTATCCTACCACCGTATTCTGTAACTTCTGGGATAAATACCAGTAAATTCTGTTCTCTTGTTTGTCAATTCTAGCTTCATTGACGAGCCGTGATACGGTGAAACGCGTATCATGATGAACCTGACGAATAAGAGAACAGCGGTTAAACTGCTGAAATATGGACTTTGTCCATTTTCAGTTGTTTTACATTAACTTAACTTGAAATTTATATGTTTCGATTTTTGAGTTTTCTTTTAATGAATTTAGAACTTGAAAATATGTATCTGGTAAGGTAAAATATAGTTTTATTGTGTTCTGTCGTGTTCTACTTGTATGAAATAATGATTCCACAGCATTTATTAATCAGTGTATCAAAAAAATGTTTAAGTAAAAGTTATAAGGTGTTATATGGTGCACATGCTGACGTTGACAATAAAATGTTTTGAACTGATAGTTCGAAGAAATTACGCCATCTTAAATTTTCTTAAATGGAAAGCCCTATACATTATTTTATTTTTGAATCCTACTAAAAATTCTAGATATTATTTGTCTAACATACCATATGTCTAAATTGAACTGTTTTGGAATTATTGATATTTGATATTAAGGACATCAAATTAAAAAAAAATTAAGCTGGCTTGTGTCACATATGTCCTCTCAGATAATGACTTAAGGCGTCAAAAAATGATTTATTGACGAAAACGTTTATTATTGCATTTGGAATATCTGAATCGAGAACCTATTACCCAATCCGTAGTTAGTAAAACATTAAAACGATTTAGACAATCAGGTCAAGTTAAGGATCGTTCTATATCTGGACCTCCAAAAGTTAAAACAAACGATAATAAAAAGTTAGATGTTTTATAGGAAATTACAGAAAATCCTCATACAGCCACTCGTCAGCCACAACATAAGTAAAGGTACCTTAAGTCGTATACTGAATGAAGAAAATTGCATCCATACAAACCCATTCTATTGCAAGAATTTTCTAAAGATGACTACGATAGACGCGTTGAATTTTGCGGTCATGATGGAACGAATCAATAATGATCCTAACCTAATTAATAATATTGTTTTTTCTAACGAAACCACATTTTCTCTTAATGGAAGAGTTAACAGGCATAACTGCCGGTACTGGTCTACTGAGAATCCCCGCTGGATAATCGACAGTCATTCTCAAAGACCACAAAAGATAAACGTGTGAGCAGGGATTTGTAGACGTCATATCATTGGTCCCTTTTTTATCGATGAAAATCTTACAGGACAGCGGTATTTACAGTTACTCCAAGAGCAAGTTATTGCAACTCTTTTTTTCTGCTAAAAATAATTTGGAACAGGAATCTGTGGTATCAAGAGGACGGAGCACTATGAAATCAATGTTCGTAGATATTTGGATACAATTTTTTCTAATCGATAGATAGGCAGAAGAGGTGCTGTAGAATGACCAACAAGGAGTCCCGACCTTATGACACTCGATTTTTTTATGGAGTCATTTAAAAACTAAAGTTTGCCAAAGTCGACCTGAAACTGTAAAAAATTTGCAAAAAAAAATTCAATATGAAGTAGCACTGCCCACTTCGAATTCTCTGCAAAATTCTGTTCAGCCAAAATTACTGGCAACAAGTGACAGATTATAAAGTTTGGTCCAAAAAATTATTTATTTGTTTTCAGTTTAGCGAGCAATAGATAACTTGATAAAATACGGCTGATTATAATGTGTTTTTCTCAATGCAGTTCTTGAGTGTATGGAGACTTTTTAATTTTGTTTACATTTTTATAACAATAATGTAATTTCTAAATTAAATGTTCCGTAGTTGTTTAATTGTTTTTAATACTAATCCTCGTTGGTTAAGTTTCAAATATTAATTTAAACATATTTTCTCATAGTTCCAAATAATTAGTTAAACATAACAGAAAAATAGTATAGAAAGCAAGTGATGTATGGAGACTATATATATATATATATATATATATATATATATATATATATATATATATATATATATATATATATATATATATATATATATATATATATATATATATATATATATATATATATATATATATATATATATATATATATATATATATATATATATATATATATATATATATATATATATATATATATATATATATATATATATATATATATACAGTCCCTGGCCAAATTATTAGACGCACTGCAAGATTTCATGTAAAATATTAATTACCGAGTGATATTGTACCGTTTTATTTTTTAAATTGATTTGTTTTTTATTTTTATATTATCCAATCAATTACCTATTTATTTGACATAAATAAAACAGCATTAATTTAGAAAAGCATAAGTTTATTAAGTTTTAAAGAAAAGTGAAATTAATGTTAGTAAAAGTCAATATTTAGTCGAGCCACCTTTAGCCGCTATCAAAGCTTTAATTCTGCGCGGCATGCTATCAATGCAAGATTGTACTGTCTCCTGCATTTGAGGATGATGATTCCACACATGAATAATCTTTTCTAGGAGCTGGGTTTTGTTGGTAATGACATCTTTAGCCACTTCTCTTTTCATCAGCTCCCACACATTTTCAATGGGGTTCATATCAGGGCCAATCCAACAGAGGGATATTTTTTTCTGCCAAAAAAGCTTTAACAGACCGAGCAGTGTGGCAGGGAGCTCCATCTTGCATGAAAGTGAATGGTTCCCCATTTGGAAACCATTCTCTGAGCTGCGGAATCAACCGATTTTGTAATACTTCTTTGTACTGATCTTGCCTCATTATTCCTTTGACGACGTACAGACGTCCAGTGCCCTTGCCGCTGATGACTGACCAAATCATCACTTTGGTGGGATGTTTAACCGTCGGGACGACACAATCAGGATGAAACTTTTCTCCATGACGACGACGCACATACTGAGCTTTATTCTGCAAAATTTCGAATGTGCTTTCGTCACTGAAGCAGACCTGTCAAAAATAGGAAAAATATATAAACTTCCATGTTTATTTGCTTTATTTAACTGAAAATGATAATAATGTATCAATTATTGATTAAATTGCTGTATCTTACCGATCTCCAGAAGTCCACATCTTTGTCTTGCCATTGTTTGGCCCACTTCAGGCGCTTTGCTTTCATTGCAGCTGTTAACTTGGGCTTCCTGGCGGGGCGACAGGCCTTAAAATCTAATTCTTTCAATTTTCTTCGAACAGTGCGCTCAGAAGCATTTAAGCTAGCATCCTGGAGTTGTGATTTTATTACCTTTGTGGTAGCAAATCTGTTTTCTACACAAATTTTCTTCAAACATCTCCCTGACCGTGGAGTGAAAATTGGTTTTCTACCGCATCTTTTCTTTCTTTTCGGGTCTTCACTTCAGCTTTTTTACGTGGTGAAAGATCGCCTTTTCTACCCATAATGAAAATAGTCCAATTACTTTTTTAAAACACTGCATACAAAATTAACTAATAACTGAGTAGTATAAAACTGTTAAACAAACAATCACAGTCCATAAAGCCACAGAAACACGTCCATACCTGACTCGATTCCGATCGCGACTGATACAGGTTTGTACTTGTTTGCGTTCATGTATCACTTTGTCAACACAGTGTTGCCATATGTTAAAAATAAATACAAATATGTAGTCTACAACAATTCTTTTAAATAAAAATCAATAATATTGTAGTTTAAATATACCATTATTGCATAAAAACTCTTAAGAAACATAAAATTACTAAAAAAAATACAGTGCGTCTAATAATTTGGCCAGGGACTGTATATATATATATATATATATATATATATATATATATATATATATATATATATATATATATATATATATATATATATATATATATATATATATATATATATATATATACATTCATATATGGGTGAAGAAATGTGTGTAGTAAATTTGTGCTACTGTAATTATGGTCTTCTATATAAATAAGGCACTTAATTCACACTTCCAGTAAGCAAAAAACTATATCTATTATCATGTTACCTAAAAATATATAAAAAGATTAATTCGTAATAAAACATCAGAAAACAAGTGTCTGAAATGTTTTTTATGACAGTCTAGTAAAGTGCAGTAGTACTTAAAATGTTAAATTTTATTGGGTTACAGAATGTGACCCAATATAGGTTGCGGCTATTATGCTGAACGATCCAAATATACGAGGGTTGTATGATAAATACCTGGCCTTGCCCAGAGATGTCACTACTACTATTTAAAAAATTATATTTTTTGTTAACATAACCTTTTACAAGAATCCTGTCAAATTTTTAAGTCGCTACGTGATTTAGTTTGTAAGTAGCAGCCATTTAAAAAAATTGAATATGGAGCAGTGATAAAATATTTGTCTTTGAAAAAGAAAACGAATGATGAGATAAAAGTGGAACTCAGTGAAGCTTATGAGGACTATGTACCTTCGTTATCGACCATAAAATATTGGACAGCTGAATTTAAACGCACCTTTACAAGCATTTTTAATGAAGAACGTCCAGGTCGTCTAAATGAGACCACATCAGAAATGATTGGGAAATTACACGATATAGTAATAAATGATCGGAGAGTGAAAGAGCGTGAAATTGCAGAGACTATGTGCATCTCAATTGAACGGGTGCAGAACATTTTAATAACTCATTTGTATATGAGAAAGCTTTCCCCAAGGTGTGTGCTGAGATTGCTCACAACCGACAACAAATAAGCACGTGTGTCAACTTCAAAAGAATGTTTGGCGATATTAAAGCTCAATCGGAATGATTTTCGGCGTCGATTCATAACTGTTGACGAAACGTGGATTCATTACAACAAACCAGAGACTAAAGAACAGTCCAAAGAGTGTGTTTACCGTGGCGAACCGGTGCCAATGAAGGCCAAGGCGACTTTATCGGCTAACAAAAGTATTTTGGGATCCACGCGGCATAATCCATGTCGATTACTTTGAAAAGGGCAAAATGATTAATGAAGAGTATTATGCTGTGGAAGAAAAACCTCAGCATTTAGTGAAGAAAAAAATTCGCCTTTATCAAAACAATACACGCGTGCACACTTGTGTCATCGCCATGACAAAACTCCATGAGCTGAGATACGAATTGCTTCCGCATATTCGCCAGATTTAGCCCCGCAGCAATGAGTTCCTACTTCCGAATATGAAAAAATAGTTCAGGGGAAAAAATTTGGCTCAAACGATAAAGTGATGGCTGAAACAAGCGCCTATTTTGAAGGGTTAGAGAAATCGTATTATTAGATGGGATAGAAAAAATTTAAAAAAAAAAAGTTAGACTAAGTGTATCGAGCTGAAAAATCAAATAAATTTTACATAAAAATGTTTTTTCTTGTCAAGGCCAGGTACTTATCATACAAACCTCGTAAGTTTGCGAATATACACTAAATTTAAGAACCACCACTCCAAACATAAGTCAAGTATTGATATACTTTATATTTAATAACACGTAAGCTGAAAAGTTTTTGGTCAAGCTACTTAAAACACATTTTTTTTGCAAAATTAGACTTTATTCAACAACATAGTCTCCTTAAGAGCGATACAATCAGTCCAACGCTTTTCTAACATTTTTATACCTTTCTTGTAGAAGGATTAATCTAGGCCTTCAAAATAGGCCTCAGTTTTGGCCAATTGAATTGAATCCAAATCTCTTTCCCGCGAGCATTTTTTGGAAGTCCGCGAATAGATAATAATCTCTGGGGACCAAATCTGGAGAATACGGTGGATGAGGAAGCCATTCGAACTTCAATTCATGCAATTTTGCCATCGTAACCATTGTCTTGTGACACGGTGCATTGTCTTGAAGAAAGAACACTTTTTTCTTGTTCATTTGGGCCGTTTCTTTGCGATTTCTGCCTTCAAATGCCCCAATAACTTTATATTATATTCGCTATTGATGGTTTTTCCCTTCTCAGCATAGTCAATGAAAATTATTCCATGTGCATCCCAAAATACCGAGGCCAAAACCTTCCAAGCCGACTGTTGTGTGTTTTTAGACGCTTCGGGCGACATTCATCGGCTGCTGTCTACCCAGCTGACTGTCGATTTGATTCCGGTGTGTAATGGTGGAACCATGTTTCATCTATTGTCACATATCGCATAAAAAAATCCTTGTTATTGCTCTTAAACAGGTCCAAACAGCGCTCAGAATCATCAACACGTTGTTTTTGGTCCACTGTAAGCAAACGCGGTACACATTTCGAACAGAGCTTTTTCATATCCAAATGTTCATGCAAACTATGACCAACACGTTCTTTTGAAATCTTTAGGGTGTCAGCTATCTCACGCAATTTCACTTTACGGTCATCCAAAACAATTTTGTGGATTTTTTTGACGTTTTCCGGTGTAACCACCTCATTTGAACGTCAGCATCATTTGTATATGTACGACCGCGTTTAAATTCAACATATCGGTAAACAATGAGTAATTTTTCAGAGGCAGAACCCCCGTAACACTTATCAAAGCCTTGCTTTGCTTGAACGGTATTTTTTCTCATCAAAAATCAGTGTTTAATCAACACAGAAAATTCGATTTTTTCCATTATTTTGAAAATATCAAAAGTAGCGTCACTAAAACCACTGTAACTTGTAAACTAATCGTCGAAATATCATAAAATTGTTGAAACTTCCTAAAAATCATATGGGTTTTTTGAAAGGGGCGCCATCTATGTGTCAGACCAAAAACTTTTCAGTCTACCTGTTACTATGAATTGTTGTGGCTGTTACTTGATGGAAATTCATAACGAATGTAATGAAAGACTGATTTTGCCAAATTTCCACTTTATTTAGTTTCATTGAAACAACACGCCAAAAAAATACATTTGCGCAGATATTATAAAAAAGGAATTTCTTAGCAACAAACCAAATTTAGATAATGAAATAAATGTAGCTAGATCAATACAAAACAAAGCTAAAAATAATAATATTATTTTCACAGAAGCAGATAAGGGTAACACAATAGTCGCTATAGATCAACAGCAATATATAGACAAAACATTAGAATTTATTAAGAAAGGAAATTTCAAAATATTACTAAAAGATCCGACAGAAAAATTCAAGAAAGATATTAGAACAGCGTTAGGTAAAGCTTCTAGCATCATATCAGACAACCAAATCTCAAAATTAACAGTCATAAATCATCAGCCCCCTCTACTTTATTCATTAGTCAAATTGCATAAAGAAAATCATACTATTAGACCTGTAGCCTCCTACATATCGGCCCCAGCTTACAAACTCTCAAAATTTCTCATAGATATCATTAAAACGAACGTTAACTTCACCCCAACTTACACAATAAAAAATTCATTAGAATTAACGGAAAAAATTTCTAACGTCTTTCTACCAGATAATTCAAAAACTAGTATCATTTGACGTCCAAAACCTTTTCCCTAGCATACCCCCGGATGAAACAGTAAAAATCATAAAAACATTCCTAATCAAAAATAACGTTAATATCATTATACAACAAGACATACTAAATTTATTAAACACGAGCCTCAAACAAAATTATTTTTACTTTAATAACACGTTTTATAATAGTTCTGAGGGTGTCATAATGAGTAGTCCAATTAGCCCGCTTTTAGCAGAAATATTCATGGATAACCTGGAAAAACAAATACATCGACAAAAATTTAGCAAATCATTTTTGTATTGGTACCGATATGTAGACGACATCTTTGCTTGTTTTAATGGTACAGAGCGTCAACTTGACAATGTTTTTAACTATATAAACTCAATATATAAAAATATTAAATTCTTGACTTAACGATAACCAGACATTACAACAAACACAAATTCTCTATTTTTCACAAACCCTCACATACAGATTCTACAATAAACATAAAATCAGCTCATCCCCTACAACACAAATTGGCAGCTTACCACAGTATGTTGCATAGACTTGTAAGTGTCCCCTTATCTGTAGATAACATTAATAAAGAATTAAATCTAATAAAACAAATTGCTGTTAAACAACGGATATTCTCCTGACACCATAGACTCAATTCTAAACAAAAAATTAAAAAATAAAGCTTCTTTTTTTTTAGAATTTCTTTAGAATACCCCAAGAAAAAAAACACAGGAAAAAAATATAATATTTTAGCCTATTTTGGTAACACGTCAGAGAAAATTAAAAACTACTTAAACAAATACGAGTATAATATCAACATAGCTTTTAGAACAAACAACTCGTTAGGAAAATTCATTAAAAACGCAAAGGGAAAACAAAATAGATCAAAAAGATCTGGAGTGTATCAGTTGAATTGTGGTTCTTGTCATAAAAGTTACATAGGTCAGACAGGTCGCTCATTCGAAACTCGGATTTTAGAACATAAAAGAAGCTATTTAAAAAACAAAACTGACTCAGCGTACAGTAATCATTTAACATAATCAAATCATCTTTTTGGCGATAAATTTAAAATTCTACACATACAAAACAAAGGCGTAAAATTAAACCTATTAGAAAATTTAGAAATAAATAGAATTAAAAATTCAGACATCATCTTAAACGAACAAAAAGATACCTGTCTGGCCCATAGTAACTCCCCTTTACTCAATTTATACAATCAATATTCAGAATGGATTTTTCAGCAATATACATTAGCATATAGTGTTAATTTTATTACCTATCTACCTTAGGGTATTTGTATAAATGTAACAACACTAATATTCAAATATCATTTTGTATCAAACGAAGCTATAGTATAGCGAAACGCGTCATACAGTTTCAGTGAAACTAAATAAAGTGGAAAGTTGACAAAATCAGTCTTTCATTACATTCTACCTGTCACTAGTACTTACCGGCAGAATTCAACCCAAATACAACCGCCGAAGAAGAAACAGTCAATAATGTTCGAAACAGTTTACCAACTTTAATTTTTTTAAGATATATTTCTATAACTTTCGGTTCTGATTCGAGCAGTATTTCCTTTTCTCTCTCGATAACATCATCAAATAGTTCAAGAACATTATTTTTGACGTATATAATTACTTTCATAGCAATTTTTGTTCCATTGATAACCACAGAAAAGCTAGCAAGTATAATTTGTAGCGAATTTCTATTTACTGTTAATCTTAATAGTTCTAGAAGAAGCAATATATAAAATGCAGTATAGGTTGCTCTTGCTATAATGGAATAAACAGTATATATTTTATTTATACGTGAATTTTTACTTATGCTTCTTATCCATAGTCCAGTAATTACCATTGGTGTTTTTACAAGACTTATTAGTTCACCTTTATGTTCTTTAGCCATCATTTAGCACAGAGATGACCTGCAGAATAATAAGTATTTTAAGTTTCAGAAGCAAACTCTTATTTAACAAGACATTTATGTTTTATAACTACTTGTTTTCTTAAATATTGATTTGCCACTTTTCTTATTTTTCTAGTTTTGATTTGTTTTGCTGAAGATATTAAACTAATTAAAAAAAAATGAAAAATCATTGTTTTTGGGATTAGACCGTATCCAATTGGAGTTATTTCCGACCTTTCACATACGATTGCACCAAGCATCTTCAAAGACCCTTATTCTTCAAGATCGGAAAAGTGAACGTGCTCGAAGAAGGACAGTTGCTTGAGAAAACATATTTGTACCTAACCGGGGTTCACCAAACCGTGCTCCACTGTAACAATCGTTTTCCTCATGTGATTTGGATCGAGCCTTTATTAATAGAGACCGGATTCTATGCATTTGCATATATTCATAAGCATTTGCATATTTAGAACATTCTCACCGATTATTGCATATTTTACCCAAAATCTAGTAATGATGCATATAGACTATATTTACAATATTTCTCGGTATTACTAGGCAATTGAATTGCTTAGGGTATTGTTAATGTCGCCGTCTGGAACCGCTCTTATCGCCGGGACATTACCTGCAATAGTCTAAACATCGATTAGGTTATAGTGCCAAGGGAATACCCAAAATTACAACGGTATTTTATTCCTTTGTTTCTTGGTCGGGATATTAAATGATAAGTAGCTAGTTTGTAAGAATATTTGTTTAGCGTGGATCAAATAAACAATTTTCTCGAAAACGAATTTTTATTTTAAAACAAGATATCAGTTTTAAACATTATTGTTGACGCGCTTGCATCAGTGTAGTCTTTTTGCAATTTTTAACGTGTTGTGTTAAAGTTTAACGTGTACCATGCCACCCGCCAAAAAAAGTGTCTCTTCGTGGGTAGCTGATTATCCTGGAACATTTACATACGACGGAAATGTTTTATATTGTCGAGTTTGCGAAAACAATGTTTCGTGCACAAAAAAGTTTCAAATTGACCAGCATATCAAGACAAGTCTTCATATCGCAGGATTGCAAAAAAAGGCCCACGACCACAACTATAACAGCAGCAAGTAGCAGTAATTCCACTTCTATAGGCAAACAAAAAAACCACTTTAGCATGGATTTATGTGAAGCATTGCTTGCAAGTAATATTCCTCTCCACAAGCTTACAAATCCTACATTCAAAGATTTTCTGCGAAAACACTGCGTAAAAATTACATACCAACATGTTCTGGAAGAAATACGTAATGAATTAAGGATGACATTATTTGGATTTCAGCTGATGAAACTACCGACAGTTGTGGTCGCTATATTGCGAATTTAATTATGGGTGCATTAAGATTAGAGCCTCCTTCTTCCTATTTGGTGGCCTGAAAAGAACTTGACGAGACAAATTATTCTACGATCACCAGATTTGTGACCGAGGGTATTAAAAAAATATTTCCTGAATCTTCTGCAGATGAAAGAGTGTTTATATTTCTCTCAGAAGCTGCTCCCTATATGATCAAGGCAGCCAAAGTCCTCCAAGTATTTTATCCAAATTTAATTCATGTGACGTGCTTTGCTCACGGAATCCATCGACTCGCTGAAGAAGTACGATCCACGTTTGGAAATGTAAATAAACTGATTTCATCAGCAAAGAAAGTGTTTCTTAAGGCATCTGCTCGCAATAACGCCTATAAAGAAAAACTGCCAAATATGCCTTTACCTCCCGAACCAGTAGTAACTCGATGGGGAACATGGATTGAAGCTCTACTATTTTACAATGAATATTTCGAGGCCATCAAAGGTGTAGTAAATGACTTCGATACTGCAGAGGCTATGGCAGTTCGTCAATCTAAGGAAGCATTTAACGATTCTGATATTTAAAAAAACATAGCTTTGATTAGCACTCACTTTTCCCACATACCTGCGGATATTAAACAGCTTGAAACTCGAGGTTTGGCGTTGACCGAATCAATTCAGTTAATGAATAAAATCCGTCAAATAAACTCCACATTGCCAGATGTATTTCCGCGTAGAGTTAAAGAAAAGTTTGAAAACATTTTGTGCAATAACGCAGGCTTTGAACCTTTGTGTCAAATTGATAGTTTTATTAATGGAACGGGTGAACTTTTGCCAGAAACAATAAGTGCAAACATAGCACGCAAATTCAAATACTGCCCAGTCACCTCAGTGGATGTGGAACGGTCTTTTTCCACTTATAAAAATATTTTAAGCGATCGAAGACACATTCTTACTACCCAACATTTGGAACAATACCTTATTGTTTACGTGTACAAGAATACAAATGTTAAATAATTTTAAAAAATGTTAAATAATTGTTAATTAAATTTAAACATCGTTGATAACTTGTTAATTTTATGCTTATTTTGAAATAAAAAACTAAAAATTACTACTTTTATTATTATTTAAAATTGCATATTTTGACCCTTTTCATGCATATTTTAAGCATTTTTCATGCATATTTGCATGCATATTGCAAGATTTTTATGTTGCATATAATCCGGTCTCTATTTATTAATGTTGTTAAGAGGTGTGTAAATTTCGATTTATTCCCTGTACAAATGAAACCAGGAGCAAGAACTTTGTTGGTTGTTCAGTGCGTTAACGAATCATTACTTATTATTTCAGCTGCTAAAAGAAACGTAAAAAGTAAACAAGAACCAATATTATCAACTACTAAGTGACAATACCCACAACAGGATTCAATCGTACCTCACTGTAAGATCGAGGGGCGAGTTAGAACCGTAATTAGCGTCTCCAACTTCTATAGAAAAAATTTGTCAAGCCCGGCAGCTCGAAAATCTCTCGATTTTATAGAATTTCCAACGATAGATAAATTACTGGAAAACCTTCTAAATTCTTTTTTAGGAACAACTTGGTCTTTTATTAAAAATTCACGACTTTTCATTGGAATATTGAAAACTGTAACGTTTTACCAGACTGATATTCCGGTCAGTTTTGACTTTCAATCACTGCATACAAGTGTATAGCCAACGATTCAGTCCTAGAATATCAAACATATTTAAACATAATAACCTTCATTCATCTTTAAAGATTTAATAGAAGCACTTGTGCCCACTACATATTCTATTTTCCAAGGAAAACTTCAGTAGTAGCTGTCTCCTGTGGCCAGGTGGTACTTTCTTTGAGGGAGGACCTCTGAAATAAATAGGGGCCCTTCAGTACCTCTTAAAGGCAAACTCGAACGGAAAGTCCTCCACCTCGACACGGCGTATCCCAATGGCTGATAGAGAACGTCCTGTAGATACACAGGTCAGGTGCGCATTAGGCTTGCCAAATACGCACCCGCGGATCAACTGAGGACATGGCTTAGGGCAGCAGCTATGCCATAACTGGGCCGGACTATTAGACGAAGTATTTTCAATATCGGTCCGATACCAGAAATTCACAGGCGAAAATCACGTCATGATTTCCCCGGCTGGGATACTGCGGTTACCAAGATGCATGGCACGCGTGGTAACGAAAACGCCAATACCTCCTAAACTCAAGATAATTTTTAAACAAGGTACGGAAAAACCCCAGGTGGGTAAGACCAACTGTCTAGAATCCCACACCGAGAACTCGGCCTGCTCCACGGATTCTAGGAGGCAAAAAAACATCATCTTCATCGAACAAGATCACTGAACAACTACGGAAAAATAGGCTCCTAGAGGTACCTTACAGAATAGGGTTTATGACCAAAGATAAGAAACTGCATAAGCTCGAGGAACAACTCAGAAAGATAAAGTGTATATGCAAATATGCAAAAATTAGGTTATTTTTTCATTGCTTACAATATTAACCCAAGAGTTGGTTTAATGGGGCAGGGGTTGTTTAATACTATATAATTTTAATAGCATTTTGATATATTTACAGATTTTGTAGTTGATATTTACATATGTATATATATATATATATATATATATATATATATATATATATATATATATATATATATATATATATATATACAGGGTGCCCCATATGTATGGAATAATAATTCCACAGCATTTAATAATCAGTGTATCAAAAAAGTATTTAAAAAAAAAAGTTATAGGCGTAGTTATATGGCGCACATACTGACGTTGACAATAAAATGTTTTAAACTGTCAGTTCGAAGAAATTACGCCATCTTGATCTTTTTTAAATGAAAAGCCCTGTATATTATTTTATTTTTGAGTCCTACTAAAAATTCCAGATATTATTTGTCTAACATACCATATGTAACAATTACTCAAAATGTCTACCGTTAACAGCGAGGCATAAACAGCCTGAACAGAGTTTCGCAGAGAATACAGAGTGATCTGTGCTACTTCATATTGAATTATTTGTTGTAAATCTTCTACAGTTTCAGGTCGATTTCGATAAACTTTAATTTTCAAATGACTCCATAAAAAAAAATCCAGTGACCTAAGGTCGGGACTCCTTTCAGGCCATTCTACAGCACCTCTTCTGCCTATCCATCAATTAAGAAAAGTCACATCCAAATATCTATGAACATTGATTTCATAGTGAGGAAATGCTCCGTCCTGTTGATACTACAGATTCCTGTGAATGGTATTTAAATGATTTTTATCGGGAAAAAGACCATAAGTTGAAATAACTTGCTCTTGGAGTAACTGTAAATACCGCTGTCCTGTAAGATCTTCATCGATAAAAAAGGGAACGATGATATGACGTCCACAAATCCCTGTCCACACGTTTATCTTTTGTGGTATTTGGGAATGACTGTCGATTATCTAGTGGAGATTCTCAGTAGACCAGTACCGGCAGTTATGCCTGTTAACTCTTCCGTTAAGACAGAATGTGGCCTCATCAGAAAAAACAATATTATGAATAAGGTTAGGATCATTATTACTGCGTTTCATCATTCAATGCGTCTATCGTAGTCATGTTCAGATAATTCTTGCAATAGAATGAGTTTGTATGGATGCAATTTTTCTTCATTCAGAATACGATTTAAGGTACCTTTACTTATGTTGTAGTCTAGGCAAAGCTGACGAATGGCACCCTGTATATATATATATATATATATATATATATATATATATATATATATATATATATATATATATATACATATATACACAATATTTGTCCATTCTCTCTTTTACACACCTTCTTCCATTAAAAGGGAAGATAATGAAAAAATATCTTAATTTTCAGATTCCTCAGCTCCAAAAATCGTGGAAAGTACTTACAACACCATATAAACGATGTAAACCCATTAACCCCCTACCTCATTTCTTTCACCCTCACATAATTTGCTATAAATAATATGCTTTAAATTTGTCCAGTATATCAATCAAAAAACCTGTAGATATCTCAAAGTGCTATTGAAATTATAAGATATTAAATAACCCTCGCCTTTTTCAGCCCCCCTTTGGGTTAAAATTATAAGCAATGAAAAAATATAATCTAATTTTTGGATTTTTCGACTTTAAAAACCCTGAAAGGACAAAACGTATATGCGAAGCAACCCCTCTAGTCTCCTTCCCCCACCCCTTTCGCTCCTTATATGTATATAAATATTCATGCATAAAATTTGTTTATTATTTTAACAAAAAAAAAACGAAAAATTATCATATTCCAATCGAAAGCATATAAAATTTATCGACTTCCACCCCTTTCAACTTCCCGATTTTAAATAATATAATTTTTAATGTATATTAAAATATCTAATTTAAATGAGTTTTGCCTAATTTTTTTTTTCCTTAGCCGCAATCATGCAATTATCCCATTTTACAAGAAAAGCTTTTTCTTATTAAGCAGTCAGGAAGTAACTTCTTATTATTTTTTATAGATTCTTTTTATTTATTTAGATGCCTATAAAATAAAGTAATAAGTATTTAATTACTATCAATTGCATACTCGCAGATTTTTAACATTTTGTCAGACATTAGAGATACATTTTAAATGCTAAAAATAACTTAAAAACATTTTATTCTTTCTTACCTACCCTTCAGATCTGTTCGCTGTTTAAAGTTCTGCCTAACTAATTATAAAATCTTTATTAATACCGTACCAATTTGAATATATATATATATATATATATATATATATATATATATATATATATATATATATATATAACGACTATCACTCGGCTTTCAGCTCAAAACAATTATAAAAAACAGCAACTCGATTTCGTGTAGAAGCACAGTTATATTGCCACAACGTTATATATTTTATTATATATAATATGTATCTATTCTAACTTACTTTATCTACATTGCAATATGTTCGTTCTTGCTTGAACATATACTTACTGCTCTTTTTGAAAATACTGTCACGTAAAACTTGGAAAATCGCATCGATATTGGTGCATCGTCATCGTCATCGTAACTCTACACTTCCAGCCATCGTTACCTCACCAGGCGCCATGGTTACGAAACCTTTAATATATATATATATATATATATATATATATATATATATATATATATATATATATATATATATATATATATATATATATATATATATATATATATATATATATATATATATATATATATATATATATATATATAT
Source organism: Pachyrhynchus sulphureomaculatus (assembly GCA_019049505.1). Lineage (NCBI taxonomy): Eukaryota > Metazoa > Arthropoda > Insecta > Coleoptera > Curculionidae > Pachyrhynchus > Pachyrhynchus sulphureomaculatus. The sequence continues at coordinate 10,097,515 of CM032454.1, forward strand.
ATATATATATATATATATATATATATATATATATATATATATATATATATATATATATATATATATATATATATATATATATAGCAAACTTTAAATTCTTGGTGTAAGTGGTCATTGAAATACGATTTAAAAGTTTTAAAAACCTTTTTAGCTACGCCAAGTTTTCGAAATACTTTATTTACTTCTTCAAGGCTACAAATACGGTAGAGAATTAGTTTCTAAGGATTACAAAAAAAAAGAAGAAAACTTAAAATATTAACATTAAAAATTACTTACTGCTAGGTGGTGCTTATAAGGACAATTTCTTTCAATGAAAATTAACTTTGTTGTACGTATCCATGACGAAAATTGCGAAAATTACGACAGAAAATATTTAAAAACATAAACATAGCTATTTTGTTACGCAGGTTATTTGCAATCGACGATGAGACTGGCGAAAACACATACTTTTATATGGTTGCGGAATACATATATTTTTTGTATGCTTTTATTTTAGTTGATTTTTAGGCTAAACTTTCGAAAATATGTTTTTATTAATTTTATTAAAATTTTTCTTATTATTGGTTTTTTTTTTAATATTAGTTTTAAGTTCGTTGATATTTGGATGCGATTTTTCCTAATCGGATAGGCAGAAGATGTGCTGTAGAATAGCCTGCAAGGAGACCCGACCTTACGCCACTCGATTTTTTTTTATGGGGTCATTTGAAAACCAAAGTTTACAATTTACAATAAAGAATTCAATATGAAGTAGCACAGATCAACCTGGATTCCCTGCAAAACTCTGTTCTGGCTATTTTTGACAGATTGGATCATTGCCTCGCTGTTAACGGTAGGCATTTTGAGCAACTGTTACCTTAAAAATAAACCTAAAGCATTTATTAATAGTTTTTTTGTCTTTTTTTATTTTAGATTTCAAATGACAATAATTCCAAAACAGTTCAATTTAGACATATGCTATGTTAGACAAATAATATCTAGAATTTTTAGTTGGACTCAAAAATAAAATAACATACAGGGCTTTCCATTTAAAAAAATAAAGCAGAGATGGCGTAATTTCTTCGAACTAACAGTTCAAAGCATTTTATTGTTAACGTCAGCATGTGCGCCGTATAACACCCTATAACTTTTAATTAAACATTTTTTTGATATACTAATTAATAAATGCTGTGGAATTATTATTCCATACATATGGGGCATCCTGTATATATATACATATATATATATATATATATATATATATATATATATATATATATATATATATATATATATACATATTAAACAATTTTTTCTTTAACCCTCTTTTTATATTTATATGGTGATGATTTTTTCTTGGCTTTAAGGTTATGTGAATTAAAACTTCGATTTATATGTATGTTTACGTTTCGATCTTTTTCAAAACATTTAATACAACCAGTAACAATGTCCATATGTATCAAGTACCCTAAAAAACAAAACCATGCTTACCTATGCATTAACAATGTTATAATTTGGCTTACCTTAGAATGTAGATTTTGAAAGATTTTTATTTTCTTGTCAATAATCAAAACATTTCAAGAGTCATATACATAATCACTTTTTACGTTTTAAAACTCTACTCACATTTAAAAATTATTAAAACGGTGTTGCTTTATCATTATACTTTAAAGAATTGAAAAATATATTCGATTCAGATTGTTAATTTCTTTTTTGTCATTTATGGCGTTTTGGTTTTTGTGGGTAAGGATGTATTCTAAGATTTCTCTTTTTTTAGTATGATTTTCGGTACTTAAGATTTTTGTGCTTTCGTAATTAAATGTGTGTTTTTTTCCTTTTTAAGTTTATTTAATGAGGTTACATTATTTTTATCGTACTTGTGGCCTTTTATACGGTTTTCCAAATATTGACTGGTTTGTCCAATGTATATTCCACTACAATCATTACATGGGATTTCGTAAACAATGTTACTTTTTTGTTTTTTGGTGTTGGTGCTATTACGACAGATTGGCAGACCGTGCAATCTCCTTATCAGATCCAGAATATCGAGAAGATGCAATAAACAAAGCCAAAAATGCATTAATGTTAAACAAATACCCGTTATCTCTAATCGAAAAGATTTTTAAAAAGCGCATCCACATATTTTACAATTCTACCGAAACAGTAAACCACAAACAAAAAGACACTAAAAAATATATTGTCTTACCATATATAAATGAATTCTCATATCAAATTGAAAAACTATTCAAAAGATACAATTTCAACATCGCTCATAAAGCCTATAACCTCCTTTGTAAAAACTTTTCAAAATTAAAAGCACCAACACTAAAAAACAAAAAAGTAACATTGTTTACGAAATCCCATGTAAGGATTGTAGTGGAATATACATTGGACAAACCAGTAAATATTTGGAAAACCGTATAAAAGGCCACAAGTACGATAAAAATAATGTAACCTCATTAAATAAACATGAAAAGGAAAAAAAAACACACCGAAAATCATACTAAAAAAAGAGAAATCTTAGAATCCATCTTTATCCACAAAATCCAAAACGCCATAAATGACAAAAAAGAAATTAACAATCTGAATCGAATATATTTTTCAGTTCTTTAAAGTATAATGATAAAGAAACACCGTTTTAATAATTTTTAAATGTGAGTAGAGTTTTAAAATGTAAAAAGTGATTGTGTATATGATTCTTGAAATGTTTTGATTATTGACAAGAAAATAAAAATCTTTCAAAATCTACATCCTAAGGTAAGCCAAATTATAACATTGTTAATGCATAGGTAAGCATGGTTTGGTTTTTTTAGGGTACTTGACACACATGAACTTTGTTACTGGTTGTACTAATGAAATTAAATGTTTTGAAAAAGATCACTAGGTTGATCCAAACGTAAACATACATGTAAATCAAAGTTTTAATTCACATAACCTTAAAACCAAGAAAAAATCATCACCATATATATACGTATATATATATATATATATATATATATATATATATATATATATATATATATATATATATATATATATATATATATATATATATATATATATATATATATATATATATATATATATATATATATATATATAAATATATATATATATATATATATATATATATATATATATATATATATATATATATATACGTATATATATATATATATATATATATATATATATATATATATATATATATATATATATATATATATATATATATATATATATATATATATATATATATATATATATATATATATATATATATATATATATATATATATATATATATATATATATATATATATGTATATATATATATATATATATATATATATATATATATGTATATATATATATATATATATATATATATATATATATCACGTTGCACGTATTCTTACAGCTTTCCTTTCTAAGTGGATGATTGATTCGGCGACAAACCGTGGGATGAATGTCTCTCTGTGAGTATCAAGAATCTACATATACACCTTTGACCTTTGACAGAAAATAATTTGTACATATGGTCAGTCATTCTGCGTAAAATAGAATTTACGATTATTTATTACTATAATTGTGTTATGTCTATTCATACGTATGCCCCATATATTAGGTAAATACTTTTAGAAAGTTTTAGATTATTATTTAATAACATCAACTAAAAAAACATTTCTTTTTTTAGCCTTAAAAAGTTTTTTTCAGGGATACGATTAAAAAGATATCATTAATTAATTTTTCACGTTCCTTTATTAAATTTACGTTAGTTTTATACGAGGATGAATTAAAAAGTTCGCAGCCTAATCAAGAAAACACGACGTAATCTCTACCCAACTCTATGCACTTCTTCCACCTGCTTTCCACATCTGTTTGAAAAAAAGATTCCTCAAGGTCTTCAAAATACTGGTTAACTGCGGCTTCATTTGATGAAAATTTATGGTTTGGAAACAGATGAAAGTCCGAAGGTGCCAAATCAGGAAAATTAGCCGGGTGGGGCAGCAATTCGAAACTGCAATCACGAATTTGAACCATAGACTCAACAGACGTGTGAACGCGAGCATTGTCCTGATGGAACAAAACTTTCTTTCTCAGTAATTCTGGGCGTTTCTCTTTAATTTCTTGACGTAAGAGACGCAAAAGGGTGCAATAGTAAGTCGAGTTTATTGTTTCGCCTTTCGCGAGGTAGTCCACCATAATAATACCTTTAGCATTCCAAAAAACTGACGCCATCACTTTTCCAGTCGACAGAATTACTTTCGCTTTCTTTGGAGTCGGTTCACCAGATTTTTTTCCACTGCTTGAATTGTTGTTTTGACATTGTCGTATAGTGGTGAACCCAGTTTCGTCCATTATTACAAACCTGTTAAGAAAATCTCAAACTGTCTCAAACATCTCCAAACTGTCGCGAGAAATCGTTTTTGTTCAACTGAAAGCAATCTGGGGACCCACCTAGCGGAAACCTTAGGAAATCCGAGTTCGTTGGCAATGATGCTTTGTGTTCGTTCATACGAGATGTGTTTGCAATCTCCCCTAAATAGTTAATTTATGGTCTTTCAATATAGGATCACACACTTTGCCATCTTTTCTTCAGACGTAGACGTCATGGGCCAGCCGGAGCGAGGGTCATCTTCGATGCTCCCTCGTCCACGTTTAAATTCTGCAACCGATTTTTTCACAGTTGTATATGACGGAGCAGATTCCCCTAGTGTTGTTTTCATATCATCGTGGATCTCCTTTGATTTTAATCTTTTTTAAACAGGTACTTGATGACCACACGTTGCTCAATTTTTTCCCATTTTTCCAAAAACGCTACACTTGGTGTCACTAAACTCGTTCTAACCTAAAAACCACAAATTCTACAGCAACAAAACTTTACTGTATAAACTTATTGAGGATACTATAATAAAAATATTATAATTATTTTTTGGTGAGGCGGCAAACTTCTCAATCCATCCTCCCCCGTGGGGGAGCGGGATAGAATATCTTCCCCGGTACGTTCTGACCGTCGTAGAAGGCGACTTAAAGAACAACCTAGATGGTAGATGCCCAGATCCCACCAACATCGCCCGGTGTGATACCATCGCATCGGCGTAGGCTGCGTGAAGTTGCTTAACGTTTCGTGGCTGTGCCGATGTCCCGGACTGTGGTGTGTTCGGATCTCCGGGTGGGGGCTGGTCAGGTGCGTCGACATGCAGAGATCAGAATTTTAAAATGGATTTTTGCAACATACGAGGTTTAAACTCAAACATAAATTCAGTGCAGCAACACCTACAATCAAATAAACTGCTCTCTATGAAACCAAGGTCAGTTCATCGACCAGCACAGTTAACTATCTTTATCCTGGGTACGACTTCTATTCCCGATTTAGGCGTAACTTTGGAATCTGTCTTTTTGTCAGAAGCGACCTCTCTTGCCAACGAGAAGAGGCTCTGGAGCCCCCAAACTTTGATGTTGTGTGGTTAAAAATAACGACTCAACCAACCACAAGGTTCATCTGTATCCTATATCGACCACCAAGCGATACTAACTTTAGAGCAATTTTCGCTTCTCTTGCAGACACCATCGATCATTTACAAATTAACTATCCAAATGCCGAAATTGCCATCCTGGGCGACTTTAATGTCCACAACATCAACTGGCTTAAATATTCAAATACTACCGATGAACAAGGTCGTGAAGCCGAATCATTTTCAATCAGTTGTGGCTTAACATAGCTTATTGACGAACCAACACGAATCCCTGATCGCCAGCCTTCTTGATCTGTTTTTAACTACCAAACCGGAGATTTACACGGTCAGCGTAAATCCGCCATTAGGTTCTTCCGACCATAAACTATTATCGACATCGAGTATCCTACCAATCAGTAATAGAGAGGCGCCTAAACCGCGCAAGATTTGGCACTACAAATCTGCTAAATGGGAAGATCTCATGGAATATTTTTGAACTTTCCCTTGGTTGGACGTTTATTTTCGATCCGATGACCCATCTGACTGCGCCAAGGAGGTTTCCGATGTTATTTTGGCCGGTATGGAGGCTTACATCCCTTTTTCAAAAAAATGCCCTTCCAACGGCAAGCCTTGGTTTGACCGAAAATGCAAAGAAGCTGTTGCTTCTAAACATCTTGCATACCGACATTGGCGTGAAAATCCTAACACCATAAATCGTAACACCTTTGTTCGTGCCAGGAACAGGTGCAAAGAAATTATCGACGAAGCCAAGGAGGCACACAATCAACGGATTAGAAACAAACTTCGCACTTGTCCCAACAATTCCAGGTCCTTTTGGTCAGTCGCTAAGGCAGTTAGTCAGAATTTCACCAAATCCATCATACCACCACTCACACGGCCAGATAATTCTATTGCAACACACCTGTTGAGAAAGCGAACTTGTTGGCTAAACTCTTTGCATCACATTCTACTGTCGATTTCCAAGGAAAAACACCACCTAATATTCCCATAGTGCAGTCAAGGATGCCCGATATTGTCTTCAGGCAGCGTATCATAAAACGTATTTTGATAAAGCTAGACACCAAAAAGGCTTCTGGCGCTGAGGGAATACCTGCCATAGTTCTCAAGAACTGTGCGAGGGAACTAACACCAGTTTTCTGTAGACTTTTCAACCTATCTTACAGAAAGGAAATATTTCCTTCCTGCTGGAAATGTGCCACAGTTCAGCCAATACCTTAAAAAGGCAAGAAGACCTTGCCAAATAACTACCGACCAATCGCACTGCTTTCAATAATATCGAAAGTCATGGAAAAGGCTATCAATCAGCATCTTCTAAAATATCTTGAAGGATTCAACATTATTAGCGATCATCAATATGGCTTTCGTAAAAATAGATCAACAGGAGATCTCCTGACTTATGTAACACATGTTTGGCACAACGCAATTGAACACTTTGGAGAATCTCGAGCGGTTGCTCTTGACATATCCAAGGCATTCGATCGTGTTTGGCACGATGGGCTGTTGGCTAAGCTACGTTCTTATGGTATGTCTGAAAAGTTCTGTTTGTGGCTCTCATGTTTCCTCAGAGAGTGTTCTTTGCGAGTGGCAGTCGACGGATTTCTTTCTAACACCTTCACTATCAACGCCGGTGTACCCCAAGGCTCCATACTGTCTCCTACTCTCTTTCTCATTTATATTAACGATCTGCTGGAAAAAGACCGAGAATCCAATCTACAGCTTTGCAGATGACAGTACACTTATCTCTTCATTCACTTTGAACGCTCGGACATCGGCTACTCAGACGAATATCCGCAGACAGCAGGAAGTCATTCAACTTAACAAAGACCTGGAAGAAATTCTGTCTTGGGGTGACAGTAACCAAGTGGAATTTAACGCTACAAAAACCCAGGCGGCAGTTTTTTCTAAAAAAGTTAACGTTGCTGAACCCGACATAGTTATATCGGGGCACTCCATTCCTCTCACATCGTCACTCAATTTATTTGGCGTTAATTTGGGAGCAAATATGTCCTGGCATGAACATGTTGCAGGCATAGCAAGGAGAGCTTCTCAGAGGTTGGGAATATTTTTTTTCGAACCAGAAAGCTTTACACTTCACAACAACTGTTAATTCTTTACAAAGCTCATATTCGACCAACTATGGAATACTGCTCCCATGTTTGGGGCTCCGCTCCCAAACATACACTGCATTTGTTGGATTCTATTCAAAGAAGAGCTGTTCGTCTGATTGGAGACCCGGTGGCCTTGATTCGCTGGAACATCGAAGAACGGTTGCCGACTTGAGCCTATTCTAGAAGTATTTTCGTGGAAAGTGTTCGAAGGATGTGGCCCGTTTAATTCCTCCCAGAGCGGTGCATGTTAGAAGTACACGTCACGCTAATACTTCACATCCGTATGAGATTCAGCTTGTTACTCCTCGTACAACGCTTTTCAAGCAGTCATTTACATGGAGAACATCATCCCTTTGGAATAATTTGCCCAGGACTGTGTTTCCCACCGAGTACAATTTACAGCGATTTAAGAACAACGTGAATCGCTTTCTCCGCACACGTGTCGCTCCTGTAGCGCTTTAGGGACTTCCCTGTAGTACGTGTGCTAGACCCATAAAAAAAAAAAAAAAAAATTCCTCATATTATAGGTAAGTTAATAACACATTTATTGAACAAATAATAATTAATGACAATTTAACTATGACAATTCAATACTTTAAATAAATTAATGGGCACACATTGTATTTGAGCGTATTTTCTATTTGTTTTTACGGAGAAAAATGATACTAAAAAACTCTGTTTGATTTTAGGCAGGTACGAGAATGCCCAAAGATCTTGTTATTTTGTTTGTTTCTTTGCTTATTCTAGGCTCTCTCTCTCTCTCTCATTCATTCTTGTTAATAATATATTCTTCTCATTCGCTTCTTTTGCTGATGTGTATATACACATATTTACATTTTATTTTCTTATTGCTAAATGACGTTTCATATATATTTACATTTCTATGTACATATTTACACCGAATTTCTTCATTTAATTTTATTTTTCACACTTTTCACTGCATAGACTAATTAACTAGGGGTTGTACCTAGTTTATTAACATTTCTTTGGGTAAACTGTTTAATGTAACCTTTGTTGCTTCTGTATGCATTTTTTACCAGTCCAGAATACACTTCAGAATGTAGTCGCATCACAGGTCAGGCGTCAGTGCTCATTGGTAGCCCGCACGCGACCTATGACGCGCCAAATTCCTCTACGAGTATTTTATATTTGACCGTGTAAACTGGACTAGTTTTTGATTTTATTGGTCCAGGTTTTCAGAATAAATTGATAATTTAAAGTATAGAGGTTTGTGTGTCGGATTATTAGCCTTTCGCGTTGCTGTCATGTCGTGAGTTAGTGTAAAATTGGTCTGATATTTCAGTTAAGCAGTCGCTTATTTTTCGTGTGTTTGTTATGTCAAGTAGATCGTCTATTCTAGTATACCGTAGTACGGAGCCTACACATCTGAGGATCTTGTTTTGCATTCTTTGAATGCTTCCGACCTGTGCATCTGATATGCTGCACCAAACTGGTACTGCATACATCAGCACAGGCCTTATAATTTGTCTATATAAAATCAATTTATTCAGAAAACCAAAACATGAATTTGGTGCAAGTAATGCATATAAATTCTGCATAGCAACAAAAATAATATGCTCTATTTTATGCTGGAATAATCAAACTGGAGTTTTGATTTTAAAAAAAAATATTGCTGGAGATATCCCGTTTTGGCACTCAGCTAGAAAAATATCTATGGGGATAATTATCGCATCTAGGTACCCTGTACATAACATTTTTTCATAGCGCTGCCATCAAAGAACTTTTACTTTAAAGTATGAGTTGGGATGGAATAGGGTTAACTATAGTATATATAGAGAGTTAGAGAAAGTGGTAGAGGCTTAGATAGAATTACAATTACCTCTTAATATAACTTTTCGTTTTGAAAAGACTTCTTGATATCAATTTAATACCATGAAGGTTACCGGAAATATAAAATCCATGAAATTTAACAGTTGTCTCTGTATTTAGTTGAGAGACCTAACTCAAATTACTCACTTGAAACTACACTGGCTGACTGAAAAGCCAATACTGAGCTTATATACTAGTAAGCTACGCTAGAAATATATGTTGGCATGTTGATCCGTTGTGATGGTACTTAACTTCGAGAACATTCCAGTCTAGTCTAGCATGCTCGCATCGAGAACACCACTATCAAGTGGTTTACTGAACAGTTAGTTCATGACCTCCATCTGTTGCTGAATTAGATTGACCTACTGCTACGATACAAAACACAATAGAAAGTCAACTAAAGACACACTAAGCAGACTCGCTTACTCGTTATATGAATTTGATACCATATTTAACGATAAAATTAAAAATTTTCGTCGCTGACTTATCGGACACATCCCAATCTAGGGCTAATCGCACCACGAGAAGATACAAGTGTCATCCCTTTCATATGGAATTACACCAAGAACTTCAAGACCGTGATTTTGAACGACGAGTAAACTTTTGTACCACCATGAATGGAGCAATAGAGGCCGATCCAAATTTTTTATCCAAAATAATGTTTTCTGATGAAACTACTTTTCGCAGTAATGGAGCAATTCAGCCATAACATGCATTATTATTCAACAGTTAATCCAATTTGGGCCCGGGAAGTTCAAAACCAAAACCATTAGTCGTTTAATGTATGATGTGGAATATTAAATTTTCTAATAATTATTGGTCCATCTTTTTTCCGCGAACCAGTTAACAGGCCTAGATACCTAAATTTTTTGCAAACGAATTATCCCAGCTTCTTGAAGAAGTTTGAAAGGGAACAAATGGAGATTCAACAAGACAGAGCTCCTGCTCATTATCACCAGGAAGGTCGGGAATTTTTAAACGATCGTTACCCACAAAAAATGGATAGGTAGGGATGGATTCATTCAGTAGCTCCCTCGATCATGTGACTTAACACCTTTAGACTTCTTGTTGTCGGGCTACATTAAGGATCGTGTTTATGTGAATCCCCCTAGTAGATATAGAAAATAGGATACGGAATGTAAGTGAAGGAAAAAATATTAAAACGACTAAACATGTGTATTCAAGTAGACGGTCATATTTTTGAACATTTATTACGTCATAATAATTAATCATTAGATAAGTTAAACTATATTAAAATTATTATTAACTATTTGTTTATATTTTCACAATAGCGTAAGTGTATTAAAAACAAGAGTAAAAATTGAAAAATTCAAAATAATTCGAAAACTATTAGAATTAGGTATATAATATACTTAATAAAAGTTGGAGGGTTCTGTAAAATCTATAAGAAAAAATAATAATATACAGGTTGTGCCTTTTAAAAAATTTGAAATTTTTCAGTTTAAAATAGTCGAAATGCATAAACTTATTTTGAACACCCTGTAGCATCTAACTCAAATTTCTTTACATATATCTTTTGTTTCATCTCTATAGAATGCTCGTACTAATTATGAATATTCCACCTTCAGAAACAATGGCGTTACTGGCAATTTTTTACAAAACTGAAAACTAGTATTTTTTAAAAAAATTTAAATAGTAGAAAAACTACTAGGTTTAGGTATATAACATTATTAATAAAAAAAAAGTTATAAAATTTTACGCAGAATTTAAAAATAAATTAGAAAATATGATGTTCTATTTAAAAAAAACATATGTTATATCGGCCACACTTTTTTGAAGTACCCTGTATACTCAAAAATAATTTTAAACTGTGCACCTTAACATTCCCTAAAACTATTGTATTTAACATTTTTTCGTCATTCCCGAAACAAATGAGATAATGAACTTTACTGTATCGTTGACTCACCCTATACATCAAATTAGCATATAATAAAACAATACGATATGTAATATAACTTTATTTCAATTTATAAGTACTCTCTATATATCAAGTTAAAGTTTTCCAAAGTTTTAGATTAATATTTAATGAAATCTTTCAAAAACTTTCTATTCGTTAAGTAAGTTTTTTTAGAGATACAATTAAAAATATAATATTAATGATTTTATTTGCCATTTAATTTCTCCCCTATTTAACTTTTGTTAGTTTTGCATGATATTATATTAATAAAACAATTATTAAAGAATTTAATTAAATCGGCAGGTTCGCATTAAATTGTATTATGACTCAATTTGCTGACTTTTTTATGTATGTGGACGATTGCAGTCATACGATGGTCCTTTGACAAATACAAAAACATCATATGACATAACTATCTATTTGGTAATCTCACAGCTCTCAAGTGTCGCTCTTCAAACAAAATCATATATTCTATTTGTTCTACAGTTTAAAATGTACACTATCGTTGTTACAATTTAAAAAAAAAAGGTGAATTTTCAAGTACTCTTCAAAGATTTTTGTTTAAACAGATAGACTGTTGCTGAGATTAAGGCAGGTTAAATGAAGTTCATGATGATTTAGCACCATCGCAGAAGAGAGATTATTTCTGGACTAGTGAATTTGAACACGATCACCAAAGAATGAACTCACTACAATCGATATTATTGGAAAATCCACAATATCGTCATGAAAGACCATCCAATATATTTATGCTTGATTGCAGAGACTGGAGGCATCACATATAAATATATATATAAATATATATATATATATATATATATATATATATATATATATATATATATATATATATATATATATATATATATATATATATATACAGTAAAACCCTGATTAACCGAGTCGCGATTATCTGAGCTCCGGATTAACCGAGCCAATCTAAGAACCTGATTATCCGAGGTACGCGCGTCTATGCTGCGTATTAACCGAGCTTCTAAAATATGTATGTACAAATTTCCATTTAAAATCGTCGGGGCCTTCGGGGTATCCCCTGGCCCGTATGAGGGGTTCCCCTATTTATGTTTTTGGACTCTTTCAGCATGTAAATTTACGTGAATGCAGTGCGTTATAGCGTTTACTACGGAGAAGTACGAGTATACTCACATAATTTATTTGGTTGGAGTTCTGGTAATTAATACGAACTGCTTTGTTTGAATTTGTGTTTGTCATATTATAATGGAGCAAAACAAGCGTAAAAGAATCATCATTCCTATTGAAGAAAAATTAAAAGCCATTAGAAAAATTGAAGCAGGAGAGACAATTAAAGTTGTTGCACGAGATTATGCAGTAGGTGAGGTAACAGTTGGAGATTGGAAAAGAAACCGCACAAAAATAGAAGAGTGGTATATAAATCAAGCCTCCTCGTCCTCAGGAAGAAAATCAATGAAAACCGGCGACTATGAAAAGGTTAACGAAGCTTTATTCATGTGGTTTAACCAACAGAGATCAAAAGGTGTGCCTCTGTCAGGTCCATTTTTACAACAGAAAGCAATAATGATTAATAGGCAATTCCCAGAGATAGATCAGTTTACCGCCAGTTCTGGATGGCTTGACCGCTGGAAAAAACGGTACGGTGTACGACAACTGACTGTATGTGGTGAAAAACTTTCTGCTGATGTGTCATCAATTGAGAAGTTTAAGCAGAACTTTAAAAAGCAAATCGAAGATTGTGGATACACATGTGATCAAATTTACAACTGTGACGAAATTGGTCTGAATTATAAAATGCTTCCATCAAAAACATTGGCGATTAACTATAATGGTATGTTCCAATGCATCTAGCAAGCACAAAATCCTACTGATGCTGATTGGCAAGTCCAAGAGCTTTAAAAGACATCTCACCCAAAGCCCTACCAGTCTATTACAAAAGTCAGAAGAGCGCATGGATGGATGCGACCTGTAAGGTACTTAGTAATTTGTCTATGGTCGTTTGTTGTTTTAGGTGTGACTTGAATGCCTAGAGATACTTGTTTTGGTTTGTATGCCAGCTGGCACCCTAGTTGTTTTAAGTCTTTGGTAATTTTTGGCCATTTTTCTGCGTCCCTGATTGTAATTGGGACGGTTTTTTCCACGTCTTTTTTGGCGTTTTCGCCTGTCGTGGGGTCCATTGCGTTGTCGTCATTGTTTGTCTTTTTCCTGTCCGTTTGTTGGTTTAGGTTTAGGGTGTCAAAGTGTTTTTTGGTTTGTTTGTTTGTCGTTTTTGGGGTGTTTAAAGGTGTGATTTTGATTTCTTTGTGTTGAGAGTGTAGTGGGTTCTGAATTTTTGGTTGTGCCAAAGTCGGAAAATCTGTCGTGTTTGGTGTTGGTAGGAGTGGTGTTTTTAGGTTTTGTTGGTGTGGTGTTTTTTGTGTTTTGTGTTTGTGTTTTTTGTTTCGGTGTGGTGTTTTGTGAATTTTTAAGTGTCTTTTTTTTAAGTCTTTAAGCTCAGACAGCATCTGTCTAAGGTCGGCCATTTGGGTGTTCTGTTCGGTAATTTGTTTGTTCAAGTTTTCAATCGTAGCTTGAAGAGCTTCGATTGTATTTTCTTGTTCTATTATTTTCAGTGATTGTGTGTCTTGTTTTGTCATGATTGTGGAAATGTCTATTAGGTTTTTGCGTTTTAGTATTTTTGGTTTGTATGTGATTTTGTCTAGTGAAGTTGGTGTTTTGAAGTCAAATTGCATGCCTTCAAATATAGAGGTCTCACCTGATTCTTGAGATTCCATTTTTTATCACTGACACTACCGGTTTTTGGCACTACTTTTTGAAAGAAGAGCGGTGGAGGAAGCAAAGTTCGGAAGATTTGGCACTGGTACCCTAGAACCCTAAAAAGAGCTCTAGGAAGGGCTTTGCGCTGAAAAGCGCAAAGTTGAATTTCTTTTGTTTACGAATTTCTGAAGTTTTTTGCTGCCAAAAACTCCCGTCTTGCTCGTGCGTCAAAAGGTTTTCTAAACTTGGTCGATCGACTATATCGCTTAGTGAAGAGCACTTCATCTGTCGGCGAAGGACACGGCACTAATGCTGATGTACTCTTTTAAACTAAAAACTTGGATTTAAATACCTGGTCATGTGCAAGTTGAACTTGCGCAGTTAGTGTTCCGTACGTTCGTTGACTGCTTTTAAATTAAAACATTTTATTACGGAGGTATAAAATTATCGATGACTTCACAAAACACATCCCAAACGAGTTTACAACAAAGTATTTTTCCGATCTTCACCGTAAACTGATACTCGTGATAATTTTCGTTCATTCTACACCCTGTAAAGAATATTCTGCAATTTTTTCAAAATTTTTTGATCAATACTTTTGGAGATAAAGAGGGGACAGCGGTTGTTCGTGATTTTTTAAAAATAATACAAGAAAAAGTGTGCGCAAGTATTACAGTATGTATATTTTTGAACTCGTGTTTTTACAAGCTTTCATTTGACACCCCACTCGATTACCTGGTCATTTTTTTTTCACTTCCGATTTCACCAACCAAAACCCCTTAAGTCAAAATTTAACTTTCGAAAGTAAACGGCTCTGATGAGTCAATTCTTATATTAGTACCAAATTTCAACTTTCTGTGTCAAATAGTTTCGGAGATAATCGGGTGTGACAGACAGACGGGCAGACAGACAGACACTGGAGTGATCTTATAAGTGTTCCGTACGGAACACTAAAAATTAAAAATTATGGTAGTGTTTGCTACTATCTTTCTTTCGGACGGTGCTCTGACCCATGAGAGTTCTGTATCTTCTAGATCCTGAAAATTATGTACGATTTGGCATCGAAAGCTCGATATTAGAATAAAACGACAATTACTAAGAACTTTAAGACCTTTTTGTTCATTCTGTACTCCTAGGGGCTGTCCCTAAGGTCCTCGAGATCGACTCAAAAAGCACTCACGGTCGACTTGTCGATCGCGATCGACCGTTTGAGCACCCCTGGTCTACAATTTATCAATGTGATTCAGTAAACGACGCGTACAGTACCTTCTTAAACAAAGTCCTAAATATCTTTAATGCAATATTTACAGAGAAAAAATGTCTCAAACATAACAAACACAATCCGTGGATTACGCGGGGTATTAGGGTTTCATGTAGACATAAACGTGTGCTGTATTATAAAAAAAATTAAAGGTCTGGTAACCAATGAATACTTTAATACCTATAGTAAAGTACTGAAGCAAGTTAAAAAAACATGCCAAAAAAATATCAAATAACAGCTTTATAAATTCTGCTGAAAACAAAGTTATAGCTGCTTAGCAACTTGTAAAGACCCTAACAGGGAAAAAAGAAATAGTAACAATGTACTTACCAATTTTTCGAATAAATTTAATGATCCGTTCAAGACAGTTAACAACCTAAATCACTACTTTATAAGCTCTTGTCCGAACATAAGTACAAATAAACACAATTATGTCTTTTCCCTTGATCGTTCTGTACGTTCTATTTATTTGAGACCAACTACCCCCCTGGAAGTGTCCAGGACAATAAAAAGTCCAATTTACCAATACGTATTATTAGAGAGGTTTCAGATTCTATCTCAGAGCCTTTATCTTATATCATTAATTTATGTTTTGATACAGGTGTATATCCGGAACTTCTAAAAAATGCTTTAGTAAAAGCAATACACGAAAAACATGAAGAAAAAACTATAGGCTAATATCGCTGCTCTCAAACGTAGGTAAAATATTTGAAAAAAATATAAACAATAGGCTAGCTCGTTTCGGCATATGTGTAGTAATGGTTTTTTTAGTATCCCGCGTTAGCTTAAAGTCCCTTGATAGGCCGTTTCAAATTCAACGCCAAGACACCGACTAGTGATCAACGCTTTGAAAAACATGGATGAGATTCCATCCAAACGTCAGCGGTCCATCAAGGGACTTCAAGCTAACACGGGATACCCGAAAAACCACTACTGCACACCTGTGAGAACATTCGTCAAAACATATATATATATATATATATATATATATATATATATATATATATATATATATATATATATATACATATATATACAGGGTACCCCATATGTCTGGAATAATGATTCCACAGAATTTACTGATCAGCGTATCAAAAAAATATTTAAATAAAAGTTATAGGGTGTTATACGGCGCACATGCTGACGTTAACAATAAAATGTTTTAAACTGTCAGTTCGAAGAAATTACGCCTTCTTTTTTTAAAAAATGAAAAGCCCTATATATTATTTTATTTTTGAGTCCTACTAAAAATTCTAGATATTATTTGTCTAACATACCATATGTCTAAATTGAACTGTTTTGGAATTATAGTCTTTTGAAATTTAAAATAAAAAAAAATACAAAAAAACTACTAATAAAATCTACTACTAATAATAGGTTTATTTTTAAGGTAACTATTGCTCAAAATGGCTACCGTTAACAGCGAGGCAATGACCCAATCTGTCATAAACAGCCTGAATAGAGTTCTGCAGAGAATTCGGGGTGATCTGTGCTACTTTATATTGAATTCTTTGTTATAAATCTTCTACAGTTTCAAGTCGACTTTGGTAAACTTTGGTTTTCAAATGACCACAAAAAAAAAATCGAGTGGCGTAAGGTCGGGACTCCTTGGAGGCCATTCTACAGCATCTCTCCTGACTATCCATCGATTAGGAGAAATCGCATCCAAATATCTAAGGACATTGAAGTCATGGTGAGGAGGTGCTCCATCCTGTTGATACCACAGATTCCCGTTAGGGGTATCCAAATTATTTTCATCGGGAAAAAGACCTGAACAAGTTGGGATAATTTGCTCTTGGAGTAACTGTAAATACCGCTGTCCTGTAAGATTTCCATCGATAAAAAAAGGAGCAATGATATGACGTCCACAAATCCCTGCCTACACGCTTATCTTTTGTAGTCTTTGAGAATGACTGTCGATTATCCAGTGGAGATTCTAAGTAGGCCAGTACCGGCAGTTATGCCTGTTAACTCTTCCGTTAAGACAAAATGTGGCCTCGTCAGAAATTTTTTTAACTTGATCTCCTTAATTTCAAATATCAATAATTCCAAAACAGTTCAATTTAGACATATGGTATGTTAGACAAATAATATCTAGAATTTTTAGTAGGACTCAAAAATAAAATAATATACAGGACTTTCCGTTTAAAAAAATTTAAAATGGCGTAATTTCTTCGAACTGACAGCTCAAAACATTTTATTATCAACGTCAGCATATGCGCCATATAACACTCTATAACTTTTATTTAAACATTTTTTTGATACACTGACTAATAAATGCTGTAGAATCATTATTCCATACATATGGGGCACCCTGTATATATATACATATATATATATATATATATATATATATATATATATATATATATATATATATATGTTATATATATATATATATATATATATATATATATATATATATATATATATATAAACAAACTTAACTATAACACTGGGATTGCTCTTTTTTAGGTTTAGAGCGCAAATTAAATTTGTTGCATTATTTCATCGACTGAATTTTATTTTAAATTCTCAAGCTTTCGTTTGTGTTTACAAACTTCTTCAGGAGATCTGTAAGAGAGAAACCACCGATCGTGAGGATTAAATTATGTAGATTATATCAGTTTATAAACTTCGTTACTGTTATAAAAGTCTTTTTTTTACTTACAAAATGTATCGGTGATTGCTCTCCACGAACATCGGTAAAAAACATAAAGCTCCAACATGGTAGCACATTAAGACAATGAAAGGGCACTATTTTACATATTAAAATTTTTTAAAATTAGCAGAATCAGAAACGTACAAACTAATCTTACTAAATGACAGATAAAAGTACTAAAACGATGGACATTTGGTACCATACCCACATCAGTCTACCCAAATTTCATATCTTTTTTGTAAAATTATCCTTACATCATTCAATGAATACATTAGATTTGAATACTAAATAAGACACAGAACACAAAAATCAAAATTACAAGGGAAAAGTTACATATGAATTAAATAACAATTAGGTTCATAGACTCAACTGTTATAGTCAGAATATTAAATTTGTTAGAGAGAAAAATTTAAATTACATATATATATATATATATATATATATATATATATATATATATATATATATATATATATATATATATATATGGGTTACAGGGAAAGTCGTCCTAGATAATTAAGGACGTTATAGTTTAGGTCGTTTCTGACCGATTTGATTCTATGACATGATGTCCTAAACTTAACCGTTTTCGAGATATTGAAGTTTAAAGATTTTCTAAAAAAAACATGTTTTTTTTGCTTTTATATCGATTTTTTTATTAGAGGTTCTCGAGTGCAATTTTTTGGTTATTTTTAGTTAGTCTGTATGTCAAGTATCAAAAATCATCAAAAAAATTTGAACTAGTTACTAATAGTTTCAAATGGCGGCTTGTTAATGTTTCTAAATTACGAATTTTTACCAAGCGTTTCCTACTTTAAATCAATAAAGAGAAAAAAAAATGTATGGAAGTTATTCTGCAAATTATTTTAAAAACTTTTACGTCTTTTTAGCTATCTAAAACGGTATAATATCTACTGGATCTATTGAAAATTCTAAGAAAATGAGATTTCAATAGGCCCAAATGTAGAGTAACATAATAATAGAATTTAGATACTACCAATTACCGGTTTACTACCTGCACCTTCAAACAATAAAAAGGGTTGGGTAAGCATTTTTTCCGGTCGGGGTACTCTCTGTGCGAGTGACATTTTCTGTTCACTAAACATTATTGAATGATTTTTAGTCTGCTCATGCGATTCGTCCGTGGTAGATGTGCTATACCGTGCTTTTCAAAAATATCTGTGTTTCATCTTCTGACTGTGTGAATTGGCTCGTAACTGGATTTTGATCTCTGCTTGTGAATATGGCAACGTATACCAACGAGGAATATGCTGACATCCTAATGTGTTACGGATTTTGCGAAGGAGTGTCGTCGCGTGCACGTGATGAATACATACTGCGATATCCTACTCATCGTGTACCTGATGTTAGCGGATTTGATGGAACTTATCGAAGACTACGAGAAACTGGTTCCGTACAAAGACGGCGGACTGACATGGGACGACCACGTATCTTTGACGAAGACGAAGAAAACGAAATACGACGTCTCTTTGAGGTGGACCCAACCACATCTACAAATTTTGTCGCACAACAGCTTGGTATTTCGCAGTGGAAGGTATGGTTTGTAATGCATACTGTTGGGCAACACCCTTACCACTATACGCCCGTGCAAGTCATTGAAGAAGGGGATCCGTTGCGACGATTAAAATTCTGCAGATTTATGCTCAATACCGATGTCGAAGATGCATCTTTTTTTAAGAAAATACTATGGACTGACGAGTCGAAATTCGACAAAGACGGTCTTACAAACTACCACAGTGCCCACTATTGGGCTTCTAAAGAGGAAGGCAACCCAAACAAAAAAAAGAACGAAAGGATCACAAACAAGATTCAGCTTAAATGTGTGGATGGGTATAATTTCAAATTATTTGGTTAGGCCATTCTTCCTGCCAGATAATTTGAATGGCGAGGAATACGACAATTTTTTGCGGAACGATTTACCTAATTTGATGGAAGACCTACCTATTGGTTTGAGACGAAACATGTACTTTCAACACGATGGCTGCCCAGCTCACTACAGAGGAAGTGTTCGTGCATGGCGCAATGACAATTATCCCAACAAATGGATTGGAAGAGGCGGACCCATACCTTGGCCGGCGAGAAGCCCAGACCTAACACCGATGGATTTTTATGTGTGGGGTCACATGAAAAGTCTCGTATACGACCAGATGACTCCTATCGAAAACGTGACAAAGACAAAAAATAATTGATGCGGCTGACGAAATGAGGCGGCACCTCACAACCAGCGTTGTGAAAAGTAATTTAAGAAAAAGAATGAGAATTTGTGTTAGAAATAGGGGCGACCATATAGAACATGAATTATAATTAATAAAAAAATATTAAATTGCAAGGTTTTTTGTTTTATTTGTGTATTTTTCGTATTTTCACCTAGAACTAAAAATTTACCTTTTGCTACCCGAGCCCGCTTTAGGTGTCATTCTGTGTACAGTTTTCCTATTAAACTCCTAGTATTATACCTTTTTTGATAGCTAAAAAGACGTAAAAGTTTTTAAAATAATTTGCAGAATAACTTCCATACATTTTTTTTCTCTTTATTGATTTAAAGTAGGAAACACTTGGTAAAAATTCGTAATTTAGAAACATTAACAAGCCGAAATTTGAAACTGTTAGTAACTAGTTCAAATTTTTTTGATGATTTTTGATACTTATCATACAGACTAACTAAAAATAACCAAAAAATCGCACTCGAGAACCTCTAAAAAAAAAAAAAATCGATATAAAAGCAAAAAAAAAACATGTTTTTTTTTAGAAAATCTTTAAATTTCAATATCTCGAAAACCGTTAAGTTTAGGACATCATGTCATAGAATCAAATCGGTCAGAAACGACCGAAACTATAACTATATATATATATATATATATATATATATATATATATATATATATATATCATGTAATAGTAATATTAGTTATTTTTTAAGATTTACGTTGGAACAAAAGCGTAAATGATCGGGAAAAATAATCTTGTTTATTTTTATCTTTCTTCTCAAAATGTACAAGATAGGAAGAGGAGTCACAAAAGATTTTTGAATAAATGCTTTCAAACTTTTCTGGTTATATTGGTAGATACCTGTTACCTTTACCGAACACATCCTAATCAATTCTTGATGTCATGTATGAAACAGTTGCCATAGTAATCCTTATATTGAGTATCACCATAGCAACCATTACATAAACGAACTAGTAAATGACAGCTAAAAACTTTTATTTCATCTACAATGAAGTGCGTGGATAATAAATTGCTGTAAGTATTTCCACATTTTCTTTGTCTTTTTATTTGATGGCTCAAATAAAATATACTTTTGTTTCTATTATGAGTTATCCTTTATTTCTTAAGAATCCTTAAAATGTTTTAAGAAGAGAAGCCACCCGGAAAGATTGATATTAAGAATAGCTGATACTAATTTTCTAAGATTTGAAGTTATCTCAGCTGCTACCGGGCTCTTTTAATTTTGACTTTTATAAGTATAGTCTGTATCGAGTAAAGTCTCCACTATTTTATATTTGCTGTTTTTACTTCGGTTACTTAAGGGCAGTGTTGTATTTGTGAAGAAGTTTCCCTCCAAGAAGTTTCAGTATCCCGAGATCCAAAAAAATCCAATTCTACATATCTATCGATCTGCCTATCTGTTGATCAGTATGTCAGTCTTTTAACATAGTAACTCTTAAAATTAATAGCCCAGTCGCAAGGGGTTTTGAGCTCTCATTAAATATATTTTGGCATACAGGTAGTTTTTGAATGTAGAATACGATGGCTCACGTGTCGAATTATGGCTTTAAACCCCCTTACTAAATATGACGAGTTATAAAACTTCTGGAAAGGTATCCCAGGTAGGTGGCTCATTAAATGACCTACACCTTTAGAAAGGTCTGGATCTTACTTTAATTTCGGATTTTGGTCCGGGTCCGGGAAGTTCAAAACCAAAACCATTGGTCGCTTAATGAGGTGTGTGGAATATTAAATTTTCGAATTATTGGTCCATATTTTTTCTGCGAACCGCTTAAAGGACCTAGATTCTAAATTTTTTGAAAAACGAATTACCTCAGCTTTTTGAAGAAGTTGATAACTTTGAAATGGAACAAATGTGGATTCAACAAGACGGAGCTCCTGCTCATTACCACTGGGAAGTTCGTGAATTTTTAAACAATCGTTACCCACAAAAATGGATCGGAAGAGATGGATTCATTCAGTGACGCACGCGATCATGTGATTTAGCACCTTTAGACTTCTTTTGTGGGGCTACATTAAAGATCGTGTTTATGTGAATCCCCCTACAACACCAGTAGATATGGAAAATACGATACGGGATGCGTGCAGACCAATAACGCCCTTTATGCTAAGGGAAGTGAAGGATATACAAAAAATGCTGGAATGCGGAAAATGAGATTTACCAACAAGGCACTGAGGGTTAGAGCAAGGAGTGTAGGCAACCAATGGATAAGAGGTAGAAAAATGGAATGGGATCAACACATAGGAAGAATGGCAACAACAGGATAGTACGGATAGCAAAAGACAAGTCGCCGGATGGAAGAAGATTAATGGAACGTCCAAAAAAGAGATATAGCGACGATATATAGATCAGAGAGCAAAAAAAAAACAGGCAACTCTGTATAATCGGCTCATAAAAAGTGATAATAAATTTTAAATGATTTTAAAATTGCTACTATGTTATTCCTTTTCTCCCTAAGTTTCATTATTTTATGTTAATTTAGTAAATATATAATAAAAGACTATTTTTAGTCAATTTCCACTGGTTTATTTAAATTGCGATGACGCGTTTCGCTGTCGATGCAGCTTCTTCAGATCTACATTTTACACTGTCAAGTTAGGTTTAATGTTCACAATTTTATAAAATTTCTTAATTATAATATTACACCTAATTAAATTACATTGATAGTATTGGAAAACTCACACAGATTTGGAATTAGGAAAATAAATTCAATAATGATGAATTACTTAAATCTACCTGGTCGTTGAGTAAAGTACCTGTAGTCCTTAATCGATTTATTTGCATTGTCTCTAAAAGGTGTAGTTTTAAACCTTTTTGTTGGGTGTGTAAAATTTTGAAATTCTTGTTAAATGTGTGATTTTCTGTTAAAAGATGATTAGCATATGTTGAATTAGATTTTCTATGGATGAAACTTTTTTCGTGTTCTGTCATTCTTTGTATAAATGTACGTCCAGTTTGTCCTATATATGTTTTAGGACATGATTGTCTTTATTGATTTGTGGTTTGTAGTGTTTGAGATATTTCCCTATAGTATTGTTAGTCTTGTACACTATGTTGATATTTTTTTGATTTAAAAATTTCCCCAGTTTTTCCATTGGTTTGTCGAAATAGGTTAAGCATTTAAATGTGGTATTTCTGTCCTTAAAACGTGGGTATATTTCTGAGATTGCCTTGTTTCTAAGTTTTTTCCTAACGATATTATTGAGTAAAGTAACCGAATAACCGTTGTTAACGGTTACTTGTTTTATGTAGTTTAATTTTTTAGTAAAATTTTCCTCTGATAACGGGATATTAGTTAGTCTATGTATAAAACTATGATAAGCTGCGAATTTATGATGGTTAGGGTGGTGAGAAACTATTGTAAATTGTGGTATCGGTATGACAAGGTTTGTGATATATTGCAAATTCATCTTTTTCCTGGTTTTACTGATTGTTCGACTTCTTCTTCCATTGTAAAACTGATATTTCTATGTAAAGAATTAATATACTGTAAAAATTGTCTGTCCGTACCTGTAGAGCATACAATTATATCGTCTACGTATCGATAGCAGTATAGACAATTATTACTATTTTTATTATGGTTGTTTAATATCATTGTTTCAATACTGTCCATGAAAATTTCGGCAAGTAATGGACTCCCCATGATTAACCCTTCCTTCCTTACGTAGAATGTATTGTTAAATGAAAAATAATTTTGTCTTGGCAAGTTCTTAATAAATTAATTATGTCCATTTTTATAACTTCATTTACTTTGTTTTTTGTTAATAGGTTCTCTATTAAAATTATTGTTTCGTCTGGGGGAACACTTGGAAATAAGTTTTTGACATCGAAAGAGACTAATTTAGAATTATCTGGTATTGTTATATTCTTAACTTTATTCACAAGTTTTTGATACTATATTTAGGTTCAAATTTGGTATGATATTTGATTAAATCAATTAAAAAGGATGACGTCTTATATGCTGGAGCAGACATATAGGAAACAACTGGTCTGATTGGGTGGTCAAGTTTGTGTAGTTTTATGAGTGAATAAAGTTGTGGGATTTGGGGATTCATATTTATCAATTTAAATTTATCTTTATCGTGAATGATACTTTTAGCCTGTTCAATTTGTTGTTTTATCCAAAAGTTAATTTAGTCCTAAAATTTGGCAATGGCCTCTTTTATGGTTGCTGAAATTAATACCAACAGACACAGACAATTTTAATATTAATTTAATTTAAAAAATATTTCAGATGGGTTAAAATTGGAAAAATTAAAGATATCTGCTTTATGGCCAAACATATTCTTATTATCGCTTTCGAATGCTATATACAATTCATCGATCTTAACACTGGAAAAGAACTTCAGTTACTGTGTAACAACCACCAAATTAATGGGGATGGTGTAAAATGTATCAGAGGTCATAGTTCTCTTTATATTTTTGCCTACGCTGAAATTTCTCAAGGAGCAACTATTTTTGTTAGAAGTTATCCCGATTTGGACATTAAAGTTAAATTCGAAGGTAAGTATATAATTAATTTTCTATTAAAATAATTTATCTCCGGCAAAACTGTAAGGAGGTGGCGGTGAAGACAGTACAATTAATTGTATAATTGAGGTGTCCGTTACTTTGTGACAGTACATTTTTAAATTTCTAAATGAAATGAAACGAATTACTTTGTTATTTTTTTATTTATCTGCTACTGTAGTTTCGTAGGTTTTCTACATTTTCAAGCGTGATACTATAAACCAGGGGTCGGCAACCTTTTAACTAAGGGGTACCAGTTTTCATTCATACAACATTTTGCGTGCCGACATAGGTACTTACTACAACTAAAATTAACAAAAATTAACTTAAATTAACTTAAAATATTGCTTTTAGAAGGTTTAATTACAAAAACATTTAACAAATAATTTTATTATACTCGTCCTAGGACCTAGTGTGAACACTGTGCTTGAAGTTCTTTAGAGAGTTTTCTTATATCCGGTTCATGTCTGGTTATTTTCAGTGTCACACATGCTTCCGAGTTGTCTGTTGTCAGCCTGCTTCGGTACGAGTTTAAAATCACTCTCATATGGGAAAAAAGTTGTTCACAGATATAGGATGATCCGAAAGCTGTAAGCATGGCAAACGCTACTTTCTTAAGACAAATAAATTTCTCTGGTAAACTCATCCAACAACTGAGTATCTCGTTTGAATGGTTCTGGCAGTCACCTTCTAATACCTTTCTTAATTCTACAAATTTCGTGTTCCATAACTCGCTTTTAGCTTTTAAATTCAATATATTGAAGATCAAAATCATTAATGTCCATCCATGAGAAAAGAGATATGTCAAAGCAACTTCTGTAAAAATCCATTAAATCTGGTTTGATTAAAAAAGCGAACATAGGACCATGTTTATCAAAATCCTGACCACTCTCGATAAACTCCTCTTTTAAATTAGTCATATATTTAAGAATTTCATCTATTAGTGCACCATCGTCGACACTGGATATATAAGTTTTTAAATTTGGAAAATATTTATATGTGTTTGTAGTAATATCGTTGAAAAATAAATTTATTTTTAATTTGAATGATTTCCAGGATTCGTATAAATCCAGAACTGTTTTGCCTGAACCTTGTAACTTTAAGTTGAGTTCACTGAGATGGTTTGTAATATCAGTAAGAAACATTAACATACAGATCCAGTTCTTATCTTCTAGTTCAGGATAAGCATCCACTTGATTTTTTTCCAACGAGAACGATTTAATTTCTCCCAGACATTGCACAAATCTAGAGAGCACTTTACCACGGCTGAGCCAGCGCATATTATTGTGCAATGGTATATCTGAATATGCACTTTCTAATTCCTGCAGAAACGCCTTAAATTGTCTATGGATCAGTGAAGAACGACCAACAATGTAGTTAACTATTTTAACCACCCTATCCATCACGGATTTTAAACTTGGTGGATTATGCAATGAAAATTCAAAACTGATCCACCCATGCGTTCAATAAGAAGGGAAACAAATCCTTTATGTCTCCCAGTCATAGCAGGAGCGCCATCTGTCGTTACGCAAAAAATTTTATTTAAATCAATGTTCCGCTTTTCAAAATGTTTAACAAATTCTGAAAATATATCCTCTCCTCTTGTAGTTCCCTGCAATGGGAGCAGACAAATCAGCTCTTCATACACACTGCCATCATCGAAGTATCCCGCAACGATTGCCAGACGGGCAATGTCATTAATATCGACACTTTCATCCAATTGTACACTAAATACAAAACTCCGTTTGATAGCGTCTCTCTGCTGTTTGTGGACATTTTGTGTCATTTCGGTAATTCGTCTCTCGATGGTCCGCGCTGATGCCGGTATATCCCTAATCCTGGCCAATATTGTATCCTTATTGGGCAAGTCGTCGAATAAAATCTCGCCAGTACTCAAAAACGTTTGCTACATAAATTCTCCGTCAGTGAACGGCCTACCCTTTTGTGCCAACGATTGTGCAATTTTGAAACTGCATTCTGTTACTTGATTTTTTCCTTGGAAAACATTGCTAAAGAATGTTGACTGATTCTCGTATTGTTTACTTGCTCTTTGTATTGCCTCCCTTTTATCAGCGTTATCTTTAAATGGCGATTCATGTTTTATCTACGCTTTCCCGACATAGGACACAAATGGCCCGATCGTTTTGCTGTACAAAACCGTAATCTGTTGTCCATGAAGTTTGAAATGATCGAACGTCTACCTTCTATTTCTTCGCGGCCATAACGCAACGTAATTTTAATTTTTAAACTTTTCGACGACTATTGACTGGAACGGATGTTACTTCTATACTAAATGATCCAAACGTGTAGTCGCTTGCTATATAAAGAAAAATAATTCCAATAATTACGTTTATTAAATTTCTTAGAACAAAAATTATTATCTACAACGCGCCCATTGCAATCAAAGGGCCGCCTAGAAGTTAAATCTAACAAAAACTAAGGTTCGCCTTATAGCGGCTCTTTTTTGATCTGAATTGAGGACGTTTATTCGAGTTTTTGCCTAGGCTTATATTTTGAGGCTTGCCGTCTTTAATACTTGCCGAAATTAAAGCCAAACAGCATTCAGTAAAATTATAAATTACAAAATATATATTTTGTAGTTTTTGGTAATAATACCTAGTGACCTATATAATATATCGCTTTTGTTTGTATCGTTAAAGTAATACTGTCTTCGATTATTTACTTAATTTCGAAACATGTCACAGATTACAGAATTAATGTGTAAACTTTGAATAGGTACGCATGCCATTCAAAATTGCTTGGCGTGCCAGAGATGGCACGCGTGCCATAGGTTGCCGACCCCTGCTATAAACTAAGGTGGTTTATTTATGATTTATAACAAATTTTCAGGTATAATTTCGAATTACCCATCATTAAATTACAATGAACTTAAATTAGTTTATTACAGGGATTTAAATGACATTATTGTTTCAAATTTGAAGAAATACTTTTCAATATTTTCTTAGAACTTTTTACAACAATTCCTTCTTTAAAGAAATATCCAAAAAACTTTTATAATACGCCAAACAGGGTTGAATTCTGAACATCTGTTTGATTATTTAATAGTATTGTATCTTTATTTTTATTGTGCTTGTAGATCTTTATAGCTTCTGAAATATTTAATTTTCTTCCTTTTTATGCTTTATGTAATATTTGGAGATTATTTATGTCTGGAAAAATATGATTTGTTTAATAAAAGTGGTTAGCAAAGTAGGAATTTTCTTTATTTAATCTAAGAGATGTTGTGTGTTCGTTAAATCTAGTATCGAAATTTCTTCCTGTTTGGCCTATATAACAACTATTACATTCATTACATGACAGTTTATAAACTCCAGAGTCTTTGTATTTATGTATTTTGTTTTTTACATTGAAAAGGAGGAAGGAATGTTTTTGGGGTGATTTAAAAGCAATATTTTGCTTTTGCGAGTATATAAGCAATTTTATTAGAAATTGGTCCAAAATATGTCAATGAGGGAAAAGTTTGTTTTTCATCGTTTTTAACGTGTGGATAAATATGTTTTAAATTCAGTTGTTTTAGTTTATTTTTAATTAGGTTATCTATGGTTTTTTTTTCTGAAATCCGTTATTGTGGGAAATATTCTTGATTATATCTAATTCTATCTCTAAATTTTGTTTATTTAAAGGGATGGAGAATGCTCTGTGAATCATGGATCTATAGGCTGTGAGTTTATGTGAGTTGGAGTGGCATGAATTATTAGAAATAGTGGTGTCTGTAAAAGTGGGCTTTCTAAAAATATTGAATGAGGGTTTATTGTTATCTTTGGTAATGGAGAGGTCTAGGAAGTTTATTTTATTATTCATTTCTGTTTCTAATGTAAATTTTATATTCGGATGTATTCTATTCAAGGAATTTAGGGTGGATTGAAGGGATTCGTCGTCTCCTTTAAAACAGACCAATATGTCGTCTACATACTGACACCATAAAACTATATACCTTGCCTGCTATGACTCTAGAAAATTGTTTTCAAAACCTGACATAAAAATTTCGGCCATTAAGAGGCTTAGTGGGGATTCCATGGCAAGCCCCTCTTTCTGTTTCAGAAATTGATTGTTGAATTGAAAATAATTTTCTTCTATGCACTGAGCTCAAACAACATCACTCAGTTTGAACCAAATACAGCATCAATAATTCCATAGAACTGTGAAATCAATGTTAAATGTAATGTTAAAAATTTTAATATCCCGGACAACTCCATCCTTGCATCATTCGATGTAATCAACATGTTTTTCAACATCCCGAATAAGGAGTGTCTAAAAATCATTAAAAATTCACTTAAGACACTTAATACAAATCCTATTATAAAACAAGAAATAATGATGTTGTTCGACTGGTGCATAGACGAAAATTATTTTCAATTCAACAACCAATTTCCGAAACAGAAAGACGGCCGGGCCTTGCCATGGGATCCCCACTAAGCCCCTTGATATCCGAAATTTTTATGTCAGATTTTGAAAACAATTTTCTAGAGTCACAGCAGGCCAAGGATATAGTTTTTTGATCTCCGTGTGTAGACGACATGTTGGTCTATTTTAAAGGTGTCGACGAATCCCTCCAATCCACCCTAAATTCCTTGAATATAATACATCCGAATATAAAATTCACATTAGAAACAGAAATGAATAATAAAATAAACTTCCTCGACCTCTCCATCACTAAAGATAACATAAACTCTCATTCGATATTTTTAGAAAGCCCACTTTTACAGACACCACTATTCCCAATAATTCATGCGACCCCAACTCACATAAACTCGCAGTCTATAGATCGATGATTCACAGAGCATTCTCAGTCCCTTTAAATAAACAAAATTTAGAGAAAGAATTAGATATAATCAAGAATATCGCCCACAATAACGAATTTTAGAAAAACACTGTAGATAACCTCATTAAAAATAAAGAAAAACAACTAAATTTAAGACATATTTATCCACACGTTAAAAACGATTAAAATCAAACTTTTTCCTCATTGATATATTTCGGACCAATTTCTAATAAAATTGCACATATACCCGCAAAAGACAACATAAATATCGCTTTGAAATCACCCCAAAAACTTCCCTCCCTCTTTTTCAATGTAAAAGACAAAACTCATAAATACAATGACTCTGGAGTTTATAAACTGTCATGTAATAAATGTAATAGCTGTTATATAGGCCAAACAGGGAGAAATTTCGATGCTAGATTTAAAGAACACCAAACATCTTTTAGATTAAACAAAGAAAATTCCAACTTTGCTAACCACTTTTATCAAACAAATCATATTTTTCCAGACATAAATAATCTACAAATATTACATAAAGCACAAAAAGGAAGAAAATTAAATATTTTTAAGCTATAGAGATCTACAAGCACAATAAAAATAAAGATGCAATCCTATTAAATAATCAACCTTGCCTGCCAACCTTGTTTGGTGTATTTTAGAAGTTTTCTTAGATAAATCGTTGAAGAAGAAATTTTTGTAAAAAGTTTTAAGAAAATATTGAAATGTCATTTAACCCTTGGTAATAAAGTAATTTTAATTCCAGTTCATGACAATTTAATGATGGGTAATTCCAAATTGTATCTGGAAATTTATTATAAATCATAAATAAACTCCCTTAGTTTGTAGTATTACGCTTGACAATGTAGAAAACCTACGAAACTGCAGTAGAGGATAACTAAAAAAATAAGTGACAAATAACACAGTAATTCGTTTCATTTCATTTAGAAATTTTAAAATGTACTGTCACAAAGTAACGGACAC
Source organism: Pachyrhynchus sulphureomaculatus (assembly GCA_019049505.1). Classification (NCBI taxonomy): domain Eukaryota; kingdom Metazoa; phylum Arthropoda; class Insecta; order Coleoptera; family Curculionidae; genus Pachyrhynchus; species Pachyrhynchus sulphureomaculatus. The sequence goes on from CM032454.1 coordinate 10,128,022, forward strand.
CTCAATTATACAATTTATTAAGACACATATTTTTCTTCAAAAATTACCTGTATGTAATAATTAGAGACCTGATTATATGCAACATAAAAATCTTGAAATATGCATGAAAAATACTTAAAATATGCATGAAAAGGGTCAAAATATGCAATATTAAATAATAATAAAAGTAGTAATTTTTAGTTTTTTATTTCAAAATCAGCATAAAATTAACAAGTTATCGACGATGTTTAAATTTAATTAACAATTATTTAACATTTTTTAAAATTATTTAACATTTGTATCCTTGTACACGTAAACAATAAGGTATTGTTCCAAATGTTGGGTAGTAAGATTGTATCTTCGATCACTTAAAATATTTTTATAAGTGGAAAAAGACTGTTCCACATCCACTGAGGTAACTGGGCAGTATTTGAATTTGGGTGTTATATTAGCACTTACTGTTTTTGGCAAAAGTTCACCCGTCCCATTAATAAAACTATCAATTTGACACAAAGGTTCAAAGCCTGGGTTATTGCACAAAATGTTTTCAAACTTTTCTTTAACTCTACGCGGGAATACATCTGGCAATGTGGAGTTTATTTGACGGATTTTATTCATTAACTGAATTGATTCGGTCAACGCCAAACCTCGAGTTTCAAGCTTTTAAATACCCGCAGGTATGTGGCAAAAGTGAGTGCTTATCAAAACTTCTATGGATTGACGAACTGCCATAGCCTCTGCACTATCGAAGTCATTTACTACACCTTTGATGGCCTCGAAATGGTCATTGTAAAATAGTACAGCTTCAATCCATGTTCCCCATCGAATTACCACTGGTTCAGGAGGTAAAGGCACATTTGGTAGTTTTTCTTTATAGGCGTTGTTGCGAACAGGTACCTTAAGAAACCCTTTCTTTGCTGATGAAATCAGTTTATTTACATTTTCAAACGTGGATCGTACTTCTTCAGCGAGTCGATGGACTCCGTGAGCAAAGCACGTCACATGAATTAAATTTGGATAAAATACTTGGAGGACTTTCGCTGCCTTGATCATATAGGGAGCAGCATCTGAGAGAAATATAAACACTCTTTCATCTGCAGAAGATTCAGGAAATATTTTTTTTTGATACCCTCATTCACAAATCTGGCGATCGTAGAATGATTTGTCTTGTCAAATTCTTTGCAGGCCACCAAATAGGAAGAAGAAGGCTCTAATCTTAATGCACCCACAATTAAATTCGCAATATAGCGACCACAAGTGTCGGTAGTTTCATCAGCTGAAATCCAAATAATGTCATCCTTAAGTTCAAGTTCTTCCAGAACATGTTGGTAAATTATTGGTATGTAATTTTTACGCAGTGTTGATTCGTCTGGTATTTTTTGATTCAAGCAATATTTTCGCAGAAAATCTTTGAATGTAGGATTTGTAAGTTTGTGGAGAGGAATATTACTTGCAAGCAATGCTTCACATAAATCCATGCTAAAGTGTTTTTTTTTTGTTTGCCTATAGAACTGGAATCACTGCTACTTGCTGCTGTTATAAGTTGTTGTCGTGGGCCTTTTTTTTGCAATCCTGCGATATGAAGACTTGTCTTAACATGCTAGTCAATTTGAAACTTTTTTGTGCACGAAACATTTTTCTCGCAAACTCAACAATATAAAACATTTCCGTTTTATGTAAATATTCCAGGATAATCAGCTACCCACGAAGAGGCACTTTTTTTGCGGGTGGCATGGTTCACGTTAAACTTTAACACAACACGTTAAAAATTGCAAAAAGACTACACTGATGCAAGCGCGTCAACAATAATGTTAAAACTGATATCTTGTTTTAAAATAAAAATTCGTCTTCGAGAAAATTGTTTATTTGATCCACGCTCAAACAAATATTCTTAGAAACTAACTACTTATCAGTTAATACCCCGACCAAGAAACAAAGGAATAAAATTCCGTCGTAATTTTGGGTATTCCCTTGGCACTATAACCTAATCGATGTTTAGACTATTGCAGGTAATGTTCCGACGATAAGATCGGTTCCAGACGGCGACATTAACAATACCCTGAGCAATTCAATTGCCTAGTAATACCGAGAAATATTGTAAATATAGGGAAAATATGCATCATTACTAGAGTTTGGGTAAAATATGCAATAATCGGTGAGAATGGTCTAAATAAGCAAATACATATGAAAATATGCAAATGCATATGAAAATATGCAAATGCATATAATCCGGTCTCTAGTAATAATTTATGAAAATAAAACTAGTGTATAAAAGTTAAATAACTAAAAACCTAGCCATAGAAGTTAGTTGAAATAGGAAAATTTATTGAAATGATAGGTTGTATGTTAGATTTGGCCACTTACATATGATAGAAACGAGTGAACCTAACATATATGTAAAATCCAAGGAAGCTTATTTCCAAGTCCAAAACTTGCATTGACTCAATTTTCATATTTATGTTTTAGGTGGTCCAAAGGAGGGATATAAATCCTTAGCTTTTTCGGACACATCGCTGTTATTTTCTCTTGGTGAAATGCCTAATTACACTGTAACTGCCTGGAACTGGAGATCTAAGGAGAAATTTGCAGAATGTAACAATGAACTGATGTTTGAGAATCAAATTATGAGGTTTGCTATTTTAAATATGTATAAAACGAGATTTATAACTCGAACTTATTTATGGGAAAATTTCTGTATTATTTAAAATAACCGGTCAAGTGCAAGTTGAACGTGACTTCACAAAACACACACCAAATGAGTTTTCAACAAAGTTTGTTTCCAATCTTTAATGAAAACTGATGACCTTGTTTTTTTTATATACTAGATAACTTATTAAAGGTAATGCACTCGTGATAATTTTCGTTCAATCTACACCCCGTGGAGAATATTCCAGAATTTTTCGAGATAAGGCGGGGGGGGCAGCAATTTTTGGCGATTTTTTAATAATAAGATAAAGAAAAGTGCGCGCAAGTATTACATTATATATATTTTTTACTCGTGTTTTCACAAGCTTTCATGTGACACCACACTCGATAACCTATTAAAAAAAATTTTTTTCACTTCCCATTTCACCCCCCAAAACTAACCCCTTAAGTTAAAAGTTAACTGATGAGGCTGTCAATCCCTATATTAGTACCAAATTTCAACTTTCTATGTCAAATAGTTTCGGAGAAAAAGTCGGGTGTGACAGACAGACAGACGGAGAGACGGACAGACAGACACCGATGTGATCTTATAAGTGTTCCATACGGAACACTAAAAATATATTGCCTCATCAAAACTGACTGTAATACTTAATTATTGAATGATATTTTAGAAAATATGAAACATCTGTATTTTCCTTATAATAATAATAATCAAGTCTCGTTTTGTATCATTAGCGAAAACTCATGTATGTACGTCTGAAGCATTATAACAGTGAGTTAGATGAAGATTAAAATTACTTATCGTTACGAATATTTGAATTTTTTTCATATTTGGTCATCCAAAAAAATTAAAATTCCTTCTTGTAATTAAAAAACCGGTCAAGTGCAAGTTGAACTTGCGCAATTAGTGTTCCGTACATTGCTTTTAAAATAAAAAATGTTGTAACGGAAGTATAAAATGATCAGTGACTTCACAAAACACACCCCAAATGAGTTTTCAACAAAGTTTATTTTCAATCTTTACTGAAAATTGATGACCTTGAAATTTCTGTTTTTTTTTATATACCAGATAAATTATTACAGGTAATACACTCGTGATAAGTTTCGTTCAATCTACACCCCGTGGAGAATATTCCAGAATTTTTTAAAAATTTTTTGATAAGTACTTTTCGAGATAAGGCAGAGGGGCCGCGATTTTTCGCGATTTTTTAAAAATAATACAAAGAATAGTGCGTGCAAGTATTACATTATATATATATATATATATATATATATATATATATATATATATATATATATATATATATTTTACTCGTGTTTTCACAAGCTTTCATTTGACACCACACTCGATTACCTAGTAAAAAAATTTTTTTTCACTTCCGATATTACCCCCCAAAAATTAACCACTTAAGTCAAAAGCTAACTTTCAAAACTACACGGCTCTGATGAGGCCATCAATCCCTATATTAGTTCCAAATTTCAACTTTCTATGTCAAATAGTTTCGGAGAAAATCGGATGTGATAGACAGACAGACAGACAGACAGACAGACACCGAAGTGATCTTATAAATGTTCCGTACGAAACACTAAAAATATATTGCCTCATCAAAACTGACTGTAATACTTAATTATTGAATGATATTTTAGAAAATATGAAACATCTGTATTTTCCTTATAATAATAATAATCAAGTCTCGTTTTGTATCATTAGCGAAAACTCATGTATGTACGTCTGAAGCATTATAACACTGAGTCAGATGAAGATTAAAATTACTTATCGTTACGAATATTTAAATTTTTTTCATATTCGGTCATCCAAAAAAATTAAAATTCCTTCTTGTAATTAAAAAAAAAAAAAACCGGTCAAGTGCAAGTTGAACTTGCGCAATTAGTGTTCCGTACGTTGATTGCTTTTAAAATAAAAAATGTTGTAACGGAAGTATAAAATGATCAGTGTGACTCCAGAAAACACACTCCAAATGAGTTTTCAACAAAGTTTATTTCCAATCTTTACTGAAAATTGATGACCTTGAAATTTTTGTGTTTTTTTATATACCAGATAAATTATTACAGGTAATGCACTCGTGATAATTTTCGTTCAATCTACACTCCGTGGAGAATATTCCAGAATTTTTTCAAAATTTTTTGATAAGTACTTTTCGAGATAAGGCGGGGGGACAGCGATTTTTCGCGATTTTTTAAAAATAATACAAAGAAAAGTGCGCGCAAGTATTACATTATATATATTTTTTACTCGCGTTTTCACAAGCTTTCATTTAACACCACACTCGATGACCTATTAAATTTATTTTTTTTTTACTTCCGATTTCAGCCCCCAAAAGTCAAAAGTTAACTTTCAAAACTTCACGGCTCTGATGAGGCCATCAATTCCTATATTAGTACCAAATTTCAACTTTCTATGTCAAATAATTTCGGAGAGAATCGGGTGTGACAGACAGACAGACAGACACCGAAGTGATTTTATAAGTGTTCCGTACGAAACACTAAAAATATATTGCCTCATCAAAACTGACTCTAATACTTAATTATTGAATGATATTTTAGAAAATATGAAACATCTGTATTTTCCTTATAATAATAATAACCAAGTCTCGTTTTGTATCATTAGCGAAAACTCATGTATGTACGTCTGAAGCATTACAACAGTGAGTTAGATGAAGATTAAAATTACTTATCGTTACAAATATTTGAATTTTTTTCATATTCGCTCATCCAAAAAAAATAAAATTCCTTCTTGTAATTAAAAAACCGGTCAAGTGCAAGTTGAACTTGCGCAATTAGTGTTCCGTACGTTGATTGCTTTTAAAATAAAAAATGTTGTAACGGAAGTATAAAATGATCAGTGACTCCACAAAACACACTCCAAATGAGTTTTCAACAAAGTTTATTTCCAATCTTTACTGAAAATTGATGACCTTGAAATTTTTGTGTTTTTTATATACCAGATAAATTATTACAGGTAATGCACTCGTGATAATTTTCGTTCAATCTACACTCCGTGGAGAATATTCCAGAATTTTTTCAAAATTTTTTGATAAGTACTTTTCGAGATAAGGCGGGGGCAGCGATTTTTTTTCGCGATTTTTTTAAAAATAATACAAAAAAAAGTGCGCGCAAGTATTACAACATATATATTTTTTACTCGCGTTTTCACAAGCTTTCATTTAACACCACACTCGATGACCTATTAAAATTTTTATTTTTCACTTCCGATTTCACTCCCCAAAACTAACCCCTTAAGTCAAAAGTTAACTTTCAAAACTTCATGGCTCTGATGAGGCCATCAATTCCTATATTAGTACCAAATTTCAACTTTCTATGTCAAATAATTTCGGAGAGAATCGGGTGTGACAGACAGACAGACAGACACCGAAGTGATCTTATAAGTGTTCCGTACGAAACACTAAAAATATATTGCCTCATCAAAACTGACTGTAATACTTAATTATTGAATGATATTTTAGAAAATATGAAACATCTGTATTTTCCTTATAATAATAATAATCAAGTCTCGTTATATCATTAGCGAAAACTCATGTATGTACCTCTGAAGCATTATAACAGTGAGTCAGATGAAGATTAAAATTACTTATCGTTACGAATATTTGAATTTTTTTTCTTATTCGGTCATCCAAAAAAATTAAAATTCCTTCTTGTAATTAAATAACCGGTCAAGTGCAAGTTCAACTGCGCAATTAGTATTCCGTACGTTAATTGCTTTTAAAATAAAAAATTTTGTTACAGATGTATAAAATGATCAGTGACTTCACAAAACACACCCCAAATGAGTTTTTAACAAAGTTTGTTTCCAATCTTTACTGAAATCTGATGACCTTGAAATTTTAGTTTTTTTTAAATACCGGAAAAATTATTAAAGGTAATGCACTTGTGATAATTTTCGTCCAATCTACACCCCGTGGAGAATATTCCAAAATTTTTTTCAAAATTTTTTGATAAGTACTTTTCGAGATAAGGTAGGGGACAGCGATTTTTTGCAATTTTTTAAAAATAATACTAAGAAGAGTGTGCGCAAGTATTACATTATATATACATTTTTTACTCGTGTTTTCACAAGCTTTCATTTGACACCACACTCGATGATCTAGTCAAAAATTTTTTTTTTTTTACTTCCGATTTCACCCCCCAAAACTAACCCTAAGTCAAAATTTAAGTCTCAAAATTACATGGCTCTGATGAGGCCATCAATTCCTATATTATTACCAAATTTCACCTTTCTATGTCAAATAGTTTCGGAGAAAATCGGGTGTGACAGACAGACAGACACCGAAGTGATCTTATAAGTGTTCCGTACGGAACATTAAAAATGGAATTCCTTTGATGCTACATATAACATAGATAGCACTGATTTATATCAAATCCATTTACTGGTAAGTTTAACGTTTATTGTAAAAGCATAATCGTGGTATCTACGAGTATAATTCGATTTTAATAGCATCTGTGATTAGCATTTATTTGTAATTTTTATTTTGGCATATTAGTTAATTAAGAGCTTTTTGTAAGACAACAATAAACCACAAAAGTAAATTTTTTAGAAACGAGCCTTTAAATTTTAAAACATTGACTAAAATTCAATAAAGATTTTTTTAGTGTAACGATATATTTTTTTTTATGTCAAAAGATGGCAAACTCCAAAATATTGCAGCTGATTTTTTCCCAGTATTTAAACCGTTTGTAAATTAAAATAACAACCTGTTCGTCCATAGCGTCTTCCATCACTTTGAATAAACTTACAACTATTTTTTATACAAGGTTTTTTCGATGAAGGTGAATGAGCCGTTAATGTTTTACATATTTAAAGACAGTTTTCTTTAACGAGGGAAGTAAAGAGGAATACAAAATTTCTCATCAAGTTTATAAGTTTATACTTAAAGTAAATCCCAAGATAAAAGATCCTAATGAGGCAATAAACGACCCTATTACGGTTTTGTGCATAGTTGCCAGGTATTACGATAAACGTATTTTTATTTTACCTGTTTTGTATACCGCCCTCACTTGCACCTGCAATCATATTGGATCTATTTTTACCTACATATTTACTACCTGGCAACCCGGTTTGGAGCCCTTTAAGTATTGGATAATATAGGCCTAATGACCACAGGTCCCCATTAAGATTCGAAAGATATATATATATATATATATATATATATATATATATATATATATATATATATATATATCAATCGGTTTTATAACGTTTCCGATGCCTAATTTCCACTCCTCCCGGTTTCTCCATCCCTCCTCCTCCAGATCTCTCTCTAGTACTTCCTTGTTGATTCCTGCTCTCCAGCTTTGGCGTGGTCTTCCTCGCTTTCTTTTTCCATGAGGGTTCCAATTTAAAATCTTTTTAGGTAGTCGGTCTTGTGACATTCTCTGTACATGTCCGTACCATACCAACTGTTGGGTTCTGATTTCGTCCACTATACCGTGCTTTATTTCTAAAGCTCGTCTTATTGTGTCATTTGGTATGCGGTCTTTTCTGGATTTTCTGGCTGCTCGTCTCCAGAAATCCATTTCTGTAGCTTTTAGTATTTTTTTCTGTTCTTTCCTTCAATGGCCACACCTGGGAGCTGTAAGTTATTATACTTTTCACTATTGAGTTGTAAATTCTCTTCTTATTTTCAATGGTTATGTTTTTGTCCCATAGTATACTATTAAGCATTGCAATCGCTTTTCTTCCTTGGATATTCCTCTCGAATATTGCTTCTTCCAGTGTTCCGTCCCTAGATATTCTCGTTCCCAAATACTTATAACTGGCACAGTGTTTGATGGTGTGTCCTGTGGCCAGTTTCAAGTCCTGCTGTTGTCCTCCGACGCACATGTACTCGGTCTTTTTAATATTGACTTCTAGGCCCCATTTTTCATATTCCTCCATAAGTTTTCGTGTCATGTATTCCATATCATCGATGTCCTGAGCGACTACTACCTGGTCGTCTGCGAATGACAACGTGTAAAATTTAGTATCGTCATCCAGTGGTAATCCCATACTGCTGCATTTCCTTTTCCAGTTCTTCAGTGCACTCTCCAAATAGATTTTAAATAGGGTTGGGATATACAGCAGCCCTGTTTGAGACCCTTTGTGACCTGGAACCCTGTTGTTATACCATATTTGGTTTTCACACTACTTCTTGCGTCTTGGTATAAGGATTTTACTGCTTTAATTATTTCGGTGCTTACATTACTCTGTTGTAGTGTTTCCCACAATCTCATTAGGGGCACGCTGTCGTAGGCCTTTTTTAAATCAACAAACAAGACATGGACTTCCTGATCAAATGGGGTTTTCTTTTCTATGATTTGTGTCAGTGAGAAGAGATGGTCTATTGTGGATCTTCCTGCTCTAAAGCCTGCTGTTCTTCAGCTTCTACGTCCGCGTATTTCGTTTCTATTCTATTTTTAAGTATTTTTCCGTATATTCTGCTAATAGATCCTGTAACCGTTATTCCCCTATAGTTATCGCAATTATTTTTGTCACCTTTCTTATGAATTGTTGATATGTATGATATTTTCCATTCCTCAGGTACTTCTGATGTGTTAATGCATCTTTGGAAATAAGTTCCTCAAAGCGCTAAATAGCTTTTCAGTTCCGTATTTTACTATCTTTCCTGGGATGTTTCCTGGTCCTGGAGCTCTACCATTTTTTAGCGTTTTACATACTTGTTTAACTTCTGATGTTGTTATCCTTATTGGGGATCTCGTATAACTATATTTGGGTTTTCCATGTTGGGTACTTTTGAACTCTGGTCTATCTTCTGTTAGCATATTTGTAAAATATTGGTTCCATTTTTCTGGTGTTATTGGTGAGAAGATTTCTCTTTTCGTTCTGTTCTCATATTTTTAAGAAGTCTCCAGCTTTCTGTGCTTTTTCTTCCTCCTACGTAAGTGTTGAGTCTTGAGCATGTCTTTTCCCATTGGTTGTTCGTTTTGTCACTAATCATTTTGCGTGCTCTAGCTCGGGATTCTTTGTATTTTAATTTGTCGTTTGTGCTCTTTGAACTTAAGTATTTGTGATAGCTTTTCCGTTTTTCTTCAATTTCGTATTTAATTTCTTCATCCCACCAATATGATTTTTGCTGTTTTTTCCCTTTTCTCTTGGCACCCTAATGCTTCAGTGCGGCTGCGTGTAGGCATTCGTTTATATACTATATTCTTCTTCTATATTAACAAACCCCGTCCGTTGTATATTTTGGTCAGTCTACTCTTGTATAGATTTCTGATACTTTCGTTTTGTAAGCTGTCTGTATTATATCTTATTGTTGTTTCACTTGTTGTGTGCTGTGTACTTGTATCTTCCAGTTTGCTTTCCCGTGTTGTTCGTGAGATTATCTTTCCTATTCACAAGGTAGTGGTCGCTGCCACATGAAGCCCCTTTTTGGATCTTACATCTAGAATTTTAATCTAGATCTCTGTCGTATTATCGATATAGTTTTAATACTTTTTAAATCTCTTACGTAAATTTATGAATATCCCTATGCTGTAGTGTCCGTTTAATATTGTAAGGTTGTTTGTTTACATATCTCTATAATTTCTTCTTCCGTTGTTTAGTCTCCACGCCATATTTTTCTATCGCAATCGAGAAATACTTTTTATTATTTAGTTTTACACAACTTACAACGACGCTATTTACATTATGTGGCGTGTGTGGGAAAATTGCATATTATCGCAAGAGAAATCATTTATCACTTGTTGGAAAATGTTTACGACAGTTTGGTAAAAAGAAATTTGAATAAACAAAGTGCTTTGCAAGAAACCAGTGAACTAACAAAAACCCCAATTTCTACGATAAAGGGTAACAATCACCCAGGAACAGGAAAAAACGGAAAGATTTTCAAATGCACCATGTAGACGATTGTGAAAAAGACGTCATCAGTAGAAAAATATATTCTATGTATAAAGAGCAGTTGGTGCCGACACTAGACAAAATAAAATTATGACTTGTGCAGGACGGGACCAATATACATTGTGGACGATCAACCCTTCACAGAATTCTCTTAAGAATAGGATTCACGTTCCGAAAAATCAACAAAAGGCAAGTTGTGATGGAGTCACAAATATTACGAATCTTGGGACATACTTATTCACAAGAAATTAAAAAATGTCGATCAGAGAATTGGTCAATAATTTACCTTGACGAAACAGGCTTCGATATCAATGACACTGTGCAAAAAGGGTGGGTTGACAGCAGTACAAAATGTCAGACTAACGCACCTTCAAATAAAGGTAAACGAATAACCATTTCGCATGCTGGATCTGAAAAGGGCTGGGTTTCAAATTGTCTACTATTATCTACAAAAACATAAAAGATTCTTGGTTCGACTATCACGAAGACACGACCCCAAAGCTATTTGAAAATTGATTTCAAAATTCCCTTTTGCCAAATGTTCCCGAACAGAGTGTTATAGTTACGGACAATGCAAGTTACCATAGTCGCCTACTAAATAAGGTTCCTAATGCAGCCAACACCAAATCGGCAATACAGGAATATATGTTAGAAAAATGATATTTATTTTGACTTTAGTTAAAAAAAAAGTGATCCTTTGGAAGTTTTGAAAGACTATAAATTGAACAAGAAATATGTTTGTGATAGTATGGCTGAGAAAATGGGACACACTGTTTTGCGGCTTCCTCCGTATTATTGTGTGTTTAATTGGATTGAACATATTTGACATCAAGTTAAATCAAAAATAAGGGCACAAAATGTTTCTTTACTTTAAGCGTGTCAGTGGTTAAATTAGTAAAAAAAGTTATAAATGATATATCTTGTGAAAGCTGGAAAAATTCCTTTCAGCACGTTATTAAAGTTGAAGATTCATATACAGTCGACACTCGATATAGTGAAAGACCAAAATGTTGACCGCAATTTCACTATAGAAAGTTTTTCACTATATAAAGAAAAAATCCGTATATATTGCTATGTATGTATTTTATATTGGTAATCATTTACTTGTATTTTATAAGGTACAAGCAACAAAAAAAATTGCAAAATTGAATTATTAGAAAAGATTTTATTAAACATTTGAAAGTTTAAATAGTACATAGCATGTACAGGGCTAAATACATACATAAAGTCCGTACGTTATATCTTTACCCGTGCGTCATAGTTTTCAGGCCATATAACAGACGACTATTATATTATTTGTCTCTTTTCACCAATAAATCGTAGGTATTGGTAAAAAGAGACAAAAAATATAATAGTCGTCTGGGATATTGCCTGAAAACTATGACGCACGTGTAAAGATATAACGTACGGACTTTATGTATGTATGTACTACATACGAAATAAAAAGAATAATACAAAATCTGTTAATACATATGTACATACTACGTACATACGTACTAGGAAAAATTAATCAGTTATTTTCTTTTGAACATTACTTTTGAAAAATAATTGTTGCTCAACAAAATTCTCGCATTTATTCAAATGCATAAATAATTGATCAGGTACACTTTCCTGGCCCCTGAGAGTAGTTCGCACAATGTCAAATGCATTTCTTATTTCATTTTCACTAACTTTAGCAGGACATTCCCCGGTTTCAGTTTCTTCTTCATGATCTTCTATACTTTTTATATCGTCAATTATGTCTTGGTCAGTTGGGAGATCTGTCGTGCTAACATCATTGTCGATTTCTAAGAAATCTTCAAGTAAAAAATCTGCGTCGACGGTAGCAGTTTTTTGTAGAATACCCCATTGCCTTTTTAAGGTAGCGAGATCCATTTCGTCTTCTTCTTCCCATTCGTCAATTTTTTCAGTAAAACCTGCTTTAGAAAAGCAGTTTTTGATAGTTTTTTGAGAAACATTTTCACTTTTTAGCGACTTCGGTTATACACTCTTTAAGGGTAATCAATTTTTGGACTGGAAGGTTATTATCAATCGCATTAACAATTTTGTGAACAATTCTGTTTCGGTAATGATGTTTTATGTTTTTTAAAATACCCTGGTCCATAGGTTGCAATTTGGAGGTCATGTTTGGTGGAAAAAAGATCAATTTCTTAATTTTTTACTTACAGTACCTGGATGTGCAGGACAATTGTCTATAAATATCACAATCTTTCGCTTTTGGCTTTTCATTTTCGTGCCCAGTTCTTTGATCCATCTTTCGAAAATCTCAGAAGTCATCCATGCCTTTTTATTATTGGCGTAATCTAACTCCAGAGATTTAACTTCTTTTAAACAACGAGGATTTTTGTTTTTCCTATGAGCATCCATGAGCCATTTGCTCCAACCATAAGTGTCACCCTTTCTTTACTTGTTTTAACACCAAAACATTTATCACTTTTAAAAGCAAAAGTTTTATTTGGCAAACATTTAAAAAACAAACCGGTCTCATCACAATTGAAAACGTTTTTTGGCTCGTACTTTTTCAATGCACTTTTTAAAACAGTTTCAGTCCAAATGTCACAGTCCTCCTGACTAACGCTACCACTCTCGCCAGACACCGTCTTAAAAACAATTGAATTGCGAGTCTTCCAGGCACTCAATCACCCTTCACTAGCTTGAAAATGAACGCAGTTAAATTCTTTAGCAAATTGTAGAGCCTTTTGCTTTATTAAATTTCCCGATATTAATACGTTTTGATGCGTACCGGCCACTTGAAACTATCGTAAAACTGCTTCATTTACATCCTCGTAAGTACTCACCCGTACTCGTTTTCGACTGCTTGGAACACTAGGTTTCTTGATGATACTGTCGCGACTTTTTATTATCAGAGAGACGCAACTTGGAGAAACACCAAATTTTGCAGCAACATCAATTTTTTTTGCAGCCTTTATCAACTTCCTCCACAACTTTAATTTTCTCAGCTAAACTTAAACACACTCGCTTGGACATGTTACTTGATTCTTAAACAAAAAGAAACTGAACCTGAATTTGCGAATTACTAGGCCTCGACTATAAAATGGGTTTTTCCCCGGGTTTCTATAAAATGGGTTATTCCCCGGGATTCCACAGAAATCTACCTGATTTATTGCCAACCATTAGGCGTTATAAACGCATTAAGAACCTTTTCAAAAGAATGCGTCATAAAAATGGAATTCGTGCTAATGTTAGATAAAAATGGGAAACCCGAAATGGCCAAGATCTCAATAAATGCATAAAAATGTATACATAAAATTCCGATAAAAATTTTATTATACAGAGTGTTACTATTTTACAGATTCACTATATGCAGGCTTTTTACATGAAATTTCATTAAAATATTCTAGGTCTTGAAAAAATTGCTCTATAAAGAGTTTTTCACTATATAGAGTTTCACTATAAACAGTGTCGACTGTATTTCTGTAAATAGTATAAAACCACTGATAATTACCTCAGCTGATGACAGTGATAGCGGAACCGAATTAGGCTTAAGTTAAAATATATTTTTATTTATACAATATGTCCCCTCTTGTAAACCCCATTTATTCAAACTGTATATTTGTACTTCTTATCCATTTGTTTTTACATGCTTCTATAAATAAACATCTCCAAAAACACTTATAATTTTATTTATTTGCATTAATGAATAAAATTCTTCCATCCATCTCTGCAACCTATCATAAACAAAAGATCAAATTTTTATATTGCCCACTTAAAACGGCAAAACCAGGATCTTATATTTTGGGACAGGCTATACCTACCAATATTTTCTCTCTAATTTTGTGAATCGTGGAGATTACTATGAGTTTAAAATGACCGATTATTATTTCGGCTAACAAAATTCTATATACACAGCATAACTACCCAGTGGGTCTATTTTATTCATTTAGATCTGTTATATAAAGTGTATTTATTTGGGGTTGATAGCAGAATTTTCTCATTGCAGATGCAAATACATGCTGGGGTGCGCCAAAAAAAAAAAGATTTCTTATGCATTTTACTGGATTTTGCTACCTGTTTTGAATTACTTTTAAGGGTCCACCCTGTTTTAGGCAGAAAAACCTCTGCTATACAATAGAGTCATAAAATGTAAATGAGGGTTCATCGGTAGCATAGCCGTCCGAGCGTAACCTGCTTTTAGCGTTTAATAAATAAAATTTTCCTTAAAAATAAAGTTATAGAAATATAAGATTTATTACCAAAAATTTTTTAATCTATAGATCTATGTATATATACAAATTCACAATTCACGATATATAAGTACTTTAATTACACTCAAAAACAATCATCATCTTCAAAATCTGAAGACTCGATTCTCTTAAATTGATAACTAACGGTCCTTCGATGTATTCATCAAGTTTCCACAATTTATTTTCTTCTTCTATAACATGTCGAATGGCATTTTTCCAATTATACTCTTTGATCCTCTTTATTCCGGCGAATAATAATTGCCTTACGTCTTGAAGTCTGAACGTAGTGTTTTCCCTTGCAACGAAACCTTTCATTTGTATCCAAAGTAGCTCCATGGGATTCAATTCGCAATGATATGGAGCTAATCTAAACACTGTGATATTCCGTCCCTTTGCCATCTCATCGACTGCGTATTTCTTGAACTGTGCCATATTTTGTTTCGCAATTTTGAGAAGATCTGCTTTTAACATACCATCTTTATGTTTGAGATTTTTGTCTCTTATCCATTAAAGAATATCCGCTTTCTTTTATGAATTTGTCGGGAGTCGTTCTAATAATCGAGAAGATTAACATTATATTTCAATTTCAACAAATTCTTAAGAAAAGTGGATTTACGAGTGAACTACCTTAATAATAATAATTTTGAAGGATTTTTCTAGACCACTGATAAAGTTTTTTAAAGATTAATACCATGCTAAATACGATTTAAAGAGAATTTTCCCAAAATAAGGTTTTATAAAAATATATCCCGGAATTGTTTGTTCTAGCACAACGATAATAGATTTGGACCAAGAGCTACGGGAAAAAAAAATGATGTGGGCAGTAGCAACTTGCCCCTTTGACAGGTTTATCTGGCACGGAAACTGTTCACCTTTCAGATATTTTTTGGGCCGTCGCACTATGGTGCAGGAATTTAATTTTTCGTTCAAAATTATCTACAGATCTTAATTTCCAACCGATTTGGATAATTTCTTTTTAAATACTCGTAACTAAATTTCCAAAAATTTCGAAGTCGATTTTTGAATTATGGTCATTTGTTGGTTACTTTTCTACCATTTTTGGATAATTTTTAATAATTCTTTCGAAATTTGCAATATTTGAATGAACAAACCAAAGCAGTTTATGTTTCTCGATCCACATATTCTGAAATGTGTTGTTTCGAGACCTAAAGGTCGCAAGGTGAATTAACATAGTCATTTTTCAGCCATTATTTGAACATATTTTGACCATTTATCTTCATTTTAGCCAGATTTACAATGTTGATTAGAACAAACCAAACCGGTTTATGTTTGCGACCTTTAGGTCTTGACACAACAAATTTCAAATTATGTGGATCGAAAAAAAATAAATTGTTTTGGTTTATTCATTTAAATATTGCAACTTTGAAAAAAGTACTAAAAAGAATCCAAAAATGGTAGAAAAATAACCAAATATTGGCAATAATTCAAAAATCAGCTTGGAGAGATTTTTTGGAAATTTAGTTACGAGTATTTTAAAAAAGAAATTATCCAAATCGGTTAGAAATTTATATCTAAAGATAATTTCCAATCCAATAAGGCCCTACTCGAATTGGCGTGAACAGTAACACCGTAGGCGTGGTACAGTATCATTAGCCAGTTCAATAGGACTTACGCTAAATGATTGGCAGGAGTCGAGGTTGGCGCGGGGGCTCGAGGGGCCCTTTTTTCTTGACTCCAAAAAAGACGCAAATGATAGTAGTTTAAATTTTGTTGATTTATTTCGTTTTGACGAGAATATAGCAGAAATAAAGTTGTCAGGAGTCGCCCGTAGGAGTTTTTCTGAAATCGGCTCTTTTTTTTCCCGTAGCTCTTAGTCCAATAGCATTCTGGTAATAACTAGAGAAATATTTTAGGTGTAGTTTTGGTCGGCCGATGTTTTTAGCACAGCTGGGTATTAAATCCCACAAACTTTTCATTTGGGACGTATTTACAGTATGTAAGACATCTATTTTCACTAGACATGAAGTGAAAATTGGGAAATTAGAGCCAGCACCTTTTGAAGAAATCGTTTGGGCTCTAGAAGGAACTTCATTATATATCATCGACTCAAGAGGACGCATTTACACAGTAAATTAAAAAAAAAAAAAATTAACATGAAAATAACTACTAATAAAAAAATTAAAAACCCATAAAAATTAAGCTGTAAGATAGGTACTGAAAATTAGCGAAAATAGACAAATAAGAGCAGATATTCACGAGAATTAAATTTTCACATCGACATTCGATGACAACATACCTACCGACAATTTAAACGGAAGCACAAAATATAGCTATCGCTACAGAAAAACAAACGCGAAAAACAAAACGTCGCCTCAAGACGAAGCCAGCTAGTTACCGCCGGCACCTTAAAATATGCCTCGTTGAGTTTCTCAGAGATGTTGAGCACAATAACCTCCATCAGAGGGCAAGTATTCCTTCAAACCTAAGCTTACAGTAAACAGAGATGCAATTTTTTGTGTCTTATTACGTGCGCTAATACTGTGATAAACACTTTGTGAGTTTTATTTTCTTTCTCTATCGATCCTAGCTCGGCTGACAAGTCGTGATATGGTGAAATGCCTCCCGAGTTTCATTGACACATGAGAGAATAGTGAATAACTCCTAAAATATGGACTTTGATCAATTTTGAGATTGGTTTTTATGTACCTGAAAATCCATAATTTTATGATGGTCGACTATTGGACAAAAAAAGAAAACACCAGACGTCCACTAGTCGACCGGCCTATGACGACTACTAGAATTACTCACAAAATCGACTGGGGTCGACCGCTCACAAAACAAGCAGCTTTCAAGGAACTGACGAAATTCTAAGTTCTATTAACTTTTTCTGTGCTTGCGTCTTGCCTTGAACACCGTTATTCCGGGTAAAACAATAGTTTTCCAACGTTTCACAGGCAATTTCATTGAATGTCCCAAGCGAGTCGACCATTCGTCACGAGTACCAAAAAAGTAGCTTTACGAGAGATTGTACCGCCTCTTTCTGACCAGTACAATCTCTCTTTAAATTTCCTTTCTGGATCAGTCGATAAGGGCCCTGGAACTGATTCTGGAACTTTGGAAGTTCAACTATCACATAAATACGGCGTCGTCACAAATTATGCGATAAAAACTTTTTCCAACAGATCTAAAACAAAAGTGGTCGAGTATTGGTTGGTAGTCGACCACTGGTGCACATATATATATATATATTATATATATATATATATATATATATATATATATATATATATTCTACTCACGGATGGTGGAACGTAATACATTAAAATTCCGGGTTTCAATCCATTCGTCTAACAATGCATTTGCACGACGTTTTCGCCAAAATCTCTCGGATTGATTGATTATATATATATATATATATATATATATATATATATATATATATATATATATATATATATATATATATATATATATATATATATATATATATATATATATATATATATATATATATATATATATATAATAATATATATATATATATATATATATATATATATATATATATATATATATATATATATATATATATATATATATATATATATATGTATATATATATATATATATATATATATATATATATATATATATATATATATATATATATACAGTCCCTGGCCAAATTATTAGACGCACTGCAAGATTTCATGTAAAATATTAATTACCGAGTGATATTGTACCGTTTTATTATTTTAAATTGATTTGTTTTTTATTTTTATATTATCCAATCAATTACCTATTTATTTGACATAAATAAAACAGCATTAATTTAGAAAAGCATAAGTTTATTAAGTTTTAAAGAAAAGTGAAATTAATGTTATTAAAAGTCAATATTTAGTTGAGCCACCTTTAGCCGCTATCAAAGCTTTAATTCTGCGCGGCATGCTATCAATGCAAGATTGTACTGTCTCCTGCATTTAAGGATGATGATTCCACACATGAATAATCTTTTCTAGGAGCTGGGTTTTGTTGGTAATCACATCTTTAGCCACTTCTCTTTTCATCAGCTCCCACACATTTTCAATGGGGTTCATATTAGGGCTATTACCCGGCCAATCCAACAGAGGGATATTTTTTTCTGCCAAAAAAGCTTTAACAGACCGAGCAGTATGGCAGGGAGCTCCATCCTGCATGAAAGTGAATGGTTTCCCATTTGGAAACCATTCTCTGAGCTGCGGAATCAACCGATTTTGTAATACTTCTTTGTACTGATCTTGCCTCATTATTCCTTTGACGACGTACAGACGTCCAGTGCCCTTGCCGCTGATGACTGACCAAATCATCACTTTGGTGGGATGTTTAACCGTCGGGACGACACAATCAGGGTGAATCTTTTCTCCATGACGACGACGCACATACTGAGCTTTATTCTGCAAAATTTCGAATGTGCTTTCGTCACTGAAGCAGACCTGTCAAAAATAGGAAAAATATATAAACTTCCATGTTTATTTGCTTTATTTAACTGAAAATGATAATAATGTATCAATTATTGATTAAATTGCTGTATCTTACCGATCTCCAGAAGTCCACATCTTTGTCTTGCCATTGTTTGGCCCACTTCAGGCGCTTTGTTTTCATTGCAGCTGTTAACTTGGGCTTCCTGGCGGGGCGACAGGCCTTAAAATCTAATTCTTTCAATTTTCTTCGGACAGCGCGCTCAGAAGCATTTACGCTAGCATCCTGGAGTTGTGATTTTATTACCTTTGTGGTAGCAAATCTGTTTTCTACACAAATTTTCTTCAAACATCTCTCTGACCGTGGAGTGAAAATTGGTTTTTCTACCGCATCTTTTCTTTCTTTTCGGGCTTAATTCCTTCCCTGACTCAATTTTCTTTTTTATGCGTCGTACACTAGCTTCAGAAACCTCCAATCTTCGTGATATTTCTCGGTTTGTAAATGTTTTCGCAATCACAAGGGCCTTCACTTCAGCTTTTTTACGTGGTGAAAGATCGCCTTTTCTACCCATAATGAAAATAGTCCAATTACTTTTTTAAAACACTGCATACAAAATAAACTAATAACTGAGTAGTATAAAACTGTTAAACAAACAATCACAGTCCATAAAGCCACAGAAACACGTCCGTACCTGTCTCGATTCCGATCGCGACTGTATCGCGATTTGTACTTGTTTACGTTCATGTATCACTTTGTCAACACAGTGTTGCCATATATTAAAAATAAATACAAATATGTAGTCTACAACAATTCTTTTAAATAAAAATCAATAATATTGTAGTTTAAATATACCATTATTGCATAAAAACTCTTAAGAACCATAAAATTACTAAAAAAAAAATACAGTGCGTCTAATAATTTGGCCAGGGACTGTATATATATATATATACACTCCTGGACAAAATTTAACGCAACAATTTATTAAATCATACAAATCTCTATAATGAATTAATTTCAATAATCTTTTATGAACATTGGTTACACTAAAAGTTAGAAAAAACTTATTCGGATACTTTAAAAGTGAATTAGCCACCAAATTTCTCTATAAGATTCGAATTAAAATTATTCTTAAGACCTAATAACAAAATCGTTGAAATTAAGTAATAATGAAAAAAATAAACTGGGACACTAGTAGCAAAATTAATGGTGTAACTGGGACACTAGTAGCGTGTGTTTGCCTCCCCTACTTCGGATGACAGCGTTTATGCGCCTAGGCATGCTTCTAATTAAATTTTGGATAAAATCTTGAGGAATTTGGTCTCATTCTGTGATAACTGCATTTTCAAGTTCCTTCAGGTTTCTAGGTGCAGGTATATGACGTTACACATTTTTCTTAAGGTGATCCCATACATGTTCTATCGGATTCAGATCCGGGGTATATCAATTTGATTAAGATAATCGAGTACCTCCCTAGCCACGTGAGGTCGAGCGTTTTCTTGCATAAACAGGAAATTGGGCCCCACAAAATGACCGAAAAGCATCACATGTTCTATTACAATATTCTCAAGATAGTAGTCAGCATTCATGGATCTCGTACGGACAGGAACTAACTCTGTGCGAGCATCAAAGCAGATGCCACCCCAGAACATAACAGAGCCACCGCCGAATGGAATCCTTGCAGAGATATTGCAAGGAGCAAACCTCTCTCATGGTCTTCGCCATACTCGCTCACGACCATCTGGATGTTTTAGAATAACCCTAGTTTCATCTGTGAAGAAAACTTGTTTCCAATCATCCACAGAGCAGTTTTCGTGATTTCGAGCAAAACGTAACCTGGCAACTCTGGTCTCTCTAGTAAGCAAGGGCGCAGTGGCTGGTCTGCTACTGTTTAATCCAGCTTCATTTAATCTAACTGTTTTAGAAGAAATTGTGACATTGCGAACAGCTTGGAGTTCGTTTTCTTACTATAGAACTAGTGACAGTCCTGTTTCTTAAAGCATATTGTCTTATAAAACGTTCATCTAGGTCGCTAGTGCATCGTTTTTGTCCTTGCCCTAGCCTTCTAGAATAAGTTCCTACTTCATTCAAGCGTCTTACCATTCGACTTATTGTGGAACGATGTTTGCCTAACAAATTGGCAACATAACTCTGACAGTATCCCTTGTCCAATAAAACTGAGGCTCGCACTACCTCGTGTTTAGTTAAATTCCTTGTTCGATTCATTTTTCGAATTCTTCGGGGTCAAAAATAAAACCGTCTACCACAAAAACGTATTACTTTGAAAAAGGAAACAATTTATAAGCTTATTTTTAAAGAAAATCTATCGCATTATTACAGAAAATTGTTTATCTTCTAAAAAATTCTTTAAAACTGTAAATGTAAACGAATTGTTTTGATTTCTGTCATGAACAACGAAACAAAATACGCATAGCCTACTATTCAAATACTCGATAAACTTTAAAACTGACATAAGAAAAAGTTAATTTTGCGTTATTTTCAGATTGTTGCGTATAATATAATTTTGTCCAGGAGTTTATATATATATATATATATATATATATATATATATATATATATATATATATATATATATATATATATATATATATATACATATAGTGAAGTTCTTTTATATCGAAAACACTAAAAATGGTTCGCTATATCCGAAGTTCGTTACAAACAGTAAACAACATCTAATATCAATTTTCACTACTTTTTTATTTAGATTAGGCGCTAATAATGAATAATAATAATTATTAAATTAAAAGAAAACGTTCAAAGAAAAATAAAACAAGTCACACTAAAGTTATTATTATGTATGTTGGTACATATACGAGTATAAACAAAAGACATTAAAATAGGTAGTTTATACAATAAAATCAGTAATTTTCGTTTGTACAATTTTACTTGAAAAAGAAATGATGTTTATATAATTGTCAAGGTCACAAAAACTACTCCATATATATTCA
Source organism: Pachyrhynchus sulphureomaculatus (assembly GCA_019049505.1). Lineage (NCBI taxonomy): Eukaryota > Metazoa > Arthropoda > Insecta > Coleoptera > Curculionidae > Pachyrhynchus > Pachyrhynchus sulphureomaculatus. The sequence continues at coordinate 10,150,116 of CM032454.1, forward strand.
GGAGATTCACGAGATTCCAAAAAATTACGAGTTTCAGTCATTTTCTTAGTCATTTCTGAAATGGATGGAATATAAATGATATCTCCTTCTTCAAACTCGTCTTCGTCGTCATTATCATCAGTTAATATTTCTCTCGTCATTAATTCATTATCAGCATATACATATTCTTCAAAATTAAAGTGATCTTTTTAATCTAGATTTCCACTGTACTTTGTTGAATATCAGCATCGTAAACAAATTCTAAAAAATCAGTAGGATATTCTCTATGTTTTTCAATCTACTGAGTCAACGGTAGCTCATCATCTGAGTCATATCTACATTCCTTCCCTAAAAATCCGCCATGCTTAAAACAGTTTCCAATGGTTTCTCTACTGACTCTTTGCCAAGCCATATGAATAAAGTTTATAGCGTCTAAGGAGAGTTACAGAAAAAATGTTACCTTTATCGATCGTCTTTAACATTTTCATAAGTAAAATCTTTCTATAATGACATTTTAAAGAATGTATCACACCTTGATCCATAGGCTGGAGCTTTGCACTTGTGTTTGGAGGCATAAAAACCAATTTTACTTGCTGTACATCAACTTCAGAGTGCGCTGAACAGTTCTCAATCAAAAGTAATATTTTTCTGTTTGTGAATTCTTTGTCCCATTTGATAAGTTCGTTTTTTAAAAATTTCTGATGTCATCCAGGCTTTACTGTTTGATTTGTACTTTACTGGCAAATGTTGTTTTTAAAACACCTGGGATTGGCTGACTTTCCTACCACCAACAATTTTCTTTTTCTCTGTTCCAGACATATTTGTAGTTGTCAACACAGTAATCCTTACTTTTGATAATTTTCCACCAGCACAATTCTTTCCAACAAACTTTAATGTCTTATCAGGCGTCATTTTGTAAAACAAACCCGTTTCATCCGAATTAAAAATGTCCACATATTCACAAATTTCTCCAATTTCCGGCCATACATGGGCCAACCACTGATGAACAACAGTCATATCCACTCCTGCAGTTTCTTCGACTATCTTATCCCCACTAATATTATGTCGCTTTTTAAATCGTTCAATCCAACTTTTAAAACAGTTAAACTCGGTGTTCTCTATTTTCCTTTCAAATTCACTAGCTTTCTCTTCTAAAGTACAGTAATAGGAACATGTTCATGTCATTCTTGACTAAACCATTTAAGGAATCCTTTATCGACTTGGTCATATGTAGATTTTTCTTACTGTTTTACAACTAAAGTTTCTTTTATCATAGATTGATAGCATTTCATGCTTGGTAAAAACCGTAGATTTAATTCAACTTTTGCAAACAATACTTTGTTAACTCCGTTTTCTATTTTCCTTATAATATCGCGTTGGTCTTTTAAAGTAAACGCTTTACGTTTTTGTGTAATCATTTTAAAATATAAACTTAAATATTCACTTTGCTACTTTGATCAAATATGCATTAGAACCGCATAACACAACAAGTGAATTGAAAATGATAGGTTCGAACTAGCGACGCAGCGAAAACAAGTAGAATAGAGGTTCCCAGCGAGTTTCGAACACAGAGAGTGGCAGGTTCGTTATAAACGGACACAAAACATCAAAATTTGTTTCGCTTTATCCGGAAGTTCATTATAACCGGGTTCGTTATAACCGATAAAAATTTGCATTGGTCTTATGGAAGTTTTATCGTGCATTATAAAATAGTTCGTTTCAACCAGAAATTCGCTATAAAACGGGTTCGTTATAAGCAGACTTCACTGTATATATATATACTAGCCGGGCCCGCGGCTCCGCTCGCGTGGACTTGATTCACTACTATCGTCACTGCTTATTCCTTATGTTACCCAACGTAATAAAATATCTCCCATTATTTCCCCTTATCTCCCAATATTTCTCCTTATCTCCCATTATCCCTACATAATTTCCATTATCTAGGCTTATCTCCGCTCAACTCCCATTATTTCTCCTTATTTCCCATTATTTCCCTTTAGCTCCCAGTATTTCACCTTATCTCCCATTATCTAGGCTTATCTCGACTTATCTAGGCTTGTCTCGACTTATCTCGCAATATTTCTCCTTATCTCCCATTATCTCGCCATAACTCCCATTATCTAGACTTACCTCTGCTCATCTCCCATTATTTCTCCTTATCTCCCATTATTTATACTTATCTCCAATTATCTCCCATTATCGAGGCTTATCTCGACTTATCTCCCATTATTTCTCCTTATCTCCCATTATCTCATCTTATCTCCCATTACCTAGGCTTATATTGAATTATATAGAACATATGTAAAAATTTATAAAAACACGCAAATCGGACGGTTCTCAAGTGATAAGCTCACTAACGGACAGACATGCAGACAGACAGACAGAGAGATGTTGCATTTTATATATATTCTAGATAGGAGATTATAAATAATCTGGCCAGAGAACAAATGTGTGAATTAAAAAAAAACACGTAAATCGTATAAGTGGTTCTCGAGTGATAAGCGCACTAACGGACAGACAGACAGACAGAGAGACGTTGCATTTTATATATATTATATTCTTTGCTACATGATATTGTTCCATATTTAATGCTTTAGGCAGTGTATTGCAAGAGAACGCGCTAGCAGCAAACTTTTCTCCGACCTGAATCACTATTATCGTCACTGCTTATTCCTTATGTCACCTAATGTAATAAAATATATCCTATAACCTGGCCAGAGAACATATGTATATTTAAAAGAAAAAGTACGTAAATCGGATAAGTGGTTCTCCAGTGATAAGCGCACTAACGGACAGACAGACAGACAAACAGACAGAGAGACGTTGCATTTTATTTTATATTATATTCTTTGCTACATGATATTGTTCCATATTTAATGCTTTAGGCAGTGTATTGCAAGAGAACGCGGTAGCAGCAAACTTTTCTCCGACTTGATTCACTATTATCGTCACTGCTTATTCCTTATGTCACCTAACGTAATAAAATATATCCTATAACCTGGCCAGAGAACATATGTATGTTTAAAAAAAAAGTATGTAAATCGGGTAAGTGGTTCTCCAGTGATAAGCACACTAACGGACAGACAGACAGACAGAGAGACGTTGCATTTTATATATATTATAGATATATATATATATATATATATATATATATATATATATATATATATATATATAGATATAAGAAAGAGGAAGGACAGTAACAGGGCACTGGCAACAAACAATCCTAAGTTTAACTGCTGGGAAACGCCCTTATAAGGAGAAGAGATGAGCAATCAAAGATCTAAAGGCTCTAGTATCTGCTTTTTATTTTTATTATCGAGCTTTCGCTGCCTAATGGTAGCTTCTTCTGGATTCTAAAAATGCAAAACCAGGTACAGAAAACAAACTAAAACGTTCGTTTTTTAAAACGTGATTAAATGAATTGTACGACTGAATGTGAAATTACTTACAAAAATTTAGCAGTTAGTTCATCTCTGGTGAAGACAATGAAATTTGCATTTTTGTTGGCCAGGTGGTATGCATGATTACACAAAACATGATTAAAAGACACTTAGAGAGTTACACAAATATTAAAAATAAAAATTTTGTCAATAAACATTAATTAAAACACTTTTTAAAGACAGAAACACAAACTGCAAGAAACCATGATCTTGAAATGGTACTCCATTTTAAAATTTTTGTGACGTCGAGTTTAGTAACTATTTAGTGATCTTTGAGGACTCAAGGGGGTTGAAAAAGATGGAGATGGATAAATGTTGTACGGTGTAATTAGTAATATGACAATTTTTCCTGTTTTTTTTGAAAATAATAAATAGAGATTTTGTGCAAATATTTAGAGTAAAACATAAAAGAGATGGAAGAGGAAATTAGAGAGATTGTTTCGTATATATAGCGTTATGTGTCCTTCACAAAGTTTTTGGAGTTGATAAATTCGAAAGTTGGGTCTCGACAGCGTATGAGTAGCATGCACAACTCTAAACCTCTCAGGCTGTGGACAGCTACCGACCGATATATATATATATATATATATATATATATATATATATATATATATATATATATATATATAGAGTCGACACTGTTTATAGTGAAACTCTATATAGTGAAAAACTCTTTATAGTGCAAGTTTTTCAAGACCTAGAATATTATACATACATAGCAATATATATGTATATATATATATATATATATATATATATATATATATATATATATATATAGATACATATATATATATATATATATATATATATATATATATATATATATATATATATATATATATGTGCACCAATGATCGACTACCACCCAATGCTCGACCAAAATTATAATTATCGGACCTCGTGTAAAAGTAACCTAGAACAAAAATAAATGTAATTTATGTTTTTTTTTTTTTAGATCGATAGAGATTTCTATTTAGAATTAGTTATCGACTTCTCATTTGAAGGTAGAATACCCTTAACTGCCTCAATTTGCTGGTTTAATCATGGACTAACTGTTTCTGGCCCGAAACAAGAAGTGAGAGTAAGTAAAGCCCAATTTTTTAAATTAACGACCTATTTGTGACATTGATTTAGAATAACAATATAGCAAATAGTATTTTACCCATCATTATTTTTAAATTTGTAATATCCAGACATTTACCGTGGAACTACCGAAACGTTAACCAGCCTAATAATGGTGAATCTAGAAAGAGTAACCGCCAAAAAGTGTGAATTTCAGCCCTTTTTTGCAACCTTCATAATTTGGAGACAAAAAAAAGAATATATTTTTATTTAGGGGTAACTAACCCTTATTTTGGGGATTAAAAGTTAAGTGTGCAAATAAATAACATTTTTCCCCAAAATTAAATTATTTTTTAGGCGCTGACGGAATACCTGCCATAGTACTCAAAAACTGTGCGAGAAAACTGACATTAGTTTTCTGTAAACTTTTCAACCTATCCTAGAGTAAGGGAATATTTCCTTCCTGCTGGAAATGCCCTACCTAAAAAGGCAAGAAGACTTTGCCAAATAACTACCGACCAGCCGCACTGCTTTCAATAATATCGAAAGTCTATCAGTCAGCATCTTCTAAAATATCTTGAAGGATTCAACATTATTAGCGATCTCCAATATCGCTTCCGCAAACATAGATCAATAAGAGATCTTCTAACTTATATAACACATGTTTGGAACAACGCAGTTGAACACTTTGGAGAATCTCGAGCGGTTGCTCTTGATATATTCAAGGCATTCAACCGTGTTTGGTACGATGAATTGTTCACTAAGCTACGCTCTTCTGGTATGTCTGAAAAATTCTGTTTGTGATTCTCATGTTTCCTTATAGAGCGTTCTTTACGAGTGGCAGTCGACAGATTTCTTTCTAACAAATTCACTATCAACGCCGGTGTGCCCCAGGGCTTCATACTGTCTCCTACTTTCGTTCTCATTTACATTAACGATCTGCTAGAAAAGACCGGGAATCCAACCTACACTTTTGCAGGTGACAGTACGCTTATCTCTTCATTCACTTTAAACGCTCGAACATCGGCCACTTAGACAAATATCCGCAGATAGCAGGAAGTCATTCAACTTCTCTGCAGCTCGTGTGCTAGACTCATAAAAAAAATCTATGCGTAGGTTCCGAACAGACTTTATTGAATAAGGAATTTCCAATTCCCCTTCTTTATTGACATTTTCATAATGTGGGCTTCTCAAATTCATGCCACTCAGCGCCATCAGTAGTATTGATTGTTAACTATTCCGAAAGCTAAATTTACTTTTACATTCTGCTTCCTTTTGCAATGAAAGCGCAAAAAAACGGAATAGATCGATAAAGTTTCAAATATTTTGGACCGAGGCCGAGTACAAGTTGAAGCAGCCTAAATACGAAACTACACTTTGTTATTTTTCGCTTAGGGATAGGTGGATGTAAGGGAAAGTTTACACGTATAACTAATGTACCTAATTATTTTCAGCACTACAAAAAGACAGGAAATACCTGGGTTTGTGACTGGAGTTACGAAACCGACCATAGGTTATATCATATTATAGGTGGGAAATATGAAAAATGTGTTGCTTATACAGAGACATACGAACTAATTACTTTAGGTAAACGTAATTTTTTTTTTCTAAAACTTTGATCTTCATTATAAACAACTAATAGAATGGTCTTACTAAAAATCGTATTAATTTTTATATTTTTTTAAGGAAATAGTCCAGAAAGTATGCATTACCTAAAGGAACACAATTCTAATTTTAAAGACCTATGCCTTGTAAATCCTGTTGGAGAATTTATTGTTGCTATAAGCAATGAAAGTGATGTAGTTGTATATAATATTGCAACTGGAGAACTGGTAAGCTACTTTAAAAAAGTATTTAAACTAGAAAGTTAAAGACGTTTTACAGAAATTCTATATATTTTTCATGGTATTTCTGCTTTGAAATATATCATCGTGTCTAACCCAAATTCCAACAAAGACAAGTTGATATTTTTCATCGGTATTTTTACGTTAATGTTTATTTAATTGCATTAAACAGTGATAAATTATGTAAAAATGCTGTCAACAACACATATATAGTTCATAAATATAACCGAGCGGACGAAAAAATTATAGACACGAATATCATATTCATAAAACTAATCACAAAGAATAAAGAAAACCGGTCAAGTGCAAGTTGAACTTGCGCAATTAGTGTTCCGTACATTAATTGCTTTCTTTCTTTCTTTCTCTTATATCCTTTTACTCTGCCGGATGTCGGATATTAATTTGTCTATGTATATGCAATTGTAGGTTCCAACTTTTTTATCCAGTCATAGCCAGTAAATGCTAAACTGGGAAATGCTAGTTGTTTTTGAAAAGTAAAATAAAAATCCCCGGGTGGCAATCCACACCGAAGAAGGGAGCCCCATCGGATATGGGGGGAGCAATTCTACTTCAAAAGGAATAGTTAACCCAAGCTTAAAACTCAGCCAAACGAAGAAATCCCGAAACAGAATAGCTGCTCTCGGCACCTGGAATATACAGGGGTGGAGGACAAAGAACATCGAAGTCATACAAGTGTTTAAGAAGATGAACATAGACATTTTAGTAATAAGCGAGACGAAGAAAAAGGGAAGTGGAATAGAAGAAATAGATGAAGTGATGCATTGTTGGAGTGGAGTAAAGAAGGAAGAAAGAGCAAAGGCCGGAGTTGGAATATTAGTAAAAAAGAAGTGGAAAAAGAAAATAACATCTTGGGAACCCATCAATGGAAGAATCATAAAACTAAATATAACAGTGCTAGGAAAAGACATGGGTAATATTAGGAGTAAACGGCCCAACAGAAGACAGCACTATAAGAGAAAAAGATAACTTCATGGAAACACTAGAAATAGAAATACAAAAAGTAAAGAAAAACCAAGAATTAATAATAATGGGAGATCTGAATGGGAGAACAGGAAGGAAAACAAAGGACAATACCGTAGGACCATTCGAAGAAGACATTACTAACGACAACGGAGAGAGACTAATAGAGCTGTGTGAACTAAACGGCCTCAAAATTACAAACCGATTCTACAAACACAAAGACATCCACAAATATATTCGGATGCAAGAAACACGAAACTTAAAATCAATAATAGACTACATTATAATTAAAAACGATACCACTATCAAAATAAAAGACGTAAGAGTAAAGAGAGGGGCAGAATGTGGAACAGACCATAGACTATTAATAGCAGATATAAAAGTACCGTGGTACAAGACAATAAAATAAAAAGAAACAATAGATAAAGAAAACAGAAATACTAATGATATAACAGAAAAAGCAGACAAATAAATAAAATACAAAATACACTTACTGCAAGACGAAACGATAAGAGACCTATACAGACGACGATTAGATCAAAAATTAAATGAATTTAACTATGACAACCTCCAACAGTTGTATGACCACATAAAAGAATGCATCAAACAGGCGGCCCTAGAAGCATTAGGTAAAGAAGACAACGAATCTATAAAGGAGAAAAAAAGACTGTACGAAAAATGGCTGAATACAAAATCAGAAGAAGATCTACAGAAATATAAAGAGAAAAATGAAGAAACGAGGAGGATAATAAACAAAGAAAAAGAACAAGATGGGAAAAATCGTGCGAACATGTAGAACAGTATATAGGAGGAACTAGAAGCACAGTCATGGAGAATAATTAAAGCATTAAGGACCAACAATAGAGAGAAGATGTATATAGAGTATATCCCAGAAAGCGAGTGGGAAGAATATTATAAGAAGCTGCTAACAGAAGACAGACAAGAATTCCAGGAAGAGAACCCTGAAGAAGAACAGAATAAGGAAAAAAAGAAATAGAACTAAGCTATAAAGAAGTAAAGAAGACAATAAAAACATTCAAAAATAATAAATCTGCAGGGTCTGGGGGTATGGTAAATGAAATGATTAAGTACGGGTCTAATAAATTACATCGAATGCTAAGAAACATGTTCCACAGAGCGATAAATGGAGAAAAAATACCAGAGGAATGGCCAAAAGCATATATAGTATCTATATTTAAAAAGGGAGACCGCAGAAAATGCACAAACTATAGAGGCCTAAGCATAATATCGAGTATGGGACGTTTTGTATGGAAAAATTATTAAAAATATCTTAGAGGAAAATATAAAAGGAAAAATTGGAGAAGACCAAACAGGTTTTAACGGCCGGAAAATCATGTATAGACCACATATACACTATAAAACAAACAATGGAAAAAAAAACTGGCAAAGAATAGAGAAGTTCATTTAGCCTTCATAGACATAAGAAAAGCCTATGACTCAGTACCAAGACAAAGATTATGGAACGCAATGAAAGAAATAGGCATTGACAAAGAACTAATATATTCAGTAAAAGCTCTCTACGAAAACAACACAGTGAACATAAAAATAGGACATAAAATAGGGAAGAGACTCCAAACATCAAAAGGCCTATTACAAGGATGCTTTACATCCCCCACACTATTCAAAAGATACCTCAAACAAACATTAAAAAAATGGAAGCAAAAAGTAGTGGAATGGGAGTCCCAATACGAGAAGATTACTTATATACTCTAAGTTTCGCAGACGACCAAGTAATCATAACGCAAGATGAGGAAGACCTCAGTTATATGGTAAGAAAACTGAAAGAATACACTAAAGCAGGATTAGCAATAAACTTTGATAAAACGGAATATCTAACAACAAAGGAGGGAAACGTGGAGAATCAAGAAGTCGATAACGAAACAATAATCAAAGGAACCGATAGATTTAAATATTTAGGAACCATCATTTCAAAAAACGCAACATCAGAAGAAAAGATTAAAGCTAGATTAGGACAAACGCGGACATGCATAAGACAAATAAATTCGATCCTGTGGGACAAGCACATTACAAAGAGAAACAAAACACGCATATACAAATCAGTAATACAAAGCATAATGACATACGGGTCAGAAACATGGACGATCAACAAAAGAAATAAATCTAAAATTAAAGGGGTAGAGACGGAGTATTGGAGAAGATGTTGTAGAGTGACACGTATGGAGAGAATAATAAATGAAGAAATAAGAAGCAGAATGAACATCAAAGAGAACGCAATAAACACCATTTCATCAGGAGGCTACAGACTAAGAAATGTGTGAAGATTTCGTATATGTCGGGCAAATTTTTAATAAAAAATATATATTTATTTACCATCTTTATATTGTTTTATACCAATGCACACAAATTTTTGTATATATCATGCTACCAAAACTACCGTGTGATAGCGGAACTCGTCATAGTTGTTTACATAAAAGTAGGAAAATTTGTATTTTGTAAAACGAATAAGCAAGTTTTAGAACGATGCCGATCACACATATATTAATATAAATAAAAATTTGGTAAAATAATTTCCCCAGTTTTGTCCTTGAAAACACATAGTTAATGAAAGAATAACGTAGCTTGAAGAATCTTGGAAACAATATATAACATAATATATAAGAATTAACTCTTCTAACCTTCTCTCCCCAGTTCATTAGGCCATTATAATACATTTTCGTGAGAGTTATTATTATTACCCTTATTACTTCTGTATATCCATTCTAAATGACTCCACCTAGGTACAGGAAGCTGGTATCGTCTTCAGGTCTTCTAGGAATGTTTTTCTTCTTCTTGTTTTACCAAGAGGTACTATATCAGATATGTTGGTCTGTAAACGCCCTATGACCAAAAAGGCACAATTCCAGTTGTATGAATATTTAGGATGATCACCCGATAAGCAATATTACGTTCTGACGGTTTGTCTATTCCAGGGCATTTCCAATTGTGTGTATTTGATTGTTTCTGTAATTTCTTGTGTAGTTAATGTGGAATTTTTCTTGTTCTGTCACATGCTTATATTTGTCTTCTTCGGCTTTGATCCAGGGGGTGTTATTATTGTGTAGTTTGAGTTCTGACCAGATACTTTTCCAATAATCTGTGAGTTCTTGTTTGTTTGGTGGTTCAGTCACTGCTGTCTGTTCGTTGTACATAATTTTTTCGATAGAACTGTTTTTCGCTTCTTCGGAAGAGGTTGTTGGTGTCTTTCCTCTTGTTTGATTCTTTGTATCTACGGAGTCTTGTGACATACGAGGCTGGTTTGAAAAGTCCGTGCAAAGTCCGAGAGATGGCACCACCGGCGCGTATCGAGGTCATGTTTAGTTAGTAGCATCTCTTGAATGAACGCACACCAAGTTTTAGCCATATTGGTCTATTTCTTTGTGTTTGGTATTGGTGTGAATCAAGTAAGTCGAGTGATTTTCAAGAAATGGACGAAAAAGAATTTCGTGTGGTGATTAAACATTACTTTATGAAAGGCAAAACGCCTCAGGAGACTAAAGAGAAGCTTGATAAACATTATGAACAGTTTATAAGTGGTTTCAAACATTTTCGGACTGGCCATATGGGCACAAGTGACGCTGAACGTTCTGGACGGCCTGTGGAGGTTACGACTCCAGAAATCATTGATCAAATCCATGATATGGTGATGGATGACCGAAGAGTTAAGGTGCGTGAGATTGCTAGTGCTGTGGGCATCTCGACTGAACGGGTACATAATATTTTGCGTAAACATTTGGACATGAGAAAGCTATCCGCAAGATGGATGGGTGCCGCGATTGCTCACGCTTGACCAAAAACGGAATCGTATGAAGTGTTGCAAGGATGGTTTGCAGCTGTTCCAGAAGAATCCGGAGGACTTTAAGCGTCGTTTCGTCACTGTGGATGAAACATGGATACATTACTATACTCCTGAGATCAAACAACAATCTAAACAATGGGTTACCAAGGAGGAATATGCACCAAAAAAGGCGAAGATCGTTCCTTCGGCCGGAAAGGTTATGGCGACTGTCTTTTGGGATTCGCAAGGGATAATCCTCATCGACTATCTGGAAAAGGGTAAAACTATTACAGGTGAATATTATTCATCGTTATTGGACCGTTTGAAAATCGAGCTGCAAGAAAAACGCCCGCGATTGGCCCACAAGAAAGTCCTTTTCCATCACGACAACGCACCAGCACACACCTCAGCAGTTGTGGTCGCAAAATTAATGGAAATAGGATTCCAACTCGTTTCACATCCCCCCTATTCTCCAGACTTGGCTCCCTCGGACTACTATTTGTTCCCCAATTTGAAGAAATGTCTGGCGGGACAAAGATTTTATTCAAACGAGGAGGTGATTGCAGACACTAATGGATATTTTGCAGACTTGGACAAATCCTATTATTCGGAAGGGATCAACAAACTAGAACATCGTTGCACGAAGTGTATAAGCCTAAAAGGAGACTATGTCGAAAAATAAAAAAGGTTTGCCCCAAAACACATAAGTAGTTTTTATTTTTGCACGGACTTTTCAAACCAGCCTCGTATACGGACAGTTTTTGTTTCAAAGTATCAAGGATTTCTGGCAGTATTCTGTTGGGGGATTTAGATTTGATCTTGTCTACATCCTGTGTGACACGTTTGGACTCGTTTCCGTTTATAAACTGTGTAAGGTATCCTAGATCTTTTCTGATGTTGTTGATTTGGTTTTCTATTCTTATTTGCCATTTGAATTTTGGTTTTGTACTATTAAGGTTTCTTTGTCGTTGCGAGGGTTTTGGATTATTTTGTCTTAGATTAATATTACTCTTATTACTTCGCAAATAATTTTTTTAAGGTTTTAGTGGTTCTTTTTTAAAAGTGAATTTTTAATATTACTAATAAAATTTAATTGTTGTACTTTTATATGATCTCGAATTATTATTATTATTATTATTGATATTCTTTATTGTTATTTTGTAACCATATTTCAGATATCAATGTTTACTTATGATAAATGTATATGTTCAGTAGCCGAAAATCCGGAATTCCCATGCATCGCAGTCGGTTCTACTGACGGATTTTTGGGTTTAATTTCCCTATACAATGAAGCTAAACCATCAGTCTTGGTCAAATTAGCGTTAACTGATCAACCATTGACCAGCACAAAATTTTTTGAATATGGGAATATTTTCTGTTCCGGAAATTTATATAGTGGAGAAATTTTTATACTAAAGGTGAGCGACGCGTAAAATTGTCAATAAATAAATAAGTCTTAGTTTTAACTTATTTTCAGCATTGTTGGTAGGAGGTGATAATTGTTTTTTATTAAGGATTTCCTGAAACGTATAGTCTAATGGTAAAAATATCATGCAGAATTTTTGTTTGAAAATTGTGTGGAAAAAATGCGCCTCAAAAAAAAAAAAATTTATATTTTTTCCACAAATTGCTGCAAAAAAAATTTTAGATTTCCCTGTCGTTTAGAAGATATTCTAAATAAATATTAATTTCTATGCCATCAAGGCAGGCATGTCGCCTTAATATATTCACTGTGCATTAAGGTAGCAACAGACAACTTTTAAACTTTTTAAACAAAATTTTAACATTATATAAATAATAATTAAACTTTTATATTGTACTTAATTTATACTAATTTGAACAAGCCGCTTTTTCCTTTTTAGTCCAGTATCATTTTCCCTCTTTTATAATATCCAACTTCCATTCTCCATCCTAGCAAAAATATAAATATAAAAATAACCGGTCAAGTGCAAGTTGAACTTACGCAATTAGTGTTCCGTACGTTGATTGCTTTTAAAATAAAAAATTTTGTTACGGTGGTATAAAATGCTCAGTGACTTCACAAAACACACCCCAAATGAGTTTTCAACAAAGTTTGTTTCCAATCTTTACTGAAAACTGATGACCTTGAAATTTTTGTTATATTTATATACTAGATAAATTATTAAAGGTAATGCACTCGTGATAATTTTCGTTCAATCTACACCCCCGTGGAGAATATTCCAGAAATTTTTCAAAATTTTTTGATGAGTACTTTTCAAGATAAGACGGGTGGACAGCGATTTTTCGCGCAAGTATTATATATATTTTTTACTCGTGTTTTCACAAGCTTTCATTTGACACCACACTCGATGACCTAGTGAAATTTTTTTTTTTCACTTCCGATTTCACCCCTCAAAACTAACCCCTTAAGTCAAAATTTAACTTTCAAAAATACACGGCTCTGATGAGGCCATCAATTCCTATATTATTACCAAATTTCAACTCTATGACAAATAGTTTCGGAGAAAATCGGGTGTGACAGAGAGACGGACAGACACCGAAGTCATCTTATAAGTGTTCCGTACGGAACACTAAAAATGTTGGCCTTTGAATGACGAATATTTTTGCAATTTTGGATATATAGCATTTTTTTTATAACATTTTTATTGGATATGCTTAGTACAATCTTAATTACAAATTAATTTATTACTATTGTTGATTTGTACTTGGATCAATTACTAAGCAAGAACGAGTGCAGGTTGAACACATCCGTATACATTTCCCAAGATTAAAATTAATATAACTTAACCTTAACTTAGCTTTAACACTTGATACAAAGTCGTGTGGTTGGTTGGCTTCAATCTTCTGATCTGTCCAGGAGTTGTATTGCTTCCACGTTGGTGTGGTTTCAGTAATCTCTTTCGTATTTTATGGCAAAATCTTGAATAACTTCAATTTTTTTATTAGATAATTTGTTGAAAAGTTTAGTTGAGATTATATATATATATATATATATATATATATATATATATATATATATATATATATATATATATATATAACAATCCTAAGTTTAACTACTGGGAAACGCCCTTATAAAGAGAAGAGATGAGCAATCAAAGATCTAAAGGCTCTAGTATCTGCTTTTTATTTTTATTATCGAGCTTTCGCTGCCTAATGGTAGCGTCTTCTGGATTCTAAAAATGCAAACCAGGTACAGAAAATAAACCAAAACATTCGCTTTTTAAAATGTGATTAAATGAATTGTACGACTGTATGTGAAAATTACTTACAAAAATGTCAGCAGTTAGTTCATCTCTGGTGAAGACAATGAAATTTGCATTTTTGTTGGCCAGGTAGTATGAATGATTACACAAACATGATTAAAAGACATTTAGAGAGTTACACAAATATTACAAATAAAACTTTGTCAATAAACATTAGTTAAAAAACACTTTTTGAAGACCGAAATATAACTGCAAGAAACACCATGATGTTGAAACGGTACTCCATTTTAAAATTTTTTACGTCAAGTTTAGTAACTATTTAGTGATATTTAAGTCCGAACCGGATATTGTTGGTAGTCTATGTCGTCATCAGGTCGATAAAAAACCATAAAAAGCATTGAAGTTAGGGATGTGGTAAATTTTTTAGGTGGATGCTAATTTTAGATAAATTATTAATTATTAATGATATATATTTTTTAGTTTTAATTTTATAAAAAAAGGGGGGGACTTAAATTTGATGAATATTACTCTTCGACGAGTTATTTATTATTAATTATATTAATTCTTTAATTTTATAATCAAGAGATTCATAGACCAATTTAAAAAATTTGAAAGAGAAAATTAATACTGGACATAATTTATTATTTGTCATATTTAATTTTTTAATTATTTAATTTTAACAAGAAGACATAGAAAAGTAACTGAAAATAAATAGCAAAAATGACAGAAAGAGAAAAAAGAGAAACGTCAACTTTACTAGAAACTAATTTTTTCATAAAGATCGTTCTTTTTTATTGGTTTGGTATAGTTTTGTGTTAGTAAATAAGTATACATGGAGCTCAATCCTTCTATGTCTTTTTTGTGATTGAGATTATTTTTACAGGTTTTTATGTAACACATTTCCAAGAAACTTCTTCTGAAATAATTAGTCTCAACATCCAGAATGAAGCTGTTGTTATATTGTACTCTGTGATCTGTATTATTTTACGTGTAAGCTCAAGCTAGTTGCATTAGGTTTGTGTTTACTATCACTTTTGTGTAGCGCTAATCTTTTAGAGAGCTTTTGTGAAGTTTGTCCAACGTAGACCAAACTACATTGACAGGGAATGCCATAGATTATATTAGATCTTTGTAAAGTATCGGTTTTATCTTTTAAATTGGTATAAAAACAATTCATTCTTTTTATGTTGTAATTAGCAATTTTAATGTTTGTATTTTTAAAAAGAGAAGACAAGGACTGGGAAAGGCCTTCAATGTATTGTAACTTTCCTACTTTAATATCGACATTAGTGGTGACAGTTGGATTATTTGAAGGAGGGGTCTTTGAAAATTCTTTTTAATTAGAGCTTTAGGATAGTAATTGTCCAACAAAATGTTTTCCAACAGTTTTACATTTTTTTCTTTAAATGAGGGGTGGCAAATCTTATCTATTCTGTTCTTTAGTCCTCTGATGATGTTCAGTTTCTGTTTCATAGGGTGATAAGAATAGAATGGGATATATCTACCAGAACTTGATTTTTTCCTATACCACTCCAGTTTGACTGTATTATTTGTTGAGCGTACAACCCTAGTATCCAGAAACGGAACAGCACCGTCAGTCTCCTCCTCAACAGTAAATACTAATTTATGATTTAAAGAATTGTAAATGTTAAGAGTGTCCTGTACACTTCCGGCCGGTAAAGCGACTAACAAGTCATCTACATATTGAAAAAGAAGGGGAAATTCAAATTCAACCCTTGAAATAACAAAATAAAGAAGTTTATTCATAACAATTTCGGCCAGGATTGGTGAAATAAATAGCACTTCCCAATGGGACGCCAATTTTTTGTCTGTAGAATGTACTATTGAAGGAGAAAAATGTATTTTCATATAAAAAAGTAATGATTAGTAGAAACTGTTCTTTAGGAATATTACATATTTCTTCTATTAATGTGAAATGTTCATTTAATATTGATATAATAAGGTCTAGAGAAATGTTAGTAAACAGTGAAACTACATCGAAAGAAGCAAGTACAAAACCCTCTGGCAAAATAAAGCCATTAACCTTCTCTGCAAATTCGAAGGTATTTTTAATTCTGAATTTATTGAAAGTTGAAAAAGCTGTTTCTAAAATAGAGGCTATATATTTAGCAAGTGGTTGTGTAGATGCTCCTACACAGGAAACTATTAGTCTTAGAGGTATATCTGGTTTATGTATTTTTGGTAGACCATAATATTTGGGACAAATCCCATTATAAGTTGTCAATGTGCGAGCAGTAGCTTCATCTAAAAACTTACTATCTTTTAATGATTTAATTAATTTATTGCATTTAATTTCTATTTTTGAGGTGGGATCGTGATGTATTATTTCATAAGTGTATATATATATATATATATATATATATATATATATATATATATATATATTATATATATATATATATATCTACAGTAGAAGATTTACTTCCAGTATGATTTGAAATACTAGTTAAACTATAGATCCAGAGGCTGATCAGCTACTAAACAATTTACTCTCTACGAATATCTCCCTAAAATACTTCAAATACTGTGTTTCCATATATATATTTTTTTAGGGTTTACCAGGAACCCAAATCGAAGCGACCATTTATCTCAATCTAAAGGAGCAAATCGCGGACTATATGTTGGTCGCGTCTCAAAACTCAATAAGGTTCTTTTATATACCAGTGACTCATGAAAGTATCTACGCCGGAAATAAAATAATGAGATATTGCATCGTCGATAGTCGAATAGTGAATGTAAGAGAGTATTATTTTAAAAACGAAGATACCCTTTACAAAAATATTGTATCGATAAAAGGAGCCGATAGAGACAGGAAATTTATTGTAATACCATACAACCACAGATATTTTGAGATTGTAGAAATTCAGAAAGGGGTAAGTTTAATAGGGCTAAGGAGCTATATTTGGTAACGATGGTGCTTATATGTAGTTACGGTGTTCGGACAATAATGCGACACGACACAATTAATTGCATTAACTAGTATTTATTTTACTCTAATTACACAGCCCCACAAAAAAAAAGTGGGGTATACTTTTGATGCGATATATCGGATCCGTAGTATTTTTACCCGCTGATCACATCAGAATATCGCTATCACATCTCAATTTTTTTCTAACCTCAAAAAATAGGTAAAAATTAGTAAAAATTTAGAAAAATATACTCCTAAAAAAATTGATTCAAGCTTTTTCATGAATCCAAAGATGTATTAATATGTATTCGGACACGCTAAGCTAATATTCATCGGTTGGATTAACCCATACAGTTCTGTTTTCTTTCTAACCTCAATAAATCAGACAGATATAGTGCTTCTCGAATGCAAAAACGAATTCAAATTAAAATTCAACCGATTCTTACCAAATTTGGTACACGGGGGTTTTTTGGGTTGCTGATCATGAATCTGAGGTCGGATTTGCAAAATTCAAAATGGCGGATCCAAGATGGCGGACAAAATTTTTGAAAACCAACCGATTCCTACCAAATTTGGTATACAGTTGGGGAATCCTCAAACCTGATACTCTTAAACCCTAAACCCTGAAACCTTAGACTCCCCACACCCTGTAACCTCAAAAATAGACCTCAATAACCCTGTAACTTTAAAAATGATACCCAATAAACTCAAAACCAGGACTTTTAAACCATATACTCTCAAATAGTAGACCCTTAAGCCCTAGAATTGCGAAGGTTAGACCCGCGCCTAACTTTCCTTTTTTTTGGCTGTATCTTGTTCTTTTTTCCGCGAATGACCTATTCAAAGGCTTTCTGCTCAAACGCTTTTGAGGACTTGTTTCTCTTTTTAGCGACCAGCAATAGTCCGCTAGCATATGATCATCCCATCGTCCTTGATACCGATTTTCTATGATTTTCAGATCTTCGTGAAAACGTTCCCCTTGCTCCTCACTGTAGTCACCAAGATTATCTGGGAAATCATCGATGTGGGAGTCCAGGAAATGTAATTTTAGATTCATTAAGTAACCTAATGTTTGAAAATTTTTTACCATTTTCTCGACTATTTCTTTGTACTTAGGACTTTCATTATTTCCCAAAAAGTTTGTTGCGACTAACCTGACTGAACTAAGCCAAGCAGCTTTTTCAACTTTATTCATTTTAGTAACAAATAATGAATCTTGAAACAATTTTCTTATTTGTGACCCGTCAAATACGCCTGCCTTAATTTTAGCTTCAGAAAATTTCGAAAATTTTTTTGCAAATATTTGAAACATGGGCCGTTTGTATCTAATGCTCTAGTGAATTGCTTCATAAGTCCAAGCTTAATGTGAAGCGGGGGAATAAGAACTTTTCCTGGATCTACCAATAGTGGAAACAATACATTATTTTCACCAGGAGTGAACGATTCTCTTGTTGGCCAAATTTTTTTCTTATAATGACGTTCCCTGTCTCTGCTATTCCACAGACATTTATAACAGGGATAAAGTGTAAACCCTGACTGTTCGCCAAGCAATATTGTTACAATTTTCAGATCTCCACAAATTTTTCCAGTTATGATCAGCATATTTTATTTTTATCACAAGCTGCTTCATTTTTTCATATTGCTCTTCCATAACTGTGGAATGAGCAATCGGAATGGGAGCGTAAACGTTGGTATTATGCAGCAAAACTGCCTTAATGCTCCGTTTAGAAGAATCAATGAACAGTCTCCATTCTTCAGGATCGTATGAGTTATTTTGAAATTCATCCATTAGACCTTTTACATCGGTACAATATGAAAGTGAAAATTCCTCGTCCATTGTGAAATATTTTCGAAATTCTTCATCTCTGTTTCTATAATAAGAAATCGTAGCTTCTGGCTTAAGTAAATGTCTTTTCTTTAAAAAGGAAGCAAGATGCTCTGAACCATCTTGGGATAAGCCTAAATCTCTGACTAGATCACTAAGTTCTGACTGTGATACGAGTATTGGTTCTGGTTTACGGTTGTATGGTAGAAATTCTTTATCTGTGTCACTAGTATATGATAGGTTGTAACTAGAACATTCATTAGTAACAGTGTTTGAATCTTTTTCGACAGTCTCAATGTTTTCGGCATGAACTGATAAGGTGAAATCATTTGTTTCCATAACATCAGCATCAAGTGGTTCAGGAGGCGGAATTAGTTTAGTTGGTCTTGTTACTGTCGAAACATCGTTATAAGTAATAGTGCTTTTATTTTTTCGGTTATGCCTAGATACAACATTGACACAAAAGTAGCAATCATTTTCACTGTATGTTCTATTCCATATTGCTGGTCTGGAATATTTAATCGCCTTCTTATTGATGTACAACATTATTTTGCAAGAACTGCAAATGATGTGGGGAACCCAATCTGTATCCTGGTGCTGTATTTCAATGTTAAAACAATCCTTATATAAGGTTTTAATCTTATCCGTTATCGGTGACCCCATTTTACTCAATACGTGTTGACAGCAAATATAACAAAATGAATCACTCTTTTTATCGCACTTATGAAAAGTCCTTGTACCGTGAGACCGTTTTCTTGTAGCATTATACTCTACATGAGCCAAGTCACCCACACATGAAGAGCTACGGTCGCTGGATGACGACGGCTGCGGGCCCGCTTTCCCACCCTGACCAACCGCCGATACTGGGTTTCCGCGTCCCTGCATCGTAATTCTCTTTCTTCTACCTGCCATGACGGCATCTAAGCCGTTATCCAGGGACCCTGCCGGCTAGTGGAGTAACACCGTTGCCCACCGTCACCACGTGGAGGTGCCCTGGATGCAGGTAGAAGAATAAAAAATCGACCGATGAATTTTCTCTCGGCGTTCAAAATGGCGCGAAAACATCTGCCATCTTGAATTTTGCAAATCCAACCTCAGATTCGTGATCAGCGACCCAAAAAATCTCCGTGTACCAAATTTGGTAAGGATCGGTTGAATTTTAATTTGAATTCGTTTTTGCATTCGAGAAGCACTATATCTGTCTGATTTATTGAGGTTAGAAAGAAAAACAGAACTGTATGGCTCAATCCAACCGATGAATATTAGCTTAGCGTGTCCGAATACATATTAATACATCTTTGGATTCATGAAAAAGCTTGAATCAATTTTTTAGGAGTATATTTTTCTTAATTTTTACTAATTTTTACCTATTTTTTGAGGTTAGAAAAAAATTGAGATGTGATGGCGATATTCTGACGTCAGATTCGTGATCAGCGGGTAAAAATACTACAGATCTGATATATCGCATCAAAAGTATACCCCACTTTATTTTGTGGGGCTGTGTTATAAAACTTATAAGTGTACTACTTTTTCTATATCAGCAGTTGATTTAATTGTTTCAGCTGATATCTCCTGATAATGTGGAAAAGAAATCCACGAAATATAGAGAATACAAGAATAAATTGAGTATTTTAATTTCTAGATCGCATACCCGTAAATTAAGTCTAATTTATTGTATAATTGCGATAACTATAGGGGAATAACGGTTACAGGATCTATTAGCAGAATATACGGAAAAATACTTAAAATAGAATAGAAACGGAATACGCGGACGTAGAAGCTGAAGAACAGGCAGGCTTTAGAGCAGGAAGATCCACAATAGACCATCTCTTCTCACTGACACAAATCCTAGAAAAGAAAACCGCATTTGATCAGGAAGTCCATGTCTTGTTCGTTGATTTAAAAAAGGCCTACGACAGCGTGCCCCTAATGAAATTGTGGAAAACACTACAACAGAGTAATGTAAGCACTGAAATAATTAAAGCCGTAAAATCCTTATACCAAGACGCAAGAAGTAGTATGAAAACCAAATATGGTATAACAACAGGGTTCCAGGTCACAAAGGGTCTCAAACATGGTTGCTGTATATCCCCAATGCTATTTAAAAATCTATTTGGAGAGTGCACTAAAGAACTGGAAAAGGAAATGCAGCAGTATGGGATTACCACTGGATGACGATACTACATTGTACACGCTGTCATTTGCAGACGACCAGGTAGTAGTCGCTCAGGACATCGATGATATGGAATACATGACACGAAAACTTACGGAGGAATATGAAAAATGGGGCCTAGAAGTCAATATTAAAAAGACCGAGTACATGGGCGTCGGAGAACAACAGCAGGACTTGAAACTGGCCACAGGACACACACCATCAAACACTGTGCCAGTTATAAGTATTTGGGAACGAGAATATCTAGGGACGTTACACTGGAAGAAGCAATATTCGAGAGGAATATCCAAGGAAGAAAAGCGATTGCAATGCTTAATAGTATACTATGGGACAAAAACATAACCATTGAAGATAAGAAGAGAATTTACAACTCAATAGTGAAAAGTATAATAACTTACAGCTCCCAGGTGTGGCCATTGAAGGAAAGAACAGAAAAAATACTAAAAGCTACAGAAATGGATTTCTGGAGACGAGCAGCCAGAAAATCCAGAAAAGACCGCATACCAAATGACACGATAAGAGGAGCTTTAGAAATAAAGCACGATATAGTGGACGAAATCAGAACCCAACAGTTGGTATGGTACGGACATGTACAGAGAATGTCACAAGACCGACTACTACTATGTATATATGTATATATGTGTATATGTATATATGTGTATATGTATATATGTGTATATATATATATATATATATATATATATATATATATATATATATATATATATATATATATATATATTTATATATACATATATATATATATATATATATATATATATATATATATATATATATATATATGTAGATATATATATATATATATATATATATATATATATATATATATATATATATATATATATATATATGTATTTATGTATATATGTATTTATGTATATATGTATCTATGTATATATGTATATATGTATATATGTATATATGTATATACAGTAGAATCTCGATTATCCGAAATAATATGGAACAAAATGATTTCAGATAATCGAAATTAACTTTAATGTCTTAAAAAAAAAATTTTTAACTGCACTCGTTTTGCGTTAGTTTTGGTTTTGGCTGCAATGTCTCTCCAACGTTTGATAAGCAAAACGTCCGCGGCGGTTGCATTTTCTTGTTGGTCTACATAAGTTAACGCTTTTTCTAGGGCCTCTAGTCCTTCTGAATGTGACATTTTTTACTTCGTTATCATCATCGTCATCACTGTCTATTTTATTATCATTTTTGCATACACTTTTAATTAATTCTTGGTCATTCATTTCATCTTCCACACTATCACTGTTTAACCATTCACAAACATCGGTTTCCGTAACACTTTGACATCCTGATATTGTTGTAATAATTTGATGTAAACTTTCACTATCTTCTATTTCCGCCTCTGAGTAATGTCTCTCCTCTTGTGAAATCAGTTTTGACCAATATTTTTTCCAGAATACTACTCTTTACTTGATTCCAGGCTGAAGCTATCCAATATATAACATTTTTCAAATTTATCTTTTTTAGATAATCAGTAAGATTGCCACCTTCATCTACTTCTTCTAAAATATGCTCCAATAACAAACGCCTGTAACTGCGTTTTAAAGTTACAGCAGGAGGCAAAAACATTGCTTTTATTTCCCCACTTTTAAGTTGCTCGACACTTGGGTGAGTGAGGGCATTATCTAGTAACAGAATACATTTTCTAGAATATCTATGTTCTTTTAAAAAAAAATCCATTTTGAGAACAAAATCTCCAAAAAAACCAGTCTTTAAATAGAGTCGTGTTTATCCCAGGCATTGTTTTTGATTTTTATACAAAACAGGAAAAGCATTGCGACGAATATTCTTAAAGCTTCGTGGATTTGCTGACTTATCAGTACATAATAATGGAAGTTTGTGTCTTCCAGAAGCATTACTGCATGCAAGAACAGTAATACATTCGTTGCTATGTTTGTAACCAGGTGCTCCAGCTTCCGTTTTTGAAACTAGGGTATTTGACGGCAACAGTTTGTAGTTTAAGCCTGTTTCATCACAATTGTAGATTTGGTCTGGTTGTAAACCATGTTCTTTCATAAGCTACTCAAAATTCTCTGCAAATTTTTTTGCAGCAGATACATCAGCCGACAATCTTTCTCCACAAACTATCAGTTGATGTACACCATGTCTTTTTTTTTTTTATTCAACCTGTCTAGCCATCACTTGCGGAAAAATTTACAGGCGCTTCAATAACCGGCTACTCTTCGCTTAAATTCACTGCCTTATATTTTAAAATTGTTCCTGAAATTGGTATTCCACGTTCTCGATTCTGTGTAAACCATAAAAATAAAGAATCATCCACTTTTTGGTATTCACCGCTTTTCATACTTTTTAGTTAGTGACAAAACACTACACCATTTTTCAAGTTTTTCGCGATTTTTTCTCCACTCTGAAATGGTACTCACGGCTACACCTAAATCCTTCGCTATATTTTTAAGAATTTCACCAATATCTAAACGTTGAATTGCTTCAAGTTTCTCTTTTAAGGTAATAACAACACGTTTACGCTTATTTTTATGACGCTCCATTTTGTAAAATATCTATTAAATCGAAACTACTACCTACCATCTAATAGACGTAATGAGTAACTTATAACACTCGTCGACTAACCAAAACATAGACAGCGGTGAAATTCTAGACGTCGAGGAGCACCCGACGCGTTAAGGAAACCACTCATCGTCTGTTTCGAATAATGGGGAGTTTTTCGTTTAATGGGGATACAATTTGCTTTTTAACAGTTTATTTCGGATAAGCCCGATTTCAGATAATCGCGATTCGGATAATCGGGATTGTACTGTATATATAAATAATACATAGAATTAAAAGCTTTTCCTATTTTTAGTCTTCCGAGATTCTTATGACTGAAACTGTTAAAACAGGACATCAATTGAAGTATTACTCCCTCTATCAAACGAAACATTATTCAATAACTTATGGGTATGATGGTTTTACCTTCGTAAGAAGCTTAGATTTTTCAGAAAATCTATGGTATGAGTTTAACCCACCACAGAACTCTCCAGGGAGTGAAGAAATCTATTGTCAGTCCCCATGGAACGATTATAGTAACCCTTGGTAAGAATCCATTTATAAAACTAAAAATTATCCAATAGAGTCATAAAATGTAAATGAGGGTTCATCGGTAGCATAGCCGTCCGAGCGTAACCTGCTTTTAGTGTTTAATAACTAAAATTATGTTAAAAATAAAGTTATAGAAATATAAGATTTATTACCAAAAAAATTTTAATCTATAGATCTATGTATATATACAAATTCAAAATTCACGATATATAGGTACTTGAATTACAATCAAAAACAATCATCTTCAAAATCTGAAGACTCGACTTATCTTAAACTGATAATTAAGGGTTTTATTTCCACAGTCTCTTCGATGTATTCGTCAAGTTTCCACATTTTATTTTTCTTCTTCTATAACATGTCGAATGGCATTTTTCCAATTATTCTCTTTGATCCTCTCTATTCCGGCGAGTAATAATTGCCTTACGTCTTGAAGTTTGAACGTGCTGTTTTCCCTTGCAACGAAACCTTTCATTTGTGCCCAAATTAGCTGTATAGGATTCAATTCGCAATGATATTGTGTGTTTTGTGAAGTCACTGATCATTTTATACCTCCACTAGCCGTGCCCGAGGCTCCGCTCGCGTGGACTTGATTCACCTTTATCGTTATGTTTACTACAGAGCCTTAGAGACCCATGGCTTGGTTGCATACTTGTCTCCACTTCTTTTTGTCTCCTGTTAGCTTCTCCCAGTGCGGGATTCTCATCAACTACGGATCTTGCTTTACTGCCTGAATCCATGTAGGTCGAGGTCTACCCTTGCCTCTTCTTCCAACCACTCCTCTTATTAGGGCTTGCTTTACCTCTATTTCTTCCTTCATCCTTGCCACGTATCCCAACCATCTTAATCGCTGGTTTCTTATAATTTGGTTTATAAGGGGTTTCGTATATAGGCATTTTAATACTTAGTTTGTTCTTCTTCTTCTTCACAGTCCCTTTTCTTTCCTTCCTCCGTAGATTCTTCTCAAAGCTTTCCTCTCCCACACCTCCAACGTTTCCTTTTCTCTTGCATTCAGTTTCCACGTTTCGCATCCATATGTCACCGTGGGTCTGACAACTGTCGTATATATTCTTTCTTTTGCTTTTCTTGATACATTCTTTAATTTCAATATTGGATTCATTGCCCCTAAACATCTCTGTCCTTTCGCTATTCTTTCTTGTATCTCCGTCCTTTCTTGTCCACTCTCTGTTATTGTTACCCCCAGATAATTGAATTTCTCTACTTTTTCAAATATATATCTTTTCCCTAAGTTGTTTATTATATCTAAACTTTTGTTGTTTTTTTATTATCCTTCTTCTGTGTAATTTCCATGTATTTCGTTTTTTCCTCATTTATCTTTAATCCTCTCATCCTTCCCTTTTCTTCTATCCTCCTTATGGCTTTTTTGAGGTTCTCTTTTGCTCTTGCAATCATGCTGCTACATCATCCGCATAGGCCAAGCATTGGCAGGTTTGTTGGTATATCGTTACATTTGTTTTTATTTCTGACTTCCGGATTATCTTCTCTAGCACCAAAGTAAATATACTTGTCGACACTGGATCCCCCCGTCTTAATCCTCTCTTCACCTTAAACTTGTCTGATATTTTGCCCTTAATCAATACCGCATTTTCTATGTCATTCAGGGTCATTCTCACCATACGAATCAATTTACTTGGAAATTTAGTTCTTCCATTATCTTGTAGACTCCTTCTCTATTTACAGAGTCATATACTTCTCTGAAATCTACAAAGACCAAGTGTAGTGCCAAATTTTGTTCTAAGCTATTATCTTGGATTTGCTTAATCGAAAATATCTGGTCTGTAACCGATCTATTTTTCCTGAATCCACACTGATACTCTCCCAGAATAGACTTGGCTTTCTCTTCTAGTCTGTTTTGAGAGTCACCACTACTATCTTGTATAGGACATCCAGTAAGGTCTATAATTAGCACATATAGTTTTTTCTCCTTTTTAGTGTTCCGTACGGAACACTTATAAGATCACTTCGGTGTCTGTCCGTCTGTCTGTCCGTCTGTCCGTCTGTCACACCCGATTTTCTCCGAAACTATTTGTCATACAAAGTTGAAATTTGGTAGTAATATAGGAATTGATGGCCTCATCAGAGCCATGTAGTTTTGAAAGTTAAATTTTGACTTAAGGGGTTAGTTTTGGGGGGTGAAATCGGAAGTGAAAAAAAATTTTTTTTACTAGGTAATCGAGTGTGATGTCAAATGAAAGCTTGTGAAAACACGAGTAAAAAATATATATATAATGTAATACTTGCGCGCACTTTTCTTTGTATTATTTTTAAAAAATCGCGAAAAAATCGCTGTCCACCCGCCTTATCTCGGAAAGTACTTATCAAAAAATTTTGAAAAAATTCTGGAATATTCTCCACGGGGTGTAGATTGAACGAAAATTATCACGAGTGCATTACCTGTAATAATTTATCTGGTATATAAAAAAACAGAAATTTCAAGGTCATCAATTTTCAGTAAAGATTGGAAATAAACTTTGTTGAAACTTATTTGGGGTGTATTTTGTGAAGTCACTGATCATTTTATGTCACCGTAAGATAAATTTTGACTTAAGGGATTCGTTTTGAGGGGTGAAATCGGAAGTGAAAAAAAAATTTTTTTACTAGATCATCGAGTGTGGTGTCAAATGAAAGCTTGTGAAAACACGAGTAAAAAATATATATATAATGTAATACTTGCGCACACTTTTCTTCGGATTACTTTTAAAAAATCGTGAAAAATCGCTGTCGCCTACCTTATCTCGAAAAGTACTGATCAAAAAATTTTGAAAAAACCCTGGAATATTCTCCACGGGGTATAGATTGAACAAAAATTATCATTACCTTTAATAATTTATCTGGTATAGAAAAAAACCAAAATTTCAAGGTCACCAGTTTTCAGTAAAGATTGGAAACAAACTTTGTTGAAAACTTATTTGGGGTGTGTTTTGTGAAGTCACTGATCATTTTATATTACCGTATCATAAATTTTGACTTAAGAGATTCGTTTTGAGGGGTGAAATCGGAAGTGAAAAAAAATTTTTTTTACTAGGTCAACGAGTGTGGTGTCAAATGAAAGCTTGTGAAAACACGAATAAAAAATATATATATAATGTAATACTTGCGCACACTTTTCTTCGTATTACTTTTAAAAAATCGTGAAAAATCGCTGTCCCCTATCTTATCTCGAAAAGTACTGTCCAAAAAATTTTGAAAAAATCCTGGAATACTCTCCACGGGGTATAGATTGAACGGAAATTATCATTACCTTTAATAATTTATCTTTTATAGAAAAAAAAACAAAATTTCAAGGTCACCAGTTTTCAGTAACGATTGGAAACAAACTTTGTTGAAAACTCATTTGGGGTGTGTTTTGTGAAGTCACTGATTATTTTATACCACCCTAATAAAAAATTTTATTTTAAAAACAATCAACGTACGGAACACTAATTGTGCAATTTCCACTTGCACTTGACCGGTTTTTTTTATATTGGACAAATGAGCGACTCTCTCCAGCTCACTGGCATCTTTTCTGTTTCCGATATTTCTTGTACCAACCGGCATACGAGTATTTAATTTTCCAGATCTACTCCAGCTTTTATCATTTCTGCTGTTATACAATTTCCACCCGGAGCCTTATTTTTTTTTTGGGTTCTGAGTATTTCTCTTATTTCTTCTTTGCAGGGTTTGTTTGTCCCCGCCTACCCTTCCTTAATTTTGCTTACTATTTCTCATTCAACTCCTCATTTTCATGTCCATTAAATGTTTCTTTAAAGTATTCCGCCCATCTATTCAGTTTTTCTGCCAAGCTTGCTGCTAAACTTCCGTCTTTTTATTAGCATTTTGTCTCTGTTTACTCCCTTTGTATTTTATAAAAAAAAAACACGTAGATCGGATAAGTGGTTCTTGAGTGCCAAGCGCAGACAGATAGAGAAACGTTACGTTTTATATATATTATAGATTTGTTTTGATATATATTAAATTAAAAATTAAAGAAGAAACACGTAAATCGGATGAGTGGTTCTCGCATGTTAAGCACACTAACAGATAGACAGACAAATAGACAGACGTTGCATTTTATATATATTATATAGATTATTATTATTATTATATAACCTGGCCAGAGAACATATGTATGAATTAAAAAAAAAACACGTAAATCGGATAAGTGGTTCTCGAGTGATAAGCGCACTAACGGACAGACAGACAAAGAGACGTTGCATTTTATATATATTATAGAAGATTATAGATAACCGGGCCAGAGAACAAATGTATGAATTTAAAAAAAGACAACTCGTAAATCGGATAAGTGGTTCTCGAGAGATAAGCGCGCTAGTGGACAGACAGACAGACAGAGAGACGTTGCATTTTATATATATTACAGATATTCTTTGCTTCATGATATGGTTTCCATATTTAATGGTTTAGGCAGTGTATTGCAAGAGAACGCGCTAGCGGCAAACTTTTTTCCGACTTGATTCACTATTATCGTCACTTCCTTATGTTATCTAACGTAATAAAATATAGCCTATAACTTGACCAGCGAACATATGTAGGTTTAAAAAAAAAGCACGTAAATCGGATAAGTGGTTCTTCAGTGATAAGCGCACTAACGGGCAGACAGACAGACAGAGAGACGTTGCATTTTATATATATTATAGATGTAAACTCTTCCATATGAATAACTCGCAAAATGTAAATATTGTATTTTATAAGAATACTAGCCGTGCCCACGGCCCCGCTCGCGTAAACTTAATTCACTGTTATCGTCACTGCTCATTCTTTATATTACCTAACGTAATAAAATATATCCTATAACCTGGCCAGCGAACATACGTATGAATTAAAAAAAAACACGTAAATCGGATAAGTGGTTCTAGAGTCATAAGCGCACTACCGAACAGAGAGACAGACAAATAGACGATCTGGTTGGCTGTTCGCTTCAAATCTCGTTCCCGATATTACAATATTATTCCTTACGTTGTCTTTTTACAGACTACTCATCTTCAAATCCATACTTCTCATGTTTTCTCTAATTATCTTATTTTCCTCGTTATATAGATTATTATTATTATTATTATATAACCTGGCTACATATGTATGAATTAAAAAAAAAACACGTAAATCGGATAAGTGGTTCTCGAGTAATAAGCACACTAACAGACAGACAGACAGACAGAGAGATGTTGCATTTTATATATATTATATTCTTTGCTACATGATATTGTTCCATATTTAATGGTTAAGGCAGAACTTGATTCACTATTATCGTCACTACTGATTCCTTATGTTACCTAAGGCAATAAAATATATCCTATAACCTGGCTAGAGAATATATGTAACTTTAAAAAAAAAAGCACGTAAGTTGGATAAGTGGTTCTCGAGCGATAAGTACATTAACGGACAGAAATAATGATATATAAGGCGACATAAGCCTAAATAATGGGAAATAAGTCAAGATATTGGGAGTTAATGTGCCATAATTGGAAAAAAAGTTGTATTTTATATATATATTATAGATAACCTGACCAGAGAACATACAGTCCCGGCCAAATTATTAGACGCACTGTATTTTTTTTTAGTAATTTTATGTTTCTTAAGAGTTTTTATGCAATAATGGTATATTTAAACTAAAATATTATTGATTTTTATTTAAAAGAATTATTGTAGACTACATATTTGTATTTATTTTTAACATATGGCAACACTGTGTTGACAAAGTGATACATGAACGTAAATAAGTACAAACCTGTATCAGTCGCGATCGGAATCGAGTCAGGTACGGACGTGTTTCTGTGGCTTTATGGACTGTGATTGTTTGTTTAACAGTTTTATACTACTCAGTTATTAGTTTATTTTGTATGCAGTGTTTTAAAAAAGTAATTGGACTATTTTCATTATGGGTAGAAAAGGCGATCTTTCACCATGTAAAAAAGCTGAAGTGAAGGCCCTTGTGATTGCGAAAACATTTACAAACCGAGAAACTAGTGTACGACGCATAAAAAAGAAAATTGAGTCAGGGAAGGAATTAAGCCCGAAAAGAAAGAAAAGATGCGGTAGAAAACCAATTTTCACTCCACGGTCAGAGATATGTTTGAAGAAAATTTGTGTAGAAAACAGATTTGTTCCCACAAAGGTAATAAAATCACAACTCCAGGATGCTAGCATAAATGCTTCTGAGCGCACTGTTCGAAGAAAATTGAAAGAATTAGATTTTAAGGCCTGTCGCCCCGCCAGGAAGCCCAAGTTAACAGCTGCAATGAAAGCAAAGCGCCTGAAGTGGGCCAAACAATGGCAAGACAAAGATGTGGACTTCTGGAGATCGGTAAGATACAGCAATTTAATCAATAATTGATACATTATTATCATTTTCAGTTAAATAAAGCAAATAAACATGGAAGTTTATATATTTTTCCTATTTTTGACAGGTCTGCTTCAGTGACGAAAGCACATTCGAAATTTTGCAGAATAAAGCTCAGTATGTGCGTCGTCGTCATGGAGAAAAGTTTCATCCTGATTGTGTCGTCCCGACGGTTAAACATCCCACCAAAGTGATGATTTGGTCAGTCATCAGCGGCAAGGGCACTGGACGTCTGTACGTCGTCAAAGGAATAATGAGGCAAGATCAGTACAAAGAAGTATTACAAAATCGGTTGATTCCGCAGCTCAGAGAATGGTTTCCAAATGGGGAACCATTCACTTTCATGCAAGATGGAGCTCCCTGCCACACTGCAGGGTCTGTTAAAGCTTTTTTGATATGAACCCATTGAAAATGTGTGGGAGCTGATGAAAAGAGAAGTGGCTAAAGATGTGATTACCAACAAAACCCAGCTCCTAGAAAAGATTATTCATGTGTGGAATCATCATCCTCAAATGCAGGAGACAGTACAATCTTGCATTGATAGCATGCCACGCAGAATTAAAGCTTTGATAGCGGCTAAAGGTGGCTCAACTAAATATTGACTTTTACTAACATTAATTTCACTTTTCTTTAAAACTTAATAAACTTATGCTTTTCTAAATTAATGCTGTTTTATTTATGTCAAATAAATAGGTAATTGATTGGATAATATAAAAATAAAAAACAAATCAATTTAAAATAATAAAACGGTACAATATCACTCGGTAATTAATATTTTACATGAAATCTTGCAGTGCGTCTAATAATTTGGCCAGGACTGTATGTATGAATTAAAAAAAAGCACGTAAATCGGATAAGTGGTTCTCGAGTGATAAGCGCACTAACAGACAGACAGACAAAGAGACGTTACGTTTTATATATGTATATATATATATATATATATATATATATATATATATATATATATATATATATATATATATATATATATTATAAATAACCTGGCCAGAGAACATATGGATGAATTAAAAAAAAAACACACATAAATCGAATAAGTGGTTCTCAAGTCATAATCGCACTAGCGAACAAACAGACAGACAGAAAGACGTTACGTTTTATATATGTATATATATATATATATATATATATATATATATATATATATATATATATATATATATATTATATTGGTTATTATTATTATATAACTTGGCCTGAGAACATATGTATAAATGAGAAAAAAACACATAAATTGGATAAGTGGTTCTCAAGCGCACTAACGGACAGACAGACAGACAGAGAGAAGTTGCATTTTATATATATTATAGATATTCTTTGCTACATGATATTGTTTCATATTTAATGGTTTAGGCAGTGTATTGCAAGAGAACGCGCTAGCGGCAACCTTTTTTCCGACTTGATTCACTATTATCGTCACTGCTTATTCCTTATGTTACCAAACGAAATAAAATATATAGTAAAACCTGGCTAGAGAATATATGTATATTTTGAAAAAAAAAATAGATAAGTAGTCCTCGACTGATAAGCGCACTAACGGACAGACAGACAGAGAGACGTTGAATTTTATATATATTATAAGTAACTTAGGGTAAAGCGGCTTTTACTTCAAACAAAGTTGTTATAATATTCAAAAATTTTTAATTAATGTTTCACTCGGTGTCTTATCAGATATTTTACTGTTTTTTTATTATTTTATAATATATTGTAATATATTTGAGCTTTGATTATTTTATATTATATTGCAAATTAAATGTTTGAATTTGAATTTGCAATATAATATAAAATAATCAAAGCTCAAATATATTACAATATATTATAAAATAATAAAAAAACAGTAAAATATCTGATAAGACACCGAGTAAGTTGGGAATGTGGAATCTTTGGCACAATGACACTACTCAGTATATATCACCACTACACCAAACACTTTATTTTTGCACTCGACGCGCGTTTCGCTAACCATGTTAGCTTCATCAGGAGCGATGATTGATTGAAGTCAATCATCGCTCCTGATGAAGCTAACATGGTTAGCGAAACGCGCGTCGAGTGCAAAAATAAAGTGTTTGGTGTAGTGGTGGTGATATATACTGAGTAAGACACCGAGTGAAACATTAATTAAAAATTTTTGAATATTATAACAACTTTGTTTGAAGTAAAAGCCGCTTTACCCTAAGTTACTTATAATATATATAAAATGCAACGGCTCTCTATCTGTCTGTCCGTTAGTGCGCTTATCAGTCGAGGACTACTTATCTATTTTTTTTTTCAAAATATACATATATTCCCTAGCCAGGTTATAGGATATATTTTATTGCCTTAGGTAACATAAGGAATCAGTAGTGACGATAATAGTGAATCAAGTTCTGCCTTAACCATTAAATATGGAACAATATCATGTAGCAAAAAATATAATATATATAAAATGCAACATCTCTCTGTCTGTCTGTCTGTTAGTGTGCTTATTACTCGAGAACCACTTATCCGATTTACGTATTTTTTTTTTTTAATTCATACATATGTAGCCAGGTTATATAATAATAATAATAATAATAATCTATATAACGAGGAAAATAAGATAATTAGAGAAAACATGAGAAGTATGGATTTGAAGATGAGTAGTCTGTAAAAAGACAACGTAAGGAATAATATTGTAATATCGGGAATGAGATTTGAAGCGAACAGCCAACCAGATCGTCTATCTGTCTGTCTCTCTGTTCGTTAGTGCGCTTATGACTCTAGAACCACTTATCCGATTTACGTGTTTTTTTTTTTAATTCATACGTATGTTCGCTGGCCAGGTTATAGGATATATTTTATTACGTTAGGTAATATAAAGAATGAGCAGTGACGGTAACAGTGAATTAAGTTTACGCGAGCGGAGCCGTGGGCACGGTTAGTATTCTTATAAAATACAATATTTACATTTTGCGAGTTATTCATATGGAAGAGTTTACATCTATAATATATATAAAATGCAACGTCTCTCTGTCTGTCTGTCTGTCCGTTAGTGCGCTTATCACTGAAGAACCACTTATCCCATTTACGTGCTTTTTTTTTAAACATACATATGTTCACTGGCCAGGTTATAGGCTATATTTTATTACGTTAGATAACATAAGGAAGTGACGATAAGAGTGAATCAAGTCGGAAAAAAGTTTGCCGCTAGCGCGTTCTCTTGCAATACACTGCCTAAACCATTAAATATGGAACTATATCATGAAGCAAAGAATATCTGTAATATATATAAAATGCAACGTCTCTCTGTCTGTCTGTCTGTCCACTAGCGCGCTTATCTCTCGAGAACCACTTATCCGATTTACGAGTTGTCTTTTTTTAAATTCATACATTTGTTCTCTGGCCCGGTTATCTATAATCTTCTATAATATATATAAAATGCAACGTTTCTTTGTCTGTCTGTCCGTTAATGCGCTTATCACTCGAGAACCACTTATCCGATTTACGTGTTTTTTTTTTTTTTAATTCATACATATATTCTCTGGCCAGGTTATATAATAATAATAATAATCTATAATATATATAAAATGCAACGTCTGTCTATTTGTCTGTCTATCTGTTAGTGTGCTTAACATGCGAGAACCACTCATCCGATTTACGTGTTTCTTTTTTTTAATTTTAAATTTTTAATTTAATATATATTAAAACATCTATAATATATATAAAACGTAACGTTTCTCTGTCTGTCTGTCCATTAGTGCGCTTGGCACTCAAGAACCACTTATCCGATCTACGTGTTTTTTTTTTTATAAAATACAAAGGGAGTAAACAGAGACAAAATGCTAATAAAAAGACGGAAGTTTAGCAGCAAGCTTGGCAGAAAAACTGAATAGATGGGCGGAATACTTTAAAGAAACATTAAATGGAGATGAAAATGAGGAGTTGAATGAGAAATAGTAAGCAAAATTAACGGAATGGCAGGCGGGGACAAACAAACCCTGCAAAAAAGAAATAAGAGAAATACTCAGAACCCAAAAAAAAATAAGGCCCCGGGTGGAAATTGTATAACAGCAGAAATGATAAAAGCTAGAGTAGATTTGGAAAATGAAATATGCCGGTTGGTGTAAGAAATATGGGAAACAGAAAAGATGCCAGTGAGCTGGAGAGAGTCGCTCATTTGTCCAATATAAAAAAAGGAGAAAAGTCTATATGTGCTAATTATAGACCTTACTGGATGTCCTATACAAGATAGTAGTGGTGACTCTCAAAACAGACTAGAAGAGAAAGCCAAGTCTATTCTGGGAGAGTATCAGTGTAGATTCAGGAAAAATAGATCGGTTACAGACCAGATATTTTCAATTAAGCAAATCCAAGATAATAGCTTAGAACAAAATTTGGCACTACACTTGGTCTTTGTGGATTTCAGAGAAGCATATGACTCTGTAAATAGAGAAGGAGTCTACAAGATAATGGAAGAACTAAATTTCCAAGTAAATTGATTCGTATGGTGAGAATGACCCTGAATGACATAGAAAATGCGGTATTGATTAAGGGCAAAATATCAGACAAGTTTAAGGTGAAGAGAGGATTAAGACGGGGGGATCCAGTGTCGACAAGTATATTTACTTTGGTGCTAGAGAAGATAATCCGGAAGTCAGATATATATTATAAGTAACTTAGGGTAAAGCGGCTTTTACTTCAAAAAAAGTTGTTATAATATTCAAAAATTTTTAATTAATGTTTCACTCGGTGTCTTAACAGATATTTTACTGTTTTTTTATTATTTTATAATATATTGTAATATATTTGAGCTTTGATTATTTTATATTATATTGCAAATTAAATGTTTGAATTTGAATTTTTATTATTTAAAGGTATTGCTCAAATTCTCGCAGCCGTATCTATACCCTATAATGAGGAAGATGATACTAAAAAACAACACCTTACTGATCTGAAATCTTCAACCAAAATGGCTTAATGTTTAAGAGGGCAACTGTAAATTTTCCTATCGAAGAAAGATTTACCGGAAAATGTTGGAAGGAAATACTACGCTTAAGAAATATTGAGAAGGAGGAAGAAACTTGCAAGATTGAAAAAATTAAACTATTGAAAGAATTTCAGGATATCACGACGACACTGCAACAACTTGTTACGGAAAATTTTCAAGTTCCCGACAACAAGAAGCTAGACTTACTAGAGTTTTATTTGGATGTACCACTGTATAACAAGAAACAACAACAAAATAAGGAGGAATGTCGAAAAATTAGATATCTATTTGAAGAACCTGATTTTAGCACAGGATAAAGTGTCGGACTATATAAGAAACAATTACTGGAAACCCATGGGTTATTATCTTTTTTATATAGTCGACGGCATTCTAATAAGTCAGGTCAAAAGTCATTTCATTTTCTGAATTACATCGAAAAAAGCAGAGTTCCCCAAAATGTGTGCGAATAAAATTTGGCATTCGTCAAATTTAGTTTACCAGTTGTCAAATTTGATAGTGGTATGTTCAAAATTTAAAGAAGTGCCCATATAGGGTAATTCAGTAAAATACAATTAAAAAACAGGTTAAGTTTTAAAATTTGCAACACTTTAAACCAAATTTAAAAAACATCAAAACATGATAAATCATCATAAAGCTTTTTTTTAATCAAAGTTAGGTAAGGATTGAAATTAGAATGAGCTATGTATTTTAAACAGAATGAAACTGAATGTACGTAAATATAAAAAACTATCATCTACTAAAAAATACCTACCTAGAAATATTATATATTCGATTATGTATGCTGAAAGAGAAAAGTATGGGGCGCAGGTAATTTCCACACCACTAATCCGTTAATGACCTAGACATATTTAAGGGATTGTAATTGCGGAAGTAAATTCCACACCCAGTACTTTCAGGTAGAGGATGAGGGTTGATAAATAGGTGGTGGTACGCACCGGCCTGTTCAATTAAATCATTATTAAACCCTTCTACATATCGGTTTAGTACATATTATTAATTTGTGATTATTACTTGGTTGTGCCTATATTTTTTAAAGTGTTTCTAATATGGAATCAAAGTTAATAAAAAATAACCGAGGAAAGGACATGTTATGTGTGACTTACTACACTTACTTTCGACGAAAGGTGCAAAATGTGGAGAAACATTTTGGAGATGTTCAAAAAAAGATTGCAAATCAAAAGTCTTCACCGTTGGGCCCTAGAATTTAGTTACCAGAAGTGAAGGACTCCATACACACGAAGCCGACACCAAGAAGCTGAATCGGCAAATAATTAGTAATTCCTGCAAAAGAAAAGCCGGAGAGTATATGAGTGAAAGACCATCTAAAATTATCCGACAAGAACTACAAAGCACGCTGCCTGAAACAGTAACAGAAAAAGATGTCGAATATATTAGAAAAAACATTTATAACCATAGACGAAAATTTTTGCCAGGACGTAATCCAAGAAGTGCTGAAGAGGTGCATAGTGTTTTAGAGACATTTGAAATCAAAACTAGCAAGGGTGAGAATTTTCTATATCAATGAACTCGAAAGTGGCATTATTGTTTTTCCTTGCACGACAAATGTCAATATGTTGTGTAAAATATCCAATATATATATGGACGGCACCTTTTCGTACTGCACTAAATATTTTACACAGTTATTTACAGTGCATGGTTTTGCAAACGGTCATTACATTCCATTATTATTTTGCTTATTGCGTGATAAGAGAGCTGAAACATACAAAAACCTCTTCGCATTATTAAAATGTAAGATTTATTCAACAGATACACTGTATTTCAATCCAGAGAATATTACTATTGACTTCGAAAAATCTATTCATAAGGCCGTATCTGAAGTTTGGCCAAATGCTAAAGTGTTTGTTTCGCAAGATATAGAATCTAGGTCTAGCTAAAGAATATTGCGACAAAAATTCTGAAATTGGCCGTTGGTTAAAGTATTGTTTCGGCTTGTCCTATTTAGCACCCGAAGAATTAGGTGACAGTTTTACATACGATTTATATTCTATAAAACCTGAGGATGAACGTTTAAATAAATTTTGTGATTACCTACTAGAAACGTATATAGAGGAAGGAGCCGATTTTCCACTTGAAATATGGGCAGAATCGAGTCCATCTTTAACTCGAACGACTAACTGTTGTGAGTCCTTCCATTCCCATCTAAATAATTCTTTTTATTCTACACATCCGTCTCTGTATACTTTTATCGATAGGCTAAAAGAATTTCAGATTAACGTATATATAAAAATACCAAGTGTCGACGAGTCTAAAATAAGTAATAATCATAATAATCAAAAATTAAAACATTGAAAAAATCTTTATGAACAAAGACAATTAGGAAATATTAATCGTTTCCATTTTTAGTGTTCCGTACGGAACACTTAAAAGATCACTTCGGTGTCTGTCCGTCTGTCACACCCGATTTTCTCCGAAACTATTTGTCATAGAAAGTTGAAATTTGGTAATAATATAGGAATTGATGGCCTCATCAGAGCCATGTAGTTTTGAAAGTTAAATTTTGACTTAAGGGGTTAGTTTTGGGGGGTGAAATCGGAAGTGAAAAAAAATTTTTTTACTAGGTAATCGACTGTGGTGTCAAATGAAAGCTTGTGAAAACATGAGTAAAAAATATATATATAATGTAATACTTGCGCGCACTTTTCTTTGTATTATTTTTAAAAAAATCGCGAAATATCGCTGTCCACCCGCCTTATCTCGGAAAGTACTTATCAAAAAATTTTGAAAAAATTCTGGAATATTCTCCACGGGGTGTAGATTGAACGAAAATTATGACGAGTGCATTACCTGTAATAGTTTATCTGGTATAAAAAAAAAAACAGAAATTTCAAGGTCATCAATTTTCAGTAAAGATTGGAAATAAACTTTGTTGAAAACTTATTTGGGGTGTGTTTTGTGAAGTCACTGATCATTTTATATCACCGTAACAAAAATTTTGACTTAAGGGATTCATTTTGAGGGGTGAAATCGGAAGTGAAAAAATATTTTTTTTTACTAGGTCATCGAGTGTGGTGTCAAATGAAAGCTTGTGAAAACACGAGTAAAAAATATATATATAATGTAATACTTGCGCACACTTTTCTTCGTATTACTTTTAAAAAAAACCGGTCAAGTGCAAGTTGAACTTGCACAATTAGTGTTCCGTACGTTGATTGTTTTTAAAATAAAAAATTTTGTTAGGGTGTTATAGAATGATCATTGACTTCACAAAACACACCTCAAAGGAGTTTTCAACAAAGGTTGTTTCCAATCTTTACTGAAAACTGGTGACTTCGTTCAATCTATGCCCCGTGGAGAATATTCCAGAATTTTTTCAAAATTTTTTGATCAGTACTTTTCGAGATAAGCGATTTTTTAAAAGTAAGACGAAGAAAAGTGTGCGCAAGTATTACATTATATACGAGTATATATATATATATATATATATATATATATATATATATATATATATATATATATATATATATATATATATAGATATATATATATATATATATATATATATATATATATATATATATATATATATATATATATATTTACTCGTGTTTTCACAAGCTTTCATTGGACATCACACTCGATGACCTAGTAAAAAAAAATTTTTTTTCGCTTCCGATTTCACCCCTCAAAACGAACCCCTTAAGTCAAAATTTATGTTACGGTGGTATAAAATGATCAGTGACTTCACAAAATACACCCCAAATGAGTTTTCAACAAAGTTTGTTTCCAATCTTTACTGAAATCTGATGACCTTGAAATTTTTGTTTTTTTTATATGCCATATAAATTATTAAAGGTAATGCACTCGTGATAATTTTCGTTCAATCTACACCCCGTGGAGAATATTCCAGAATTTTTTCGAAATTTTTTGATAAGTACTTTTCGAGATAAGGCCCGGGACAGCGATTTTTTTCGCGAATTTTTAAAAATAATACAAAGAAAAGTGCGCGCAGGTATAATATTATATATATATTTTTTACTCGTGTTTTCGCAAGCTTTCATTTGACACCACACTCGATGACCTAGTAAAAAAATTTTTTTTTCGCTTCCGACTTCACCCCCCAAAACTAACCCCTTAAGTCAAAATTTAATTCTCAAAACTACATGGCTCTGATGAGGCCATCAATTCCTATATTATTACCAAATTTCACCTTTCTATGTCAAATAGTTTCGGAGAAAATCGGGTGTGACAGACAGACAGACAGACAGACAGACAGACAGACACCGAAGTGATCTTATAAGTGTTCCGTACGGAACACTAAAAATCGTGAAAAATCGCTGTCCCCTACCTTATCTCGAAAAGTACTGATTAACAAATTTTGAAAAAATCCTGGAATATTCTCCACGGGGTATAGATTGTACGAAAATTATCATTGCCTTTAATAATTTATCTGGTATATAGAAAAAAAACAAAATTTCAAGGTCGCCAGTTTTCAGTAAAGACTGGAAACAAACTTTGTTGAAAACTTATTTGGGGTGTGTTTTGTGAAGTCACTGATCATTTTATATTACCGTAACATAAATTTTGACGTAAGGGATTCCTTTTGAGGGGTGAAATCGGAAGTGCAAAAAAATTTTTTTTACTAGGTCATCGAGTGTGGTGTCAAATGAAAGCTTGTGAAAACACGAGTAAAAAATATATATATAATGTAATACTTGCGCACACTTTTCTTCGTATTACTTTTAAAAATCGTGAAAAATCGCTGTCCCCTACCTTATCTCGAAAAGTACTGATCAAAAAATTTTGAAAAAAATCCTGGAATATTCTCCACGGTGTTAGTGATCATTTTATACCACCCTAAACAAAATTTTTTATTTTAAAAACAATCAACGTACGGAACACCAATTGTGCAAGATCAACTTGCACTCGACTGGTTATTTAAAATGTGTCTCCTATTTTTCTCAACCTGTTTTGTAAATATATATAAATAGATATGTATAGGTTTGTAGCATTATCTAGTATATGTAAGGAAATTTGCCCAATTGTATTTTATGTATTTTGCAAAAAACTTCATGTTTTATCAATATTATTCTACTATGAAATAAAAACATATATTTTTGAAAATATCTAAAATTTTCAATAAAAACTGATTTAAAAGAAATCCGTCCAATTAGATGAATAAAGCATAATTATATTTGCTTGGTGTGGAAATTACCTGTAAGATTTAAACACCATTATAAGGTTAGTGTGGGATTTACCTGTTGTATTAAGGGC
Organism: Pachyrhynchus sulphureomaculatus; assembly: GCA_019049505.1. Lineage (NCBI taxonomy): Eukaryota > Metazoa > Arthropoda > Insecta > Coleoptera > Curculionidae > Pachyrhynchus > Pachyrhynchus sulphureomaculatus. Next base: position 10,191,015 of record CM032454.1, read on the forward strand.
GCAGGTAGTCTGGTGTGAAATTTACTAACGCCGAAAGTATGAAACAGGTTTAGTAAATAGAAATCGGAAGTTTCTTCCGGTTTGTTCTTCATGACATGTTTCACAAAATATTTTGACAAAAATTTTTAAGGCGATTTCCTAAAAAGTTGCGGTAGGGACGCCTGGAATCGTATTTCCTACATATCGAATTATTTTATTATGTATAACATACCTATCGGATAATCCACGTAAAATAAAAGATTACACCGTACACATACCTTATCTCGGAAAGTTCTAAATACTTATATCAACAGTTTATAGCAGATTAATAGTATTTAGCATACTTATTTGAAGAAAGGGGGACACTTTTTTCGCGACAAACCCTCACCCTTCCTGAAGGGAGGGGGTCACCTTCAAAAATTTAAATGAAATGGGGTACTTCTTTTTTCCAGAATCGATAATCGATTCTATTAATCAAAAAGTGTATGCATGTCTTTTTCTAAATCGATTTAGTATATAGTTTTAATTTTAATTTGAACGAAAATTGGCAAAAGTTTATGTTTACTACTTACTTAATAAAGCAACGGTTAACCACATATTAAATCACTTTTACAGGCTCGATAGAAACAATATTTTTTTCCTAAGAAAATCTTTATTATGGTGTTTTATCCCCACCCCTTCTGGTAACTTACGGTTTTTTTTACGTCGAATTGGTTTATTGCATAGTTTTAGGACACTCTACATAAAAAATTAAATTGTCCTATTTTATTTTTCTTTATTTAACAAGTAAAAAATTTTTATGGACATTAACTTTTTTCGCAAAACTTAAAGGACCATTTGATGGCATGAAAAATCACGCACACGCTGCGGGCTGTGTGTACAAGCTGCACACAACTTATGCATTTATTACATATAGGTATGTAGGTAACAACTTACTTCAAAAATGGTGCTTAATTTATTGAGCTCCTCTAAAGAGGAGCAAAGAATATCTTTAGAAGGCGGTAACTTCATAAATCCAAAGTCCACTCAGAAAGAATATATCAGGAGCATTAAATTTAAACAGAAAAACTGAACAAACGGTTGTTAAAAGAAAAAGCCACGATAATACCACATTAAAAACAATAATAAAATTTAAAAATTAAAATCGAGAAAGCTCAAATTCGCTATCTGAGTCATCAGCGGTATCGCTGTCATCTTGAAATACTAAGATAACTACAGGGTTTACATGGACATCCGAAACTTTTTCTCTATCATACAATTCCAAAATTATTTTTTCTGTATGCTCTACTACTTTTTTCCAGTACTCTTCGGTGATATGGTCTAGAGAGTCTTGCCATACCATTTCAGGTTCATGGGATGTAGGTCCTTCAGTAATATGCTTTTCATAATAGGATTTTGCGCCTGCCCATATTAATTCTGTCGCACTAAATTGGCAATGGTAAGGTGGCAAACGCAAAACCTCATGACCCTGTTCCCTTAAAATTGCAACAACCGCGTATATTTCAAGTTTTCTAAAAGTCTTTGCCATTAAGAGTAATTCTGTTTTTAATAAATTTTAAGAAAGGTTTTGATTTTGCTCTACTAACCATTGAAATATTTCATTTTTTTTTCCACGATAAATTTGGTTGTTTATTCAAAATTCTAGAATGATATGTATCATTGTCCAAAACGATTAATAAGGGTTGATCTAAGTTTGGAATAAGCATTTCTTTTAGCCACTTTTCGAATGTTTCATTATTTATGCTGTCGTGGTAATCAGCGCTTTTCCTCTATTGTAACATTATATATACGAGTATATATATATATATATATATATATATATATATATATATATATATATATATATATATAATATTACAATAGAGGAATATATATATATATATATATATATATATATATATATATATATATATATAGAGGAGAAGGGTAGTCTTGACCGACTAGTTAAACAGCAGTATTGTGTTCTTGGGGTAAGCGGTCTTTGGAAAAAGAACTAAAAAGTTTTGGACACCTTTTTAGCTACGCCAAGCTTTCGAAAATATTTAATTTTCTTCATCAGGGCTACAATTACAGTAGAATATCAGTATTTTTGAGATTAAAAGTAAAGAACAACCCTATTTTATATGTAACATTAAAGTACTAAGTGGTGTGTTCAAAAATTATTGTTTGTGGGGGCACTTTATTGCACTTATTCATCAGAAAAAAAACACAAGAAAACTCGACATATTCATCTCTGGGAAATAAAATAAAATTTTACTTCATTTTTGTTGGAAGAGTACAGAGAATTTGTGGTCGCAAAATGATTTTAATTTTTTAAAGGAAGTGTGTTTCTATCTCTTAGTTAAGTTGTGGTTAATTTATATTTGAAAATAGAATGACGTTGACATTTTATTTGATCGTTTTAAAGTTGAAAAGTTAGTGAAAATTGGTGGGATTATTATCAAAGAGATATGTCCGATATATTGTAAGAGTTTTCACTCTGACGGCCTATTTGTAATAAATTGGAGAAAATTAGACTCAGATCCTCAATGTCAGTTTTTTTATTGATCGAGTTTGGTTGAAGGTGGATTTCCACCATCTCCCTAAAGATTCTCCTGCCCAACATAGTAGCCAATTTTCACATGAACTTAATTTTGCTGAAACCAAAATCTTATGTAAAGAGAGAAATCTCGGCAGAAGTATATATATATATATATATATATATATATATAATATATATATATATATATATATATATATATATATATATATATATATATATATATATATATATATATATATATATATGTGTATATATATATATATATATATATATATATATATATATATATATATATATATATGTGTATATATATATATATATATATATATATATATATATATATATATATATATATATATATATATATATATATATGTGTATATATATATATATATATATATATATATATATATATATATATATATATATATATATATATATATATATATCTACATATATATATATATATATATATATATATATATCTACATATATATATATATATATATATATATATATATATATATATATATATATATATACATGTATGTATATATATATATATACATGTATGTATATATACGAGGCATGTTTTTTAAGTAAGTACCGTTTTGCGATTCCGCCGCCGCAGCGATACGGTCGGCGTTCCGCGCATGCGCGCTGGTAACCTACATCTCATGTCTACGCACTGACGCCATTACAGTCTGATTCTTCATTGTATACGTTGTTTACTGAGTGTTTAAGATGCCTCCGACAATCGTGAGTCCCGCCGATTGTGAAGTACGGGCTGTTATACGATTTCTTAGTGCTAAAGGCGTAAAACCGATCGATATTCATCGTGAGATCTGTGAAGTTTACGGACAAAACATTATGAGTGATGGAATGGTAAGCAAATGGGTGAGAGCATTTAAAGATGGCCGCACAAATGTGCATGATGAAGAACGGAGTGGGCGTCCTTCGGTCGTTAATGAAGATTTGGTGCAGAAAGTGGACGAAAAGGTGAGAGAAAACAGACGCTTTACAATTACATCATTGTGCGACTGCTTTCCTCAATATTCTCGTAGTGTTTTCTATCGCATTGTGACCGAGAACTTGAATTACCGGAAATTGTGTTCACGTTGGGTTCCAAAAATGTTGACGGATTTGCACAAAACCCAACGTTTAGGCAGTGCATTGACTTTCCTTGAGCGGTACCACAATGAAGGTGAACATTTTTTAGACCAAATTGTTACTGGTGACGAAACATGGGTGGCCTACGTCACACCAGAATCGAAACAACAATCCATGGAATGGCGACATTCATCATCACCCAAAAAAAAGTGAAGTTTAAGCAAACAATTTCTGCCCGCAAAATCATGTGCACAGTTTTTTGGGACAGAAAAGGAGTATTGCAAGTGGAGTTTCTGCCTCGTAATGAGACAATCAATGCAGCGTCTTATTGTGAGACATTGAACAATCTGCGTCGTGCAATCCAGAACAAAAGACGTGGCAAGTTGAGTAAGGGTATCGTTTTGCTGCATGGACAATGCCCGTCCACATGTGGCTAATCGGACCAAAGATCTCATCAAATCTTTTAAATGGGAAACTCTAGATCATCCTCCATACAGCCCTGATCTGGCGCCCAGCGACTACCATTTGTTCCTGCACTTGAAGAAGCACCTGGGTGGTCAGCGTCTTCAAGACGATAACGAAGTCAAAACATTTGTGATACAGTGGTTAACAAGTCAGGCGGCAGAATTTTATGAGGAGGGTATTCAAAAACTGGTGCCACGTTATGACAAGTGCCTCAATATTCACGGAAATTATGTAGAAAAGTAGATTAAGGTACAGGCTTTCATGTAAAAATAAAATTATAGCGATATCTTTGCACGTTTTTTTTAATTCCAAAACGGTACTTACTTAAAAAACATGCCTCGTATATATATATATATATATATATATATATATATATATATACATGTATGTATATATATATATATATATATATATATATATATACAGTGGTTTGCCAAATTATTAAGGACAGTAAAAAAAATTGCAAATTTGACGTATTTATTACAAATATGAAAGATAACATGGTTATTTACTTACAAAATGTTTTTATTCATACATTGTGATTATTAATCTTAGATATTATAACCTAAGATAGTTAATTAAGATAATATAAATATAAAAAAATATATATAACTAAAATGTGCTAATATTTGGTGATATTTCCTTTGGCCATTCTTAATGCTTCAAGCCGTCTAGGCATGCTTTCTATGCACTTTTTTGCACTTTCTTTTATATCAGTATTATGGTGCCACTCCCTAATTAGTTTTTCTGTCAATTGGCGTTTAATTGTAATCATTTATTTCTCCCTTGATTATCTCCCAAAGATTTTCTATTGGGTTCATATCAAGAGAATTGCCTGGCCAAGGAAAGTTACACATTAACACACTAATAGAAACAAAAAATAAACTTATACGTCATCCACTACTTCAAGTTATGTTGAGGGAAAAATAATCAATAAAAACAACTGTATTTCTGAGCCTCTAGTAAAACACTTAAAGATGCATGTATACATTCTAAAAATAAATTTGTAGAAACAGGCGACTGTTCCTAACAATTTGGCAAACCACTGTATATACATACATACATATATATATATATATATATATATATATATATATATATATATATATATATATATATATATGTATATATGTATATATGTATATATATATATTATATATATATATATATATATATATATATATATATATATATATATATATATATATATATATATGTATATATGTATATATGTATATATATATATATATATATATATATATATTTATATATATATGTATATATATGTATATATATATATATGTATATATATATATATATATATATATATATATATATATATATATATATATATATATATATATATATACAGTCCCTGGCCAAATTATTAGACGCACTGTATTTTTTTTAGTAATGTTATGTTTCTTAAGAGTTTTTATGCAATAATGGTATATTTTAAACTACAATATTATTGATTTTTATTTAAAAGAATTGTTGTAGACTACATATTTGTATTTATTTTTAACATATGGTAACACTGTGTTGACAACGTGATACATGAACGTAAATAAGTACAAACCTGTATCAGTCGCGATCGGAATCGAGTCAGGTACGGACGTGTTTCTGTGGCTTTATGGACTGTGATTGTTTGTTTAACATTTTATATACTACTCAGTTATTAGTTTATTTTGTATGCAGTGTTTTAAAAAAGTAATTGGACTATTTTCATTATGGGTAGAAAAGGCGATCTTTCACCACGTAAAAAAGCTGAAGTGAAGGCCCTTGTGATTGCGAAAACATTTACAAACCGAGAAATATCACGAAGATTGGAGGTTTCTGAAGCTAGTGTACGACGCATAAAAAAGAAAATTGAGTCAGAGAAGGAATTAAGCCCGAAAAGAAAGAAAAGATGCGGTAGAAAACCAATTTTCACTCCACGGTCAGAGAGATGTTTGAAGAAAATTTGTGTAGAAAACAGATTTTGCTACCACAAAGGTAATAAAATCACAACTCCAGGATGCTAGCGTAAATGCTTCTGAGCGCACTGTTCGAAGAAAATTGAAAGAATTAGATTTTAAGGCCTGTCGCCCCGCCAGGAAGCCCAAGTTAACAGCTACAATGAAAGCAAAGCGCCTGAAGTGGGCCAAACAATGGCAAGACAAAGATGTGGACTTCTGGAGATCGGTAAGATACAGCAATTTAATCAATAATTGATACATTATTATCATTTTCAGTTAAATAAAGCAAATAAACATGGAAGTTTATATATTTTTCCTATTTTTGACAGGTCTGCTTCAGTGACGAAAGCACATTCGAAATTTTGCAGAATAAAGCTCAGTATGTGCGTCGTCGTCATGGAGAAAAGTTTCATCCTGATTGTGTCGTCCCGACGGTTAAACATCCCACCAAAGTGATGATTTGGTCAGTCATCAGCGGCAAGGGCACTGGACGTCTGTACGTCGTCAAAGGAATAATGAGGCAAGATCAGTACAAAGAAGTATTACAAAATCGGTTGATTCCGCAGCTCAGAGAATGGTTTCCAAATGGGGAACCATTCACTTTCATGCAAGATGGAGCTCCCTGCCACACTGCTCGGTCTGTTAAAGCTTTTTGGCAGAAAAAAATATCCCTCTGTTGGATTGGCCCTGATATGAACCCCATTGAAAATGTGTGGGAGCTGATGAAAAGAGAAGTGGCTAAAGATGTGATTACCAACAAAACCCAGCTCCTAGAAAAGATTATTCATGTGTGGAATCATCATCCTCAAATGCAGGAGACAGTACAATCTTGCATTGATAGCATGCCGCGCAGAATTAAAGCTTTGATAGCGGCTAAAGGTGGCTCAACTAAATATTGACTTTTACTAACATTAATTTCACTTTTCTTTAAAACTTAATAAACTTATGCTTTTCTAAATTAATGCTGTTTTATTTATGTCAAATAAATAGGTAATTGATTGGATAATATAAAAATAAAAAAACAAATCAATTTAAAATAATAAAACGGTACAATATCACTCGGTAATTAATATTTACATTACATTATACAGGAACAAACGAACACACCATGCGTTGCTTTGATAAAAGTACAAGCAAGTATTTTCATGGAAAGTGTTCGAAGGATGTAGCCCGCTTAATTCCTCCCAAAGCGGTGCATGTTAGAAATACACGTCGCGCTGGTGCTTCGCATCCGTATGAGGTTCAGCTTGTTACTCCGTGTACGACGCTTTTCAAGCAATCTTTTATATGGAGAACGTCATCCCTTTGGAATAATTTGCCCAGCGCTGTGTTTCCCACCGAGTACAATTTACAGCGATTCAAGAACAACGTGAATCGCTTTTTCCGCACTCGTGCCGCTCCTGGAGCGCTTTAGGGACTTCCCTGCAGCACGTGTGCTAGACCAATAAAAAAAAAAAAAAAAAAAATTAACATGAAATCTTGAAGTGCGTCTAATAATTTGGCCAGGGACTGTATATATATATATATAGATATATATATATATATAATATATATATATATATATATATATATATATATATATATATGTATATATATATATAACTATTTAGTGAAATTATATTAGAGAATTAGTTTAACTGAGCAGCACCAATGACAAATTATCTCCATTCATATAATAAAATACTTTAATTTTGTAAGGTGTCCAGTGGGGCCAAATATTGGGTATATTTTAGCGCTGTAAAAGCCACTAACTATTGCTTACTACCACCAAATCAAGCACAAAGCAATCGTCTACAATGGATTGAGGAACAAAGGAAAATTGAACAATATTTAACAAGTCAAGATTCGTTCGAACCTTGGGTTTTAATTCCGCGAGAGTAAGTGTTTAAATTTAGTTAAGAGCAAATGGTCAAAAATTTAACTGAAACTAAACTAAAAGATGTAAATAGACCTATTATTCAATTGGTCTACAAAAATTATGGAAAATATTAAAAATGTGGCTTTTATGGAGCTCACACCAAATTAACTTAACATTAATGTCTTTTTTCTCAGTCAATTTCTGTGGAAAATTAAAAATTGATTGAATGATTTAATTTAAAAATAAATATTTTTAGAAAATTACTAGAAAATCTATCGAAAAAACCAGTATTACCAAAAGAAGATTATTCCGGAGTAGATGCTCTAAGAAGATTACAAGAAATTGAAGAGATGGAATCAAATAAAACATTGGAAACTCGAATAGCTCTTGCAGGCGCTGTATCGCAGATACATATTAAAATCAGTTCTGGACATTATCAACAAAGACAAGTTGCAACTTTTTATCAGTGTACGCTTCAGCAAGCTGTAGCAGAGGTAAAAAGAATAAAACTTAACTCAATTAAAAATAATTTCTTAGGCTATGTGGGAGTACCAAAGTTACGTGTGTACAAAAAGTTATATATTTTCCTTACTTTTCTGCACCGCACCGTAAAGTATTATACTCCTGAATCTATTTATATATATATATATATATATATATATATATATATATATATATATATATCAAGGATTTTCTACAGCTGACGCTGTCTTCCTTCTCTCAGCTTTTGATTCCATCCGTTTCTGTCTTTGATGTTCATTCTGCTTCTTATTGCTTCATTTGTTAGTCTCTCCATACGTGTCACTCTACAACATCTTCTCCAATACTACATCTCTACCGCGTTAATTTTAGATTTATTTCTTTTGTTAATCGTCCATGTTTCTGACCCGTATGTCATTATGCTTTTTATTATTGATTTGTATATGCGTGTTTTGTTTCTCTTTGTATTGTGCTTGTCCCACAGGATCGAATTTAATTGTCTTATGCATGTTCGCGTTTGTCGTAATATAGCTTTAATCTCTTTTAAATCTATCGGTTCCTTTGATTATTGTTTCGTTATCCACTTCTAGATTCTCCACGTTTCCCTCCTTTGTTGTTAGATATTCCGTTTTATCAAAGTTTATTGCTAATCCTGCTTTAGTGTATTCTTCTTTCAGTTTTCTTACCATATAAACTAAGGCCTTCCTCATCTTGCGCTATGATTACTTGGTCGTCTGCGAAACTTAGAGTATATAAGTAATCTTCTCGTATTGGGACTCCCATTCCTCTACACTTTTGCTTCCATTTTTTTAATGTTTGTTCGAGGTATATTTTGAATAGTGTTGGGGATGTAGAGCATCCTTGTAATAGGCATTTTGATGTTTGGAGTGTCTTCCCTATTTTATGTCCTATTTTTTTGTTCACTGTGTTGTTTTCGTAGAAAGCTTTTACTGCGTATATTAGTTCTTTGTCAATGCCTATTTCTTTCATTGCGTTCCATAATCTTTGTCTTGGTACTGAATCATAGGCCTTTCTTATGTCTATGAAGGCTAGATGAACTTCTCTATTCTTTGCCAGTTTTTTTTCCATTGTTTGTTTTATAGTGTATATGTGGTCTATACATGATTTTCCGGCCGTAAAGCCTGCTTGGTCTTCTCAAATTTTTCCTTTTATATTTTCCTCCATGATATTTTTAATAATTTTTCCATACAGACGTCCCATACTCGATATTATGCTTAGGCCTCTATAGTTTGTGCATTTTCTGCGGTCTCCCTTTTTAAATATAGATACTATATAAGCTTTTGACCATTCCTCTGGTATTTTTTCTCCATTTATCGCTCTGTGGAACATGTTTCTCAGCATTCGATGTAATTTATTAGACCCGTACTTAATCATTTCATTTACCACACCCCCAGGCCCTGCAGATTTATTATTTTTGAGTGTTTTTATTGTCTTCTTTACTTCTTCATAGCTTAGTTCTATCTCTTTTATTACCTTATTCTGTTCTTCTTCAGGGTTCTCTCCTTGGAATTCTTGTCTGTTTCCTGTTAGCAGCTTCTTATAATATTCTTCCCACTCGCTTTCTGGGATGTACTCTATATACGTCTTCTCTCTATTGTTGGTCCTTAATGCTTTAATTGTTCTCCAAGACTCTGTGCTTCTAGTTCCTCCTATATACTGTTCTACATGTTCACACGATTTTTCCCATCTCTCATTCTTTTCTTTGTTTATCATTCTCCTCGTTTCTGCATTTTCTCTTTATATTTCTGTAGATCTTCTTCTGATTTTGTATTCAGCCATTTTTCGTATAGTATTTTTTTCTCCTTTATAGATTCTTTGGTTTTTTTCACAGATTCTAATTTTATGTTTCTTATTCTCGTTATCTTCTTTACCTAATGCTTCTAGGGCCGCCTGTTTGATGCGTTGTTTTATGTGGTCATACATCTGCTGGAGGTTGTCGTAGTTAAATTCATTTAATTTTTGATCTAATCGTCGTCTATATAGGTCTCTTATCGTTTCGTCTTGCAGTAAGTGTATTTTGTATTTTATTTCTTTGTCTGCTTTTTCTGTTATCTCTTTAGTATTTCTGTTTTCTTTATCTATTGTTCCTTTTTGCTTTATTGTCTTGTACCACGGTACTTTTATATTTGCTCTTAATAGTCTATGGTCTTCCACATTCTGCCCCTCTCTTTACTCTTAACGTCTTTTATTTTGATAGTGGTATCGTTTTTAATTATAATGTAGTCTATTATTGATTTTAAGTTTCGTGTTTCTTGCATCCAAGTATATAGGGTGGGCCATTTAAAAGTTTAAATTTAAAAATGCAATAAAACAAAAACGGTTTGAAATTTTGCCAAATTAATTTTTTTGTTGTGAAGTACAATTGTTCCGGTTAGAATATTATTTCATTCATATGGCTGCTGCAGCTGGCCTCACAGTACCCCATTCGATCGGACCAATTTTCGAGCACTTTTTCGAGTGTATAGGGTCGTATCTCGGCAATGGCATCACGAATGTTGGCCTTCAAATGCTCAATTGTGTCTGGTTTGTCGGCATAACACTTGTCTTTAACGGCGCCCCACAGAAAATAGTCCAACGGTGTCAAATCGCAGCTTCTTGGCGGCCAATTGACATCACCATTTCGGCTAATTAAACGGCCAACAAACGTTTGACGCAATAAATCGATTGTGGCATGAGATGTGTGGCAAGTTGCACCATCCTGTTGAAACCAAACATCGTTCACATCATTACGATGAAGAGCGGGCACAAAAAAATCGGTTATCATGGTGCGATAGGTGTCTCCATTGACCGTAATGGTTGCGCCGTCCTCATTTTCAAAGAAATTTGGGCCAATGATGCCTCCGCTCCACAAGCCGCACCAAACAGTCACTCGTAATGGGTGCATTGGCTTCTGTAAGACCACGTGTGGGTTTTCTGAGCCCCAAATACGGCAATTTTGCTTATTAACGTACCCACCAAGATGAAATGAGCTCCATCCGAAAAGATGATTTTTTTGGCAAAATCGACATCATCGTGCAGTTTCTCGTTGGCCCATCTAGCGAAGCGAAAACGAAGCGGATGGTCATGCGGCTTCAATTCTTGAACCAATTGAACTTTGTAAGTCGTCATACCGAGATCTTTTCGCAAAATTCGACGTAAACTGGTGCGTGAAATGTTCAATTCTTGAGAACGATAACGAGTTGATGTTGATGGATTCTCACGCACACTCTCAGCCAAAACTTCGATATTTTCGGGTGTACGCACTGTACGAGCACGCTCACGTCTTGGCACATCAACAATGAAACCAGTTTCACGAACTTTAGCAATAAACTTGCGTATACCGGGCACTGTTGGTCCTTCTCTGCGACCAAATTTTGTACGACATTTTCGTGCAATTTCCGACCAATTGTCTTTGTTTTGGAAATAAATTTCCAATAAATCCCAACGTTGCTCAAGCGTAAATCGATTCATTTCGTTCAGTGGAGATAATATACTGAATTTTGTGACAGAATAGAATGACATAAGTATTGCCAGATTAGAAATAACCGGTGGTTCAAATTTAAACCGATAAGTTTAGTTCACACAGCTCTATTAGTCTCTCTCCGTTGTCGTTAGTAATGTCTTCTCCGAATGGTCCTACGGAATTGTCCTTTGTTTACCTTCCTGTTCTCCCATTCAGATCTCCCATTATTATTAATTCTTGTTTTGCTTTACTTTTTGTGTTTTTATTTCTAGTGAATCTATTTATGTTGTTAAACATAATGCTTGAAACATAATTTTACCTCTAGACTAGAGGCGTATATGCAGACTTTAAGGTGTAACCTCTTCCTTTTTTGTAATAAAAACCCAAATTGTTTCTATTTAGTTTATACTATTTCTTTGACACATGTTTCTGACAAATTATTACTTGACATAAAAAGGTAATTGCGAATGATTTAGTTAACTTTATATATAAAATGGTATGGATATTTTTTTTGATTCTGAACGAATACTTCCGGGGCCGCCATTTTCACCTGTTGAACCCACACGTGAATCCACTATAGCTGCTAGTTATTTAGACTTCTAGTTTTATTAGTGTTCCGTACGGAACACTTATAAAATCACTTCGGTGTCTCTCTCTGTCCGTTTGTCTGCCACACCCGATTTTCTGCGAAACTATTCGACATAGGAAGTTGAAATTTCGTACTAATAAAGGAATTGATGGCCTTATCAGAGCCATGTAATTTTTAAAAAGTAAATTTTGACTTAAGGGTTAGTTTTGGGAGGTGAAATCAAAAGTGAAGAATTTTTTTTACCAGGTCATCGAGTGGATTATCAAAATATATATAATGTAATACTTGCGCACACTTTTCTTTGCATTGTCTTTATAAAAATCGCGAAAAATCGCTGTCCCCCCTTATCTCAAAAAGTACTGATCAAAATTCTGGAATATTCTCTACAGGGTGTAGATTAAATAAAAATGATCACGAGTGCATTACCTTTAAGGGATTATATCACGTTGGCGCTCGGAAAAATAGGTATAAAATAAATAAAAAATTTGACGCAGCTATTAAAAATATAAAATAATTTTTCTCTTACACATATACGTAGTAGTTTTATGAATAATTTTAAATAAAAACGAATGAAAAAAAATTTAGAAATGACGGAGCGAGAGCCATCAAGTAGGGCCCTCTTTTGAAAAACCTTGCTGATGGTGTTCTTATTTTCTCTGTCAGGCATTGTCTGAAAATAAAAAATAATTTTTTTCTTATTTAGAAAAGTAATAGCTAAGATGTAGCATAGGAAAAAAAAATTAAAATTTTTTTTGTACAAATGGCAGCTGTTTCAAAAAAAAATTCTGATTTTTATCGAAATTTTGAGTTTAAAAAACTTATGAACGTGGCACTCAATCAAAAAAATCCTTAGATAACATTATAAAAAATATGTGTTGTAAATTTTAACAAAATCGGTTAAGTAGATCTTAAAGATATCTTCTACACCAGTTTGAAAAAAATAGTTTCGAAAAAAACGCAAAAGAAAAAACACTACGGCATCAGCGTCTTAAAACGAAATATTTTTTTTAAATTACCATCAATCTGCGATTCCTGGACCGTACATGAGGTCTTCCATTGTTGCCGCGATGTTCTCCGACTTCTTTTGAGCAAACTCTTTTCAATTTCCTGGCCCCTTTAGTCTCCTGTTGGGCTCTCATGTTGGCTATAGATATTCGTTGATAACACAGCCCACAAAAAAAAAGTGTTGTATACTTTTGATGCGATATATCAGATCCGTAGTATTTTTGCCCGCTGATCACGAATCTGATGTCAGAATATCGCCATCACATCTCAATTTTTTTCTAACCTCAAAAAATAGGTAAAAATTAGTAAAAATTAAGAAAAATATACTCCTAAAAAATTGATTCAAGCTTTTTTTCATGAATCCAAAGATGTATTAATATGTATTCGGACACGCTAAGCTAATATTCATCGGTTGGATTGAGCCATACAGTTCTGTTTTCTTTCTAACCTCAATAAATCAGACAGATATAGTGCTTCTCGAATGCAAAAACGAATTCAAATTAAAATTCAACCGATCCTTACCAAATTTGGTACACGGGGATTTTTTGGGTCGCTGATCACGAATCTGAGGTTGGATTTGCAAAATTTCAAGATGGCAGATGTTTTCGCGCCATTTTGAACACCGAGAAAATTCATCGGTCGATTTTTATTCTTCTACCTGCATCCAGTGCACCTCCACGTGGTGACGGTGGGCAACGGTGTTACTCCACTAGCCGGAAGAGTCCCTGGATAACGGCTTAGATGCCGTCATGGCAGGTAGAAGAAAGAGAATTACGATGCAGGGACTCGGAAACCCAGTATCGGCGGTTGGTCAGGGTGGGAAAGCGGGCCCGCAGCCGTCGTCATCCAGCGACCGTAGCTCTTCATGTGTGGGTGACTTGGCTTGTGTAGAGTATAATGCTACAAGAAAAACGGTCTCACGGTACAAGGACTTTTCATAAGTGCGATAAAAACAGTGATTCATTTTGTTATATTTGCTGTCAACACGTATTGAGTAAAATGGGGTCACCGATAACAGATAAGATTAAAACCTTATATAAGGATTGTTTTAACATTGAAATACAGCACCAGGATACAGATTGGGTTCCCCACATCATTTGCAGTTCTTGCAAAATAATGTTGTACATCAATAAGAAGGCGATTAAATATTCCAGACCAGCAATATGGAATAGACCATACAGTGAAAATGATTGCTACTTTTTGTATGAATGTTGTATCTAGGCATAACCGAAAAAATAAAAGCACTATTACTTATAACGATGTTTCGACAGTAACAAGACCAACTAAACTAATTCCGCCTCCTGAACCACTTGATGCTGATGTTATGGAAACAAATGATTTCACCTTATCAGTTCATGCCGAAAACATTGAGACTGTCGAAAAAGATTCAAACACTGTTACTAATTGAATGTTCTAGTGACAACCTATCATATACTAGTGACACAGATAAAGAATTTCTACCATACAACCGTAAACCAGAACCAATACTCGTATCACAGTCAGAACTTAGTGATCTAGTCAGAGATTTAGGCTTATCCAAAGATGGTTCAGAGCATCTTGCTTCCTTTTTAAAGAAAAGACATTTACTTAAGCCAGAAGCTACGATTCTTATTATAGAAACAGAGATGAAGAATTTCGAAAATATTTCACAATGGACGAGAAATTTTCACTTTCATATTGTACCGATGTAAAAGGTCTAATGGATGAATTTCAAAATAACTCAAACGATCCTGAAGAATGGAGACTGTTCATTGATTCTTCTAAACGGAGCATTAAGGCAGTTTTACTGCATAATACCAACGTTTACGCTCCCATTCCGATTGCTCATTCCACAGTTATGGAAGAGCAATATGAAAAAATGAAGCAGCTTTTGATAAAAATAAAATATGCTGATCATAACTGGAAAATTTGTGGAGATCTGAAAATTGTAACAATATTGCTTGGCCAACAGTCAGGGTTTACACTTTATCCCTGTTATAAATGTCTGTGGAATAGCAGAGACAGGGAACGTCATTATAAGAAAAAAATTTGGCCAACTCCTGGTGAAAATAATATATTGTTTCCACCATTGGTAGATCCAGGAAAAGTTCTTATTCCCCCGCTTCACATTAAGCTTGGACTTATGAAGCAATTCACGAGAGCATTAGATACAAACGGCCCATGTTTTAAATATTTGCATAAAAAATTTCCGAAATTTTCTGAAGCTAAAATTAAGGCAGGCGTATTTGACGGGCCACAAATAAGAAAATTGTTTCAAGATTCATTATTTGTTAATAAAATGAATAAAGTTTGAAAAAGCTGCTTGGCTTAGTTTTAAAGAAGTCGCAACAAACTTTTTGGGAAATAATAAAAGTCCTAAGTACAAAGAAATAGTCGAGAAAAATGGTAAAAAATTTTCAAACATTAGGTTGCTTAATGAATCTAAAATTACATTTCCTGGACTCCAACATCGATGATTTCCCAGATAATCTTGGTGACTATAGTGAGGAGCAAGGGGAACGTTTTCACCAAGATATGAAAATCATAGAAAATCGGTATCAAGGACGAGGGGATGACCATATGCTAGCGGACTATTGCTGGTCGCTAAAAAGAGAAACAAGTCCTCAAAAGCGTTTGGGCAGAAAGCCTTTGAATAGGTCATTCGCGGAAAAAAGAACAAGATACAGCCAAAAAAAGGAAAGTTAGGCGCGGGTCTAACCTTCGCAATTCTAGGGCTTAAGGGTCTACTATTTGAGAGTATATGGTTTAAAAGTCCTGGTTTTGAGTTTATTGGGTCTCATTTTTAAAGTTACAGAGTTATTGAGGTCTATTTTTTTAGGGTTACAGGGTGTGGAAGTCTAAGGTTTCAGGGTTTAGGGTTTAAGAGTATCAGGTTTGAGGATTCCCCAACTGTATACCAAATTTGGTAGGAATCGGTTGGTTTTCAAAAATTTTGTCCGCCATCTTGGATCCGCCATTTTGAATTTTGCAAATCCAACCTCAGATTCATGATCAGCAACCCAAAAAAACCCCCGTGTACCAAATTTGGTAAGAATTGGTTGAATTTTAATTTGAATTCGTTTTTTTAGCATTCGAGAAGCACTATATCTGTCTGATTTATTGAGGTTAGAAAGAAAACAGAACTGTATGGCTTAATCCAACCGATGAATATTAGCTTAGCGTGTCCGAATACATATTAATACATCTTTGGATTCATGAAAAAGCTTGAATCAATTTTTTAGAAGTATATTTTTCTTAATTTTTACTAATTTTTACTTATTTCTTGAGGTTAGAAAAAAAATTTAGATGTGATAGCGATATTCTGACGTCAGATTCGTGATCAGCGGGCAAAAATACTACGGATCTGATATATCGCATCAAAAGTATACCCCACTTTTTTTTTGGGGCTGTGTAATCCAAGTTTTCGGTAAATCGCAACGCGCTTGGGCCATTTACAAGATTTAATAATTGCATCATTTGTAATACACTAGTATATCCATCGTTAAATATACTAGCTGCAATATAAGATGCAATCTCAATAATTTGTGTGCCACTGTAATGCCCTTTTAGAGCCATAGACCAAACGACAGTGTTTAGACTTTCGTTGTTATTCTGAGTATATTCTTTTAAACAGCGTTCTTATAAAGGACTGACTAAAAGAAAAATACCCTTTGCCAAGGCTTTGACCACTCGTGACGGTCCGATCGCTACCCGACCCGAGTTTCGGGCCGAGTCTCTGCCGCGCTCACTTCTAATTGCTATAACTTCGGAAATAATTTCAATTTCGAAATGGTTAAACGTTTAAAATATTCTTAAAAGTATAAACAATTTATCTAGCAAAGAAAAATAGTTCGATTTTTTGAAAATCTCAAGTGGTGTAACCCCTTAATAATTTATCTGATATATCTATAATCTATAATATATATAAAATGCAACGTTTCTCTGCCTGTCTGTCTGTCTGTCTGTCCGTTACAGCGCTTATCACTCGAGAACCACTTATCCGATTTACGTACTTTTTTTTTTAAAACATACATATGTTCTCTGGCCAGGTTATAGGCTATATTTTATTACGATAGGTAGCACAAAGAATGAGCAGTGACGATAATAGTGAAAGAAGTAGGAAAAAAGTTTGCGCTACCGTGTTACCTTGCACTACACAGCCTAAACCATTAAATATGGAACAGTATTATGTAGCAGGGAATATTTATAATCTATAATATATATAAAATGCGATGTCTCTCTGTCTGTCCATTAGTGTGTTTATCACGCGAGAATCACTTATCCGATTTACGTGTCTCTTTTTAAATTCATACATATATTCTTTGGCCAGGTTATATAATAATAAAAATAATCTATATCTATAACATATATAAAATGTAACGTCTCTCTGTCTGTCTGTTTGTCCGTTAGTACGCTTATCCCTCGAGAACCACTTATCCGATTTACGTGATTTTTTAAATTAATACATATGAGGCGTTGCGGATAGTAAGGGCGAACTCAACATTGGTCAAATTTTTTTTTTTATATAATTCTATTTTATAGTACTTTTCCTACATCACATACCGGTCTAATTGTTGAGTTCGCCCTTGCTTCGCCTTCAATTTCAGTATCAAATAAATGAAAAATTTCGAACAGGCGATAGCCGGGCGGGTGTAGTAAGGGCGAACTCAACAATTTCGCGCGGAGCAACTGCCGGTATTGCGTCACTAAATGAGGTTTACTTGAAAATTTTACGCTTTCTGCGTGTTAGTTCAAGTTAATTTTGAAGTTAATACGTTTATGTTTTGTTTGGAGGAAAGTTTGTTTTGTTGCTTCTTTTTTTTAAGAAAAGTATGGCGCAACCTGGACCTTCTCTAGTAGTGAAGTAAGTGTACAACATTTAGATGGTAGTGCTGTGTCGGGTTATTCGCGAAAGAGACCTGCTAAGATGAATGATTGGCAAAAAAACGAGTGTAAGTTGAAACGAAATTCAGGAAGTGCTTACATTTCAAGAAATAAACAAAAGGCACGTTGTTGCCCGCAAAATTGGACCTCCTTGCAAGTGTGGATGTTTTGAGAAAATAGGCGCTGAACTGGTCACCAATATTTTTGACTCTTTTTGGCAAATTGGAAACTATGATCTACAGAATGCTTACTTATCAAAATTGTTGATCTGCAATGATGTAAAAAGATCTTACGTAAAGGGGGCGTCCAAGTCGTACCCTGAGACGCATTCAATATAATGTGACTGTTGATCACGCTAATCGTGAATTTGTCGTACTGCGTTTTATAACATTCATG